>CM033277.1:12318790-13518790 GCA_019343175.1 Oedothorax gibbosus | reverse complement strand
AACCACATTCGGATAAATGGAGTAGGATAAATGGAATAGGAAAATTCAATCAATTACCTAATGTATTGTTGGGCTGTGAGATTATGTAGTTCTAGCGTTGGTCGTCATCAACCTAACCAAAACCCAAGTGTAAGGTGCTGTTTTGTCAGTTTGAGTTATAGCTTTTTACAATAGTTTTTTTTTCATTCAACTTCTGTTGAAATGCTAGTTTCAAAATATTTCACATGCGACCTACAAACTTTTATAGCCCCCAATTTGTTACTATTCGTCTCTGTTATGATCATGCTTAGTTTTTTTTTGTGCCTAGTAATCCTTGTTGACTGACCAAACAAAAATTACTAAGCATGAAATCCAACATAGACAAACAGTAAAAGATGACCAGGTGGAATTTTTTTCTTCTTAAATTCGATAATCTGCAAGGCTTTGGATAATGAATTTTCTATTGTAATAACTTTAAAAAGCATAAGATTATCAAATGTTGTTGGTTAGCTTTGAATATTTTGAACTACAGCTTTCTTTGTCAGTAGTTTTCGTGTCTTGTTCGAGGGTGTAGTAAGTAGAGAGGCGTGTAAGTTGCTGATGATGGCTCGGAGTCTTTCCTGGAGGTTTGGTGTATTTTAAAACGATCTCCGAAAAATAATTAGTTTTTTATTGTTCAAAAATATTTTTGGAAAAATATTGTTACTGGAAAAAACTGTAAAAGCATAAATAGTCTTTAGTTCCAGGAAGCGCTCTTCTCGAATCGCGACTCGTTTTAAATAACCTCGAACCATTGCTCTCACATCAGACGTTCTAGTTAGTAAATTAATATTTTCGCTGCGTACGATTTTTGCTACAGCGTATAACATATCTTAGGAGTAGCATTACCGAATCCTTAGATCTTGATGCTTTAAGGCATAATCCGGAGCGAAAGTGTTAAATATTGACCAAGTTTTTGGGATAGCATGGTTCAAGCGGTGGTGTGAACTGTATCCGTAGAATACAGTTCATTTTCTGAAAATAACACGAACAAAAAATATCTATTTTTGCAAATTATCATACTAGACTCCTCGCGATCTCTGAGTCAAACAACTAAAAAAACCTCATATTAAAAATCAAAAATCGTGTCCGTCTTATTTTTTTTTAACTTAAAACTTGCTTTTAACTTAAAACTTGCTTTAACTTAAAACTTGTTAACTAAAACTTGCTTTAACTTAAAACTGCTTCTAACAACTAATTTGGTCATCAAGTTGAGATATCTGTGCCCACATTTTTTTCTAATCTAATTTAAAACTTGCAACTTCAAATGCCCCTACAGGGAAAACACAATATCCCTATTTCATTCTAAAGTGCACTCATCCAAAAAGTTCCAAGAACTCTTCCTAAAAACCGTTCAAAAACCGAAGTATTTTTTAAACCAACCACTATACCACAAACTTACTTCGAGCCCTTCTATTCGCTGGAGTCATTGCCACGTAGTTAGTGAAACTCCGCCCACTTGCTTATCCCCCCCTTCAAAAAAAGCCCAGTTTTCCCCTATGCTCCCCCAAAAGGTATAAATTTTACTGTGGTGACCAAACCACATTATTTTGAGTTCCGAACTTGACCGACTTACTACGCTCCAAATTTTGCAACGTCAATCGGACATCTTTGATTTTTTTTTGTGTGTGAAAAAGTTTCCACTTTTTTTTTGGATGAAAATCTATCGCCCAGTGATTTAATAAGTGGTTTTGTTTTGAAATGAAGTGACGAGATCATCTTCGAGGAGTAGACTATTAAAGCTTGATTAATTTTTTTTGCCTGGAGACTTCGAAAAAAAGTTGTGCTTTTGGACTTCTTTGCCGACGTCGATCCACGTTCGCTATACTTCAATCTTCAAACAAACGTAAGTTTTTCCCATGTTTTATAGCATACATGTATTATTATTCTTTTATGTTTAAAGAAAAATCAGCATGTTTTTTAAAGTGACTTATTTTTATATCGGAAAAACTTTTTTCGGACTAACTACAATTATGTACCTTAAATTTATTCGTTTCAGTAAAAATGTGTCTGTTATAATTGTATAATTAACTTGGTTTCTTGTTGTTGTTTTTTGAATATTTATTTGCTATAAATGCGATTTAACTTGTAAACGTATTTAGAATTTTTCGTCTAAATTTATAAAGCGCCGTAACTCTTGTATCACAATTTATTAACAAGCAGTTTTGTTTATTCTTCAAAATTATACCTTTTTTTTTATTCTTTTCTTCTGCGTTAAACTGAATTGTGTTAATTTTTAAGCTGATATTTAAAATAGTTTTTTTATTGGTGAGTTTTCAGAGCAAAGCTGTTTACAACACTAAAACTATCGTCACTGATTATTTTGTCACTTGGTTGATTTCGCGTTGATTAAGAAACTGTTTTCCGATATGTGCGTAAAATATTTTACCCAGAAAGTGCAACTGATTTCAAGTGTTTTTTTCTATAATATATTTTGTGTTATTTCACATAACGCTCGTAACTTAAAGCTCCTTTTTATTCTTGAATATTTTGTTAGAAAAAAATACCAGTTTCATCTAAATTATTGGATTGTTTTTAACACTTTTTTTTCTTTATGTGGGGATAATTAATTTCATTTTCCTATTTGTTTTGAAATGCTTTTATACTCGGAGCGGGTTGCGTTATTATAGATTTTTGAATATATAAAGTCAATAAAGAACTTGTATAGAAAGAAAGACAATGCAACTACTGATTAAGCTGACAACTAATAAAAAAATAAATTATAGTTTTAACTTGAAAATAATTAAGCATTAAATTATAGTTTAAACTTGAAAATAATTAAGCATTTCATATAGTTAAGAAGTATTTGTTTAATTTATACTTTAATTTTTTAAAAAAAATACATTCAAAGTCAATTCACTCTTGAAACTTATCACCTATAACTCTGTAGACCCCGTTTGGGCACCACTGCAAAATCGGAACAAGCTGATATTTTTTCTTGGTTTTCGGAAATAAAAAGGATCGAGCAGCTCCTGGTTTGGTTGTTTACAGAAATTCGATCTAGAGCTTGTTGAAACCAAGAACGAATTGCGTATCATTAACCTATGTGTCATTGGTTTCTTTATTGGTTTGTGAATGCATTGTCGATTTAATTTTTGAAGTCTATGGTTGAACTGTATTTTTTTTCTTGACTGCAAACGATCGGGCTTGTTTCGTGCGGTAAAAATAACAGTGCTTTATTAGTTATACGTGTATAATGCATATTTATATATTTTCTTAATTCAACAAAATTAGAATAATTTCCTATATCTAAACCTTAATTTTTACTTTGAATTGGTAGAAATAAATTAGTTATATTCAAAACAATGTGACACAAAAAAAACCCCTCAATTTCCTTGTTTTCCGATTATTTTTCGTATTGTGAAAAAAAAGCTGAGACTAATACACATCAATATAAATCTTTCTCTAAAAATTCAACTGATGCCATTGAAATTTAATATTATTTAACCCTATAAGTTATCCAGTATATATAGAGATTAATTAATTATATAGCATGATTTAATCCCGCACAGCACGTTATCAAAGGTAATCTTTTTTTAAAAAAAAGATAATTTAATCACTGATACATTTTATAACACAGACTTGTGTAGATCTCATGCGACGCTATTTAAAACCAATACCAAACCCTAAAGAGCTAATAGTGTTAGATCAATTACAATAGTCTTGAAAATTTGGCAGAGTAAGATGTTTCATGAAAATAATAGGTATGATAACAAGAGCAAAGAACATCTATTTCGGATAAATAGCTTACTCGACGCTCTATTACTTATAGCTACAGAGTACAACATAACACCTTGTGTGATACAAACCATCGCAAAATTAAACCTTAATCATTATATACATTTATTTTATTTTCAATGCACTACTAAAGTTTCCAGCTTTAAGTAAATTTAAGTCCTTAGTAAATGTAAGTTATAAGCATCGTAGTTAAAAATATGTCGCCGTTTAACTACTGAAGAACTAATATTGTAACGATAAGCAACTCACTTAAAGCGTAATTTAAGTTAGTGTAACATGTTTAAACCATAAACCTAATCCAAAAAAATCCTTGAAACTTTTTCATACTGTAAAGTCCGAAAAATAACAGGTGGTCATTTTTTTCTCCTTCACAAAAATCCTTTCCTCAAATATTCCCCTACAATTTAAGACCGGGATTTTCTTTATTTTCTTCTTTTCGGAAACCATATTCGGCAACATCCTCTCCTAAAAATAACTCCCACTCCCAAGAAAATAAAAATAAAAAGTTAGGGGGGCAGACACTTTTAACCCTCACCTCCCCTTCTCTTCCCCTTCCTGTTTATTTTTTCCCTTCCCTTTTTTTGCGTCCGAAGAAGCAAAACTTCTTCAAGGTCATAGTTTGAGAGGGGGTGGTAAGGGGTCTTCAAGGTGACCCAGTGGTCAGTGGGACGCAATTCTTGACCATCTGCAAGTCTGCCTAGTTTTTTTTTCTCTACAATATGCAAGTCTTCTTAGTTATTGTTGATATAATCTTGTGTGTTAAACGATAAATCTAGCTTATGCCTTAAAAGAGGAGTTTAGTTTGAATTATCGTCGCACTAGAGCAACACAAACAGGGGAGTTTAAATTTTTGTAACATAACCGTGGACGTTGAGGTATGAAGTATTCCAAACTAAAGTTCTTAACCTTAACCCATCAGTGATAGATATTAAAAGTGAAGGAAGTATATAGGAAGAATGTTGTATTTATATATAAGTGTAAAACACAACTTAAGATAATTGTTAAAATTTCATTATCTGATATGAAAGCTTTACATGTGTTTGCACATGTTTGTTACGTGTTACTATGGTACCGCACATCCTCATGTTACGGAGTATTCTTCTATTAATGTACAGATAGGGTCTATAAATCTTAGTTATAAAGCCAGATTTATGGATAGATTTTACTCAAAAATAATTAAAAATTTCAACTCGTAGTTCTATCGAAGTTTTCACACCAGAACGTAAAGATCTTTTGATAAGCGCCGCGTTTTGACTTAAACAAATAATGACCTTTAAACTTCAAATTGGTACAATTAAAAATTATTAGTGCATATTACATGAATATATTATTCATATTTAACTTATGTTGTAAAAGTCTAGGCTCTTTTTACTTTTATATTGGTTAAAATTGAAAACAAATGGTCTCATTATGTAAAATTAAACTTAATATCGCCTCTTAACACTCATTATCATTATGTTGTTTTTGCTATTAAATTGATTACTAATCGTGTTTTGACATAGTACTCATTGCCGTTGGGCGTGTCCCTAATAGGTGTTTGTGCTGTAGATTTTTGCAGGATAAGATTAGTGCCAAAAATGTGATCTTTGCACTTGGGCACACATCAAAATCAAAGGTATTTTTTGCAGATAAATTAATCCGTTTTGAGGGGAACAAAATTCCAGTTGACTAATTTGTATGAAGTTGTTAAAAAACAGTCTGCCTCATTACCTTCATTGGTTGCTCAGTAGTTTTTCGATTGAATTAAATCTTATTCTCTATTTATTGAAGAAAAAAATATTGTTTAACATTGTTTTGAGATCTGCATCGAATATATACTAATTCAATTTATAAATAGTGAAGATTTAAATCCTTTTATATCTCTCTCTTGGGATAAAACGGTAGATTAAATGGGTGAAAACCTGTTGGGCTGTGTGCAATAATGAATTACTGATAATGTAAAGAGCGCTATACTTTGAAAGCCCGAGGCCTCTAATATAGTTTTTGTGATGGACTTCAATGGTTTATAATCAGGTTTAAGCATTGCATAGCGAAAAAAATATGCATTAAGACCAAGAAATAAATCAATTCTTTATCAAACTTGCATCTCCTAAAGCCTATATTTTCTTGAGGGGATGGGGAGCCCCAGTCGGTTAGGCCGCATGCGAAAGGTCCCATTTTCGGGTCCGGGCATCGCCAAAATAACTGCCCACCTATAAACGGCCCGTGCAGCCAAAAATGTCCGACGAATAATACCCCGTATAGAGGGAATGCACGTTAAAATATGCGCCTAAGTCCCAACGCTGCGTACGATGTCGCCTTTAACGGTTGCGTTGGGTGCCTACTTAAGTGTCGGCTCATCACTTAACTGTGGTTCTAAAATACGACGCCCGTCGCCAATAGCCCTCGTGTAGCTTTAGTGCGACGATAACCTATCTTTTCTTGACCATGGCTCAAAACTATAACATTGCTAATAGCCCCTGGTGTATCCGTAGTTTAACGTTATTTCAACCAAAGCACATCTGAACACTATTTAAAAGTTCTTTGGTATCATACATTTCTCAATCCCAGATTTGTCTCTAGAATTGAAATTCAGTTCTGCACTTCTATTTTCAAGCTATTTTTTTTCTCTCATACAAGAAAAAATGGTCAGACACACATTCTCTCCACCCCTTGTCCGTTTCAAAAATTCGGCCAAGGTCAGTCGAAAGAAACGGCCAGAGCTTTTTCAAGGAACTGACCATTCTTTACGCTTCCTCTGTTGACCACCGGTCAGTCTGTCACTTTTTTTCCCTGGCTATTTTCTTTCTTTTTTCGTTTTACCCTTCCCTCTCGAAATTCTCCTCCCCCGAGTTCCTTTCTCCACGTGTGGTTTCCACTTTCGCTGAAGGATTGCCTTAGAAAAAAATAATCTAAAGTCGCCAAACTTGGGGGAAAAAATGTCGCCAGAATTTATTTAGTCATTGTTTGTTTCATTCATTTTTATAATTTCATACTTTTACATAGGGTTTAGGTTTTTTTAAGATGTTGCCGAGTAGTGAACGAATATTCGAATTTTAGTTTAATTTATATCCTTTTATGGTTTCTTGAATAGCTGAACTGTGTGTGTTAAATGAAATTTAATCACTAATATCAATTTAAATACTTTCACATACTTATTTAATTAATTTAATTGTAAATTTAATAATTAAATTAAATTATTAATGTTTCAGATGATGTAACGCTCTTATTTTCATTTTTATCTGTGCTGGATTTCATTAGTTGCTTCGGTTTCACTCTCAAAATGACCGATATAGATGAAAGGGACTTTTTCTTTCTATGCAAGATTTCGTTAACAAATGTTTTGAACAACCAACAGCACAGCAAGATGTTGGCATTTAAATAATTTTATTACTAAAATATTCTTAGAAAAAACTCATTTTCGAATACCAAAATATAAGCAATTAAAGCAACAAATGAGAAAAAACCGTTGGAGCTGATGCCATCCACGAGTGAAACTAACCCCTTTAAAAAAGGAACATTTATTACATATTATTGAATCGATCCTTTTCAACTAAGTAAAACTGTATCTAAAAAAATTTACATTTATTCGGCCTTGATGCAATGTTCTAAAATAAATCAATTCCCTACATTATTCAACCTTTTTCCACTATAAACCAGACATTCTCAATATCATAAATCTCAAAAATAAAAGTATGAAATTCCCCCAAACAGGGCGAATCTCGCCAATCCTTTCAGTCCTACATTTCTCACCCCCTTCCCAGGTGGCGACTTCTGACAATAGAATCGTACAGTTATGACCCATATTTCCTCCATTCTTAACGACCACAAAACCTCCCATACCTGGTGGTTATCTCGTCCGCAAAGGCGGGGCCGTGGGCAATTTCCCCAGCTTAAATGAAGTCTAGGCCAACTACTGAGCCCAGTGGTCTTCATACCAGATATGAGTTATAAGCATGAAGAAATATTATTTCTCTATTATTGGGTGTCAGATTGTAGAATCTGCTGGCCTCCCACCTTGTGAAAGGATGATTGTAGTTCTTGTCTGTCTGTTACTTAGTGGTCAAGATGGCGAGGTTTTTTTTAAGCAGAGAAATTTTGTTTTATTTTGATCTCTTTGATTTGGAGTTCTAAAGTTATAGTTATAATTGTTTTAGAACTCCAAATTCAAGATCAAAATATCTAATTATAAATTGCGATTGTGTATTTTGAGAGGGTGTATGAACGAAGTAATAATAACCCACAGGCATATATATGGGGGTTTTGGTGAACTATATTCCCTTACGTGGGGAAAGCGAAATCGGTAGTTGTAAAAATGTGGATTTGACACTTTAGTACTATCTCATGTAATAAAGAATATCCTGAATAGCAAAAACTGAAAATTATAAACATGGCAATATTAATAGCATTTTAATGTGTTATTCCATGTGAAATTTAAAAAGACAATACTAAGTATAACCAACAATCGTAAATACGTAAATATTGTCCTTAAAGAAAATCTTCTTTTTGAAAAGTACTTAATATATACTGTAATTTTGTATACTCCATGTCATTAGTTTATCAATTAAATAGGGACATTTACTAAAATGTTCGTAATCCCATTTTTACCTAAGCCACAGCAAATCTTGACAGTTTTCCCCCTACCAGTTCAGTCGGAGATATATTCTCAACACTTTTTAAAGTCATCGCATTACTGGGTGGTCTCATTTGCGAACTTTTTAAGGGTACGAATAAAGGAGGAGGGGACATACTTCGAAATGTTTGTCTGTGGTCAGTTGATCCTTTGTCAACTATGATCGATGACTTAGGTCCACCAAAGTTTACTTTTCTGGATCTTGTGGGTTGTCTTTGGTCTCAGGATATTTCAGAGGGGAAAAAAATAAGTAATTTGTTTCGGTGGGAATCTACTGTCTATACAAAGTTCTCGTGGAATGTTGTTCTTTTAAGAATTCCAGGTTTTGTACATGAAAGAAATGCATCTGCGGATTAGTTATTATCTACTTAACAAATATTGCAGGTGGCGAGGTAATATTTCGGCTTGTTTTTCATCCGACACGGGTTTCAAAAATCTTTTCGATTCCCCACTAATCTTTTTAGACTTTCTTTTCGGAAATTTTAATCCGTTACAATACTTTATGTGCAACATTTGAAAGATCTACCGGGTGGCAAAACGATTCTTGACGTATCGTACTCACAATTTAGTAAATCGGAGAAAATGTCCTTTGACTAGTCTGGGTTTTTTAGCAGGTCCGAGATTGAAACTTCAGTTGAGAAGAAAAATAGTCTTTTATACGCCATCCGCCCTTGCAATATGTCCGTCGCTGGCTAAAATATACCAAATTTCCATAGTTCGTTACATTTCAGGACTACAGTGAATTAATATTTTTAGCCGAACATCAAACTATTTTAGACTCAATTAAAACAAATCATCCAATTTTCACCTAATTAGTGTCAACGTATATAAAAATGTATTGACTGGATCAGATTATCGGGCTCCTTGATAATACATAATTGAAAAGGCAAACCTGAGCTTTCCAGGCTCTGACAACAAGATTATACATTTTACTTATTCCTTACCTATGTCTTCAACAACACCAACTTCGAAACCCCTCTAGTTCTGTACTATTCTCAAACTAAACCTCGATCCACTCTGTCCTATAAAACAGCACCAACCTCCCCTAAAAAGAAATCAACAAAACCGACCACAACTTTCAGCATAATTGCATTTGCTGTTCGAAATACGGCTCCGTCCCTTTGTTTTATTAATCGAACCCGTGGACTAATCACGGAATCATTCGCCGAGCACGATCGCGGAAAACTGCTATCGACGGCCAACTATAAACCCTAGATTGTCTTTTACACCAGTCCGCCTTTCATTTACGACCTGCCCATCCCAGCATTTTATAAGGACCTGCCTTTTTTTCCCCTGGTAAAACCCACTAAAACGCTGCCTGGTTTCTGTTCTCCTTTTTACTACTGACTAAAGCGGAATGAATTAGTTTGCTTTTGGGTGGAATTAAATGGTTTCATTATTGTTTTAAAATCATTAGTTTCAATATACAACCAATATAAAGTTTATTCTATTAAAATAACTTATGTAACTGCAAAATACTATCAACAATGTTTAAATAAACTTTACAAGAGGTATCATACAATATTTTCTGTACTATTATGCAAATAGAAAAATTACCGATTTCTAGAAATAGGTTTATAACTGCCGACCTATAAACGGCCCGTGCAGCCTCAAATGTCCGACGAATAATACCCCGCGTAGAGGGAGTGCACGTTAAATATCCTTCAAAGTCCTAACGCTGCGTACGATGTCGCCCTTAACGGTTGCGTTGGGTGCCTACTCAGGTGTCGGCTCGTCACTTGATTATGGTTCTAAAATACGACGCCCGTCGCCAATAGCCCTCGTGTAGCTCTAGTGCGACGATAATTCAAACTAAACTAAACTAGAAATAGGTTATTGAATTCTTTTAGATTTTTGTAAAACGAAATGTGATATATGCTTGAAATGGTTTTAATCTGAACCGGTTATAATCTGTTAGAGTACCGGTCTCATTATTTCTCTTGTAGCAAAAAAAATTGTAACTTTTGACTTTCTTTTCTTCTGGTTGGGATCCACATACATAATTTATAGGTAATTATTAAACTCTTACGAGTTCAACTGATGATCATTGGTAATTCCGTGTGCAGTATAGCACTGTGTTTGTAGGATACTCGACTTTTCATCAAATAAATGTTAGAATTCACTTATCCGTCTACAATAAATATTTACATAACTGCGATGTGCAGGGTGTTAAGGAAATGCTAGATGAAATGGGTTTTTTTAATTTAAATTTTTACTTCCGTTCTTTTTTCTTCTTGCTAATTGATTTTACAAAATCCTTTAAGTCAAATCCAAACCCATTAACTTAAAACCAATCTATTTCGTAGAGAAAAAAAAATCTTTGTCGAAGTAATAAAATCGGTGAATCAGATCCGCTACTCATCGGCCCCCCCCCCCCCCCCTCTCCACAAAAGACCAGTTTATTCTACAAACAGGCGCATCAGTTAAATGACCTGCCAAGGGGCCATTACACCAAAAACTAGTGCATAATTCCAAAATGAAACGATCATGTCTATAACAAACCCTTTGTAATCTACCCTCCCCCAACCGCAAAAACCCACCCTCATATATAATTAATTTCCCTAAAAAAAAATTTTTTTTCGGCACCCCAAATTTTTTTTTCTTCAACACCCTAATTTTTTTTTTCGGCACCCCCAACTGGTTATAAATAAACTAATACTTGCTCTTCCATTGACTTTTATGACCTGGTTTTTATTCCTCTTCTTCGCCACAAAAAGTTGCCCCGCTTGTACCGGGGACTGTTTTAAGAGCCCTTTTGGGGCGGTTTTTATTTTTAGAGGGGGTGAAAATAAGAGAAAGTGCTACCGTGGGATGCTGGGTTGCAGTCTATCAGCTGTTTAAAATGTGAAGTGAGATTGTAGTATGAAGACATTTTTTTTTGTAGTTTACCATACTTGCTATGCCAAGATAAAAATCAAAATTAGCAGCCTTTATATACAGTTTTCGACCTTATAGAAAGTCGAAAAAAGTCAGTTTTGTTTTCAACTTGATTTTTGCCTGCATAAATGTACTGACAATATAAGTTTTCTTTCAACTCATTGACGCCGGTTGCCAAAAAAATTTTCCTCGTTAAAATGGTCTTTCTGCTTGCGTTTATCTAAATGAATAAAATGTAAAACAAATGAAAACTCTAATCCTGAACAATTTAAGTAGGGTATATTTAATTACACAAAAAACGAATTAAAAAAATAAAATAAATGTTTTTATTCGGACATGAAGTTGTTAATGGCACTTACAAAGTCGTCAATAATGGGTTAATAAATATTAATTCTATAAGTTCATTTTATTATATTATATGCGTAATTTTACTTAAAAGTAGGCAAATTTACTTAGCTAACCCTTTGCGCAGGCATTAATCGATTTCGTATTGATGACTAGTAATTTTAGTACCCTTTTACGTTTCCCTAACAAACTGTGAATTTTTAAATGAAATATAATATTATAATGTAACGAAAAAGCATTTACTGATGATTACAGTGGTAATCATAACTTTAGCCTCAGAGATTGGTCTAGTATAATCAGGCTTGACATAGTCCGATATTCGTAATATATGCACACACAAAAAAAACTGAACAAAATGACCTATCACACTGCTGCATCCTACAATTTTGCCTCAAATCCTCAATTTTAAGGATGGGCTGATAGGCTTGTAATAGTGGGGGAACGCGTGCGGCCTATATTAGCAGAGTTGTTCGCACGGAAGGATTTTTTTATGTGTGGTTTGACAGTTTTTATGTACTCATGGGAATTTGAGTTTGTGCTAACCTCGATTTTCCTAACATAGCTTAATTTAATCGTGATAATTTGTTATTGAAAGTGGTGATTTGAAATTGAATTTTGACATAAGTTGAATTATTAACTATTTGCGCCAATCCTTCGCATGGTGTAATACATTTCTCTAATTACAACATGTAGTTTTATTAAATATTACGTGTTACCTTATATCTAGTTTATACGATAGAACTTGTTACTTAGTGCATATTTTTAAATTAATTTTTAGATTTATCCTGTTGTTCAATTGTATCCTACTGCATTCAATTAATTTAGAGCATTTAAATCTTAACCCTAGCAATTAATGACTAGATTCACAATTGCACTAAATTAATTATTAAATTAAATATTTAGATTTTACTTGTTATTATTTATACAATAGTCAACTTTTTTGTTAAACTTGTTTATTATTAAAATATTTAGATTTTCATTTTCAAACTTTCCAAGTCCGTTCTTGATTTAGACCCAAAACTTACCTCCGCTTCCGGAATTTTCTACAAGGGGGCATACAATATTTTTTTATCAGTGTATATTCTTCTCCTAAAATAGTTAACGGAGTTTATTTTTGCTAAAACAGTTTATTTTCCTCAATCAAACTTTCCAAAGTCCCGTTCTTGATTTAAGACCCCAAAACTTACCTCCGCTCCCGGAATTTTCTACAAGGGGGCACTGAATTTTTAACCAAGAAAAACCGCTCGTTAAAAATCTAGTTCGCCAAAGAGTCTGTTTTAAACGCCCAGTTCATCGAGACTGTAAAATGTTCTGCCGTTTACGTGCTGTAGCTCGAATCCACACTGTAAAAAGTACTCTTTTATTTTCCGGGCTAAAATATTTGCCCGGTATTGTTCGAAAGAAGTGTGTTTTAGAATGTTTTCCGGTTTCACTCCTAGTTTTGTTTTGTTAAAAATTCAGAGTTCCCCGGGACGTGGTGAAAGGCCCTGTGATAAGTGGACGATATAAAACGGATCAAAAGTTCCTGGCGGATTCTTCTTTTGTATTAATGTGTGCTAAACCTACCTAAGTGCCAAAGTGTGACTTTCTAAGTCAAGGGTTAGCTTATAAAGTTGTCTTGTAAAAGAATATGCAGTTTACTTAACTATGGTAAGATATATTTAATCGAATCAACAGTATTTTTTTTGTGTGTAGTAACAGTGTTTAAATTAGTGAGGTTCTTCTGTATATGCTCAGACTAGATCAGTACCAAGTTAAATTCTAAAATTTGATCAAAATTCAGATTACGAATAATTAAAGATTAAGAATTAAAATTTTATTTAACATTCTTAATTTAGCTGAATTGAACTATAAGTATGATTTAAACCGAAAGAAATATTGAACCACAATCTAAAGACACGTGAATTTGACTGAATGAACGAATTCACGTGTTAAAATTACGTTTCGAAATCATAAGTAAACTTTCCATGTTCGAATAATAGAATGGGGTTTTTTATTCACAATGAGGCATTCTTTTTTAGGCAAATTTCCCTTAACACTGATATCAAAATCTCTTCATTAAGATAACAGCAACTTTTATTTACCACGTAACAGACTTACAGTAGTTTCCATTCCATCTGCAAGAAAGGGAACAAGTGAAATTGAGTCAATTGTAGGGTGGGGAAGTTTCAGTTATTGCTCGAAATAGAGTAGTTAAGCAGAGGACAGGAAAAAATACATTGAAGAGACAAAAAATAGGGGACCGGGGCCCTATATAAGGGACACACATGTGCCAGTCGCGTGTACAGGAAACAGAAGTCAGACATTTTTTTTCTTCTTAAAGGCCAGAGATGTTTTTGGTTATGGACCATGATGAAATGTCGGGGTGACATGATGCCCCTGTTTAGAAGGCAGTTAAGTGCTTTTGTGTTAGCGCACTGATAGGGATCGGGTTTCGTTGTAGTTGCTGGAGGTTTGATTTTTTAAGTTCGCGAATGATTATGTTTACTTGATGGACACACTTCAATGGAGTTGGGTGAAAATGGATTTTGTATGGGATATTGTTTTTCTGCATGTGATAATTTTAACTTTGTTTGCATGTCTGCTGATATTTAACACATTCTTTTAATTTTAAATTTCAGTGGAATAGCAGTTAATACTTTCGGATACTAATACTTAGTTAATACTTCATCCTCCCCCCCACGAACTAAGAATTTGATAATGCTATTTTCAAGAAAAACTAACGCAGTAAATTAGGTTTGGTTGAATTTTCGTCACACTAGAGCTACGCAAGGGCTAGTGGCGACGGTCCTCATAATTTATAACTACAGTTAAGTGACGATCTGCCACCACTAACGTAGTAAAAGTGTAAAACAATGTATCAAACTCAGCTAAATATAGAAACTTAGTTATCTATTCAAAGAAGCCTGGGGAAAACAGTGGTGTGCTTAGACATGTATAAAAAACAGGTTTTTATCTATAACTCATCGATAACTTTTATGCATATTTTTTTTAGCTAATTGATGCATAATTAGTTGTCAATGGTCGATTTTTTTTTGAGACCAAACAAGAGTTCGGGATTTGAAAATCGAGGCAACTAACATTCTAACAATTGGAACTTCTATATTTCACCTTCAGCTCTATCATATCACAGGAAATATTAACTTCTTACCCATATCGCGTTACTTATTCAATTCATCCCTACACAACGGTTGCAGTTACTCGCTACTTTGTAGCCCATTTTTTTTTTTCTAATCTTCACTTTGCCATACAAGCCTCACAAATACAAGCAGATGGTGTGACATCTACCCGAATGCGAGGGTGGCAGAAGGTTTTTAGAGAATGCTACCTTTTTCTAAAAGCGCGCGTCAAACCTGCGAATTGAGGCCCTTGTGATTTATTGGGTAATAAAAATCCCGTGTAGGCGGGGGAGTAAAAAGTGTGCACGTATGTGGGGGATAGAGGAGTCGGGGGGGGGGGGGACTTACCGTTCTGCCTAGCGACATTTGAGTTATATATTTTTTAATGTCTCACACTGTAAGTTGTACATAACCGAAGAAGAAACGGGACTTCCCGCTTCTCGCAATACTACATTTGGAGTAATTTGATAATAGGAAATGAGAACCTAATTGTGGGCCTTTGTAAAAGTAAATAAGTATTTTATTTCTGCAGAAGTTCAGTATTAACTCATTTATGACCCATTTGGGAATACCATTAGCACCTTTTCGTTTCATTACCGAATAAAAAATTCAGAAAGTTTTTAAAATTCGGGGGAGGGGGGGGGGGGGGGGGAGTGTATTTTAATTTGTCCTTCATAACTGTTCAATAATATTGTCTTCATAGTCTTTTATTCTTTATTTTGATGAAGTTAATCAGAAACTTGTTTTGCTGGACAAATAGCCTTGTTAATCGTGGTTAATTTGTTACAAGAAAAAACGTTGTTGACAATAAATTATATTGGTAATTTCATCAGATTAATCTGATACAGCATAAGCTAGCTACAAGTACAAAATATTTAAAATTTCCTTGTGTTTTACCAAGCATTATTCTATATATTAAATAACAGGAATTTTATTTGGGTTCAACACTCATATACAGCGTTATGTATCAAGTTAAATTAAAATCATTACATTAATTATTTACAAGATCATTCCGTTTAACATACCCAACAGAATCAAGTCGATTGTTTTAAATCCGTATTTTTACTCACTATAACTTGCAAAGCTTTTCCAACTATATACGCTCTATAATCACATGTAAACTTTCTTCATGTACTATACCTTGCCACTTTCGTACACAGCTATATACCCAGTATGATAATCACATGTAAACTTTCTTCATGTACTATACCTTAGCCAGTTTCAGTTGAAAAACGATCTTCAGCTAATGACAAGTTTCTTTCACTACCTTAAATAATCGAAATCGTGGGCTCTTCAAAGTCACACAATAGCCAGCAGTATGTGGTAAACGACTTTTTTCCCCACTTAAAAAAAGCAGCCTTTTATCTGACGCGTAAGGATCGCGTAACACTTGTCAAGTCGTTGATGTCTTCGGGCCATCAATCCTACCTTTCTCATTGTGTGTTAGATAACCATGCAGGTACTCCGCACCAAAAATGTCTTTGTTCAGGGGTTTTCTATGCACAACGGGAGGTGTATTGCCTTAGGTTATGTCATTCCTGTATGCAAAATAAATTGTAGAAAAGGTAGATTCTCTCGCTTGGGTGGACTAACCACGCCCACGCGATGTTTTTTTTAGCTGGTCTTTTAACTACTATGGAATTTGTAGAGCGTTTGTGGCTGCCATAATAATGAGCGGAGATAGTTGCTCAAACTTATCTGGTTCATTTCATGTAAGTTTTAAAAGTTCTTTAGAATTTCCAAGTTAATATTTACTTGCTTAGGATATTGTTTCAGACAAAGGATTGTAAAAGTTACATATTATTATCAGTGTTTATTGTAAGATCTGTCGTTGCCTATATCTACGAAGTTCTTGGAAATATATTAGTTGTGGTATTTTCATTTATTTGTAAACCAAAAATATTGTAGCTTAAAAATAGCCTTGTTTGTTCTTTCTTTACTGAAACTGTCAACTGTAGTTGTATTCGATTACATTTTCCAACTATTTATAAAGCAATTGGTTGATGTTACAGGGTTAAACCGAATACAATAGATTTTCGCCTAAGCTATTCATACACGGGACGGACTTTGTCCACGGGCCTTACATTTTTCTCCTCTTTGATTGGTGCCCTGTGTCCACGTGACATGTAAGCACCAATCAACGAGGAGGAAAAGTGGACCAAGTCTCTCCGTGTAGCTTACTTTTAACAACACAGATCTCTCACACAAAAAATAGTTGAACAACCTCCAAAACGCACAACACTTGAAGTGAAAGGGGGGGGGGGGGGGATGAATTACAATTCTGACATAATTTATCGGCCACGCGAAACCCTGGCCAGACTAATGACGACACATCATTGTTGTCCGCATAGAAGGGTTTTTAGAATTTCGTTGTAAAAGGGGATAACTCTGAAAAGAAGGGGGTTGTAAAAATGGCTGCTAGCGCGCGTGGCAGCTGCACAAAAACTCTTCAAGACAGATGGGGGAGAGTCCAGACAAATTAGCCAAGGCACCAAAGGGGGGTTCGCTGCCCCCTTTTTGTGGGGGTGGCACCCACAGGGAAATTTATGTGCTTGCGGTTTTCCCTGGGCCTGATTGCTTTTTGGTCACAATCAGGATTTCCCACTTTTCACCGTTAAATGCACCCAGCGACGACCCCTTTCATGCTAACAGCTGTGTGGGACACCACGGGTTTTGAAGTCTTAATACTTGGGGGGACGCTAATGAAGAATGGCTTGTGCATGAAGAGGTTTGTTGGTGAGTGTGTGGTCAATGAATGTGACGTGATTGGCGACATATTGCTGAATAAATTAATTGATTCTCTAAATGTAGAAAGAAGCCATACAGGAAGATTTCCGATCACGGTTCTTCCATTAAAATGGTGAAAGGTAGAAACGTAGAGGGAAATTTCCCCCATGAACATGACCTTTTTTTTACATTTAGCAATTTAAATATTTAGTTTATTTAATATAGGTTTCCAGCAGACTAAATTTAAAAAAAAAATATTTCATTGTGTGATGGGAGTGTATTTGATTAATATCTTTCAAAGTACTGTTATCCTTATTAAACTGTTTTAAAACTTGGTTGAAAACCATCTTTATGTAACGGAACTGTTTTAAAATTACTCTAGTTTTA
The DNA here is from genome assembly GCA_019343175.1 of Oedothorax gibbosus. Lineage (NCBI taxonomy): Eukaryota > Metazoa > Arthropoda > Arachnida > Araneae > Linyphiidae > Oedothorax > Oedothorax gibbosus. Next base: position 13,500,967 of record CM033277.1, on the reverse strand, counting down.
GAGGTTCTTTTTTCCTCCATTTGCTGCGATGCGATGTTAAAGTTGTTGCTGCGCCATCTATTGCGAAACGATGATAGTTCAAGCTTACCTGCTAAATTGAACTTGGACCCGCCGACTTGTTTTATTACAAAACAAAGTTAATGGTGTACCCGATTAAATTCTTAACTAATTTTTTCAATTAAAATAATTATTAACTTTATTTCACTTTATAGCTCAGTTACGACATTTTTATTAATTATATTCAAAGAACTAACTTAAAAGAAATCTTCATTTGAAGTAAATTAAGTTATAAACATAATATTTAAAAAAAAAATGAGGAAAACATCTGTGTACGGTTTGAATATAAAAAATATACCAAACATCTTTTGAATTATTCTCTGTTTTTAGCTGTATTTGTCGCAAAGAGATAGAAGGTAAAGTAAAATAATTTTCGCAACTTCAAATTTAGCTTAACTTTCTAAACTTATCTTTAGAAATTACATTTAGAAAAAGCCTGTTAAATGTTACGATTGTTAAGTATGCAATAAATAACTACCATTCATATTCAAAACCTCATCGCATAATACACAAGAGGACATTCTATCTGCCCCAAACCACATTACGTCATTCCGCATCTTCAAACTAAAAACAAATTTCAGTATACCCATAAAGTAAAGGGTCGGGGCCATGATATACGAGTGTGGTTTCCAAAACCCAGCAGGGAACTCAACAGCTGATAGAATTAAATTATTTATTGGGCCTTTGAAATTTTCTCTGCGGGGAAGGGTAACGTGTAGCACCGATTGTTAGGCAAGTGGGTACGGGGTTTAGGTAAAGGGGAAGTAATTGAACCCTTAATGGATTAAAAGGGCTTTTGAGGTATAAGTTTTATAATTCTTAGTTAGTGAAAAGCGGATATTTATGTCTACAGGCGAGAATATTTTTGATTTATGTACGTGAAATGATATGAAGAGCTTGTTTCCAAATGGCGTCTTTTCCAAAGCATTTTTTTCCTTTTTTCAAAAATATTATCTGTTATGTATTTCATTTAAAGAATGCACCGAATTTTGATGCGATATTATTTTATATTTACGCTATAAATGATTCCTGGTAACACCGTGATTTCCATCGCATTACTTTCACTTCATGTTACTTAAAATCTAATCCTATGTTGAGATTGTATTCTACACAACAGCAAAGAATATCCTATTCCCGAACCCCAGAAATTTGAAAAATTAATTACAAATAGGAAATCAAAAATCCTTATTTAAATAAAAGGCTTTAATTTTATTTTAAAATGTTTTGGCTTTTCCTCTGATCAGAATTTTTCTTTACATCGAAGATCATATCTAACATATTAATGCGATATTATTTCCTATTTACGCTTTCTATAAACGGTCCTTGGTAAAACTGTGATTTCCTTCAATAAATCTTTACTTCCACTTAATTTTCAGATAATTTTACTCATAATCTAATTATCTACACCAAGATCATATACTAAACAACAGCAAGGGATATCTGATTCCCGTGCCCATTACGACTAACTGCCATCAGTAAATCGTCCGGAATTAAAATAATTATCCCACCCCCATGCAAGCAACCCCTTGGTTTTTGTCACAGCGTGTCTGTCATTTCCCGTTAGAAGTCAATTGCAGAGATGGGTCGGCCTCAATAACAAAGTCACAAATCTTCCTTTCTTCTGCCGGCCGCAGATTGTGGTTGAAGCAACGGATTTCTGCCATGGCATGTGATTTGGTTATGGATGTTTTTTATTACTGCGAGATTGAGGGTTGGTCAGTGCCTTAGGCGTAATGCATTTTTTTTTAAATCACAATATCTGACAAAAAGAGTTGAAAATTGATAGCATTTTTTTTCACTATGTATGAGTGAACTATGATATTTTCCTTCATATTTATTTCAATTACTATCTACATATTTGTAAATAACGGGTGATATAACTTGTGGAAAAATAACGGAAGTATTTATTAACAAAATCTTTAGAAATTAGAATTGACAATAGAGGTTGTATAGGTAAATGGTAGGTTGATATTTTCCCTTCAAATTTGTTGTGCTATAATTATTTCTTGTAGCGTGAAAAAATGCTTAAATTAAAAAAAAAAATACTTTGACATATATTCGGATTTCAAAAAAAGAATTAGGTCAATGGAATTAACCATAGTTCAGTAGTTCTCTAAAAACTTTGTACGTAAGAAATGTAGATTTACAACGTCGTGAGGTTCCTATTTAGTTAAATTAAAACTTAAGCAGTTTGAACCATTGAAAAAACAATTTAAAACCTACTTAAGTAAATCATTTATGGTACGTATGTTGATTAGTTTTTTATTTGGAATAATGGCCGATCGTGTTTCAAAGTTACGTTTTATTTTTTCATTTCCCATAACAATTTTTTTTAACCAAATATTTTTAGCTATTAATTTGCAAGCTTGTCATTAATGGTTTTTCTTTTTATTTTATAGGTATGATCCACTTCAGTTTTGGAAACGAACCCGAGAATACAGCACAGAGATTGCTCTTCCATTTTCAATTTGAAAAACATGTGTCAATATGAACTTCAATAGACTTCTACAATGGCTTCGGCTGCTTTTGTGACAGAATTCCGATCGTTCATGACTTTCGAGAGTGAGACTTCAACGCAGTTTTCCAATCTGAAGCACTTCAACAACGTCGATCACAGAATGGCTCCTCAAGAAATACCAATACTGATAAACAACAAGGACTTAGTCGTAAACGTACCCCAAAATTTACGGAATCACGAATCCCCGATTTCAAGCCCCGGGACTTCTTTAGAATCTTCAGGTTCGTCGCCTGACCAACCCCATGAAGAAATCCTCGACATCAATCCCCTGATGATGCATCATTCTTCATCAGACGACAGCGATTGCGCAGAAGAATGCTCGGACCACCTGAAGCAGATGGAAGGCGTTCTGGAAAAGAACGGAATTTTGAGGCAGAATCTTTCCTGTGGAGATGGAATTAATGAGGTGGACATGGACGACGATTCGCTTCTGGGAACACACGAAACTTATGACCTCAACGACAGCCGTTCAGCGATTCCTGTGTGTCACTTCTGTCAATACACTGCAGAGACAAGGGAAGAATACAATAAGCACATTCACACTCATTTTCAGTTTAAATGCACGCAGTGCTCCTACATGGCACGCACCAAGGGTCGTTTGGAGAACCACATGAAAAATCACCGCGAAGCTCCTGACAATTGGGGACAGTATTCTTTGACGAAAGGACTCACTGAAAACGGCAACCACGGTTCTAGTAAGGAAGAACATCGACTAAGTAAGAAGGATCGTTCTACAAGATGCAAAACATGCGGCTTTCTTGGTAAGAACAAGACTGAGTATTACGAGCACTTGAGGAAGAAAATATGTTTCACTGGACCTTTGCTTGAATGTGAATTTGAAGGTTGCGAGTTTTGCACGAGGTATAAGCATCACTTTGAATACCATCTAAGGAACCACTATGGATCGAAACCATTCAAGTGTGATCAATGCAACTACGTGTGTGTGAATCAATCAATGTTGAACAGTCATATGAAGTCCCACTCAAGCCAGTATCCATATCGATGCAAGACCTGTACATATGCTACAAAGTACTTACACAGTTTGAAGATGCACGTCAAGAAGTACGACCATGAACCGGACAAAGTCCTTAATGCAGATGGATCTGTAAATCACAATTTGATAATTGATGTTAACGGTAGAAGACGGGGGCCCAAATCTAAGAAAGGAAAGTCTTCGAATTCGGCGGCAAACCACAGATCTTCCTCAGCCATTGTACCCCTTCCACCTTCACATGCTAGTCCACCTTCTAAAAACTATCATCAGAATGCCTCCCTCCCATCTATTAACCCATCCTTCATGTACAATAGTTCCATGTTTAACAACATGGCTGGAAATGGATTCCTCCAGCCACCAATGCTTGATCCATCAATGGGTTTTGGATTCCCTCCCTTTTGGAACATGGGTAACTTGAGATGCAACTTACCCAGATGTGACTATGTCGCAGAATCAACTGAAGGTCTTCAGCAACATATGGTTGCGCACACACGCCAGTTCTTGTACGAAAAGTACGGAAGGAATTCGGATGCATTTCCCCGTGAGCGTCACTTTACACCTGAAAGTGTACAAGAACTTGAAAGTCGCTACCAAAATATAATTGGAAACGCTACAAGAGCTCAGCAAGCAGTGGAAAACTTTACAAGACCACAAGTGAACAACCACTTTCAACCTCAAACAAGGGAAGCAATAGAAACAAATCGTAACCCAGCACAGTTTAAGATGCCAGAAAACTCCATTGTAGAGTATGGTGTAAGAAGAGGATTTTCTCCGCCATTAAATAATGGAAATCTTTCGCCATTCTCATCAGCTGGAAGACACAGCGAAGAGTCAAAGAATTCAGTCCCGAAAGATTTCTTGGAAAATCAAGAGAGCTTCAATGTTCAAGTTCCTGTTCAATCTTCAAGGTCCAGTTCCTTATCCCCACCGTCAGTAGAACATGCAAGAGGCAGTAGCGGAAGCAGTGGTAGTTTTGAAGCATTGGATAACTGTTCTTCGCCACTTGATCTTACGAGCAATGTCTCTGTGGCAAAGTCAAAAAATACCAGTCCGATGAGTCCTGCGACAGAGAAAGATAAAAATTGGGAAAACGCAGAATCCGTTGCAGCTCAGCCTCAGCGAAGCACCAAAAATCGAAGAAAGGGCAAAGCTTTCAAGATTGACCAATACATGCAATATGAAGATCATTCATCTGAATTCCTTAATCCTTCACTCTATCCCAAAACACTAGAAACTAACATAAAGATGGAAGTGGAAGACTTAAGCACTAACTCTCCTTTAGGCATGAATGGTAAACTTCAGAATTCGAACATGGAGAAACCCGAGTCCTATGTCAAGGTTCCTGAAAAAAGTTTCCATGTCAGAAGAGAATCGTCTCCTAAAGCATCTTTCCAAACTTCACCCAAGCACACATCCACGCCAAAAGTATCCAGTCCGGTATCAGTCGGCGGGCATCTAAACAGAAACAGCCATCCCTCAGAAGTTCCTACGTTCAATAGCTACATCAACGGGCAGCCAAATAGAAACAGTCATTATTCAGAAGTTCCTACTGCCAATGGCTACATCAACGGTTACAAATCAAATATTCAGCAAGAAACTGGCATTAATGCTAACTTCTTAAACGGCGACAAATTTGGTGCATCTAAAAAAGCCAGCACCATCAGCAATGGCGTTTCATCACCGAGTTCAAATAAAGAAGCAAACGTGGATGAACAACAAGAGCTTGGCGACAAGCACAAGTGTCCTCATTGCGACATCGGATTCGGCGACTTTGTCATGTTGGTCATGCACATGACATGCCATAGCATGGGGAATCCCTTTCTTTGTGCCAAGTGTGGAGAGAACTGCAAGAATCGAATTGGTTTCATGGATCACATGATCAACTACTGCAAGCGAAGGTAGACATTCGAACTGTTGGACTTTTTCCTAAAAGCCAAAGAACATTATCAAAGTTCCTGAATTTATGGTTCCTCTTTTTACCCCCTACTTAGTCAAACATATCTTTTGTGATAGACTGTTTAAGAACTCCTTGAGTGCTATTAGAAAAACTATACTATAGCAGAACTATAAAATATATGAATGAGTTGTAAGGAAATGATATTTCGATGTATACTCATTGTTCTATGTTTTTCTTTGAGTTATAAATGCTTTTCAAATAATGATTTTGTGTTTGAAAAACTGAACCTCTCTGAAAAATGACATAAGAGAGGTCTGAAAATTTGAACATTTTGTTCCCATTAAATGCAATTGGAAACTTTCTTTAGTAACTAAATTTAAGAAAGAATCACTTGAAACTAGTCATTATCTGTAAAATCAAAGAAAGCAATATAGTACAGCTCAAAACACAGAGATACCTAAAAATTAAAATTATGGTTGCTGCTTTCTCTGTAGTTATTTGTGATATTTAAATGATATTTTAAAAATGGAGCAGTAGTTGATTTGTAATGAAATAATGGTGGTTGAAAGTTGAATATATTGCTAGTCAAATTGCAATAATTTGAAAATTACATGTGTTAATCTTGATTAATTTTCAATTCAGGTTGTTTTTGAAAAGTTTATATAATTTTTTATATGCTTTTTTTTAACATAATTATGAAATTGTAAAACTGGTCAAAACAATGAAGATTTCCTGAAAAATAAATTAATATATTCAGTGTAATTGAAATATTTATTAATTTAAAACTTCTCAAATGTACAATTATGCACATTTCAAAAATTTGGTTAATAGAATATTACTGTTGAGTGCCAAATTTTAAAGAATATTTATTTAAAAAATGTCATTTTAAGAAGTTATTCATCTGCATTGAATAAATTAGAAAATGAACAAGTTTTCACAAATAGATCAAGCATGTAATGCCGTAACCATAAACTATGAATAAACAAGTGTGTGTTTAGAACTATTATGGGTTTTTCTATAGTATTTATATTTTGTCTACTACAAATATTTAAAAAAAAATATACAATTGGATAAATTATTCAACTGACTTAAAATTAATTTATTAAAATTACCTTCCTATAATAAATACGTTTTTAAATAGTATCTGTAAATATGCAATTTAATAAACAAATATTATTTATACTATATCTTCTATTGAAAAATGCTAAAGCAGTAGAATTCAATATTGAACAAAGGCAAAGCTTGATAATAAATTAATTATAATGATATAATTTAAATACTATAAAACATTTTATTATGAGTAATAAATAAAATTTCTTTTTAAATATTTTAATGCTGGTGTTTCCTAAATACTGTAGAAAAATCTCATATTAGTAGTTTTATTATATTTAGAGTTGTGAATATAAACAACATATTGTAAATATGAGGTTTTGTGTTTTTCTAAAGTTCCTACTACTTATTTGCAATGACAAATATTTTCCTGTACGAGAGCTTTAATTTATTTGTGTGCCAATCGAGTGAATTGTCGATCCAAAGTTCCTGTTTTTAAGAATTCACATGTTTGTGTGTATACGGGTAATTTAGTGTACAGTGTAATTCTCTGAAAAAGAAAACATGATCAATCAGAAATTAATGTTGAGCATACATACAATAATCAAGTTAAAAATAATAAAATGTATTAATGTGGAAACTTTAATGTAACTAGTTAAAGGTTTATTGTTTTTTTAAAAGTTAATTTGATGCTGTATCTAGAGGGTATTTGTAAAACTAACAGATAAGAGCAATCAAATCATTTGTATTTAAATTTTAGCATGAGCTAAAACTACGTTGTTATATTTTTAAGTTATTTCTTTTGCTTACATAAAGTTTTAAAATAAAAAAAACTATATCATGTCCCAATTATTATCAGGCTTAAGAACGAGTTTTGACATTTAAACTATCTGGAAATTTTAAAATGTAGTTAAAAGTCATCATAAAATTTTTAAATATGTTTTCAGGCGAGCAAATTAAATCCTTTGATTATTGCCCAATTCTTGAAAAAATTAAATTATCATCACAATAGATAAATTTAATTCAATAATAGCAAAATAAACTTAAATTTTTACTAGTTTTAAAGACATTTTTACATCATTTCATGTTTTTCATTCATGTTTTCACTTATTGTTTTAAATCGTACATCTATTTACAATACAAATTAGACTATCTTATAATTTATTTAGTTTATTAACTCTCGCCATGATCTTTGTAATTAGTATATACATGTCTTTAAATTCATTTGAATGCTATGAAATCTTGTTAAAATTAATGTTGCATAAAATACAATCTTTAAATCTATGTCATGTATAATATTCTGAGCTGAACATCAAAATGTAAATTTAGGAAAAAGAAAAAGACATATGATTGGTGCTTCAGCCTTTAATTTTCATATTTGTAAATATCAATGTTGATTTATCCTATACATTCAAATAAATTTAAATATTTATAAATTCTTTAAAAAATTGTAAAAGAACAAAATTTTAAATCATTAAATCTTTTATAATATCCTTTAAGGACACAAGAGTGTTTAATTTTTTATTATAGTATTTTATTTTGCTTAAATACATAACAATGCTAAAAATTGATTAGTTTTCACTTATTGATTTAGTTTACTATAAAAATGACTTTTTCAAAAGGCAGTTGTCATTTAAAAACTACATAAATGTTTTTAAAAAATGTTATACATTGATCATAACAAACATAAGTGTTCATAATTTGTGTGTCAATGTTTGAATGTTGAAAGATTGTCAAACGTATAATTTTGAAAGAGAATTGTCAAAATCAAATACTTGTAGTTCAATAAATTTTATATATTAAAAGAAATATATATTTTTTTCTTTATATGAAAATTATACACTAAGTACATACATAAATAAAACAAATTCAAATATTTTATTTAGCATTTTAAGTGCAATTGAAGAACTAATACAAAACTTTAACTAAAAAGAATTTTAATAGAAAATACACACTGTATTTATTACAACCTCCAACACTACATTCAAGTTCTAAAACTTCACATCAAAAGTCAACAAATACCGTTTTGCTACATTTTTATAATTTGTTTAAAAATAGTTAAATATAAGTTAAATACAATAAAAATAGTTAAATACAATTGATGTATAGAATCGCGCAATATGTACGCAAGAAAAAAATTTATAATCAACTTTAAATTGAGCTTACATAATTTTATTCGGAAATTCAGTTTGTCAACACCAAAATAAATGTGTTTAGCTACATAGCTTGTTACATTCTTCAGACACTTATAAAACTTATATTATAATTGATCTGTTTCTTTACTATTTATATAGAATTCATTTCAAAATTTAAGAGTCAGATTGTTTTTAAGTAGTACATAAACCAAAAATAATTCGTATGCCTTTAATATCTAGTATCATTTGTTAATTTGCTTATAAATTTACAATGGATGGGTCAAACATAACTTAGGAGATTATTTAAATAAGTATTAAAAAAAAACTTTGGTTATTTAGGCTTTATAATGATTATATCTTTTATATAAAAAATCTAAGCATATTTAGCCAAAAATTGCATTAGTTAAAAAAATATCTCAAAACATTTTTACTAAGTACTAACATAGAGTAAGACAACAAGCAGTTAGTGTCACACAACACGAGTTTTAGAATTCAATATAAACATTGAAAAAAAAAATATTTTCCAAATTAAGTTAAAATAATGCTAAATACTATACATTATTTTTTTTAATTTTGCTATTTTTTTACCACGGGAGGTAATTTTAGCATTATTAATTGCACATATATAGTTTTCATTAAATTATCAAATAATTAAGCACACATAACTTTTCCAATCTTTGCCATAAATTTTACTGGGTAAAATTAGACTGTATTACTATTTTTAGTACAGTCAATACTCGATAATTCGAAGTCCCAGGGGACCCCCAAAAATATTCGACTTATCCGAAGTTCAAGTTATCCAAGTTACTTCCCATTCCTCTCTACTGGTACATAGGATGGGTTGACATGGTTTGATAGGTGCCATAATACTATAGCTGTAAGCATTTCATTTTTTTTAAATAACCTATGTAAACAACAAGAGAAGAATGGGGTCAAAAGGTTTATTAAAACTCAACTTTAAATTTGGCCTCATTACTTATTAATTAGTATACATACCATGTAAATATCATTTGAATAAAAACCCCAGATATTTCTTGTTTGTATTTTTTTAAGGTTGTTGGCATTCCAAAGTCACCTAATTTTTAAAGTTTTGAACTGAATTGTGTTTTTATAGGGGAAATCTATCACAAAAACTTCGACTTAGAAGATATTCACTTCTAGTTATCGAGACAGTTCTTTTTATAGAAAAGTATATGAATGATTCGGGACTTGATCAAAAGTTCAAGTTAGCGGATTATTCGACTTATTGGAAGTCGAGTTATCGAGGTTTGACGGTACATATTTCAAACATTCCATAGGTGTTATTATAGAGTTTAACTACAAGGACAAACCAATTTCAAACCTATAAACTGATCATTGATATTTTAACGCAAGTTCATAAATCCTTGTTGACTAGAAACCTTAAATGTAATAAATACACATTATCTAAACACATCAATTACTATTTGTAAAATACAACTTTTTATAAACCTACAAATATTGTCATTTTTACTTGACTCTAACCATTTTTCGAGAGGAACATAGATATTTAAAGAAAATTGACTACCTATAATAAAGCTACGCAATGAATTAAGGTAATCATGCTGTAAAATTGGTGGATTCACTGATATATTTTCAACTAGACCTTTGTTCACAGTGAGCACAATTTCACAGCTAGGATTACTCTTCGTTTGACTAGAGTTTAGGGAAGACATTTTGAAAGAGCGAGTTACTTTAAATTCTGGTGTGCCACCAAATAGCCATTTCCAGGACTGTAGGTTTTCTTTTATGCTTTCGTATCCAGGACAGATAAGCTCGTTGGGACGTAGACACAGTAGGTTTTTGTCTTCTACCTAAAACAAGATACCATTACAGAATTTGTATGCATTATTTTGTTGTAAAAAATATATAAATATGTGCAATGGTAATACAGAATTTAATAAGAATAACATGAATTGTTTATACCCCGTAACAATCGGATAACTTTTAAGAAAACAGCCATAAAAGTGCCTATTTTTTTTATCCCTGAAAGTTATATAAAAAATATGTGTATAAAAATATCTGTATTCATTTTTAATTTATTTTGTACAATGAAATTTTTAAAAAATTAATTTCTAAGAAAAACCAACATTCATTGTTATTATGACTTACTTAATGTTGGCTTCCTAGAAAGGAAAGCAAGGAAATTTAAAAATGAATAGAAAAATATTGTTTATACAAATATTTTTTTTATATAATTGTCATTGTCAGGTATAAAAAAATAGGCACTTTTATGACTACTTTCTTGAAAATTATACAATTGTTAAGGAGTTAAAAATATCCTGGTACTGCCATCTGGTGTGTAAAATAAGATATAAAATGTTTTGAGGCAAAATAAATGAATTTGTTTTAAACTTATTGGTGCGTTACTATATGTTGGACCCTCAATAAAACAGTGGAAGAAAAGTTGCTACTATTTGAAAGGAAATTATTAAGGAAAAATAGTCCGACCTATTCAGGAGAACAATGAGTGCAGATTTCTTTACAACTATAAATTTACAGAAAATTTGGCAAATTTGGCGGGACCGACATTGTGAGAACTATAAAAGCATCCCGTGGCTGGGCCATCTGTACAGATGTTCCGATGATTTCCCCACCAAAAAAGTGACTTTTTCCAAAATTGAAGGTACTAGACGTAGAGGACGACCATCCACACCACACGATGGTTAGACAATGTTGAAAGGGACCTCAACCTAATAAGAGTCAACCGATGGAGAGCCATTGCGGCTAATAGGGCCAGCTGGAGGAGGATCAGCGAGTCTGCTTTGGCCTTCAAAATTCAGTTGAGCTTATAATGATGATGAAGAAGAAGAAGGTGCGTTACTATTGAACACTCCAGCTCAGATGTATCACAGGAGTGATAAATAGAAGGTGAATCCTATATCCGTTCATGGGAGGGAAAAAGAAGGCATAAAAGTGTAGCAAGACCTTGAAAAATGTTGTTACAAGTTGTAATTTAAGTGTTGAACCTTATTATTTGACTGCAGTTCCAAACTACAAGGCATACATGCTGTATTGAAGCACTTAAAAAAAAGTTAAGAAATAGTCAGATAACTACCAAATCAAATGACAATTATACTCTATAAAACAAATTTACGTGAACAGTTATGTAGATGGGTCAAACAATTTTTTAAGAATATAACTACAATATTTGTACTTTTTTAAATTATAAATTACTTTTCATTTGGAATTGGTAAATTCATTTATCAAGTTTTTCTGTGACAGATTTAGACAAAGGTTTAAACTTATTCTTAAAAAATATATTTTGGGTTTGAAAAACATTTTTAATTTGGAAAAAAAGTGTGGGATTAGTGATAAATTGTACCTATAAATAATTAAAATTTTAATCTAAGTGTACATTAAAAATGTTTAGCATTCATACCTCATGGATTAGTTTGTAATAGTCTGTTACAGCTTTTACAACTTTTAAAGTGTCAATATCAGCAGATATGGAGTTCAAGTTTATAACTTTAGCACGAGTACTGGAAGTTGCTTTACTTGTGATGCCTACCTAAAAAAATAATAACAATCTAATCAATATATTTTTAATAATATTTTTGAAAATAAATGCAAAAAAAGTAAATGCAAAAGTAACTTTCTAGTTCTCTGTGCAATGCTTTTCTTAACTTCAATTCATCGGCCTTAACTAGGATGGTACAGTGGTGATATGTATTGGTACGCCCAATTTTAGATGCAGTTCCTGATATGTATCATAGTTAAGGTTCAATTTTATTACATGTTTTAACAAGATAATAGTGACAGTAGTTTAAAGTTTCTACAGAGAATACCAGCACACTATTCAAATAACCACAATCTCACAAGGAAATACTTTGATTCAAGAAATCTTTAACTGTGTAATATTTTAAAGGTTATAGTCTTTCATTTTGTATCTTTTTTATTTTAATATTAAAAATAAAGAACAGCTGATATAATGTCCCATCTCAATTTGGTGATTTTCGTTACGTGGCCAAGCAACGAATATGCCCTTATGTGGCAAACATTCTTCATATTTCATACCATATCTGTACAGCAACCGTACGTTAAAGTTTTAAGCTCGACAAAAGTCGCCAATGAACATACCGGCCATTATATCTGAGCTGTTTAATCATAATTATAAAAGGTTTTCTTTGATTTCACAATTATAATTATATTAAGAAATTAGTGTTGAGTATCAAAATTACTTTTAAAAAATGTCAAATTTATGTATGATACGACACCTATTATGTATAACTAGCTCTTTCAAAGAAAGTGCTGAAAATGGAACAGCTAGCGTATAATGGCTGGAATGCCATTTGGCGACTTTGGCGTTCGCGAAAAAATAAACACAAGGTTGCTATAGCAACAAGATTGATGTAAATATTTATTGAGTTGAACTGGAATGTTTACCAATTTAAGTACGTTTTCGCCAATTGGCTACAAAAAGAAAGTTGCCAAATCGAGACCGGCCATAATACGTTAGCAGTACCTTGAAGATATATATATTTTTTACTTTATAGCTAAAATTAGATTTTTAAAGGTCTGAAGTTTTTATTTATTAATATTTATATTATATAAGAGTAGGAGAAGCCTATGGAAAAAAATTAGTGTCTTTTACTTTTATATTATAAAAAATTTCAAATGTAAAGTTTAAGATCTAACAAACAGACATATAAATAGCACTTATTTATATGTTTGTTTGTAGACTTTGTAAGTACAAATAGTTGAAAAGGATATTTTGTATTGTTCGTTGCACAATATATCATCTCTCTCAGAAACACGTAAGTTTATATGCCATCTTCTACGAATCGATTCACAAAGAAATTCCAAATTCTTTTTACGATTGTAATTGTTTGGAGGCTTAAAGAAAGAAAAATTCAAATTTCCAAAATCGTGATATACAGTTCCACCACCACTATTTCTCCGAACAATGCTGATTCCATTAGCATTACAAAAATCTACAGAACATTCAATCCAAGGGTTTTGGAATCTCCCGATTACAACGCTAGGTCCATTATACCAAATCAGCAAAAATGATGAGTCTTTATCATCAAGATCGCAATTTTTATATAGCCAATCTTCAAACGCTAAGTTTTCATAAATGTCATGGGATTGCGATATTATTATGGAATTTCGAGCGTTATGTAAAGTATCTAAAATAGTGTCAGCTGCTTGTTTTTGGGAAATACCACTAAATGTCCTAAAATTCCTGGATATATAAAAAGACAACATCTTTATTGACCTTATTAAGCAGATCATTATAAAAGATATTGCGATTTTTTTAAAAAATCTATGTTAAGTAAAAAGAATTTGAATTTCTATCTTCAAATGTAAACAAAAACATTTGAAACTTTCTGGTTTGGAATCAATCACTTTTAAAAAATATTTATATTAAAATATAGTCTTAAGAATATTTAAAATTAAATAAGTCATAAAACTATGATTTTTAAGTTAATGGGCTTGTTTCAGCACTTTGTTAAAGAAAACAAAACAACCAATGAAATCGCAGTTCGGAGCGCGTGACGCAAAAAAAACTAATGAGCTTCTTTCAACACTTTGTCAAAGGAAACAAAACAACCAATGAACTCTTAGTTAGAGAGCTGGACATCATCAGAAATATTCCCATTTTAGGAGCAAATTAATTTATATAATCTTTTGATGTTTAGTTTTTTGACTTGAGCCTAAATGTTTTTAACACAAAGAATGATAAAACAACTAAACTCAATCTCAACAAAGACGTCAACACAACAAACAAAAGTGAAAAGTAGCAGAAGCCGAAAATCCTTTATTTTGTCAAAAATTAAATAATTTTTGCTCTATATCATTCTTTAGTTTGTCCAGTTCATCCAAAGACTTCCAAAATGCCTATTTCTGAAAAACGTAATGCCTCAGATGGTGTAATGGTCCCATTCAAAAAGCCTAGAATGGATCTGATTCCCGGTATTAGTGATGGCCCAGAAGAAAGTGTGGTAAGTGATTTATTCAAGTATTTATTTATATTAATTTCCATGTATGCTAGAAGTATTTATTACATATTCAATGTTTATTGTGGTGCACCGTCAAACTGAGATTAATTCATCTATTTTTATGTTTTAAATTGCAACTTCAAGACGAATCTGTAAAAAAGGTAATCCTAGTTGTTGTTTTTAACTCTTTGTATCATAAATTTAAAACTTCAATTATTTTTGGTGTTTACAAATAAAGCTTGGGGTTCACAAATTCTGAGTATCTTAGTAGAGTATCAATTTGGCCACAGAACCTGGTATTTGATCATGTCTATCTGCAGTTTACGAATAAGCTGCTCAATTCTAGCTTTATGAGCTCTTTAACACAAAAAAAATCATTTCCTTAAATTTCAGTTATAAAAATTAGATATCTGTATACCAAGTCTTTTACCTTTTACTACGTTAGAAACAAGAAATCCTGGAACAGCTATGATATAATGGACATTCTCAATTTGGCGACTTTTGTTCTGTTGCCTAGCACTAAAAATGCCCAAATATGGAAAACATTCCAATTCATTTTTCGTACAACTTGTATAGGTATAGCGACCCAAAGTTAAATGTTCTAACTCATCAAAGGTCCGAATTAACAGACCAGCCATTATATCATAGCTGTACTGAAATCCTCATACACTTCATCTCTGTAGAAGGGGTTGAAATGCTGTTCAACAAGATATTCTTTTTTAAAAAGTAGTTTCTCCTTGGTTGGTTGGTAGACATATTCAGGTTTGTGTGCTTGGTTAGAGACCCGCTTATAAACCTTCGTCAAGTAAGACAGACACACAAACACATAACTGACAGTTGCTGCCATCTATGGCCACCTCCACTATTTAGACATGTCCCTGAAGGGGAGGGAAATAGTCTCCAGGGACCTGTACCTGTGGGAAATTGCGCCTTGACCACCCACAGGACTTTCGGATCCACAGATTTAATGAGCATGTACTCCGCATATACTTCAGTGGTATCGGGACCCGATCGCGGGACCTTCCTATTCCGAGAACGAGGCCTTAACTATTAGGCTATCTACGGCCCCAGTTTCTCCTTTCATTAGTTAATTCAAAATTACTTATTTGGAAAATAGTATGAAAAACTATTTTAATCAACACGTTTTATTAAAGGGACCTCAACGAACATCTAGCTTGATGGCTCCTATTATGCTTCTAACTGGACACCAAGGTGAAATCTTCTGTGGCAATTTTCACCCAGATGGAAACTTCCTGGCCACTTCAGGGTTTGAACGAGATATTTGTAAGTAAAAATATGTGCTTATTTGTTTATTTTCTATTTCGCTAGCGCAATATTCGCACCCAAACAAAATCTTTGGTGACAACGGAATTATCTGGTAACAAAACACAGTAAAGGTTTACCATTGGAAATATTCTGTTTGACAGCTGAATATTTTTAGGAACTTTATGCTTGCTCCTGGGAAATGAAAAAGTACTGTTTATTTTTCTCTAATTAAACCACTAGGCTCGTTTTGCAGTGTCTCTGATTTTTTTTTTAATTTCTGATGCTTACATTGGCAATTCTTAATCAATTAATGCTTTTGAAAGAAAAAAGTATTTTTACAGTAATGGAATTTGCTCAAGTAGTAGCAATTTTAAATGTTGTGTGTAGTGTATAACAACAAATTGTATCTTCAATGTGTATTTAAGCTTATATCATTGATAAAGCGGTAAGAAAGATATTTTTTGGGTTGCCTAACCCTCTGAGGGTTAAGGAAATTGGCTGAAGTGTAAACTTGTTTTCACTGCATGAGATTAAAATTTTTAATTGAAAATTTAATTTCTTAAATTTAAAAAAAATTATGTTTCTGTATCAGATGGTTATAAATGGACCATCTAATGTATAGATGGATCCTCCATGCTTTAAAATTTAAAGTTTAATAAATTATAAATTTTTAAAAACTATGTGCTGCTGGGTATCCTGGCAGTCAGGTGACGGGTTTATGTGTCTGTATCTCTCAGAGGGTTAAGTTCCTAACAGAGTTACAATCTTAAGAAAAATAGTAATTTATTATAACAAATGCATGGTATAAACAAGAGGGGGAATAAGAGAACAGATGCCTTCAGGTGAACGTTATATCAGTATGGCATGTGTGCGTGATTTTCTCCAGACTGATGGGCACTATCTACTTATTTATTAAGCGGGATTGTCAGTCCCATAGAGTTAATGCATTAGTTTTGAAATCGCAACTTCCACAGAAGTATTTATTTGCCATGTTATTCCTTTTTCCCCAGGTATGAGAATTAACAAAAACATCGAAATGAAACAAATTTGAAACGAAAATTTTATCTTGTAATTTAATTATATATTTTTAAAGTTTTAAAATGCCAAAAATACACAGCAGATGGCGACACTATTTAAAAACTTTATCAATTAATAATTAAATAAGCGGATGGTATTTTCTTTTCGATTTTGTTTTAAATTTATGTTATGATGATTCCCATTCCTCGTGAAAATGGGATAATATGGCAAAACAATTCTATTGCAAAAGTTGTGATTTCAGAACTAATGCATTAGCTCTATGGGACTGACAGTCCCTCTTAATTAAACCAAATCCAATCGACCAAATATGTACTCAAAATACAAAAGTTATAGGAAATTTTATTGTCTTTAGTTTTATAATTGAAAGTTTTTCAGAAATTTTGCAGTTTTTGCATTATTTTCACAATAATTGTAAGACTCCTGAACATTTTCCCTTTTTTGCTCGCAACTAATTTTTCAGAAAAGATACAAGGTAAAAAAATAATTTAAATCGAATAATTTAATCATATTATAAAACATTAAAGAAAACTTGTACACCAAATATTTGTCCTACTTTCCCCCACATTACTGGGCTACAAGGCTCGATATCACAAGAATGTACACATTATGTTATACGTGTTCTGTAAAGAAAACAGTTTTTAGAAATATAAAATCCTAAGTATACTCAACAGGCATGAAAGTTTTCCGCCTTTCGGCGGAAATCCGCCTTTTTTAATCTCATTTTTGCTGATCCTGAGATCGATGCAAAACCGTTGAGAAATTGTTACCCATATATATGGGGGGGGGGGGGGGGGGGTCTAAGATCAAAAAAGGCGAGACAAAACACTACGAGACGTCAATGTTTGGTTGACCGATCCGGCTTGTACTATAAAAATAACGGAATCTATTGCCATTATGTTTCGCCGCAAATAATCCAGCAAAAATTACGAGGCATCGAGGTCTGGTTTGGTTCACTGATCCTTGAACTATAAAAATAAGACTCCGATTTTACCTCAAAAGCACAAATTACGAGGTGTTGAAGTTTGATTGGTAGGTCTGTTTGAACTAAAACTATAAAAATAAAGTCACTACTAGTGCGATTTCGCTACGAACTAGTAAATATTATGATTCGTATAAGTTTTTTTGGTTCAATGATCCGTCTTGAACCAAAACTATATTGTAAAAATAACTCGACGTAACTGCAATTATGCTAAGAATTTGAAAATATTTCAAATGCGATCATCGTAACACGTCTCTGAATAAACTCAGTTACGATCTCATTTAATTTGAGTTCGAAATATTATTTTTTCTTATAAAAACATCGGTTTCCATCGGTATACCGATATTTTTAAAAGCCGATAAACCTATTTCTCACTAAGTTAACTTCGGAGTCCGATGGCTAATTTTTTGAATAAGCGGTGCATTTTTGAAACCAGGGTTCGATTAAAGCGGTATCGCATCGCAATTTGCATTGAAACAGCGATACAAATCAGAGGCGGAACTCTTTGATACAAATAGTCCACCGATTCGCTAGAATTGTGGTGCATATTTTTAAAGCGATTGTTTACTTTTTCTTTGCGCCGTAATTAGGTGAAACTAAACTTAAATTTTAATAAACAATAAGTTCAAATAACAGATTCTTATAATGAAGATACAAATTTAATTGAAATGTGAAGATGAATTAAGATTAGATTACACTAAGTTTTCTTTAAATCTCGGTCAGCCATTGCAATCTCCCATTAGAAGAGGAGTCCTATAAAGCTTCCGGATTTACTTATTTTGCTGCCTAGTAATTTTCACCTACCGATGGCGTCACATTGCATCAGAATGATAGACAGTTATCTGGCTCTGTTTGATCGGAAGAGTGTCTCGTTACTTTTGTAGCTCCAGTTTAGGCCAAGTCGAGCAACCAGAATATTTTCTTCTGATCAAGTGTCTGACTCAGAGTCCGTGTGTCGTAATCACAAGAACGGCTCTAATTAAAATATACTTTTTGTTTACGTTTGAACTTTTTTCTATTTTGGCCTATATTGTGGTTTCTGATTTTAGACAATTTTTAGTTTTAAAAGAAATGGAGTATTCACTTATAGAAGCTTTATATATTCAGGCTGTTAGTGAATTTCGAGTCCTTGAATTTTTTTTGGAAAAGTGTTTGATTTTTTTTTCTAACTTTGTATGAACCATGTTAATAAGAATATGTATTGAAAGACCAAAAGTTGGGGATTTCAATCCCAAAGCGGTAGTCAAGAATTTTTTTGAAAGTTTTGAATTTTTTTTATAAATAGAACCCTGCTTACAACGTAATGGGATGACCTAAACTCTTAAATGGTAATTGTGTTATGATTTTACATTTATCTAGTAAGAGTAATTCATTAGCTATCAGATTTTTTTTGTTAAATATGATTTAGAATGGCATCGATATACAGTTTAAAGTAAAACTAAATTACATTATTTAAGCATTATTTTCTATGTGTGTATTTTATAGGAACTAATATAACGAAATTTCTAATTGGGTTGTACGTCGTTAAGCCGATAGTGCAAAAAAATTGAATTCAGTGTTCAGCCTTTTTGATTAGTTTGCACTTTCATGCCTGACTCAAGCAAAGACATTTATTTGTACACATTATTGTGTTTATTTACTAAGTAATATAATATACAATCACCAAATTCATTTTTGGTGCCAGTAGTATATTGATATTTCTTGTATAATGGCTATTCATGTTTTATTGCATTCTCCTATAGATTTTTGGCATACTTATGGAGAGTGTGAAAATTTTGCTGTTTTAAGTGGACACACAGGAGCAGTTTTGGATCTTAAGTTTTCCACAGATGGCAGGTCAGTATACAAAGTGTTTATCTTTTCCAAGTGATATTTTTATCTTATCTGGTGATCCTGGTTTTCCCAGTGCTAAATATAAAATACTGTAAGCCACCAAACAAGTAATTTTTTTTAAAAAAAATGCTTTGTGGTATTTTGGTTAGATAATTATCAATATCTGTGATCATAACATTACTGTTAATTGCTGGTGTGCAATATGTTTTCCTGGTCAAAAAGTTGGCTAATTTTTAGCTATTGTAGTTATATACAGAGATTTCTCATAATATTTATCAGCATTTGTGTCATTTTTTAAGGGAGTTCAGATTAAATAATTTTATTATCTGCTGTTGCTACTACCCAATATGGCTGACATTCTTGAGTTGTGTATACTTTATAAAATAGTCATTACAAGTATAAATATGGTGTGACCTAATAAATATCAAAATCTGTATGCTGTATTGGTCATAAAGTCAACTGTATTACCAATGGCAGGTAAACTGCAGTTTCTTGTCTAATTACTTGAACCATTAAGGTGGCCCAACACGTTCGGAGCACTTTTTTTAAAATATGTACTAGAAAACAATTTTGCAAGTTTTTTTGTGTATATGTGAAATAAATAACTATATATAGCAAGTAAAATTTGACATAAATACCAAATTTTTTAAAATATGGTCATTTTATGCATGTTTTTTGCAGGTTTTTTTGTCAAAAACTTAAATTAGGCTAAAAAAAACTGTTTGACCTACTTAGAAAATATAACCACCAAGTTAAACTGTTAACTTATGTCTAGGGAATATACCTAAAACCAAAACATTTTATTTAAAAATAAAAATTTTATTAGTAGTCGAAAAAGGACCGATTTCAACTGTCTGATTTTCAACATTTTTTACGGTGTGTCAAAATGATTAATAGGCCAAAACAAAATAAAAAAACATATTTCTTCCAAGTATTTTAGGTATATTCTCTAGACAACAATTTCTTAAATAAGTAGAAAAAAGAATTTTTAAAATTACTCAATGACTTTTTGAGTTATCTTTTTCCAACTGAAGCTATTTAATGAAAAACTGAAATGTGAGAAAAACGCATTTAAAGTTTCAGCATCCAGTTGATTGGATGGCTACTTACCTTTACTAAATTAATCACTACTTTTGTTCTAATTGCGTCACAGCTAGAATGAAGCCAGTTTAAGAAACAAGAAAATCTGGGTAATCGTATAAACAAATAAAAAAAAATCAATTTTTTCCGAAAATGGCATTTTCAACCTGTGAAGATACCTTTAAAGCAATCAATAGCTCTAACCTAAAACAAAGTTTAGTAAAAGACTGCTTTTTGAGGGCAAAAATGGTCCATTTTATTGTTGTTGGTTACTGCAGTTTACCTCCCCACGCAGACTACTTGGCAATTGTATGATTGTATCTTGGCAAGTAAATTTTTAAGACATCCAATGAATATCCCAGATTTGTGTCTTAATGTATTTCTACTATTTTCAAGTTGTGTTGGTTTTTGGCATAACAATCTCTTTTAACTTTTCTTAAACTACTTGTATCTATGTTTTTGTTATGTTATATATTGTTTTGTTTGACTATTGGTTGTATTTCTGATAATTAAAATCAGTGATAAAACACGAAGTTATATTCTCTGCCTTCTTTACAAACTTTAACATGCCTACTTACCACAAGGCTTGAATGCTAACGTAAATAAACCAAACTTTAATTTTATTACTATACTATAGTTATAAATAATTTTGAAACTTTTCAGTCATTTATTTACCGCCTCGACTGACAAAACTCTAAGCATATGGGACACAGAAGTAGGCGTTCGTATCAAAAGGCTCAAGAGCCACACTTCCTATGTCAACAGTTGTTCCCCAGCTCGAAGAGGACCACAGTTGATCTGTAGTGCAAGTGATGATTGTACAATAAAAGTGAGAGTTTACTTAACTTTTTAATAAAAGTTATGGTTTTGACCTTCGGGTGTTAGCTTTCTGGCTTTACCATTTTGTGCATCATTCTTTCTTACAATAACCTTAAATTTGGAAATTTTATAAATTAATTTTTATTCATAATGTACTTTTTTTTTCATTTGGAAATGGTTTTAAGATTTATCTCATTCACAAATAACTGATTTTTTTTAACAAAGATGTTATTTAAAATTAATATAAAATTTATACAATGAAAGCAACCATACATATTTGCCCATTTGGAAGGTTAAAAAAGATAGGATTGTGTTGCCATGTTTCCTACCAAATTTAAATTGGTTTAAGTATTCATCAATGTATATGAACTAAAATTGTATGAGAATTGCTTGTGCTTTATCGTTTATCTAAGTGTATCCAAGTGAAAAACTTACATTCTTGAAGGATAAGTTGTATTAAGAGGCCAGTCTCTCATGACCAAGGGCTCTGGGGTGCTAGGGGTATGTTCGGATTAGGTGGTTAACCTCTCACGGAATCCCTAGTGTTTAGTTCCCAAGTATTCTTGGTCATTTTATCGACCCCACTTAAGGGATGGAAGGTTGAGTGAATCTTCCCTTAATCCTTAATTCAATTCCCAGAACTGTGGCAATCCTGCCCGGAACCTATATGTTACTACTGAAATACTTTGTAAAGTGCGAGTTCAGCTAGAGCCCTCAATTGCAAAAACAAAAGTTTTTTAAACTAACTAAGCAAATTTCGTTTTGGTCAAAAAGTAGTAGGAGTTTGATTTTGTTTAATTATATCTTCAGAAATTTAAAACTTTGTATGACTGTATAAACCCTAAGATTACAACAAAAGTAAAGCATGTTAACCTACTAATCATCTGTTTTTATTCAAAAACACTTACATTTACTCCTCTTTTTAGTTCATTAAGTAATATGTGACATAATTAAATGTCCGTTAAGTATTTTTGTTATCTTTTTTAAAAGGTTTGGGATGCTCGTAAGCGAGGTGCACTACACTCATTCCAAGATACTTATCAAGCCACATCAGTTACCTTCAATGATACAGCTGAACAAATTATTTCGGGTGGAATTGATAACACTATTAAGGTTGGTATTCTTGACAAATCAACCTTTGATTATCTGGATTTGTATTCTTGTGTTTGCTAAGGGGGAATGGGCGCACTGGACCGCGGGTCTCCAAACTCAAGTGCCTGAGTGTTAATCCAATGGGGAAAAATATTTTCTCTGCCACATTTCTTCGGCTGTATTGAATATTTTTACAAACGTTTTTTTTTAATAATAAATGTAGGTAACTTGCAGGTCTCTGTCTTCACACTTTTTAAAATTGCTTCGAATATTTTGTGTAAAATTATTTATTTGAAAATTAAAAAAAAAATATTCAAACCAGTTTCAAAAAGTGGGAAGGTCGGTACCTGTAAGTCAGCTACATTTATCACATAAAAAAATCTGCTTGTAAAAATATTCAATACAGCCGGAGAAATGTGGCAGACAAAATATTTTTTTCACCATTGGATTAACATTGAGGCACTTGAGTTTGGAGACCCCCGGACAAGCGCGCCCATTCCCCCTTAAGAAACTTTCTCCTTTACTTTGGCTTAAAAAGCTACTGTTTAAAGTTTTTAGCAACAACAACTAAACCTGATGTTTTAATACTTAAAAAAATGCATAATGTTTAGCTCTAGTGCAGTTTTGACTAAGCAAGGCAAGAAGCCTTTTCCTTGGAAACTAATTGGCTTTTTATGTAGTATTTATCCGTACTTTGGATATTATGTAAATGATTTTTTTAGATGTTATATTTTTATAAATTAAATGTTGTCTTATTAAATGCATGCTTTAAAATATTAATCAATGTTAAATTTTGTTGTTACACTTAGTTAGCAAAAATAAATAGGAATTCATGATTGTGATGACTAAATAAACACATGTCATCAAAACTATATTAAATTTATTGTGCCACATATTTTGTTGTGTTGTATAACCAAGTTTGAATTAATATTTAATGTACTATTTAGAATGATCTATTAGTTAGAACAATTTAATGTTTGCGTGCAACAAGTAAATAGTAATTTTTTCTAAAATTTCTTTTATGCATTAAATACTATTGTAGTGATTATTAAACACATTAAAACGTATTTTGTTACAGGTATGGGACATGAGAAAAACTGGTGTATTATATAAAATGGTTGGCCATTCTGATACCATTACTGGCCTTGCTTTGAGCCCTGATGGCTCTTATATTCTCTCAAATTCAATGGACAATACAAGTAATAATTTTTTAATGATATATATTAATCTTTTAATACTATTTCTAATTAAATGTTTTGAGTTTATAATTGTTAAGTTTGCAGAGTGAATAGTGGACTTTGCAGAAGACATAAAAAGAACATTTATTAAACAATAGAGACAAAAGATATCCAAACTACAAGTCGATGTAAAAACCTTAGAAAAACCAATTTGGTTCCAAACCGTTTTCTGAATAATATAGTTTTCTGTGTTTTATTCATTTACTGTTTTTTGTTTTAGTGAGAATTTGGGATATCAGGCCTTTTGCTCCCCAGGAAAGGTGTGTTAAAGTCATTCAAGGTCATCAACACAATTTTGAAAAGGTTTGTTAACGTATAATGGCTTTTAAAAATAGCAATTAAACTTAATTTATTGAAATTTAAAATGTAGGCTGTATTATATAAATGATTTATGAAAAGTTCACATGTTTCTGTTTTTTTATTGTTATTTTCAATTTGTACAAAATACTTTAGAAAAAAATAACATTTCATTTGAATCATTGTGATTTTTTTAAAATTAATTTTTTGATGCATTCTAAGTTTTTGTATTACAATTGCTAATCCAGTATTTTTAGAATAATATCTTATTACAATTAAATTTGAAAGTCTGCCACTAGCTCTTGACTTTGTATTCTTGTTTAAGTCTCTTACATATTGATATAATATGGATAGCTTCACTAGTTATTGGCTCTACTAGCTTAGTCATGGTCAAGATAACCCTGGCAATGTAGATTTTTTCACAATGGTCATTATTCTGGTCAACAAACATATGATTGCTATTGGAAATGCATTGCCTCAACAGGTGAAGAAAGGAAGTGTTTGCCAACTAGTCAAAACTATTAGTTGTGTTGACTTTTTAGTACAAATCTACAGTCCCTGGACAAATTATTAGACACACTGCAAGATTTCATGTAAAATATAAATTACCGGTTGATATTGTACCGTTTTATTATTTTAAATTGATTTGTTTTTTATTTTTATATTATCCAATCAATTACCGATTTATTTGACATAAATAAAACAGTATTCATTTAGAAAAGCATAAGTTTATTAAGTTTTAAAGAAAAGTGAAATTAATGTTAGTAAAAGTCAATATTTAGTTGAGCCACCTTTAGCCGCTATCAAAGCTTTAATTCTGCACGGCATGCTATCAATGCAAGACTGTACTGTTTCCTGCATTTGAGGATGATGATTCCATACATAAATAATCTTATAATAAATAATTAATATAAATTAATCTTAATCATAATTATCTTAAAATAAATACAAATATGTAATCTACAACAATTCTTTTTAAAAAAAAATCAATAATATTGTAGTTTAAATATACCATTATTGCATAAAAACTCTTAAGAAACATAAAATTACTAAAAAAATACAGTGCGTCTAATAATTTGTCCAGGGACTGTATATTTGAGTGACTATTTCAGACTACTGTTAAATAGAGTAACTTTGGCCGAAGCATAAAACGCTAGTACTGATTTTCTTCTTAAATATTTTGCACTAACACTTAGTTAACAAAACTAAATAAGAATTTATGTGATTGTGATAACTAAATGTGATAACATTCATAATTATGGTAACAAGGTCCATTCATAATTTTAACTCATAAGTCAAGGCAGCGTTGTCAATTGAAAAATTCAAGAACATCTTTAAAAAGTGTATTTATTGAAAATTTATTAGCTTAAAAATCTTGGGCCAAAGCTACCCCATTCAACAGTACCTTATAAAATATAAATTTAACCCCAAATCTCAATTGCTTGCAGAACCTCTTGAAATGTAGCTGGTCACCCGACGGTAGCAAAATCACAGCTGGCTCAGCTGATCGTTTTGTGTATGTCTGGGACACCACCACTAGAAGGATTCTTTATAAACTTCCTGGTCATAATGGTTCTGTAAACGAAGTTAACTTTCATCCCAAAGAACCTGTCAGTAAGTACAGTTGATATAATAATTATGGCATATTGACATTTGTAGGGGGGCTCAGTAAGCCTAGCACTACGACCAGAGATAAAAATAGTTAATAATTATGGCACATTGACATTTGTAGGGGGGCTCAGTAAGCCTAGCACTGCGACCAGAGATAAAAATAATTAATAATTATGGCACATTGACATTTGTAGGGGGGCTCAGTAAGCCTAGCACTGCGACCAGAGATAAAAATAATTAATAATTATGGCACATTGACATTTGTAGGGGGGCTCAGTAAGCCTAGCACTGCGACCAGAGATAATAATTAATAATTATGGCACACAGCCTAGCAGGTTTTCAAACAATTACAAGGCTTCAGATAGGTACAATTTGCAACCAAGTCTTACCCGGGTATTGAACCCAGCTCTGCAGTCCAGAGCTATTACCGTTACACTACTAGGGCGATATGTTTTAACTACCTTACGGATACAAAAGTCTAAATATACAAGGAGAGTATAACATAAGCTTTTTTTGACAACTCACTTGGGGCTGGAGAGCAGTCAGTTTGGTGCTTGCCTTGTGGAAGGTTTCGGCTCAGGCATTAGCAAAAATAAATGCTAACCTATAAACGGCTTTTGCAACTAAAAATTCTGATGATCCCTGTGTAGAGAGAGTGTACTTTAAATATGATTCAAAGTCCTAAAACTGCATACGATGTCTCTCTTTAAAAAGTTAAATTGGATCCATACTCACTTGACAGTGGTTCGAAATTACAATGTCACCAATAGTAATCATGTAGCTTTAGTTTGATGATTATTCAACCTAACCCAACAACTCATTTAACTTTGAAACATCTGATAATTTTATTGTTCTTCTGCACGGCCTGGCCAAAATTTGTTTTTCTCGGTAGAATTTTTTTTTTTTGAATAACATATTCGTTTAATCTTAATTAAGAAACAAGTGATAATTAATAATATATTTATATACTTTCTTCCTTACTCTCAATGATTTTAAGGGGGCGATACATGTAACCGCCTGAATTTTTTATCGTTTTTCAGAGACGTTATTAAAAGAAGAAATACATGAATCGTTTTAAAATTCAGTATGTTTATACATTATACATTAAAATACAAAATTAGTTTTTTTGTTTTAATTTTTTCAAAATGGCCACCATAGTAACTCATCTCCCGAGACCCTCGCGGATAAAAAATATCAATCGGTGAGCGTTCTAGCGTCTGCTACAATGATCTGAAATCAAAATTTTTGATTTAAAAATGTTCATAAAACTTACATCTTCTAGTTAAACCAATAAAAATAAAAGAAAGTTGAAAAATTGTAAAATGGCACGCCTCAGAAAAAAAAGTTTGATTTTTTTTACCCTTTTTTCAAAGATTTTTGGGTAAAAAAATGTAATTTTTTTAAATATTTGGCATTTTTGAGGTTTAACTAGAAGCTAATACCATGGAGAAGACGTATACCAAATTTTATAAGGTTCGATTGAGAACTTTTTAAGTTATCTTGCCCGCCAATTTTAAAAAAGTAGTTTTGAGATAACACATGCTTAAATTTTTGACAAAGCCCTCAAGCGCCGAGTTGAGGTGAAGCATTTATAAGAGCTTTTAATCAATAAATAATGCAAATTTCATTCTAATAATTTGCAGGCATATTTTTAAGATGTTATTTTAACTATTTATGGAATGAAAAAAATATGATTTTTACATGTATTGCCCTCCTTAATGCATTTTTATTCAGAACATTGAACTATTGTTGAATCAAATGTTTTAAAATATTGACTTATTATTTAGTACATATTTTTCTTTTCAGTAATGTCATGTTCCAGCGACAAACAAATTTACCTTGGCGAGATTGAAGATAGTTAGGTATTGTCCACCACTTCATTTTATTCTTGTAAATAACATTAAAAAAATTTGGAATAAAATCACATTTTTAAAAGAAGTGTTGTAGTTTATTTTTCAGAAAATTTAAATCAACTTTAAGTTTTGAAAGATCAGCAAGATAAGGCTTAGTTGTTTTTACACATTTTTTTAAAATCACTATGGGTTTTTTAATTGAAATAGCGAATATCAACAATTGAAAATTAAAACCACAGCATTATTACATTTAACATACACTGTACAACACATTATTCAAATACTAGTGAATTTTAATGATTTTGTGTCTTTTATAAAAATGACTAATATAAAACTGTTAATTTAATTTAGGAACACATGACTTTCAACATTAACACGTTGACTTCCACGATAGCGATGGAAAATGTTCATCGATAGAGGTTGATGTGAAGTAGAAGAACATTGTTTTTTTTAAATCAGTTCGTTACAATGGAAATGAACTAACCCTTCATTTTCGAAAAAGTAAAAATCTTGGTTCGAGGTCGTAAAATTACAAGGTTAGGTTGAATTATTGTCGCTAACTAAAGCTACATGACAGCTAGTCGTAAAAATTCGAGGAAATGTACCTGGCCTTTTCTGATCGGATAACTCATCCTCTGTCACTAACTATTGAATTAAAAGCCAATAACCAGATTTGTTTCAGTGACTTTTCAATTATGAAATCATCATTAAATTTTCATAATTCATATTTTTTTGGGTGGTTTTTGTTTGAACAAACTACAAAAAAATAAGACTATTTGTATTTTTTTTTATAGTTATGTAGTTGAATAACAAACTAAACCACACTGCGAAATGCAGTATGTCTGGTCGCCCTACACTTAAGACGAAAGATTTAATTTCCTGGTAATTTGAAATAGAATATACTCTTTCAAATCATCAAGTATTATTCCAAGCACAGAGGGATCGGTTGCAAAAGTGTAAATTTTAATATTCTACATTCTATATCCTCAAATTGATAACCAAATAACCTTAAATTTGCTTGCGGTGTTAACATAATTCAAATAAAGGTGTTAACATCCCAACATAATTATGGCTATGTTATATTTGTCGTCAATAGGCGAAAGATACACTTCGCAATAACACAAAAACTGCATAACCTTTAAAATCTGTATGGAAATTCATCAGTCACATCAGGGATTACTAGGTGTCAATTAAATATCATACAAAAGAGTAGATGAAAGACCTAGATCGTGTAGTTTGTGTAACCACTAGACCATCATGTTTATCAAGTCATGTTTATCAAACTCATAAGAATGGTTGGCGAAATGGTAGTATGAATTTCATCAAAATTTGCTGTTATCGATGAATCGGAACCCCGCCATTAACGCGAGATTGGAAGTCAACGTGTTAAAAAATATGTATAAGTTAAAATACTAAAAAAATCACGCTAGTAATAAATGAAAGTCGCATCTTTACGAGTTTTACACGCAGGTTTTTTTTCCTCTTGCTTTTCACTACATTGTCCACTGTAATAAAAAAAAATTGTGCAACTAGTTTAGGTTTGAGTGTCAATGGTAAAATGCAGGTATTGGAAAGTTACTTTTGAAAAGTAGATATTTTGAGTAAGTAACTGTAACAGTTAATTTTTAAATAAAGCCAACAAACCAAAACCAACTGTAACAAAGTAACTGTTTATTTACTTTATATGAAAAGTAACTAGTTACAGTTACTTAATACTAAAAGTGACTAATCAGTTACTTAGTGAAATGTCAAGTTATAAGAAAAAATTAAATTTAGCCGTCTTACTGTTTTTCTAAAAGAACCAAGGCTAAAGAAACAGGGACAATCAGGAAAAGTTAATAACGCAAGTTCAACGTTGTCAAAAGTTAAATTTTAAACAATTAAATGTAAGTGAACACTAAACTGTGTCAAAAATATCCGTGCAAAGCGTCATGAGAAGTAACCAAATTTTTTGTTACTTCGTTACCGCTAAAAGTAACTATGTTAGTTACTTTCTAAAAAATCTAACGTTGTTACCGGAAAAAAGTAACCGATACAAGTAATGTGTTACTCTAATCCCTGGTAAAATGTAATGATTTGGTTTATTTTGGGAAAAAAAATATATGTTAGCAACTGAATTAACTCTGGGCTTACCTTTTTGAATTTTTTTTTGTTTGCTAATTAAAAAAGCCATTTTAAATGAAGTTATTACAGAGCAAGGCTTGGGCCAAAGTTACATAAGATAGTTCATGCGTTATAGGGTTATTTTATACATAGTACTTATGCACACAAAAAAAGCACACAAGAAAGATTCTTTGAACTTTTTATTTTGATTATGCATTTTAAAATTTGGCAAAATAAGGATTAATAAGTAATAGTGTTTCTTGAATGTGACTTTTTTATATAACAAATTTCGCAATGATTCCTAAAGTACAATTGTTAAAAACATCTTCAGATTAATATACCTTGATGTTTATTCCTGTAGTAAAACCATGCTTAATTACATAGGAAAATACAGTAAAAATTTTGTTTCATAAAAATGATATTAAATCAGGAATTTTGTTCATTTGAGTAATCTAAGAGAACACATATAAACATTGCACTTGACTTCAATTACATTACATTAAACTCATTAAACAAAGTACAGCAATATTTGTTATCAATAACATTTTATGACATATATGAACACAATAGATATGCATATAAATGAAGGTCTAGTTGTAAAACTACCATTCTCCAAAGTATAAGTATCTAACTCTCAAAAGTATAACTAAGATATAGAGTTCAGCCATTTACTTGGAGACTTCTGATGCATGTAAATTCAACTGGTCTAAGTCCCCAACAAACTGTCCGGACCCTCTATCTTAGTTATACCGAGAATGTGAATTTTTGTAACTAAACCCTTCAAATAATGTTTTAGCTGTAAAACAGCCATATCACAAATATTAAAATTATCATGTATAACCTAATTTAACTAAAATACATTCCACAGCAACATAGACGAAAAAAGTACGCTTAAAATACAAATAGACTTGTACTAATACTCGAAGGATGTTTCTGTTAAAAAAAATATTTATGAAAATGTAAGGATTTTCAATAAAACTGCTTAACATGCTATAAGCATAAATTTGTTTTCTATTACAATCTATATAACTAAAATTGATAGGACTTATAGGAGATTTATTTTTGCAGAAAACTAATAGATGTTAATAAAAATATATTTTATTTTATAACTAAACTAGATTGAATAGAATACAACAACCGAGAATGATATAACTAAAACTAGAGTATTTGTTTTATTCTCATCAATAACTATTTTTGTATACTACAACTTTTCCTTTAAATGGTACTACAATAGGGAGAAATTTATAAACATACATACCAAAAGGTTAAATTAATGACTAAAACAATTTAACCAACTTTAAGTTTTATTAAGCTACATCAATTTTTGTCATGGTATGTTTAATGTCTTTGTATATTAAGTTCTATATCACTAATGATATTTAGTTTAGCATAATCGTGAATGCCAAGTACTAATGCATGAAAACATCTCACAATAATTACCCTAAAACCTGACTATGAGCTATTAGTGATATGCTACATATACTGTGATTTGTGCTTTAATGAAACTATGACGGAGTTGAGCAATGTAGTGATATTTGTAAACATACCCTAAAAAATTACTAATAGTCTTTACCCTATTATTAATCTACCTATTTTAAACTTAACTATAATAATTAATTAAAGAATATCACTTAATAAGCATTTTGTAGTATAGTTTTTAAAAATCACAGTTTCAAACTATAAAACAAACATTTGAATATAACATTTCTTATGGTATAAATACACTGGACAACAAAATTTCAAAAAATTTCTGCAACTGAGATGGAAGTACCCGATTCTGAATGACTTCAACGTGCTAAACACGAATATCACTTTACAAAATGTAAGTTAGCTCTTGTTTTTGAGTTACAGTCGTTTATTTCTTTACATAGGGTACAGCGAAATGAATGGGTGCACCAAACGCAAAATAAATTACAGTCAATTTTGTTTACAGAAACCCTCCGAATTTTTGCTCAAACAGGCTTTATTTTATATTTATCAACATAAGGTTAGAAGGAGATGATAAGTTTTAAGGTTTTTGCACCCATATTAGCAGCTTAATACCCTTTCATTAAGTAGAATCGTTCTCACGTCAAGAGGTGCAGAAAAAAAGAGCAATAAATTAATTGCATTTTGTCCATGGTTGTTTTTAGAAGCTGTAGCATGTTTAGCAGACGCATGGTTATTATCCTCATTAAAACTAAAAAAAAAATATTGGAGACTGGAGCAGGGAGTCCTTTATGATGTTGGATCGGACACAGAGTAGAAGGAATGTAAGGCTATTTAACTTTTATCTTTTTCTAAATAACACTGCCTTCAACTGATGAGATGATGCAGAAATAACAGTCATTTACATGATTTGTTGGTTCCCCCCTAATCATAAAATGGCATTACCTTTCCTTCCATAAAGCGGCATTCATTTTTCTTCCCAGAAAGGGCATTACCTTTTTTCCTTCATGAAGCCGAAGTTACAAATTTGTTACACAAGTCTAACAACCATAGATATCATGCTAACAACATACTTGAGGGCCCAGCATTTTTCTTGGTTCCTTAAATTCTAACCGAAATACAAATGAAACACTTTCTTAACTTGCAGTGATGCTCGTTTTTTGTGTAGAAAATGGTACTTAGCCGCAAATATAACAGAAGTTATTAGAGCTATTAATTCATTTAAAAGGCATTACAGTTATAGATTTATCACTAACGCTATGTTTTTTATATTCTACTGCTTCTAAAACAACCAAGGAGGAAATACAAGGAATTTATTGCTCTTTTTTTTCTGCACCTCTTGACATGAGAATGATTCTACTTAACAAAGGGGTATTAAGCTGCTAATATTGGTACAAAAACCTTGAAACTTATAATCTCCCACTTTTATTTGTATAATATCAATTAAAACCTCTTCGAGTAAAAATTTGGAGGGTTTCTGTAAACAAAATTGACTAATTTATTTTGCGCTTGGTGCTCCCATTCATTTCACCCTATCCTATGTAATGAAAAAAACAACCGTAACTCAAAAACTAGAGCTAACAAACATTTTTAAGGTGATATTCGTGTTTAGCACATTGAAATCATACAGAATTGGGTACTTTCATCTTAGTCGCATTTTCACTGTTGACCAGTGATATTATTCGATATTTTGATATTATATATACCTATAAATAAATACCTTTCCGAAGTCACATTTTTACAATAGCAATTCATTACATGCATATAAAATTGTTATTTTTGTAACAATTTGGTTAGTACATACGAGAATATATTTTTCTCAATCCCATTCAAATATTTTTTATTAGTGTAAAATAGTACATTCAATAAATTTGTTTCAGCAGTCCGATAAAGTCACCTATTACAAATTTTGTAAGTGTAAGTTTCAAAATTTTAAAATATAATCATTCAAAAGGAATTTCAGAAGCATTATTAGATTACGTATGATTTATGATCTTTCGACCATATTGTTCCCATCTTTTAAAAGTATGTAATATAGATGTACAATTATGTAGGTACATTTTAATAATGAACTTAATGTATTTGTTGCATATAATTTCTTATTTGAACTGTAAGTTGACGGACCAAAATGTGCATTTTATTGATGTTGTAAAAAACTCAGAAAAGCATGCATTATTTTTTTATATACGATATATTTTTAGAAAGTCAAAAATTTTATTTACATTTTAAAACTATGTTATAATTCTCTCACTTTTAGAATAGTTCTACTAATCATGTAATTACACTGAAAAATATTGCACTTTTAGCTGGCAAATTTAATAGTTAAAGTTTTTATTTTTACTATATATAAGGATTTACTACAATACAACTCAAAAGAAATGTTTAAAAATAAATTTGTTCTAAAAATAAAACATCATAAAAAAGGAAGGGTCTCAGGAAAAAAAAACATCTAAAATTTTTGCTTTAGATTAACATACATAATACATTTAAACCTTAAAAAAATACTCCTATGCCAAAAACAAAAATAAACATTTCCAAAAGCAATACTAAATAGAACACCAATGAAGGGTGCAGTTGCAAAACTCACATTCTCCAAAGTAAAACTAAGACATAGGGTCCGATCCTATCATAAGGGACTTCGTCCAATTGAATTAACAATTGTCAAAAGTCGCCAATGAACAGGCCGGACCCTATACCTTAGTTATACTTTGGAGAATGTGAGTTTTGCAAGTACACCCTTCGTAATGTAAAAATAGTTTGCATCCGAATAACTCTGAAATACTAGACCAGATCACTGTACTTAAAATAAGAGTAAATAATTTGTGTAAATTCATTTTAACTTAATTTTGTACAACTTCAGTTTGAATCCCAAAACATCAGTCAACACAGCTGAAAAAGCTGATAGCACGACGACTTTTGTTATATTGTAAAGGTAAGAGTTAGCACACAGTCCAGAAATTTTGAAGGGGCTCTCCAATTCCTGAAAATGTATAAATTATTAAATATTATTTGTATTAAAATAGGTATTTGACATTTAATTTAAAGTGAAACATATATTTTTATTATACATCTTTGATTCTAGAATAGAACAAACACTCAAATGAAAAAGTCCCAATTTTATGATTCATTAGAAATATTCATAACTAAAATTTAAGGTAATTGACACAAACTAAATTATCAAGCAAAAAAAAATAATGCAGACAAAATAATTATTGAAATTATACTAGTATTTTCCTAAGTTAATAAATAATTAAAATCTCAATCATAAAAATTAAATTTGTAAGTAACTTGAAATTATCTTACAAACAAATATGGAATCAATATAATAATAAAACTAATCAATATTATAGGGTGATTAAATTGTTAAAAATTAGATCCATTCAAATTAATTAGTGTATTTTAATTAATGTATTTGTACTTATAAAAATGTGTTTAAAAAACTTTTGTGGGTTGATTGATATGTTATAGTACATTTATTGATAAAAGAAATATTTTTATAGTTCGTAACTTAAAATATATCATAACCATAAAACTAACAAAAATACCATTTACTTACTTTAAGCAGATCTGCGGCCAATTTCAATACATTATTAGCTAGCATCAACTCTTCTTTCTTATGTGGTTTTTGTTCCATATGCAAATACAAGTTTATCTAAAAATTGAAGTTTTTTTTTAAAGTTATTTTAAAAACTACTGAACAATTGAAATACTCATATAATATTAGCTATAGATATGGATAATAATACAAAAATAATTAGTTTTATCGACACAATGGTATGAAAACAGTTTGACTTAATATTTTGTTTGACTTTTAAACTTAAGATGACACTTTACAAACAAACAAATTTTATGCATATGATATTTATTGTATGTAAGGAAACTGATTACCTGTTCTGTTATAAGAACCGACAAATTTCTGTATTTCTTGTTAATTTTGGTGCCAATTACCATGTACCGTAACAAATACATGCCAAGCGCCAGAGTCCAAAATAAAAGTTCCCAGCAATACAGTTTATCAGCGAATTGTCCAGTTTCGTTCAAAAGCTGAAAGAAATAATAATGATAAATATTATCATGAACAATATTATTTTTAGCTGCAAAATTAATATCAATTTAAAATATTCTTTTTATAACCTCTTCTCTCCAGAGGTACACACATGTGGACCTTTGTAGAATTTAATTCATGATTTCATTTTTCTTAATTCTATTTTTTTCTATCACAAACTAAAATGTTCAAGCTCTCCAAAAATACTGATACCAAAGCTGCCGATTTATTAATTACATTTAAAAAAAAATTATCAACGAAAAGGTCAAGCAAATTTCAGAGGTCTTGCAATAAATTTGTTTCAACGGTCAATTTGCATTAAAAAAATGTCAGAGTGGACTATTAATTGCAAGAAACCAATACATAACACCTGTTCATAACATAGTAAAAATATGTATTTTCCCACTCCAAACCTCCCACTAAATTAACGGGGCCTTCCATTAAATGTTAACTTTTTCAATTTTTTTTATAGAACATACTTTTTAGCATATAATTGTTGTAAAAAATGTTTACCGATAAAGAATATATGCATAGGACTTTTTTCTGGAGTGAAAGTTATGTCTGTACAGAAATGAATGTGATATATAAAAAAAATTACATAGAAAAGTTAGTATTTAATTTAATTCATAAGTTACTACAGTATAACCTGGCTATAGCATCATTCATGGGACAATGATATTTGTGACATTATAAAGGAGTAATACTATAAACAAGGTTGAATATTAAGTAAAGAAAATCGTGGGGCATAAGAAATGTTAGGATGAACCCATTCGAATGACTCATTGCTGGCTTGAAATGTGTTTCGAAACTGGGATCAAAAACAAAAGTGGAATTTTTAAAAAAAATTTGGCGACTTTTTGCATCATTTGGCGAATAAAATATTTAAATATTAAATATGTTTTTTTTTATATAATTTCTTCAAAAAGGCAGCTGCCATATCCTATAAACATACTTTTAGCGTCATAAACTAGGGAGTTAATTAAATATTGTCGTTATAAGCAAGATATTATAACATTAAGGTCAATGGGAAATTAGGGGGGGGAAAGAAACTTTATGGCATTATAAGTTGTTGTTGCAAACTAAGTCATTGTATCCGAGTTTGAATTGCCAAAAAAAGAGATTTATAGCAAATATCTGATGACTTATATTAAAACCTTTTGACCAATTAAATAGAAGGAGCCACATATAGTCGAGCTAAAGCACCAGAACCTTGCTTACCAAAATCAAATTAAAATATATAGGCTATTTTTTAACTCAAAGGCAAAGAGTGAATAAACAACAAAAAAGTTAATGTTATTTGCTGACTAACCGAATTCTGTGAAAAGTATTTAAATCTGCTGTCATTAGATTTAAAAAAATCAATAGCAAATTTACAGTGGTATTTTAAAAAGAGGGTATAAATCTTATAAACAGAACCAATATATTAGATGCAAACATATTTTTTCATACCTGTATACACAGGAGAGATACAACACAAACTTCTAATATAAATGCAATTGAAACAATAACGTCAACAGATCTTTGTGGTCCAAGTTTCTGTAAAAAAAAATTGAAAAATGAATAGAAAATATATAAACTAAAGGAAAATGATTCTGCATATCAAACAATTATCCTGTTACAGTTATTTGTATAATTATTACAAAAAGATTGGTATTTAAGTGTTATGTTGCTGTTCAGAAATATTTTTTCTTATATTTCTTAGAAATATGTAAGTACATACAGTAAAATTTCTTTATAACGAATATCATTACAACGATATATCCAGTATAACGAAATAAATCTCCAGTCCCTTTTGAAATCCTATAAGAATAACAGTTTAAAATTTCCATTTTAACGAAATTTCTAAAACTCAAAGTTTCTTTATGACGAATGATTTTTTCTTCGGCAACTTCGCACTTTTCTGTTTCTGCTGTTTTGAAAAGCACCAAACAAGTTTTAAACGGGTTTGTTTATCATTGTTGTCAAAAGGAAAGAGAAGGGGGGGGGGGGGGGGGAGGAGATCACCGTACCTCTATTCTTTTGCTAATCTGCCCCCCTAACGCCCCTCCCCAAGAAAGACCGAAATTGCTATTCAATGGGTCAAACCCAAACATCTGTAGTGACCAGTACAATCCCCTTTAGAATTCTCTAATGATAGCCTAACTTTATGACACTTTTGAGGTTATGGTGTTCCTGGTATTGAATTTGAAAGCATGTGCACAACTGCACAGGGGTGTTGCTTTTATTGTTGTCACAAAGGAAGTCTTTCAGAAAGAAGATGACCGTCGGCTGTTACAGAAAGTTATTCCTTGAAGACACATTTAACATTGACTAATGGTTTGTTCCACACTCAACCTTTGTGTAACCATATGGAGAAGGGTGGACTCCTTCGTTCTGAATTTCTCTTCTATTCTCTCTAGTGCTGGTTGTGGTTGTCTTACTCTGTCTCTTTCTAGAAATGGCAGCCACCGAACAGTTTTCCTCAAGAGGAAAAGATGACCATAATAACGGATGTTGATAAAGGATTTAAAAAAATCAGATGTTGCAAACAAATTTATAATCTCTCCTTCAACTTTATCAATCTTTTTGAAAGACCTACATAAAATAGAAGTGCAGTTTTCGGTGAGGAGGCTCTAAGGCCGAGGAAAAGAATATTAACTGCACAGTTTCAAGATGTGGACACAGCCATTTTCAAACTTTTAATACTTAGTTATATTATTTAGTGCTTGTTTATTGAAAGTATAAATATTATAACTTTGTCTATTAATGAAATTGTTGCGTATTTTTGAGTTTTGTAGCATTTCAAATTTAACAAAATGTTATTTTTTTAATGCAATTCCGTTTTAACGAACAATCCACTATAACGAAGAACTTTTCTGGTCTCTTGGAATTCGTTGTAACGGAAATTTACTGTACTTTATAAATACAGAATGAATTATATGTAATATTATACAATTAAAGAATTGAAAATCTTATAAAGATACTTGGAAAAATATCCGAATAACTGATGATTTACTAACATATTTGTGTATATACTAAGCATATAATATTAGGATAAATATGTAATTCGAATAATGTTATTCTTGATAAAAGTTTGACTTTATTATTTGCCTTATTCCATGTTGGTGTCTAGTCAAAGCAATTATATAATACACAACTAATTGTTTAATAATTTATTTATTATTAACATACATGTCTGTATAGAAGTTTTGTTTGATAACCTTTTATTTTTTATGGGTTTAAAATATAACTTTAATTCAGTTTTCTGTATCTATAAAGAGAGGCCCAGTGGCATGGTGGTAGTGCTTCGCACTGCCATGCCACATGTCAGAGGATCGAATACCAGATTGGGTGAGGTACACTCAACCTTTCTTGCCTTAAGTGTGGTCGATAAAATGAAGACCATGCATACTTGGGAACTAAACACTGGGGGTTCCGGGTGAGTTTGACCACCTAACCGGGACATATGCGTAGCACCCCAAAGCCCTTGCTCTCGAAAACTGAAAATGGGCACAGCAAGCCTTGGACCACTATTGGGCTGTCGCACAGAGGAGTTTAGTATCTATAAAGAAAGAAGTCCTGACTGATTCACTCACTTATTAATGCCAAGTGCAAACTATTGGAGATACAGATTCCCAAATTTTGGCTATATCATAACATCAGGTTTTATATAGAAATAGTCATGTTTAACTGCTATGTTAATGAATATGTACAACGAAAAACCTAAGTGAGCTTTGAATTT
Organism: Oedothorax gibbosus; assembly: GCA_019343175.1. Lineage (NCBI taxonomy): Eukaryota > Metazoa > Arthropoda > Arachnida > Araneae > Linyphiidae > Oedothorax > Oedothorax gibbosus. The sequence goes on along the minus strand of CM033277.1, from coordinate 13,461,953 downwards.
GGGCCCATCTGGTGATTTAAAATAAATTTAGGGGCATGTTAGGACCCTTTAAACCCGCTTCTGCCATAGGCATGTAAACTGCAGTATCTAGACCAGGTTTTACCAACCGATGGTACGCGGGGAAATTTCAGGTGGTAAGCGTGAGTGATGTGAGCAACCTGAAGTTTTATCCATCTTACAGAAGATAGTTAAATGCAAGATTATTTTAATGAGAAATCTTTAACTTATGGATCGAATGTAAAACCGAGTACCCTTTGACCTTCCGGCAAGCTCTGCTAATTTTGATAACAGACTATAAAAGTATATTTTGTATGATGATTAAATTTTTGCTGAGTTTGTATCAATTTTTTTTTAATGTTTTTAGACCTATGGGTAATAAATAAAACTTAATACCATTTTATACTTTTTTTCTCCTTTATTATAATCATTTTATAAACAAACAAATACATAACCATTAAATATGAAGTTTCTCAGGAATTTAATAGAAAAAGCCTTTGAACACTTTTAGAAGAGTAAATATTATACATTTATTAAAATATTTAGGTTTGGTGGTACGCCAAAATTTTCTTAAAAAGTCAAGTGGTACGCAGGTGCAAAAAGGTTGGGAACCCCTGACCTAGACTACTGACTTAGACCATTGTTGCAACCACTCAATAAGTCTAACTTTTAACCTCTTCGGTCCAGAGCCACACATATATTGACCTACAGTTTTTCTTGATAGCAACTTTTCCATTATAAACTAGAATGTTCAAGCTTTTCAAAAATACTGATTCCAAAGCAGCTGATTTATTACTTGTACTAAAAATAACGTACCAAGAGGGTCAAGAAAATTTCGGAGTTTGTTTTTTCAGCGGAAAATTTATCGGATATTTTTAATTCAAACAAAAGTTAAAGTGGTCTATTTATCACAAAAAACCGACTGCTTGTTTGTTTATTCAAAGCACACCAAAAATGTGTATTTTTTTACCTCAAAACCTGAGACTCTTCTAAATTGGACATGACCCTCAGCAAAAGCTAAACGCAATTTTTTTCAAAATTACTTGCAAAATATAGTTCTATGTACATAATTGTTTGAAAAAACTTTATATAAAGAATATATGTATAGAATTTTTTTCGGGATTGATTTGAAGAGGATTAGAAAGAATTCTGAAAGACTGAAAAATAGTCAAATTCATTGTTGTGGTTACAGCAGTTAATCTGCCCTTGGCAGAATTCTCCTATGGACTTAGTCCCTTTTAACATTTTGGGATCCAACTGTGGAAAAATAATTTATCCTTACCTTCATATATGAGCGAATAGAAAGCCATATTTTGATGTTCCTAACTTTGTTCAGCCGGAAGTGGGGTAAATCAGATCTTTTTGCTCGACGAGAGGAGGTAAGGTAGCAGAAATGTTTTGCATACAAAAAACGCTAAATATAAGAATAACGAAATTTAGTATTTTTTTAAAGACAAAGAAATTACAAAAAGAATACCAATTAAAAATTATTTAATTTGAAAACACAACAAGAATACTAAAGCAATACTTACTTGCTTAAATGTTTTTTCAGCAACTGATAGCAAGAAAAAATATGCAAGGCTTAAAATAAACCTTTCCAGCATCACAATAAGAACAACTAATTTCACTCTAGAAATAGTAAAAAAAAATTATATATGTGAATAAATATTAAACTAAAAAAAAAACATATTTACATTTTAAAATTTATTTTTTAATCAGTCGTATATATTAGGGTGTCCCTTATTTTACGAATTTTCGAAATCAAAAAGACAAACCCTCTCATTTTTTTTCCTTTTATGTCAAAACACTCAGAAACGAAGTTTTATCCCATTCTGATATCAGTAACACGTGGCGCTTTTCATTTGAAAATTGCAAAAACGGCTAAAAATTCAAGTGTTTGCCCCACATATCGAATTGTTTTAATCTAAGAACAATAATGTCAATACAAAAGTTATAAAACACACATTTTTCTATAAGTTTTGTACTTACATAATTGTTCTACGTGCAACGGTTATCGAGATACATAGGAAAGAAGCATGAACCTTTTCAGGAAACTCGCAAAATGCTCAACTCTACTCCGCATAATACGGGAGAATTACGCACAACAATACTGCATAAAAGTGTCTAAACTTGGTTTATTCTTCCTTAATATTCATAAAAAAAAGCTTAAATTTGTGAACTTTAAATAAGAAGTATGAACAATCTATTTTACTCTTTTTCTTTAAGGAGCAGGGCTGTTACGTGGGAACTATAGCGGGGCGGTCGCCCACAACGACTTTTTGAAAGAAAAACATTGTGGGTCTCAGCAATCATGTTCATACCAAAAACAGATATAATGTGTGGAATTTTGATTAAATATGAAAATGTGGCATTTAAAAAATTAATTAAACGAACTCATCTTATCTTTTATTGATGAGAATATTTTCCTAAACGCGTTTTGAAAGGCGTTACGGGTCTTGACTTTAACGGTTAAATGTCTGTGCTGCTTTTTTGTATAAACATTGGGAACCAAGTTTCTACTTCATGTGGGGGCAAGAATGCAGTAAATTCCCCTTACCCCGAGCCGCTTGTTTATACTCAAGAGGCGATTTATTGCGTGGGGGGTTGAAAGGTCCTCAATTTTCACCCTACTCGTATTGCGTTCTCAGTTCTTTCCTTTCTAGTTTTCTCAGTCTTAACGCGACTTCCAATAAGTAAACATCCTCTGCTGTCTAAAAATCAGTAAAAATGTGTTCAGAGTTACGAAGTTTAAAAAAAGATGTATATTTAGTTGGAAATGTGAGCCATCAAATTCTCGGATCAAAACTTCCATCAAATCGGCAAGTTCTTTCAGTTTTATTTTATAATATTCGAGAAGTTAAGCTACCCCTCTTTAATAGTTCTATTCTCACGATACGGGAATGCATTATCTTTTGGGAAAAAGCAAGAATACCTACCAAAGATGAGCTGAATTGTTCGAAAAAAACTTATGAAATTATATAAACTTTGGAAAGGTTTGCAAAAGGATGCCAATAAAACTCGAGATACTTGCGTGAGACGAAGAGTGGAGCTTGAAAATAATTTGGACAACTTATTTGATATTGCACATTTAGACGCACTCAATATGTTGAAGATTGAAGAAGACAAGGCGTTTTTGATGCGACAAAGAGAACCAGGAAGGCCTGGTCACTTAGCTGGAATCGATAGAAAGCTTGCAGAAAAAGAGCGTACAAGAAAAAGAGCTGCTAATGAGGAAAATCGCCTAAGACATCATTCAGAATCAACTTCTGATAAACATGAAGTTGTGCCAGAAGTCATAGAAGATAGTTCTCAGAATGAAGAGTCAGAGTCAAGGGAAGTAATATCTACTTTCACAAAAAGCAAGCTGTTAAAGAAAAACGTGCAAGGAAGGACATAGTTACCCCAAAACTGGTGGCAGCTTTGGATAGATGTCAGTTGAGTGTAAGAGACTGTTTTTATTCTGCAGGCAGCAATTGAAGCTGTTGGATTTTGCACTGATGAGTTTGCAGTAAATAAGTCCTCCATTCAACGAATTAGATTAAAAACTCGTAAAGAACGGGCTAGAGGCATTGAACTTGATTTTAAATCCAATGTACCAGAAATAGTTACTCTTCACTGGGACGGTAAGCTGTTACCAGCTCTAAACGCAAAAGAAACCAAAGAAGAGCGTCTACCCATCGTTATATATTACTTACGAAGATAAAGAACAGCTTATTTCTGTACCAAAATTGGACAATGCTACTGGGAAAGCGCAAGCACAAGCTCTTTGGGACACTATTACTGAGTGGAATCTTAAAGACAAAGTACAAATTCTATGTTGTGACACCACTCCTTCAAATACAGGATATATAAGCGGGGCTTGTGTACTTATAGAGCAAAAACTTTAAAGAGAAACTTTACTTTTTGCTTGCGGACATCACATCTATGAACTTATTCTAAAAGGTGAACGACAAGAGTGAAAATGGAATGTCCGGACTGTCGACGACCAGTCCAGACATTCCACTTTTCAAAGCATTTAAAGAAAACTGGAAAATCTTAAGCTAAGTCATTTTGTGAGAGCTAAGGGCTAGTGAGTTCTAAGTTAAGAGTTTTTTTTTAAGTAAATCAGTTAGTACCAAATTTTAAAAATGACATATTTGGCAAAGGGTAAGAAAGCGCAGTTACTGAACGTATGCGAGGAACTCGGAGAAGAGGTTCCCCCTAATAGTAAAGTTCCCGACATCAAACAAATAATTTTGAATAGTAAAAATTATAACGAGGAAGAGGTTTGCATAATCCTGGACAGGATTATCGAAGAAAGCCGGGAACAGCTTGTCAAAGAAGCCGAAATGCAACGTTTGAAGGCCGAGGCCGAGAAACAGCAAATAGAGGCTGCACTCGAACGAGAACGTTTGGAAGTTCAAAGAATGCAATTGCAGGCTGCAGTTGCTGCGCCTACAAATATGTTTGTGGCAGTGGAAGGTGTGTCTTGTCCTATCGAGGGTGTTGGAAAGATTAAGCTACAGTTTAAAGATGAAGTAGTTAATCTAAATAATTTAATGTTTTTATCAAAGCTAAGGCGTAATTTGATGGCGGGCCCGTTGATAGACAAGGCAGGCGGACGTTTCGTTGGTGAAAAGGGAAGAATGAAAATCTTCGGTAAAGGAGGAAAACCAATTTTCACCGCCAATAAGGAAAATGGCCTTTATTTCTGTTACCCCACATATCCCGATAAATTGGAAGGATTTGCGACATCACAAAGAACGGAAAGCGCAAAGCCCGCAGCAGCAACAACGAAAGAAAACCTAATGGATTGGCATAAGAAGTTCAGCCACATAAACACAAAGTATATTTTGAAGTCAAAGGAGAGTGTCGTAGGAATGCCTGAATTTAGAGACAACTACATAAACTGTGAATCTTGTAAGTTAGGGAAGACTAAAAGAAAATCTTTCAAACCGATTGGAAAGATAAGATCGCAGAAGCCTTTGGAACTTGTGCACATGGATTTGTGTGGACCTCTTCAAACCCAGTCAGTCGAAGGTCATCGATATTTTCTATCCATTATCGACGATCTCTCCAGATAAGTCACCATCTATCCCCTTCGTGATAAAACCGAAGTTTTAAATTGTTTCATTAGATTCCAGAAGCGGGCTGAAAGATTTACAGGACAGAAGATCTTAAACGTCAGAACTGACAACGGACTGGAGTTCTGCAATGCTGAGTTTAACATTCTCTTTGAAGATCAAGGAATCCGAGCCGAACGCACCAACACCTACAGCCCTGAGCAGAATGGAGTGGCAGAAAGATTTAATTACACCGCTGTTGATGCTGTGAGAACCAACCTGAGGGACAGTGGTCTCGAAGACAAGTTTTGGTATGAAGCACTACTCTATTTCGCCTACTCATGGAATCGACTTTGTCATGGGAACCAAGTGAAGACACCTTTCGAGCTGTTTGGAGGAAGAAAGCCCTCTGTCAGACATCTCAAGGTCTTCGGAACACCAGTGTACGTGGGAATCCCGAAACAGCTAAGGAAAAAGCTGAACATGAGAGCCAAGCGGGGAACCATGGTAGGGTATGCAATGAAAACAAGAGGATATCGGATCTGGATTCCAGAAGAAAGAAAAATTATCGAGACAATTAATGTAACTTTTGAAGATCAAAACCGAATGGAATCGCCTCAGAAACCAGCAACTTTTATCAATCCGTATTATTCTGAAGAAGACACACAAAGTGAAGACGAAGTCGAAGTTGTGAAAATAGAAGACGTAAAGGCTGAAGTAATTCTACCAACTACTTCTACTACTCCTGAAACCACCAAACTAAAAGACGTCACGTGGATGAGAGAGCCTGTCATGAGAAGGGACAAATCGCGGGTAGACATCTATTATAAAGTAAGAGAAGATGAAAAGGCAAGGCTACGATCTCACAACGAAGTTGAGAGATACTGCCAGGAAAACAATATAAGGTACCACCCTGAAATGTTCAATTTTAGCGGAAAGGATACATCTTCTGGCGTTGTGAGCATCGATTCAGAAGGACTGAATATCGACAATATCTGACTAGAAGACATCAGGATACCACAGGGATATGAATCCACTTTGAAGACGCCACAATCAAATGAATGGCAAGAAGCAATGAAAGAAGAGATCAAAATTATGAAAGATCGAGATGTATTTGACCTTGTCGAGAAGCTTGATCACGATAAAATTTTAAGCAATCGTTGGGTATTCACTACTAAATGTAATGAAAAGAACGAAGTAGTCCGTTTCAAGGCCCGACTGGTTGCGAAAGGCTTCGATCAGCTCAAGGGAATACACTACGATGAAGTCTTCAGCCCCGTGGTAAATTTTGCAGTCATAAGACTATTCTTTTCAATTTTAGTGTCTTTCTATGGTTGGAGTCATTGTCAACTCGATGTGAAGTGCGCCTACCTTTATGCCCCGATTTCAGAAACCATTTTTATGCGACAGCCTCAAGGATTTGAAGACAAAGAAAAACCAAATCACGTTTGCCACCTAAACAAAGCCTTGTACGGACTCCACCAGAGTGGACGCGAGTGGTTTGGTGAGATCTATAAAACCTTGGATGCATTCAATTTTAAGAAGTTAGATTGGGCGAACTGTGTTTACATATTTGAGGACAAGTTACTATTACTTTTGTATGTCGACGATATTGTTTTGTTTGGAAGAACACAGGAAGATATTAAAATTGCAATTTTAAGAATAGAAAGTAAATTTGATGTGAAAGTTTTGGGAAGAACAAAGAAACTATTAGGAGTTGAATTTGAAGAAACAAACCAATCTTTATTTATACATCAAAGATCCTACATACAGAAAGTGTGCAATATCTATAACGACTATCATTTGCCTGTTTGCTCTCTTCCAATAGCCCAAGGGACAGTTCTTTCGAAGTCTCAGTGTCCACAGACCGACGACGAGCAGAAGGAGATGGACAACTTGCCATACAGGAATGTCCTTGGATGCTTAGCGTTCATTGCCAGCCGAACGCGTCCGGACATAACCCACGCAGTCAACATCCTATCTCAGTTCCAAAGCAATCCTGGAATCGCTCATTGGAATGCTTTGATCAAGCTCCTTGGCTACGTTCAACAGAGCCAAGATCTGATGCTCGACCTATCAGGAGTGCAGGATCTCAACATCCAGTGCTATGCCAACGCAGACTTCGCAGCCAACAGGGATGACAGGATATCTCTGGGAGGCTACATCCTATTCGTCGACCGTGCCCCAATCCTGTGGCAGACCAGTAAACAGAAGAGTGTTGCCTTATCAACGATGGAATCCGAATTCATGGCACTTACTGAAGCCAGTAAAGAGCTCGTCTGGATTATTCGAATTTTAAATGAGTGTTTAGATAACCAAATTATTTCTAACGATTTCATGCCTACTCTTTTCTGTGATAATGAATCTGCAATTAATTTTTTCAAAATCATCAATCGAAAATCACAGAACGAAACATATTCATGTCAGATATCATTTTTTGAGGAATTTAGTTTTGGAGGAATTGTTTGATCTTCGGTATGTCAATACAAAAAATAATCCAGCCGATCTTTTTACAAAACCTCAAACTAGGGAAAAATTGAAGCAATTTGTCAAGAACAATTTTCTTAAATTTTTGGACTGACTTTTAAGTCAAGTTTGTGTTTGAGGACTTTCTAGATGATTAAATGAAAATCAAGTTATTCATACTTGAAGTTGTTATTGCTTTTATTTTTGCTAAATTTTTCAAAGTAAAGAAAAATTAGGATGTGATAATCTTTGAAATTTTTTCTATAAATTTTTTGTATTTCTAGATTGAGTGAGAATTTAAACTTTTTAGAGTTAAAATTAAACTTTGAGATTTGGCAAAATTGTGTGAGGCGGGCCAATTGTTAGGATTAGATCACGCAATTTGTGCCGCAATGACGGTTGTTTACTTTTGTGACGTCACGATGGTAGGTTCGGTATTTACGCCGTGACGTCACGAGCAGTCCCGGTGAAGGCACCGACCACGTGACCACGTTGTTGCTTACGATTTCGTCGCGTGGTGGGCGTCTTCTAGTTTTCTTGTTTCGCTTGCTCTCTTCGCCCGCGGTGTTTAAAGTTCTGATGGAACTTTATTAGTTTTTATTTAATTTAAAAATGAAGTAACTAAGTTTCTACTTGTTCAATCACATACGTTTGTTTGTTCCTTTCTCCAAAGTAAGACTGTTATTATTTATTTTGTCTACAATATGTACTTTAAGAAGATTTTATTAAAGTTTCCACGATTTTAGTCAACTGTTTATTTGTGAATCATTGCTACTCTAATTATCACTATTATGCTACTTATTCTTCCAACCACGCGCTGCTATTTCATTAGCCGCTGAATAGAGGCTATTAATTTCTTTGGAGAATGGCTTGAGATGAACAAACCAGAAGATACCGCCGACAAATTCGACTGGTACGAAAGCTTAAAGGAAAGCTTGAAGAAAAACCACTGTAAGAATGGTTCGAAACAAAGCGAAGGTCGTACAAACCACAATGACAATAGGTTAAGAGTTCCAGATAACCGTGGAAGATTCAACGAGAACCGTGGAAGATTCAACGACAACCGCGCCGGATTCGCAGAAAACCGTTCAAGATATGGCGACAGACGCCCACAGAGAGACAGTTCCAGTCAAGGAGGCTCAAAAACATCACAAGCTGAACCTGACGGTACAGGGACCATGCCTACCCAAAACAAGAGTTCTGGACAGAAAAATCTCTGCTGCTTCGAGTGCAACTCGCCAGAGCATTTAAGAAACGCGTGCCCCGAAGTATTGAACAGAAACGATCAAGTCAGGTCTCCCGATCCACGAACTGTTCACGTTGTTGGATATGAACAAGCTGAACCATACCCAGACGTCGATCATCAGAAGTTCACAAGGAAGATCAAATTGGGAAACTTTACAGTTGAAGCCCTACTAGACACGGGAAGTGTCCGAAACATAATGCGTTTTGACGTTTTTAGGATGATGAAGCCCAAACCAAACCTTTTCAAAGAAACAACAGTGCTGACTGGTCTTGGCCAGGGCCAGGTCGAAACACTTGGATCTTTCCGACACGTCGTGGAGGTTGACGGACACATTTGCCGTCTGGACTTCCAAGTTGTTAGTTTATTCTTATTTTAATGTTAGTAGCCTCAAACACACAATGTTTTTATTTCAAAAAGTCAATGTGGGCGACCGCCCCGCTCCAGTGCCCACGTAACGGCCCTGCCCCTTAAAGAAGTAGAGTAAAATATATTGTTCGTACTTCTTATTTAAAGTTTACAAATTTGCGCTTTTTTATGAATATTGAGGAAGAATAAACCAAGTTTAGACACTTTTATGCAGTATTGTTATGCGTAATTCTCCCGTACTATGCGGAGTGGAGTTGAGCATTTTGCGAGTTTCCAGAAAAGGTTCGCGCTTCTTTCCTATGTATCTCGATAACCGTTGCTCGTAGAACAATTATGTAAATACAAAACTTGTAGAAAAATGTGTATTTTATAACTTTTGTATTGACATTATTGTTATTAGATTAACACAATTCGATATGTGGGGCAAAAATTTGAATTTTTAGCCGTTTTTGCGATTTTCAAATGAAAAGCGCCACGTGTTACTGATATCAGAATGGGATAAAACTTCTTTTCTGAATGTTTTGACATAAAAGGAAAAAAATGAGAGGGTAAGTCTTTTTGATTTCGAAAATTCATAAAATAAGGGACACTCTAATATATTAAATTTAACGATAGAAATCATTTAATAAGTATGAAGTAAAGGTTAAGGGGTAATTGATGATTACAGTAGATTGGTGTAACTTTCCTCCAAAAATAAAAAGTACCAATTAGACCAATGTTTTACTTATAAGTCATAACAAAGAAGAGCCATATTCAACAGAATTATTATACAACAAGATTTTAAAGTTTTTCCGCTGAATGGAAAGAGAGCTATGCTGGTTAAGAATCTCACTAAATTAGGGAGCAATTTAATCTCTAGCTAATTCTGTATACCACAAAACCAAGTATAATCAGTTATCCAAAGTTTATGGTACACAATTTCAACAACAATCAATTTTCAATTACAATTAAAAAAGCAATCATTCTCCTATTGCTATAAGAACCATATTTAGAGGAAATAGTTCAATGCAATTTCTCCTTGTGATTGAATAATAGAAATTTTATGAAGTTAAATTTATCAGGAAAAAAAACAAAGAACTCTAAATTGGCTGATGTTAGTAGAAAAAGTTAGAGCACAGAAAAACTAATTAAAATATCTTACAATACTAAAAAGCAGTATGTTACTTTTCTTTAAAGCGATAACGTCTGTAGCGATAAAATCACCAAAAACATATAACCGCCCAAAACGGAATATTTACAATGATAACCTTTAAGTAATGTATACTATGTTTTGTACTCCAAAACTCCATTTGTCGCCAAAGATTCGGTTTGGCAAGATTTGTGCCCGGGAAATGGAAAAGCACCAGCAGTATTTTACAATAAGTTTAAGGTTTACAAGGAGGTTAAGGTTACAAGGAGTATAAGGTTTGGACTGCAGCTCTCAGGTTCAATTTTTAGCAAAATACTTGGTTGCAATTTGCAAACTTAATTCTTAAATACAACATAAAACATCTTAGAATGATTGTAATAAATCTAACAAAAAATATACAATAAAACTAAGCCTAACCTCCATCCAGGTCCCAGCATCACATCCAAAAGTCCATCGGTGATCTTCACCACTTCCGCTGAGCTCGGAACACCCATATTTAGAACATCCGTCGTCACATCTGGAATTATGTAGGTCGATACGCCATTCCTCAACCGAAAAAGCAGTGGCAACAGGGCCAAGAGCATGGAGACGAACATTCCAATGTAGAGGTATTCCCCGGAGTGGTGGGATGAGTCCACTTTCTGGATGATGGCGGAACTGATGTCCAAAGCGGTGAGGTCTGCTTTCTTGCATTCGTTGTGTTCCCATATTGTGCAGCTCACTTGGGGAAAAGGTTATGAAGCAGAGAGATTTAGAGAAATGAATTTAGGAAGGGTGGGTGAAGGGATATGACTTTTAAAAGATATAGATATTATAGCAGTATAGTACAGTCCACTCTAACAATTTCAAAGGCTTTTTCGAGTAGTGCGACTTAGGGAAAGTAGTCCACTCTCTCTCCCAATAACTTACCTAAAATTGTCGGTGAATTATATCTATGCATTGTTTTTCGATTTTGTGATTGGTTAGATCAGACTACTTCAACCACGTCATTGTTTGAGTGTAAAGAACTTCTCTATAGAAGTAGTTGAACAAATACCACACGCATGGCATCATTTTTTGGGGTAAAGTAGAATTACCGTCGCACAAAAGCTACACAAGGGCTATTGGCGATGGGCTTCATAATTTAGAATGACAGTCAGGTGATGAGTTGACACCTGAATATGCACCCAATGCAACTTTTAAGCAGGGCCGAATTTAAAGATTTGCCGCTTGTAGGCTACGATTTGCCGCCCAAAAGTCACAATATTCTCCCACTTCGAGGAAAGGTAGCTGGTTAGCTGCAAAATAGGGTGGTATTTGCTGTTTAAAAAAGATACACATATTAGAATCCCCTATGTACATTTACACACTCAATCGAAAGCGAAATAGGCGAATTTTTTTAAAACTGTTCTACTATTTTTTCTTTGAACTTCGAAATCCGGGAGGAGGGGGTGCATTTGCCCTCGCAACGACCATGTTTGCTACGAAATATTAGTACTATATTTACGTTTACGCATTAATGTAAATTATTTGTTTTCTTTCTTAAAAATATTCATATCTTTATAATAATTTTTTTATGCCGAATGCCGCTTTAATTGGTCGTAAAATTTGCCGCCCCAAAAAATTCACCGCTCTAGGCTACAGCCTACTTAGCCTATTTTGAAATCCGGCCCTTCTTTTAAGACACAGTGATTTAAGGATGACATCATACACTGCATTGGGACTTTGGAGCATATTTAAAGTGCACCTCCCTACAGGGGTTATCATCCGTCAAGACTTTTTGGCTGCACAGACCGACTATCCTTAAAGTAAAGGTTCTTATAAAAGCATGAGGTAAACTACAAGGACATGGATTTAAAGCCAACCAAAACTTCTTTTGTTAATATAAAGCTTTTTTTTTATAAGTACTTTGGAATAGCTAGCATGGACTGTACTATGAAATTTAATGCTTATAAAATTATTTAAAAGTACATACAAAATAAAGTTATAGCTAAAGACATACTAAACAGTAACAACAATTACTATGATAGTATTTAAAACTTTGAAATAATGTTTATAATAGTTTGCCAGAAGTATAAACAATCTAAATTATTAGATTAACAATACTACACAAATATATAAGTACATAGTTTACAATATTGCATAAAATCTATTACTGCAAATAAAAAAAAAATTGTTAAACATGAATATTTTGAAAGTCAACAATATATATTTATGCCTCTACAGTGATAAAATAAGTATCAATCATTTACTAAATCTGAAACAATTTCTGGCAATGAACAAAAAATTCATTTTTCTTCCCAGAAAATGTCATTACCTTTTTCCCCTCATGAAGCCAAAGTGACAAATTTGCTACACAAGTCTACCAACATACTTGAGGGGCCCAGCATTTTCCCTGGTCCCTTAACTTGTAACCAAAACACAAATGAAACGCTTTCTTAACTTGCAGTGATCTCTTTTGTGTGTGAACTCTTTTGTGTGTGCAGAAAATGGTAATTTGCCGCAAATATAACACAAGTTATTAGCTCTATTAATGCATTTACAAGGCATTACCAGTTATAGATTTATCACTAACACTAATTTTTGATATTCTACAACAACCAAGGACGAAATACAAGGAATTTGTTGCTCTTTTTCCGCACCTCTTGACGTGAGAACGGTTCTTTTTTACGAAGGGATATTAAGCTGCTAATGTGGGTGCAAAAACCTTGAAACTTATCATCTCCTTCCACCTTTATGTCGATAATGTCAAATAAAACCTGAATGAACAAAAATTCGGAGGGTTTCTGTAAACAAAATTGACTAATTTATTTTGCGTATGGTGCACCCATTCATTTTGCCGTATCCCATTTAATGAAAAACAAGTAGGTTTGTAACAGAATCTGTCACTGAACCCGCTTCCAAACATTTGTGTTTAACAGGAATAAATGCGCCAAACACATTAATTCTATATTAAACATTTACACGCCAAATTTGGCTAGTTTCATTTATTTTATTTAGAAAATTCAATAATTATTACTTATCGTTTGCAAAAATTAATTTATATTTCAAAGAATAAATATGTAATATTCCTTCCTTTTAAATAGAATGAAAACATTTCATATCAACATACAAAGAACCCGTAGTGAAACATATTTGACATCATTTAAAGTGATCGATTTCGCAAAAAAAATTATTAAATTTATTGTCTAAAAGAATTAAAGTTTCTCGATCGATTGTTGCGAATGGCAAAGGTGATTTAATTCTAATAAAAACAAGGCCTTTAGCTATTTGTAATTCAAAGTTTTAAACACCAAAATTAACTAATTTCATTAATCTCCTTTCTCAGATTTAATAATTAGACTTTATCGTTTGCTAAATTTGTTTGAAGTTCGAAGAATAATGATGTAATCTTTTTTAATAAATATATTTGTGTTGCCTTAATTTCCCATTTACATTTCTTTCCAAAATTCACTTATTTATAGTTTGTTAAATTAATTTACAGTTCAAAAAATATATAATTAGTACAATTGATGCTTTAAAAATAAAAGCGAAAAGTTAGAATTTTCTATGCATCTTTCTTCATACATATATAATGAACCATCAAAAGAACTCTATTGTGATATTACAACAATCCAAACTGCATTATATCACATAAATAAATATTTTTATTTCAAATAAAGTTTTTCGTACGTTTAACGAAATGGCAACAGTGAAAATATTGAATAAAAATTGAATTTGCATGTTATTTCAATGTAGATTCAATTTTTAGTTATTTAAATTTTAAATGAACTTCTAATTTAAATTTTTTAATGAAATTTGGAATGTAGCCTAATCTGATTTTTTGCTTCAAAATGACGTATCCCACTTGTCTGTGGGACTTGTGGTTCTTTCTGTGAAAGTGGGTGACGGACGGACAGACAGACAGACGGACGGACTGAACGATTATAAAACCTTCCACTTTTTACGTTATAAACGTAGTGTGGAAGCTAAAACGACCGTAACTCAAAAACTAGAGCTAACAAACATTTATTAAGGTGATATTCGTGTTCAGCAGGTTGAAATCATTCAGAATTGAGTACTTTCATCTCAGTCATATTTTCACTGTTGACCAGTGTTATCTACGGTAATTTTACATGTTTTGATGTTAAACAAAATAAAACAGAAATTAAAGAAAATTATAATCTTATTTATAATTTTTAAACCATGGTATTGAACAAATTAGATAAGCAAAATTCTATTTTGTAAAGGTAATTATTATATTACCTATTTTTTCTGAAACTTTAAAAATAATATCATTTAAAAAAGTTTATTTATAAAAACACAAACAGATACTACAAAATATTATAGAATTCCTGAATTTATAAACCTCATTTTTTTGGGAAATATATTTGGAAAATTTAATTGAAAACTGGTAATTATTTTTATAACGTTCAAAAATACTATACTTTTTTAAATATCAACTACACATTTTTGATAGTAGTAAAATTTTAACTTGAATATATAATTCTCATTTAGCAAAATAATATTTCTTATGCTATTATTATTACAAAAAAATCTATGTAAACGTAAAATAAAACATTAAAACTACAAATATACATATACTTATAAAATATTAGGTAGATACTTAGGTTAAGGAATACAGAGAAGTTAAAAAAAAAAAGTAGCAAGGCACCAAAAATGTTAAAGAAAAGGTTAAGAAGCACAAGAGTTAAACAAAAGTAGGGATTACCTTCTTTAGGACGATAACCTAAGGACAAGGAAAAGAGGAACAAAATAAACAAAATGAAAAAATAAATAAGAAAAATAATAAAAACATAATAAAGTTATTGAGTGTTATTGAAAACATTCTTGAAATAAACATACAAAGGTACAAAAGCATTAACACAAGCAGGCAATTGTGCAAAACTATAATGTTTTAGTAAGAATACACCTAACATTAGAGAAATACACATGTCAAAAAAATTGTCTCTAACAAACATATAAATCGATATATATATATAAGTAAAACAGATGATTAAAAATGAGATTTTTCCCCAATTCGACTACTTTAGACTTATTAAACCTTTGCAGATTTAGCAAGTTCCTTAAAACTGAGAACCATTTTTTTATGATGTCATCTAGGCAGCTCTCAGTACCACTTCAATGCTTAGATTAAAATTTATCTTCTCAGTGGATGTTAAAATGTACAGAGATATAATTATGCTAAAGTATCCAATTCAAAGAGATATTTTTTTTTCTGCCCCAAAATCATAAGTAGTTTGTACCCTAACATATTTTCCAAGGATTGGAATAACTAATTTCTTGTAAGAGTTACTATTTTCAGGTAACTCCGATTAATGCCGTTAGATTTTTTAGAAAATTGGAACTCAGTTACTTTTCGCAGTAATGAAATAATGAAAAATCTCATTACTTTTCCGTTACTTATCATGCTGCTCTTCAAGGATATTTTCTGCACGGTTTGGCATTTGGCTTAAATTTAATTTATTTAAAATTTAACTTTTAACACCGCTGAATTTTTGTTGCTACCTTTTCCTCATTGTCCCTATTTCTGAAGTGTTGATTTTCTTAAAATGGTAAGATGGCTAAATTTAAAATTTCTTATAAATTGAAATTTCAAAAGTAACAAAAAGTAACAAATTAGTTACTTTTAATATTAAGTAACTGCAACAGTTATTTTACTAGTAATTGGCTGAGTATTACAGTTACTTTTATCTGAGTAATTGTAACAGTTACTTTTAATCTGAGTAATTGTAACAGTTACTTTTAACTGAGTAATTGTAACAGTTACTTTTAACTGAGTAATTGTAACAGTTACTTTTAACTGAGTAAATGTAACAGTTACTATTAACTGAGTAAATGTAACAGTTACTTTTAACTGAGTAACTGTAACAGTTACTTTTAACTGAGCAATTGTAACAGTTACTAAGCAACATTCCAATCCCTGGAATTTTCCATTATGAAAATCTGCTGACTAGGACACGAATTACAACCAGCGATCTATATATGAGGCGGTCATGTTTTCTTTGTGCCTCCATGCTACTCTTATTTCATCACAATCTTTTGTACACATAATTTTTTACACATTTTTTTCACATCAAAGAAAATTTCAAAAATACCAATTCATTACCTTTGTCAGTTCCATTATATCCAATATTAGACAGCTTTTTAGAGGGCTAAGAGAAAAAATTATGTTTTATAATTTCGGTTTAAAAATTAAACTAGAATCTTTGAAAATTACAAAATACTTCACAAATGTCTTCTATCATGAAGCATTCAAATGTAAAATTTTTACAAACTTTAACATTGTCATATCACCATATACAAGTAGTGATATTTTTTGGGGTAAGTTATTGACCATCTGTTTTCACAAAAACTAATAGTTTGTCATAATTTATATTTTTTTAAAGCAATTTTAGTTTAAAATTAAAACTACAACTACCTAAGTATTTTGGAATTAATGGGAGATTGCCATTATTACTAAATTATAAAAGAATACAATTTTTACTATTTCAGAGGTGTCTCCCTATTAAAGAGTTCATTATAAGAGGCAACACTGCACTTTCAGGGAGAAATTTACTAGTATTATTAAAAGTAGAAGTAACATTTTATCATTTCCTTAAATGATTAACACATTCAAAAATCTACAAATAAAAAATATATAAAAACATTTTTTTTGTGAGAAAACTTCATTATTTTGTTACGAAAAATCAAAAAGGTTTCAATAATCTTACTTCTTGAATTTCCCAAGCAAAAGGATTTTCTGTAGGTGATATGTCACTGACATTTCCTTCTGAACATTGAGTTGAACAATCAGTGCTATCGCTGTTGCAGTCAGTGTTAGTTATTAAAGGCCATTCCAAATCAGATGTCTGAGGCTAAGTAAATGAATAGGACATAATTAGTTATTGAAAAGTCGTAATTGGATTTAGTTTATTATTACTGAGAGGGGGTAATTGGATTTAGTATATTATTACTGAGAGGGGTCTATGTTACTTGGGTCCGTAGCACACTTTAAGCTACAGGGCTCCCTGTGTAGTGCTAAAAGAATAACGGTTTTGCAAGATTAGAGCTATTTTTTTTTGCTTGTTGCAGCTACGGAGTCTTTATGTGTTTTGCATTGGAATCCTGGTGGGATGTCCCAGGCTAAGAAGGTTGAACTTGAGATTATCTGTCGTGAAAGGAATGTCGACATCTTCTCTCTAGTTGAAGCTAATATCACTAATGATACGTTACAAAAGTTTAAATTTAAGGGATATTCTCGGTTTTGTGTGGAAAACAGCAGACAAGTTGCCAGTGGAATTCTGGTTGGAATCAAGTACACATTAACATGAAAATTCACAGTCATAAAGCAAATGGGAAGCATGCAAGATAAGACAGAAATTGTAAAAATAGACTATTGGAAAAATAAATATCATTACAAAATTTATTCACTATATAGTCCACCAGTTTACAAACCAAATTTTGATGTTATAACTACTTTAAAAAGAACTATTATTATGGGTGATTTTAACGCAATAGTCGCTTAGTGGGTTATAAAGACGAGAATTTTGCTGGTAGAAAATTAGAGAGTTTTATAGACACTCATCAAATCGAACATGTGTATCAAGGTTCTGATTGTCCCTCATATATGCATTATTATGGGACTTAAAATCTGGATGTGGTTTTGGTATCATCTGATATTGCCCAATGGGTTCAAAGAGATGTGCTGGAGGACCCAGGTTTTGGGCATAGAGTTATTTTAAATACTCTTCATACGCATAAAAACAGGCACAGTCAAAAAGGAAAGAAGGCAAGACTTTCGTGGAATTTTAAAAAGGCAAATTGGCTTGAATTCCGAAATTTATTAGAGGACAAGCTTAGAAGAGATAGTATCTTCAAAGACAATATTTCATTGGATATGGCAAATCAAAAAATTTGTGATTTAATACTAGAGATGACACATAAAACAATTCCACATACAAAATCAAACAAGTACAAATCGTTTTGGAATGAACAGCTAGGAATTCTGAAAAAGAAACGTGATCAAGCTAGAAACCTTGCTGAAGCAACAGGTACATCGGAGGATATCGGCACTTGGAGAACTCTAGAAGAGATTTGAAGTCGAAGATCAACGAATCCAAACGAAATGCATGGAGTGATTTTCTCTCCACTATCGACTATTAAGTCAAATCTAACAAATAAGTATCAAGAGAAAAGAGCCCATTTTATTTGGTAATAGGCAAATGACAACTGACAAAAAGATAGCTGAAGCTTTTACTAAATTTTATGCAGATAAGCAAAAAAGAACTATTGAAATAAAGAGGTGTAGGAATTTTAAAAAGACTAACTGTATGTAACTATTCGGTTGGTGAAGATATCTTTTGCATAGATTTTTCCACGAGTGAAATGAATTATGCTATTGAGAAGCAAAAAATTCGAAAGAGCCCTGGCCCTGATGGCATTCATGCAGAATTTATTAAGCATTTGGGAGTAGAGGCCTTAAATACACTTTTGACTCTACAACTTTTCCTGGAATTCTCAAGTTCCAGCTGCTTGGTGAAAATCTATCATCATCCCAATAGCAAAGAAGGGTAAGCCGCTTCATTGTCCTGAAAGTTACAGACCATTATCACTAAATTCCATTATAGCCAAGATAATGGAGAAAATGGTCAATAAGAGACTAGTTTTCTACTTAGAACACTATAATCACTTACAAATAACCAGAGCGGGTTTAGAATACACCAGTTGACTAGCCAACAGGTCATAAGACTTTCACAGGCTATCAAGGATAGTTTGGAAAGTGAAATCTTAGTGTGGCAGTTTTTGTTGGCTTGTATACGATCGTACTTAGAGAACTAAATTGATTTACAAGTTAAAAACACTAGGCATTGGCGATAAAATGTTCCAATGGATTAAAAGTAATATTACTCAAAGATTTTGTGAAGCTCGGTACAGAACAGAAAACACTGGGTACATACAATTTCACTGTAGCCTACCGCAGGCAGGGGTGACTAGTACAACTCTTTTAATATATATATTAATGATCTCCCTGATAAAATCAAAGAAAAAGCCAAAGACATTGAATGTGCTTTGTATGCTGATGACTTAGTATTGTGGACTTCAGCGACTAGATATGTCGCTGACATTTCCTTCTGAACATTGAGTTGAACAATCAGTGCTATCGCTGTTGCAGTCAGTGTTAGTTATTAAAGGCCATTCCAAATCAGATGTCTGAGGCTAAGTAAATGAATAGGGCATAATTAGTTAAGGCATATGGAAAAATTGGTACTTAGGATCAATCAGGCTCTGGAAGCTTTGTACGAATGGTCAACAGAGAACAAAATGGAGGTAAACTTTGAGAAGACTATGTACCAAACTTTTACTCTAAATCACCAATCAACGAAATGGATTTGAAATATAATGGTAATCGTATTCGGGAAATAGAAGAAGCCGTTTACTTGGGCGTGAAATTTGATAAAAAGCTCTCTTGGCAGAGACGTATAGATGATGTGATTGATAGAGCTCGAAAAAGGCTAACGGTGGTTAAAAGACTCACAGGAGTAAAATGGGTCTGTGGAAGAGACATTAAATAAAACTTATAATTTATATGTTAAGCCATTAACAGGCTATTGTTGCGAGGCCCTAATTACATGTACAGAAAGTTTTTAAATTGTTAACTGAATATTCTCTTCTGAACGTTCCCTTTGAAGAACTATTGAAACTAATAAATCCTATTATGCAAGATCTGTTATATATGAATGTAAATTGGTCAGAGCCGTGACAAAATCATAGTTGAAAGTGAATTAAAAGCAGCTGCGTTAGAGACAATTTATACCAGGTATCCAAATGACAGCTGGATAATTATATATACTGACGGATCTAAAATGATTGACAATGTTGGCGTTGGTGTATATTCAGAATACTTTACGTTCTATTCTTCCCTTAGTCTATTCCGGACTCATTTTGATGGCAAACTGGAGGCAATTAGAATTGCAACAGAACAAATTAATGTTAGATCAGTTCAGCTAAACAACATAGTTATTTTTTCAGACTCTGTATCGGCCATCCAGGCTATTGCTGCATATAATGTAGCAGAATCAAAAAATATTGACTGCTGCAGATTAAATATTGATGTTCTTTCGTCTAAAGGTATGACTGTGATTCTGCAGTGGATCCCTTCGCACGTAGGAATAAACGGCAATGAATGGGCTGATGCATTGGCCAAAAAAGGGACAAATATTTTGCAGTCACAAATTAATAGTGAAGTACCATTTTCATCAATTAAAAGAATTATAAAAAGTACGGTGAAGAAAAACTACGAAATGAAATTATTAGAAAAAATCAAGAACAAGAAATGGAAGGACACAATCCATAAAATCCCTGACTCTCCAATATCAATTGCAGTAGCGGCCTTTCGCTTAGAGACTGGACATGATTGCCTTGCTAAACATCTATTCAGCATCGGTGTGTATATAACAGTCCCTTGTGTACTTTGTGCAATCAGAACAGTGAAATGGACAAATATCATCTACTGAATTGTTCTTCATTAAATAAAAAAAACTTGTACAATCGATATTGGCAGGCTAGGGAGAGGATGCAATTGGCATCCTAAGACTGATTTTCTGTTATGTTTGCATTCAGTTTTGTGTTAGTTTTGTATTTAGTTGCATTAGTTTTGTATGTTGCATTAGTTTTGTATATTTGCTTTCAGTTTCGTATTAGTTTTGTATTTAGTTGCATTAGTTTATGTTTGCATCAGTTTTTTCATTGTTCAGTTTTCAGTATATGTTTTTGCTCCAATCTCATGCTTCGGCATGAGGACCAATGATGTATAATCAAGTGCTCTTGCAATAAAAAAAAATATTACTGAGAAAAGGGTAAGCAAATAAAATTAAAAAAGGATTTCATACATAAAAAATAAAACTTTTATATGCAGAATGGTTATTATTCATATTTTAATAAACGGTTTAGTTCATGTTTTAATTTATGCCACATATAATGTCACTATAAGGTTGACTTGGGTGCTAACTAAGGCCATGTAACTTGACTGAAGTTCCAAATTATGAGGCTCATTGCCATTAGCCCTCAAGTAGCTCCAGGGTGTCGTTAATTCAACCAAATCGAAAATTCTATTTTGATCTTTTTAAGTAATTGTAAGTGCGACATTATTTTAGTAAAAATACAGCTAGATTCTTGTTCATTCAAAGGTTTGCAGTGAGAAAAGCTTTTAGGGATCACACTATTGTTTGGTAATAAATGGAGGAACCACAAGACATTAGGAATTTTACCACATATAAAACCTTTTAAATGTTTATTTAAAAAATATATGCGTAGGATTTTGCACAGGAGTGAAGAGGTTAATATTAGAATGATATTTGAAGGATATCCTATGATATTATGTACTACTAGTAAAAATGTTATTAGGAATGCAATGAATGTAGTTCATATCAGACAGCAAATCTCTAGTTAAAATAGACCCTAAATTTAAGAGCATAGTGGAAGTACATGCTAAGTGACAAAAAGGTGAAAAGTTTTTTGTTTGCACTCAGATATGTTATAAACGGTACATGCAAACCGTAAAAAATATATTAAACTTAAAGTTTGTGAAAAAGCGGAAACTTGTTACTGCTACAGAAGTTAGTTATATGTTCATTGTCACAATAAACTGTTTTTTCAAAAATGTCACTTAGCACGTTCTTCCAATAAGCTCTTCAATTATGCTTACCTTTGATGTTGTATTAGGGGAAGTATCAGCTCCAGATTCACATGAACTAGAAAAATTCTTTATATTAATGGGCAACTTCAGCGAAAGTGGAACGCCATCAGATGAGCCATTAACCCTGAACCTTCGCCTCACAGAATTCACGTCAGAGTTCCGTGAATCATTCAAAGGAATATTTGAGAATGGTTTCTTTTCTGAAAGTAGATCCAGATCATCAACAAGTATGTTATCTTCTGAACGACGGTAAAGACAGGACTGGTCTTGTAGTGATAGGAAGACAGCCTGGAACACTTTAGGGTTCTTGCAAGAAGTTCCGTCATCGGAATACCTCCTTGTAGACAGAAGCCGAGGATTGTTTTCACACAGTTTGGGGACATTACAACTGTTCTTGTTCTCCAGAGTGTGGTTTTTGCTCTGGTCAGAAGAATGTGTTGATTTACGTGTCACAAAGAATTCTTCGTCGGAACTGAGTTGGGGTTGGTCTTTACCCGTAGAGAAAGATATTTTATCTGGATGTATTGACTGTGACTTCAGATTTGAACTGAGTAGTTTTTGGGATGTCCTTTGTTGAAAAGATATGTCAAGATTTTCGACGTGATATGGCAAGCCAGAAGATTTATGAGCAGAAGTACTTTCGTTGGAGGAAGTGATAGATGTGATGTTATCAGTATGAGAGTTAATGCCAGGGATATGTAAGGGGATGGACTTCGGTATCACTAAATTGTCACACTCTTCAAGTGGATCGATAAAATCTGAATTATCTACACCACTTTCTTCATTTGAGGAGACTGGCCGTGTGTTGTGGTCAACAGAGAATCTTAGCAGTCGACCTGAAATTATATACATTATTTAAGAAAATCATCTTATCATGCATTCCATTCTTAATTTCTTAATTATAATTTTATTACAAGATGGCTACAATTTTTTTTAATGTAATTAAAATACCTCAATATTTTTAACAATTTCGATTTTAAAAATAGTAAATAATAATCCTTAAAAATTTTTAAGTTAACGGCTGAAGATCTAAATGGTAATTTTTTCGGGTGACCAAACATACTGCATTTTGCAATACAGTTTAGCTTTTTATTCAACTATCTAGCTATAAAAATTACAAAAAAATATCCTTTTTTATTATTATACTGTTTCCAAATGAAAGAAATGCCAATACAACGCCTTGGCATTCTACTTCCCAGGACAGGTCTTCCCTGGACTTGTAGGACAGGTGTTGAAACTTGAAATAGGGTTGCTTTAGTTTTGGTGCTAAATGTAGGATCCCTATGTTTAGGGATACTTGTTTTAAAAATATTTACATTTTGGATCTTCCGATATTATACTAATGAAATTATAAATGTTAGTAATTGAATGGATATGATAAATATTGAAAAATGAAAGCAATTTGATACTATTACATTTACAGAAATACTAAAGTAATTATACAGTTGCCTACATTCCTAAGAAGTGATCAAAAGTATTTACATCCTGGTTCTTGCAATTTAATATTTTAATATATAAATTCAATGATAAACACTAATGGCTACTTTCAAAATTGGAAAGAGATTTGAATTGAACAGTGAGTTAGTAGTAAAAAAAGGACAAGTAAATATTTTTTTATATAAAGCGGTTCCTAAGTATTTTCAATAAACAATTATAATGTAGTAATTACAGCAATGCATCTAAATGCAAGACTGAATCAAACATAGAAAAAAGATTTTAAAAATAATGTTGAAGTTTATAATTCATTTAGCTTTTTCAACGCAAAATTCATTAATATTTTAGAACCAAACTAGCAATAGATTGCAAAAGTCTGCAACCTAGCTACCAGGCAAAACTTTTTCAGAGCGAGTTCTGGGCAGTAGAATAGTCACTGCCTAGATAAAATATGATTTACAAAAAATTTATGACAAATCCACAGTCCAAACATAAATCAATGAAACAAATCTGGTCAGACTAATTGTAAAGCTGTTTTCAAGTCATATGCTTTAAATCTAAACACAAATGGTAATTGGGTATAACTTAATTATAACTTACCGGTTTTGTTAAACCTTTTGCAGCCACAAGGATGGCACTGACCACAATTTGTGTTATTTACATCTCTAGAGTTATGAAAGTCATGCTTTTCTAATGGCTTAGTGCAGTGTTTCTGAATTTCATGCCTCTCTTCAGAAGCAGAGTCTGGTAAAGATTTTGATTTACAGTAGCAATCAGGTTTCTTTGTTCGCTTTCTTCTCCTGTAAAAATAATAATTCTTTCAATGAACACCAGGGTTGGAAAAAACATGTTTTTTTTGTTTTAAACATGTTTTTTTTGTTTAAAACATGTTTTTTTTGTTTTAAACATGTTTTTTTTGTTTAAAACATGTTTTTTTTAAACAATTAAATTTTGGTTATTGAACAAGTTGTATGAGTTTTAAAAAAACACGGTTCTTTTTAAGTTTTGGTCTTCTATATTTACTTCCATCCCCAATAATTTTAGGCATATGCCTTGCATCTTTCTTTGTCGAAAGAATCATAGAATAGAAGAAATCCTTCTATTATCTGGTGATTCGGTGTCTTCCTTTGATTAAATCAGATGAGCTAATAGAAGAATTTATAAACTAATAATGTAATAGTTTATGTTTGGTATTATTTTAATTTAACTAAAATTATGTACCACATTGGTATTTAGAATAAATCGTTTTTTTTTAAAATTGTTTTAAACATGTTTTTTATTACTATGTTTTAAACATGTTTTTTATTACTATGTTTTAAACATGTTTTTTATTACTATGTTTTAAACATGTTTAAAACAATTGTTTTAAACAAAATATTTTAAACATAACAACCCTGATTGAACACTCATTTAATTTTTTTGTTAAGTAATCTAGATATTTACTAATCACTTAAAAATTAAAGTTAACTGCCCAACTTTACTGTTGCTCTTGTCTGAAAAAGTAAAGTGCTTTTAGTTAACCTATAAATTATTTTAATTGTAAATTGGCAGGATTAAGTTATTGAAAAAAAATTGATATCCAAAATTACTTTTAAGTTTTAAGTTTTTTATTTGCATTAGAACTTAATATTAATTTTAGATTCAGTAACTAACTTTTTTTAGTACAGATTTAAAAGCAAAGACACAGTAAGAAAACTTTTTAGATTAAAAGGAAAAATCCGTGAAAATTATATTTTTATTTGTATAAAAAAAGATGTTTGTACGTAAAGGGATGATTTATTTGACATTAAAATTTAGAAAACTTTTGATTTTTTTTATGCTTATCAAATATACACTTGTTTAAACCATGCAATTCAAAATATAAAATAAAAGTCAGAATTTCATGCCTCTCTTCTGATGCAGAGTCTGGCGAAGATTTTGATTCACGGTCGTAATCATGAGGTTTCTTCGTTCGTTTTCTTCGTCTGTAAAAACAAGAGAGAAATTATAATATCTTATAAGAATAATATATTATCAGTAACAGTAGTACGTTCCAATTTTCACCCTTATATTTATAGAACTTATTTAAAAGCATACACATTATAACAAAAGTTTATACTAAAAAAAGCATCTGGAAAAATTGTAGGAAATTATATTTCTTTATACTTTTCTTGTATGTATATCCAATGAGAATAATTTGATGATTAGATTTGAGATTAAAAAATACCACTTTTAATTTTGCTTTATTTATTGAATAAACACTGCCAAACCATGTAATATATACAAAAAATAAAAGCAATGAACACACACAAATTGAATAAAAAAAGCATCTGGAAAAATTGTAGGAAATTATATTTCTTTATACTTTTCTTGTATGTATATCCAATGAGAATAATTTGATGATTAGATTTGAGATTAAAAAATACCACTTTTAATTTTGCTTTATTTATCGAATAAACACTGCCAAACCATGTAATATATACAAAAAATAAAAGCAATGAACACACACAAATTGAATAAAAAAAGCATCTGGAAAAATTGTAGGAAATTATATTTCTTTATACTTTTCTTGTATGTATATCCAATGAGAATAATTTGATGATTAGATTGAGATTAAAAAATACCACTTTTAATTTTGCTTTATTTATTGAATAAACACTGCCAAACCATGTAATATATACAAAAAATAAAGCAATGAACACACACAAATTGATAAAAAAAAGCATCTGGAAAAATTGTAGGAAATTATATTTCTTTATACTTTTCTTGTATGTATATCCAATGAGAATAATTTGATGATTAGATTTGAGATTAAAAATACCACTTTTAATTTTGCTTTATTTATTGAATAAACACTGCCAAACCATGTAATATATACAAAAAATAAAAGCAATGAACACACACAAATTGAATAAAAAAAGCATCTGGAAAAATTGTAGGAAATTATATTTCTTTATACTTTTCTTGTATGTATATCCAATGAGAATAATTTGATGATTAGATTTGAGATTAAAAAATACCACTTTTAATTTTGCTTTATTTATTGAATAAACACTGCCAAACCATGTAATATATACAAAAATAAAAGCAATGAACACACACAAATTGAATAAAAAAGCATCTGGAAAAATTGTAGGAAATTATATTTCTTTATACTTTTCTTGTATGTATATCCAATGAGAATAATTTGATGATTAGATTTGAGATTAAAAAATACCACTTTTAATTTTGCTTTATTTATTGAATAAACGCTGCCAAAAAATGTAATACATACAAAAAATAAAAGCAATGAACACACACAAATTGAATAAAAGTAAGTTAATACAGTATTTTAACTTTATAGGATAATAAAAACTAGGTTAACAATACTTATTTAAATATGATTTTTGCTTTAAGACAAATGAACAGTTTATACCACTGAATTATAAATATAAGCCAAGATTCTTAGGTAGAAATATAAAGTTCTTAATTTCACAGAAAAAGAATTGTTGAATTATTTCTTAAAATATTATTGAATAAAAGATTGAACATTCAATACTTCTTAACACAGGAGCATGTGTGGGCTATCGCAGATTTCAAGACTTACTTTTTTAAGGGTATCTCTGCTGCAGACAAATTTAGGACATAAGTTAATCAAGTGACCCTCTAATCAAATCTAAAGTTTTGACAAAACTTTTTAAAAAATTTGGCACATAAGTACGTTAGTTCTAAAAAAATCCATGCAAAGCCCAATGCTCGTTCTCATGGGTGCTAAGTATGCCAAATATAAGAGTTAAAACTTCAAAATTACCTTTTTTCTCTTGCAACATGTTTCCTAGCTTTTGTAGTTGTAAATGTAGCAACGATTTGAGAGTGTACAACACCAAGTGTAAATGTCATAAGAACAGGGGTTAATATTTCAGAAACTGGAACATCCTATAATAAGCATAAATTGAGAATCAATAAAGAGATACACTACAAATACAATGTGGCTCATAATGCACAGTATTAATGCCAATATAAAATGTTTTAACGTTAAGGATAGTGAACTTAGTGTGACATTTTTACCCAGTAACAGACCCTAAGTAATCACATCCATGCCACTTCAATTAAATAAAATGGTCGATTAATTTAATAGGAGGATTATCAAATTGATGATGTGGAACAAGCAGCTACTGCTTCTTTTAGACTGAATTCCACATCATAATGATTTGTTAATTGAAGTGTCTTTTTTGAAAAACTAAAATGCTTATGATTTGTTCATTAAAAAAAGGATACAAACTGAATCGATAAAAGAATAAATTAATTTAAATACACTTATACAATAAAGAGGATCATGATTGAAAGAAATTTTCATGAAACATTCCAATACTGTAGAGGGTTTCATTAAAATCCGAAATTTTTTGGCAAATAAAGAATCTTGATAAGATCCTGTGGAAGGGGAATCTCTATTCCACTAAACCAAGTAGTAGGCTATTTAAAAAATATATATGTAGTACAATTTACAAGGTTTCACTAAAATTATTACAAATACAATTGGCAATTATAACTTTTATCATTACTTCCACACCCAATATTTTGCACTATGCAAATAAAAGTACTGGTGTCTCCCACAGATTTAATATAGTAAAAGTGCCTTTTCTGTATACAGTGCAATTGAGTTGTTATTTGCAGTTTTGTTTTTATTAACTTCAATAATTAAGGTAAGAGGAAATTTGAACAAATTGAGTTTGAGTATGATACTTCACATTGATATACTGTGACAGATTCACAAAGTAACTGTAAAGAACCGATATACCGTGTACACCCGACTTGTGTTAAGCGACACCTTTAGCTATTTCTTATTAATCGAAAGAATAAAAAAAGAAAGAGGTATTGACATGCGTCGATGTCCGTTGTCTGTACCCCCTTCCAAAATCGGTCTATCATTCGGATCTTAAATCTTTTTTGTTAAAAGCTATGACCTCAGGACTACTTCAACTTTGTCCGCCGTGTAACAGATGACATAAATCTACATCTTCGGCGATTTCCATAATTACATGGAAATCATTTGAGTCATTAAATCACTGTTGCCAATCAAAAATGGCTGAGAACTTTATTTAAAAATTGAAGGAAAATATTTTCATGAATCCAGTTGAATGACTCATAAAATGTAGCACAATGTGATTCTTTGATGTTCATTATGTCCAAGAAAGCGCAAAGATATTTTGCATAATTATGCTTAGCTTTAATTTACATTCATATTTTTTAAATGCAGTTTTGAGTATTTTATATTGTATTATAATATTACTTATCTTGAACACAATAAATCGAGCAGACGTAATATAAGTATTGCGAAAGAAATTGTATTGGCTTAGGTTTATGTTATAGCGGATCGTGTTAGCGATCTTTTTAATGTTAATCTAGGTAGAAGGGTTGAGATATTTACTTTAGAACTAGTTGTCCGATAGATTCAGAACTTAGTACAGGAAGTATCTATTAGTTCTGTAAGAATCTGTTAACAAATACTTCAAAACCGGTACTCGTGTATAGTCATGGAGGAATAGGCAGATTTTCGAAGAATAGAAAAACGTTCAATACTTTTTTTACTTTGCAATCAAAATTTCAACCCCAATGGAAAAGAAACAGGTTTCGGCTATGATGTCCTTGACATTGCTGACCCTGAATGGAGAAGCTAAGTTGAAACTATGTTCAGTGAAGCGTGAAGACCACGCTGCCAAAGACGAACTGACATTTTTTTTACACCTTGAAGACTGGTTGACTAAACTGCCCTGTGCCAGAGCTACAAGTGCAAATACGCATCACGGCAAGAACTAACAATTAAGCATTATGGTGGATACCGTGAATAAGTACCAATCTTATTTCATCTTCAGAATTTAACTGCTTTTGTGTCTTATTTTTAATAGATAGTATTTAAACCTTAGGTTTGATTGAAATTTAGTTTTAGTTTAAGGATTGGGGATTTTCCCCCCCCCCCCGAAATTTGATGTCTCGCGTACAAGTCGACCGACCCGTTTTTTACGGCACTTAATTTTACCAAAATTTCTCGGCTTATACACGAGTATATACGGTAACTAGAACTAATTTTCCCACTTATTTTAGTGATATGGACATTACCCCACGGGGACTACAATAATAAAATAAAATTTCAAACTCAATACATATCAGGAACTACAATATTTATAAGTTAAGTAAAACAATAATAATACAATATACATACAGGAAATTCTTTTTCATCGGCAGAAAAGTACAAATATGCTGCAACAATTTGTAAAAAGTATAAAATCACAAGTGTACAACTGACTAGGGCACTTGTTTGTACCTTCCACCTAAAATAAAAAAACACAAATTATAATTTATCCTATAAAAAATATAACTTGTTTTAAAAACCTAAACAATTATTTGCTTATATCACAATAACAATAAATTATTGAATATAACAGTTTATGTTAAAATATATATAAATTAAGTATTATCTTAAAATCAAAACTATTAAATAGTCGATAAAATCAGAAAAATAAGTTCAAGACCTATCTATTAAAAGATATTTGCAAAATACTGGTATTAATTTGAACTGCACAGTAAATAACTCGGAACAATTTTCTTAATACTACTTGGGCAAATTTTATGCCACAAAGTAAGTATAGAAAAACACCTGCGTAATGAAAAAAATATTTTTGTAAAATGAAACAATAATTTTTACAAAAATTATAACCAATTCATGACTGGGCAAAAAACTTAGCATACTAAAAAAAAAACTAACTACACTATACTTTCAAAATCTACAAAACATGAGGTTTTTTTTAGATAATTAGTAACGGCTATCAATGAGAGAAAGTTTAAATTACCATGAATAAAATAAAGGTAAAAGAAATACACGTTTGATTCCAGATACAGTGGCTGCAATCCAATTGTGTTGTGGCTTTGCTTTAGCAAATGCAGAGCCTAAAGAAAATATACTGTTATTGTAACATACACTTTCAGAACAATTAAAAATTAATTTTTAAATTTTAGCATAGTACCTCGAACGAGATCAACATCAATCAGTTCGGTTTTGATCCTGGTGGTTTTCTTTGGGATGGCGCAAACTCCCTGCATATTTCATAGAATTAGACAACACAATATGAGAATGACACTTTAAACTTATGGATGAAAATAGTTTTTGATAAATTCTAAACCTTTGGTTAGACTATATAAATATGCACAAACAAAGACATACAATAACAAAAATAACTATTGTTCGATTTTAAAATGTATAATTTGTCTAATATCAATCAAAGATGCTTTTTTATCAGTTGTTTCCTTTAGAGAATTTTTTTAATTATTTTTTTTTAATTATAGATACACTATCTTTTAAATAAGAAATCTGTTTCTTCTTCTGTTCTAAAGACATAAATTCTTAACTAGGGGGGGGGGGGTATCATCATGCACTTATATCCATAAATTATTATTTTTTTAAAAAAAGAACTGGCCTTTTTTTTATTCATATGTATGTATTGGACATCATCGGTTTTCTACTTAAAAAACAGATTTTCAATATAATTTCTAAAAATTTTAATACATCCAAATTCACTTCAGTATTAAGAAACAATTTTTTCAACATCACATTTCCTTCTAAGTTCAGACAGATTGATATGATGATGACCAAATTAATTATGCAAAAACAAAATGCAAAAACTTGATTTATACACAGCTTGATCTATACATCAGTCAGATAATGAGGTCTCAAAAACAATACCATATGAAACTTCAGAGTGTATAAAAATAACCCAACTACAAAAACTCACCCTTAGAATGCGCTGATCCACTGATTTCTCCCATAATTCTTTATCATAAGCACCTATCTGAAATAGCAAGGTCATTAAATTGAATTGTAATTACAGTATGTTCATAAATCAATGCATTGAACAATCAGTAAAGGTGAAAATTAAGTATATTTAAAAGTGGCGACTGGCAACTAGATTAGCAAAGTTCAGGGCCAAATTTTGAAATCATCTGTACAAATGCACACACAATTAGTTTTTTTTTGTCTGCATCGCAGAAACTTATTGTTTTAATCATTACTAGATTTTATAGCTTATGTATATAATGAGAGAAACACTGTGTATAAAATACAAATTAGTCAAAAAGCAATAAACTTTAAAATAAATAATCAAACATTTAGTTATAATTAAAAAAAATTCTTGTACAACGAATAGTATCATTCCACACAATAATATCATGTGCATCATAAAAATTTTAATTCAACTTTAGAATTCTTTATAATCAACCAATTTTCCATCACTTCTTTTCTTATTGACAAACTTCAGCCATTCAAAATGTTTTTCAAAGTGCTTCAAACCCTCTCCACCTTAGCATTACTAGCCCAAATAGTAAGCAAAACTTTAAAAAAAGAATACAAACTGAATTGATATAAAAGAATAAAATTCATAAAAAACACTTATACAATATATGCGACATACTTATGTATGCTATAATTTTAAAAGCACTAAATTTTCAGTGTTTAGCGAATCTATTTTTTACTGGACATCATAATCTGTCTTTAATTTAGCTTAGTCCAGAGTAAGCAGTGAATTAGTTGTCAAATCAAGCAACCCGTTTAATTTTCATAGAAAAAAATAAGTTTGCATATAATCTTATCTCATTTGTTTCTTTAAATGAATTTCAGTAGAATGCACATTTCTTTGTACTTCAGTATTGTATTCTCCTTACTCTTACAATTTATACGTACAATGTGGAATGGTATGGAAACACTAGACGAAGAAATTACTAGACCAATTACTAGAATTACTACAATTACTAGAACACTAGACGAAGAAGAATTATGTTATTTTTACAAATCTCTCTAAAAAAAAACCTGCATTTAACCTTAAAATTTCAACCTATTTTCAAGTAGTTTGAAGAGGTATCAACGAAAATTTGCAACATAAATCTAGAAAACTTACTTTTTTATGATACCAATTTAATGCAGAAGTCAACGACATAGTTGGAAGTTGGTCTTCTTGACTTTTTCAGGTTACATCATACATGTTAATATTTCAACTCTTTAAATCTGTTGAAAAAAATAATATAATATATATTTTCAATAGCAATACAGCAGTATATGAATTATGTAACTTTTAATCCATAATTTCATTGCAATACTTAAATTTTAGTTCTCTATGAACACAAAGCAGTGAACTACGATTATTTTTCTTTGGTACTTTTATGAGTAAAATCAATTTTAAATTTACATAATTCAATTTTAAAAATAACCAATGCAATTCATGAAATACACAAACACATGTACAATTTAAACAATCTACATTAACCAAAATTCAGTCAATAAGTGCATGCAGGGTCAGATTCAGATTCAAAACAAAAATTTGTTGTAGTATTTCTGTTACAGGTACGATACAATGGACGGTCTGTTCATTGGCAACTTTTGGCAAGGTTATAAATTTAACTTAGAGTTGATATACCTACGTAGTTGTATGAAATATGAAGTGGAATGTTTACCACATTAAATGCATTTTTGTTGCTTGGCAACACAACATAAATTAGAAAATCAGGACCATTCATTATATCATAACTGTTTCGTATTTCGGCCATACATTTACGGTAGTTCGATTTTGTGGTATTATAATTGCGGAAAAGGAAAACAGATAACAGAAAACCATTTTTTTTTTTGCCTTTAGATTTAATAATGCAAAAGGCCATAGTAGAAAACTAAATAAACAACACCTTCCCATGTCCACATGTAGTTCTAATGCTTTCTGAGCAATAGTATATGCAACTACACCGTTTAATTGTAGAATTTTATCCATGTATATTATCCTTGATACAGAGTCAAGATGAAGCATCTTGTGAAAGATAAGTAATAAATCAAAAGCATAAAATTGACAAAAAGCCAAGCATAAATGATATGCAAATATTTCTACAATTTGTTTGACCTTCAAGGAGTTATGAAGGCCAAATGTCAGGGCCCAAGGGGGAAAATTCCAAAATGTGGTACAGCTTTAGTGCAGGTAACAGTTGTTTATCTGTATACAAAAATTTCGTAATCATGATGGGTGAAGTACGAATTCGGCGGTCTAGCAAGATAATAATAATCATCAGCGGTAAATTTTACTGGCATTTTCGGAAAAAAATGCCGGAGTGACTGTTAATTATAAAATATAAATAAATAAAAATAAGAGCTTTATAATGCATACAGAAATAAAAATGCATACTTTTGTGGCTTAAGACTTCAAGTTCCAATAAATTGATGTGCCCCTCAGTAAACATTAAAAATTAAGTTTTTTTTTTTAACAAATCTAATTACCAAACATACTTTTATTTATGTATTTGCTTGAAAGTTATATGTATTTGTTTATATAAACATATGTGTAGGATTTTGCCGGAGTGTCAGAATGTTATAACTTTTTTCAGAAAACTACTTTTTGGTATTTGTCATAGGTTGGAACTTGTCAGAGGAAGGTATAGTTTTTTTTTTATTATTAATATGCATTGAAATAAAAAAATATATACTTACATTTCATCAATGAACAGTGAAACTAAAATTCATAAAAACAAACCCCGAGATTTTAGTGATGAAAACTGAAAGTAAGTAACCGTCGTCTTGAAACGGGAACAAAAAAAGCAAACGAAGAACGGTCCCAAAAAATTGTCAACTGAACTAACAAGTTTTTAAATGCGTCAACCATTAGAAAAATAAGTTTAAAACGAAATAGTTATTCTGATCACGTCTTAACCCTTGGGAAAAGATTAATTACACTGAAAACGTTTAAATTAAAACGAGTTATGTTGAACGTGTTTTTTTCTAAAGAAAAAACATTCTTTCTTGGTCGCAACGCAACGAACTAGACTAGAACTACATTTTTTTGTGTAACTTTTCGCTCCGGTTTTATTTGATAGCTCAAAGGTCTGTTTTTATCGAAGTATTATCGCATTTTATTACCTATTTTTTACTTTCCTTTAAAAATTGCTTGTGGTTAATATTATTGATAGATAATGGGGCATGTTTCACATCGTGAATGGCAACAGTTACAGCAGTATTGCTTTCATTTTTCGCCCTTCTGGAATGGGTATGTTTCTGATGATGTAACGCTCTTGTTTTCATTTTTCTATATCCTCCGATTTCACTCTCAAATCGTGGATGATTTTTTTTCTCTGCAAGCTGTCTTTAACAAATAATTTGAACAACCAACAGCACAGCAAGAAGTTGGCATTTTAAAAATTACGCAACTTTTTTCAGATATAAAAAGTCAGATTGTGACAAAAGCGTTAGAGTTGGAGAAAATTAGAAACCAGATTCGTTTTCAGCATTGAAAACTGCGTAAGAGAAATATATATTTTTATTATAAAAAATTTCAAAACTATTTTTTTTCGAGGATTTCTTTGACATAAAACGTGTTTATCTTAAAAAGCAGAGATGGTTATAAAACTGATTTCCTCAGTAGATTAGAATCAGCGCAACCCAAATATAATTAAAATAACTAACTAACCAAATATAATTAAATAACTGTTTTAAAATCCTAATTTAATTAGCAAATTTTGATTGATGCAATCAATTCAAAAAGTTATTGATTAACTAAAAATTAAATTTGTTGAATCAATCATACTGATTTACCAGGGGTGGGGATTTAATTGCTCAATGTCCGTATTAAGATTACAGTTCTGGAATGATACTTATTCAACAAAACATATATTTTTTTCTCCACACACAGAACTATTGATTCCAATTCATTTTCAAAAACTAGTTCAAAATATCAAGTTGTTGGGTGTTGGGGCTGAGTAGTCCAGTTAGTACAGCGTTGGAGACGCTGTCAGAGCCCAGATCGGATAGCAAGCGAGGTGCTGGTTCGATCCCGGTGGCAGTCACTGTTTTCCTATAGACGGAAATATGCAGCCAAAATCCAATTTAAATACCCGTGTATACCGGGATTTAAATATGTTAAGTACAAAGTCCCTACGGCGGCGTCCCTACGGCCGTTCGAAGTCCAGTTGGGTGCCAGCTCATGTGTCGATACATCTTCACTTGACCGTGGTTCTATATTACGAGACGTAATTGGCTGTGTTAAAGCTCCTAAAGAAGCATAGAAATAGACAGCCGGAAATGAGTAAATTACCGAATAATTTTTGTGAATAGTTTGAATGGTTACGTATGTTGCAAACAGGGCTAAACGTTTAGCCTTCTGTGAACGAGTAGAGGAATATATTATATATAGTATTCACCAACGATTATTTTAATTTTTGTAAGTATCTAAAAAAGATGTCATGGGTCAATTAATATTAGGCCTCATCCCAGTTCTCAAGGTACTTTCAAAATTGGGTAACCTTTGAAAGACTCGGGTATTCCTCACTGAAATCTCTACATTTATAATAAATAAATGCATGCCGCTTTTTTCTACCCCAGGGCCGAACCGCATCTTGGTCTCATGAAACGGACACTAATACCTCATCAGCCACTAAGTCGGTTATACATGTGTAGTTATAATACGATTTAAAATAACACTTGATTCTTTTTAACTGCTTCTTTTTGAGAAAAAAAAATCTTTATCTTTAATCTTTTAAGTATCTAAAAAGGTGAGTCAATTAATATTAAGCTATCAGTTCGTCATTCAAAATTTTGAATTTGTAGAAAGATGGGAGTATAAAACTCAGTAATATGTATCATTTTTTAAAGTTTTTGTAGATTACGACTGACGATATCAAAGCGAAAATCGAGAATAGTAGCCACTGAAATGAGTTTTGGCATTAGAAAGTAGAAGAAAAATAGTTTTTTTTCACCAAATAAATTTAGTTTTAGTTCAATTTTAAGTAGTAATAATTGATATACGTTAGAATTCTAATGCGATACTTTCATTGCTTTATCTATATATATATAAAAAAAGGCAAAGTCCTGACTGACTCATTCACTGACTCACTCACGTATCAACGCCCAGCCAAAACTACTGGAGGTACAGCTACGAAATTTTAGGAAAATATTCTTTTTATATCGTAGGCGTCATTTAAGAAGCGATTTTTCGAAATTCGAACCCAAACGGGTGTAGGAGTGCAAAACGGGAGCCGATTTCCCCATAGGAATAGCATTGTAAGATTAAAATTTATACTTTTTATTTCAATTTAAAAGAAATTTCAGCGTGAACGAATACGCGTTCAGCGTGAACGAAAATTAAGAAAAGAAAAAGAGAGCTCTTGGGTTTAATGTGCTGGATTATTATTTGAATATGAGTATTTTATGTTATTTATTGATTTTAAATCTTTTGGTGTTTTTTTTGTGCTGGATCAGGTTTCCTCAACTAGATTTTATTTATGTTTCCTTATTTAATTTAATTAATGATTACAAATGGGAAGAAATGAAGATATGAAGGAATATTTTCAGCATAAATAAGGAATTTCTACTTTATAAAACTTTTCCAACAATACAAGAGGATGAATGTCTGTTTTGTTTTCTGATGTTAAGATGGCTTAATGGCCGATTGAACTTTGGCTTTGGCGGCTTTTGGCGAAGTTGAAAATTTAACGTAGGGTAGCTGTTCCCATCCAGTTGTATGGGTTAGGGTTAGTTTTAATTATCGTCGCACTAGAGCTACACACGAGGGCTATTGGAAACGTGAGTCGTAATTTAGAACCACAGTCAAGTTACGAGCCGACAAATGAATATAGGTACCCAATGCAATTTTTAAGGGCGACATCGTACGCAGCGTTTGGAATTTGGAGGATACTTAAAGTGTCCTTCCTCTATACGGGGTATTATTCTTCGGAAATTTTTTGGCTGCACTAGCCCTTTATAGGTCGGCTGTTATTTTGGCGATGTCCGGACCTGAACCTGGGCCTAACGCATGCAAGGCGAAAGTCTTTACCGACTGGGTCCCCCAACACTATCGATTTGTATGTAAGTGGATGTTTACCTTATTTGGGCAGTTTCGTTGCGCTAATCGTGAAATAGAAACAGACTATAATATCATAGCTGTTCTGGCAATTTGAACAGGGGCCTATGGGAAAGCCCTCTAACTCCTGTGGATATAATCATGGTCTGGATATACAATCAACCCCTCATATCAGAATAGGAAGACCCCTCATATCAGAATGGAAGGAGATTATAATATCCTGATGGAGTGGACCAGTAGGGGTTAATTGGTATAAAATAAAAGTTTACATAAAAATACTACTAATTAGGATTATTAAGGTATCCGCCTACGTTCGAGACAATTTTTTCGAAAAACGTTTTTTATTAATAATTTAAACATATTTTTAACACTTGTATGCATAAAATATAAATAAAAAGTAAAAAAATCTAGAATAAAAATTCCTTTTTAATAAATTTTGAGCTATTTTGTTGTTAAATTAGGGTGTAAAATACCCTTATGCAAAACCTGATATCCTAAAAAATACTTAAGATAACCAAATTTCCTTTTACTATGTTACAGTGCTAACCCTGTGAAAGGCAATGAACTAAAATCTAAGAGATATATTGAAAAGGGGAAAAGTTATTGTTCGTCGAAACACAATACTCAGGGTTTTCGTTAAAAATTGCATTTTTTTAGAATTGTTACTTGGAAAACCAGCTATAAAAATGAAATTACATATAGAACCGTATGATTCTAGTTCATTGGCTGTAAAACAGTTTGCTGAATATGCTGGAAAAAAAATTGAAGATATCTATAAAACTTTTTGTTAAATCATGTTTTGAGTGAAGGTTTTTTTTTTCCAGCATATTCAGCAAACTGTCATTTGTAAAGCAAAATTTACATTTCTCAGAAATGTGTTCTCAAATTTCTACTCTGCAAACAAACGTGTTTTGAAAAAGTAACCAATCAATCATTTATATTGCCAGATTACTAAATCAAAACTTGATACCAAATAAATTTAAATACTGTGGCTTTGCTATAACCCCTTATAAATTAAAATTCAATTAAAAAAATTAAGAAAAAACAATTACTAATTAAATATAAGCAATGAAAAAGTTAGTTTCGGTTTCGAAATAAGGCTTCCGGTTTAATTCGACTACTTTTGTCAATTATTAAAATAATCATAACTTCGCTTCTAGATGACGTAAAATTAAACTTCTTACAGTTTTGAAACTAATTGGGCTATTAAGCTAAAAAATAAAAATATTATATTGATTTTCATTAAAAATAGGTCTTTTAACGTAGGCGGATACCAAGGTTACACCCGTGCAACGCCGGGTTTATAAAGCTAGTGAATAAATATAACTCGAAGTTAATTTTAAAATACTGTATTGGGAGTGTAGTTTGACTTAAAAGACTTTCGAAGTATACGCGTTTTTTGGAACGGTCCTCACATATTTGAAGTCGTGAATTAAAACATGATTTTAACATTGTCATCGAATCACTTTAAATCAATGCTTATATCAATCAAACTGAAATCAATTTGGGGCTCCAAAATGATAAAATTTACTGAAATTTGGTGAGTCCTTGGTCTGGGCTTATTGAAGGCCGTCAATTTACTTATATTCGCTTATTGGTAACCGGTAATAATTATTATAACCAGAATTACTATTAACAGCATAATAACTAAACCCACACTTAAGTACTCGAACATGCATAGGCGCCGATTTGACCATGGAGGCGAAATAAGAATAAGTAGGAGTATATCTTTAAAATATGTCAATTGTATCATACATAGATGACGGCTCCCCACTGCCCTCATGATGGAATACAACATTCTTTTCCTACATTCCTTTACATTTAATTCGCAGATTTTTACGCTAAGTTATGCTATTGCATACAATGTTGGAGCACCTGGTATATATATTTTTTCTTGTTGCTTTATTAAGATAATGGTAAAAAAAATATTTTTCTCTGACTTCAGCAGCAAGTAATTCTAACGAATGCTCATTCAAGAAAGACAAAGCAAAAAAAAATAATTCGTATTTTTTCTGTCAGGCTAAAAACAATACACTTATTTGATTGAATTTCAGGAATTATCACATTAGTATTTGGAATTATATGTTTTTTGAAACAAAACTTCTTAATAAAACTTTTAAAGACTAGATTATGCCCTAAATTGACTGTCTTTCCTCCATCGGCAACCTACGGCCCGCAGGCCACTTGCTGCCTTTTAACAATATTTTTGTGTCCCTTCGCTCTTTTTAA
Organism: Oedothorax gibbosus; assembly: GCA_019343175.1. Classification (NCBI taxonomy): domain Eukaryota; kingdom Metazoa; phylum Arthropoda; class Arachnida; order Araneae; family Linyphiidae; genus Oedothorax; species Oedothorax gibbosus. The sequence goes on along the minus strand of CM033277.1, from coordinate 13,422,556 downwards.
AAACCCCAAATTATAAGATTCTTTAAAACCAAAAAAAACCCCATCAAAAGTAAAAGCATAACACTTTTAAAAACCAAAGTATTTCAGACAAAACCTTGTCCTTGAATTTATTTTGCTGATGGATAATTCTAAATTATTACAAAAAAAAATTATTTGCGTCAAACCGATGAGAAATAAATGAGAAACAAAGGTGGAGGGAATTATTATTAATCATGATTTGCAAAATCTTAGATTATTTTACATTTTAATGGTGCCTATGCTCAAAAACGATGTTTCATCTTCTTGGGTATCGCTTTTTGACATCTTTCGAATGATTAATTCAATTCTAAATTTGATTATTTCCTCCAAATGTGTTGTTATCAATTTAGGATCTTATTCTCGAATTATTTGTGGTGCATTGGTATTTTTTTTAAAATTACAAACAACAGGTGCACTTTCATAGTATTTTTTTTTGTTAAAAACAAATATGGGAAATCTACGTTAATTGTTTTTTGCAATCTACCGCAATTCAAAAGATTTTTCTATAACATGTTTAACTGCTTTGTTTAAAGTATTGAAAAAATAACGTTTCATGATTATAAATACTCTTATAAGTGTTGAATATTCGGGAATGAGGATTCAATGAGTAATTTACAACCCCCCCCCCCCAAATAAAAAAAAAAGTGGTGTGGGTCAGCAACTTTTTTTAATAATAAAAAAAAAATTGTCATAAACTAACATTTTGGCCATTTTAATGAAAAAGGTGCTGACCAAGGCTCTAGTTCATTCAAAATGTTCCATTGCTAAAGTTTCTCTAATTTTGAAAGTCCAATCGAATATTCGAAAGTTACAAGTTTCGTTTACTTTTTTTTGCTGCTTTTTATAACGGATATAAACAGTTATTTAGTTTGAAGAGACAAACAGAAAAAAATATTTAAAACGTATTAGCTTCCACACTACGCCTATAACGTAAAAAGTGGAAGGTATTATAATCGTTAAGTCCGTCTGTCCGTCACCCACTTTCATAGCCCAAACTACAAATGCTACGGACAAGTGTGATACGTCAAAAAATTCAGCGCATCGAAATTAGAATACATTGAAAATTTCAGAAAAGAATTCGAATTCGAAGTACTTCAATTATTTAAAAAACTGCAAAATTGAATGCTCATTTAAAAAGCATAGGAAGCCATTTTTATTAGAATTAAATCACCATTGCCATCGCAACAATCGCTCGAGAAACTTTAATTCTTTTAGACAATAAATTAAAATAAATTTATTTTTGCGACTTCGATCAGTTTGAAATGACGTCAAATATATTTCACTACGAGATTCTTCGTATATGTTGATATGAAATATTTTCATTCTATTGAAAAGCGAGGAATATTACGTATTTATTCTTTGAAATATAAATTAATTTTTGCAAACGATAAGTAATAATTATTGAATTTTCGAAATAAAATAAATTAAACTAGCCAAATTTAGCATGTAAATGTTTAAAATAGAATATCAATGCTGTGTTTGTCGCCTTTTTACCTGTTAAACACAACTGTTGTGTGGAAGCGGGTTAGGTGACAGAGTTTTACAACCATACTTGTTTTAATAAATAAAATGCTAATTAAGGGACTTATTTATTTCAAAGAAGTTTTGTTTAAAAGAGTATGCCAATGAAAGAACTTCTTTTACCATTATAAATATTATTACATAACATTTTTAACATAACTGGTTGGTTAGATTTTTTTTTTGTCAGTTGAATTAATGTCGGTCGTTTCAAAATACCAAAGAGCTGCTGAAACCCTGATCATCTAAAGCTGAAACCAGAGCTTAATTGGCGATGCTCCCACCAACCCTCTTAGAAAAGATTCAATGAATCAAAGGAAATGAGACATAAAAAATCGTGATGTCAGTTTTGTCTACTGCATGCCTATAGTAACCCATTCACATTCAATAGCCCTACAAATTTCTACTCATTTGATTCTGTTTGTCAAAAATTTAATTAATATAAGAGTAAATATTATCGTTTTTGATATTTATAAAATGTCGAAAAGTATTCTGAAATTAAGAGTGTAATGTAAAAACGTGCTAATAGCGACAAAGAGGAAAATAATGAGAAAATAAGCTTTAAAGTTTTTAGTTTGTACTTAGATTGGTTAAAAACAGTACTTGAAAACGGTAAAAAATATACTTAACTTTAAAAATGGGGAAATTTGTTATAGATAGTTGGATTTGTTGTTATCCTTAAAGGAGGTAGAAATATGTTCATTAACACACAAAAAAAATTAAAAAAATTACATAGCACGTTATTCCACTAAGCTTTTTAAATATGCAGATAACATGAAATTTTTTACAATAAATTGTAAAACACCGGACAATACTTAAAAATCCTGGACGGCTGGTAACCTCTAACCCTCGCTAACAGTTAGCTCGATTGAATATTAGTTTTTAGGAAAAAAAATGCTTCGAATAAAAAGTTCCTTTTAAGGTTAGAAAATCAAGTTAGGTTAAAAAAACTTCTCCATTTTCTCTAACTTCAATTAATAATTAACTCTCTGAGGATAAGCAAATTGGCTAAAGTGTAAACTTGTTTTCACTGCATGAGTTTAAAATTTAAATTTTCAATTATAAATTCTTTTTTTTTTTTTAAATTTTTACAAAGATTTTGGTTTCAGATGATTTTAAATGAATTCTCTATAATTCGAATTTTAAAATTTAGTACAATTTATCTTATATAATTATATATATCTTAAAAAATAATGTGTTATAATCTTAAAAAATAATGTGCGTTGCTGGAAAACCCGATATAGTCAGTTTTCGGTTTTATAAATATATATCCCTTAGAGGGTTAAAAATTATTCCAAAAATATGCTGAAGTATCTTCATAACTCTCAAATACTATTATATTTGTTTTTTTATTTATATGTATATAATTGCACATATATTTTACATTTTTTTCTAAAAATAATAATTCTGATGTACAGAGTTCTAAAGATACTGTTTTATTAGACATTTACCATCTTGTTAAAAGGTCTTGCCTTAAGACCACATTATAACAGTTCCTCAGTCGAAAATCGTATTTTAGAATACTAGAGATTTAAAGTATTTTAAAATAATTATTTTGAAGTATTTAGAAATAATTTAAAGTATTTAGAAATGATTTAAAGTATTTAAAAATGATTTAAAGTATTTATAAACAATAAATAATATTTATAAAATATTTAAAAATATTTATGAATTTTTTAGTCAACATAATATTGAGCTTAAATAATTTTCCCAATTTAAATGTTCTATTGAATACATAAATATTCTGAAAGTATTTCAAGTAATTAATATCTTAGTTATATACCAAAATAATTTTATTGTGATTAAATGAAAAAAACAATTTTATTTCAAATAAACATCAGAAAATTAAGCTACATTATGACAGTTACCAAAACCAACACATGTTAGTATTTTACAACTTAATTTACTTATTTTATTCTTACCTCTCTCTGAGCCTTGAAAAGTGACTGCCGCGGTCGATCGTTCGAAGAAGAATCTTTAACTCATGCACTGCTAGAGATGGAAACCCGAAAACGGTTTTCCGGAAAACCGGTTTTTAGCTGATTTCAACCGAAAAACTGTGTGGGGGAGAGAGGGGAGGGGGCGTCAGATGGCCAGTTTTAATTGAAAACAGCTTTTTTTGGAAGTAAATCTCGCAAAAACGAAAACTGTTTTTCTTTAAAATTTGCTAAATTAATCTTCACTAATCTGTAACTTAATCACTAATCTGTAACTGAATAAGAAGATTTTCTCACAGCAATTTTGTAAAATAAATGTTCTTTTAAAAACTGTTACTTTTGTTTATTAAATTATTTAAATACGGTTAATAATTCGTAATCATATGATGTTCCATTTTATTATGTTATTTTTTTAAAATTTCAGTTTATCTTTGTCGATTTCAATTTAGCTTTTTATTAAGCTCATATGGTATTTCCACTACATTTCCAGTTTCCTTCATTAACATAGACTTATCCAGTTTGGTTGATAATAAAGTAGGTGGTTCGGTTTTCCCCATTTAATTTCAGTTTTACTATTTATATATTCCGGTATATTTTTTCTCCTCGCTGGTTTAAACCGAAAAACTGTGTGTGTGTGGGGGGGGGGGGGGGGGGGGGGTAAAATGGCCAGTTTTAATCGAAAACAGCTTTTTTGGAAGTAAATCTCGCAAAAACGAAAACTGTTTTTCTTTAAAATGTGCTAAATTACACTAATTTGTAACTTACTGAATAAGAAGTTTTTCTCACAGCAATTTTGTAAAATAAATGTTCTTTTAAAAACTGTTACTTTCGTTTATTAAATTATTTAAAATACGGTTACTAATTCGTAATCATATGATGTTCCATTTTATTGTGTTCTTTTTTTTTTAATTTTAGCTTATCTTTGTCTATTTCAATTTAGCTTTTTATTAAGCTCATATGGTATTTCCACTTCATTTCCAGTTTCCTTCATTAATATAGACATATCCAGTTTGGTTGATAATAAAGTAGGTGCTTCGGTTTTTCCCATTTAATTTCAGCTTCACTATTAAACATTTCGGTACATTTCTCCTCGTTTCTTCTTTGTTTTCTTTTTGCCTACCTAATATGTTCCACATGTCTATTTTTAAAGTTTTCCAGATTAGTTATCCGATTTTCCTAAAAAATAAACATATATTTTATACTAAGTTTCTGTTATCTATAGCAGAGTTCAAATTTTATTTTCATTAATTTGCTTTCTCTCTTGATAATTTTCCCATTATTAAAAATCCTACTTTAATTTTTTTTTAATTCGAAAGATTTATGCCTTAAAATGAAAAATAAAAGTGGAAAGTAGGTATTGACATCGTGGTGATTTCTGTGCGTCTTTCCCCCCTTTTTCGATTAAAAAAAATATGTTTCGTTTGAAAGGTGACATTAGAGACCAATTTATTAACCTACTTTCGTTTTTGAATGCGATATTTTTTTTAAAAGAATTATTATATGATTATTGACATGGTGGAGCTTTCCTTCTGTGCGCCTGTCTGTACCCCTCTTTCAAACTTTCAAAATATGTCGTACATATGATTTAAAAAAAATGTTTGAAAGGTACGATATATCAGAGACTTATCTTTTACACATTTTGTCCATTCGACTGAACGTACGTCTGTTTTTTCCGTCCGTCTGTCCCTACCCCTTAGAATTTCAGTTCTAACCATAGAGTTATAACCAGCCGATTTTTAAAAATATATATATATTTTTGTGTGAAAGATATGACATTATAGATTGCAATTGCCGTTTTGCAATTCTAACGAACGCAGATGTTACAAGTGATTATCCCATAAGTAATTATATTTCCGTCTGTGATTCAGTGAAAAATTGAAGTAAAATTTTAAACATTTTTTTCATAAATAGATAAGTTAAGTGTGTGAGGAACAATATGTATGATTCTGGCATGAACTTTAAACATATTTTTAAGCCTACTTACCTTTTTTTTTTAAATTCAAAAGAATTTTTTAAAAAAATGGAAAAGTAGGTATTGACATGCTGAAGATGTCCATTCGTACCCCCTTAAAATCGGTTCTATCCGTCGTCGGATCTTAAATATTCTTTTTTGTTAGAAAGAGATGACATCAACATAGATATCATAGTAAAAGTATTAGATCGGCAGATCACGTGACCTCCAATGCTAACGACGGGACGCGCATGGAAACCAGAATTTAAGGGCAAAAATGTCAGTGTTGCCACCACTTTAAGGAGAAAAATACTACCCCGTCATCGAAAAAGTACCATCTAATTCTAAAATTACAAAAAAAATATCATAAGAATTCAAGCTGCAATTTGGAATCTTTTTAGTGACTATTGTAAAAAAACTTTTTTTGTAATTTTAGAATTAGATGGTATTTAGTAGTATTTTTCTCCTTAAAATGGTGGCAACACTGACATTTTTGCCCTTAAATTCTGGTCTCCATGCGCGTCCCGTCGGCGTCGTTAGCATTGGAGGTCACGTGATCCGCAGATCTAATACTTTTACTATGATATCTATGGACATCAATGATTTACTTAATAGTCATTAAAATCGCTGTTGCCACACCAACAATATAGCATGAGAAACTTGATTTATTTAAAATTAATATTTAAAGCAAAATTTATTTCTGTCATATGAATCAGTTTGGAATGACGTTTTGAAATGCAGCACAATGTGATTCTTTGATTTTTCATTATTTATTTGCTTTTAAAGCGTCAAGAAATTTGGGAATTAATTTCTTTTTTATAAGAGCGCAAAGGTTAATAGCATTGGTATCAAATAAATAGTAATACCACCTTGTAGTTTTACTACAAAAAGTTTTGATGCCAGTTATAACTTCTTGCTTTCAATTAATTAATGTTTAACGTTTCTTTAGTTCTTAGAATTTAATAACAAATGCTGCGATCTCACATTTCGAATATTTCTAAAATCAATTTTTGAACAAATTTCATTAGTTTGTAGACAAGAAACTGAGGCGCTGTGTACGTTTTAAAACTGTAAATAACGAGTTTAAGCTTACAAATTAATGAACATTTTCCTTGAAAATAACGGGATTTGTTTAAGGGAAATAAATTATACATTGCAGTCTCTCTCATTAGCATGAAAGGAGAAAATTTCCTATTTAATAACATCTAATATCGGCCTTTTTTAGATTTAGTTATAGAGTTACATTTTCAATTTCCTCTGGCACTCCTTTTTAGAAATGGATCAACTTTATTGTCAACAGCACTGTTTTATGAATAACACAGAACTTTAAGTTTAGATGCAATTTAATTGGAGTGATTGAAGCGTCTAGCTGGTGCCTGCTTACTTTTAAAGCGATTGAGTTTCAGCTGTAATTTTTTGTACATATCCTGAAAACTCAGTTCATTAAGTTTTTGTTTGATGTGCTTGTTGAAATAAATATTTTTATTACTACTTTTGGTCAATATATTCCAAAATTTTAAAAGAAATAGAGAAATGATTCATTAATTAAAAGTAGAACAATCTAACGGAAAAAGAGGATTCAATTTTGCAAATTTAATTTTTGAATAAAACGTTATAAACACTACATAGAGCACGCGGTAAATTGAAGTTTTAAACTTTGGGAAATTATAAATGAACTTTAAAATCCATGTATGCACCATTAAAATATTTGCTCACATGATTAAAAAAAACTAGGATTGTGAAACACCACACGACTCTCATTTACCACTCAACAATAGATATTTGATATGCTAGAATTCGGTTAAAAAGAATTTAGTCTACACATTTTTTGCTCGTGCGCGATACCCTCGAAAACCTTACTATGACATCCGACAAGTACTCACATATAGGAACTCGATTACTAAGTTTGAAGTCTATAGCTCTTTTAGTTCGAGTTGTAGAGTGGTTTTAGACAGACAGCATGGTATACAGTGTGACTGACAAACTTATGTTCAAACAAGTAGGTTTGTATTGTAACAGAATCTGTCACTTAACCCGATTCCACAAAACAGTTGTGTTTAACAGGTAAAAAGGCGACAAACACAGCATTGATATTCTATTTATTATTAATTATTTTTCAACATTTACATGCTAAATTTGGCTAGTTTCATTTATTTTATTTCGAAAATTCAATAATTATTACTTATCGTTTGCAAAAATTAATTTATATTTCAAAGAATAAATATGTAATATTCCTCGCTTTTAAATGGAATGAAAACATTTCATATCAACATACAAAGAATCTCGTAGTGAAATATATTTGACGTCATTTCAAACGGATCGATGTCGCAAAAATAAATTTATTTTAATTTTTTGTCTAAAAGAATTAAAGTTTCTCGAGCGATTGTTGTGAATGGCAATGGTGATTAAATTCTAATAAAAATAGCTTCCTATGCTTTTTAAATGCGCATTAAATTTTGCAGTTTTCTAAATAATTGAAGTACTTTGAATTCGAATTCTTTTCTGAAATTTTCAATGTATTCTAATTTCGATGCGCTAAATTTTTTGACGTATCACACTTGTCCGTAGCATTTGTAGTTTGGGCTATGAAAGTGGGTGACGGACAGACGGACTGAACGATTATAATACCTTCAATTTTTTACGTTATAAACGTAGTGTGGAAGCTAAAACTACTTTTCAGAATCGGCATCCTCCAAAACACAAAGCGGGCAAGGTGGAGCTTTTTGCTTGAATTGTACAGTTTTTGAACATAAGAGTACACAAAAAGGTAAAGCAAATTCTTCAGAAAATTTAACTGCAGTTAAAGGCCCCAAATGGTTATCATTAAAAAAAAACGTGTTTTAATTTTCATTGTTTGTTTAAGGGAAAATAGATGGTAGTGGAGATTTTATTAAAACAGTATTCAGTTTTTCTCAAAATATTAAAGAATAAAATGGTAAATCAAATTCATTCAACAAACTCCGTTATTGGTTAAGTGCAATATAGTTATTAAAAATATAAAGTAGGAAAAATAATATTAATTAATCATTAAATGCATTTTTTGTTCCAACTATTTTTTTACCATAATATGTTATTATTAATTGCACTGATAGCTTTAAAATAGGCAACGGCAGATAATTAAAATTTAATCTTAATTCAGTGCATAATAGGTTGAGAAGTTTTAAAATTTTAGAAGAGAAATTTCCGGTAATTACCCTCTATTCCCGTTAAGGGGAGCGATATATGTAAAAATCAAAAAAAAAATATATATAAATATTTCATAAATAGTTAAAATAACATCTCAAAAATATGCCTGCAAATTTTTATAATAAAATTCGCCTTATTTATTGATTAAAAACTCATTTAAATGCTTCACTTCAACTCGGCGCTTGAGGGCTTTGTCAAAACTTTAAGCACGTTTATCTCAAAACTAATTATTTTAAATTGGCGGGCAAGATAACTCAAAAAGTTCTCTCAATCGATCCTCATAAAATTTGGTATACTTCTCCTCTATAGTATTATCTTCTAGTTAGACCTTAAAAATGCCCCAAAAAATTAAAAATTACAGTTTTAATACCCAAAAACCTTTGAAAAAATCGAACTTTTTTATTCTGAGGCCTGCCGATTTACAATTTTTCAACTTTTTTTTATATTTATTGGTTTAACTAGAAAATATAAGTTTTATGAACAATTTCATATAAAAATTTTTGTTTTCAGATAAATTTTGGAGTAGCTAGAATTCCTGCCGATTGATACTTTTATCCGTGAGGGTCTCAGGAGATGGGTTACTACGGCGGCCATTTTGAAAAAACTAAGATAAAAAAATCTAATTTTTGTATGTTAATGTATAATGTATAAACATACTGAATTTTAAAACGATTCATGTATTTCTTCTCTTTTAATAACGTCTTTGAAAAAAGATAAAAATTCAGGTGGTTACATGTATCGCCCCCCTTAAATTAGCTTTTTTTTTTAGGGGAAAAACATAAAAAAAACCAACAAAAGATCTATTATAATCATTATCATTACATGCATAAATCCTTTGATTGGTTGGTTGGTAGACATATATATTCAGGTTTGTGTGCTTGGTCAGCGACCGCTTATAAACCTTCGTCAAGTAAGACAGACACAACAGACAACACACACACATAGTGGATCATCTAATTTTAGAGACAGAGCCAACTAAGGATCCCCAGAATTGGCTTGTCACCCCCAGAGGTATTGATTTGGTATGGGAACTTAGAGACTTTCGGACCCAACAGATTTAACGAGCACGTACTCCGCATATACTCGTAGGTCTTCAGTGGTACCGGATTCGATCGCAGGACCTTCCGATCCCGAGACCGAGACGCTGACCACTAGGCTCACTACGGCCAAAATCCTTTGAAGGCCAGGGCTCTCGAAGAAATGTGGGTTGTTTTACCGATTGAGCAGGAGAGGTTATGCAACGAAAAGGCAAACAGAATAAATAAAGAATCGCCTTGAAAATGAGCATACGCGGTTAAAGGGTCCCTACAAAACTACGAACGACTCGTAAATTAACGTAACAATAACGCCATGGATCAAAACGTAAATTATTTCTAAAATATTTTGGTGTAAAACAACGAGTTTTTCTGACACCGCAGTGGAAAACAGCCACTTTTCCGTACTTGTTTTTTTTTAAGTAGCTTTTGCACACTGGTTTCTTAAAAGCATCTTTAAACGCGATCATTAATTTGAATAAGTGGGATTTTTTGCATGGGATTATGAAAATAAGTTTTTTACTCTTAATGTCACACTTTGAGTCAGAATTTTCAAGTGAGAGAAACTTAGTTTTGTTGTTGTAGCATAATGAATGATTGATGGTTACCAACATTTGCCAGATTACATTTCTGCGTGGGCATGTGGATTGGGCAATGATAAAGTGCAGGACAGGCGAGTTGAAGGATGCACGGGGAAAAAGTTAAAAAAAAAAGTTGTATAATGTTATGTAATAGTATCTCTCGTTTTACTTTATGACCTTAGTATAACAACCCTCCCAACCCAAAACCATATTATAATAACCTGAAAAAAGGAAAATCCAGAGGTTAAAAAAAACCGTAACTCTACCTAATAAACTATGCTAAACTTGCATAAAACCAGATCATTATTCAGAAAACTGGAAATTAACGGAAATAATGAAGATAAATTTATAAAATGCTACCAAAAATTAAGTATTTTTAAATACACACACACCATGTTTCTCCGGGCCATCTGGTGGATTTGGAGAAGAGTGGTCTCTTCAAAAACCATGCGCTGGTTTGAAACTTTTTTTTGGGCGAGCGGTCTCTTGGACGTATTCTAGACTTGATCTAGATCATGTGGAATAAGTTTAAACATAAAGCGAAAAAGACCAGATTATTTGTGCAAAAAATAAATTAGAACTCCCTCTCTCTTTCTCTGCACCTTTCTAAATACACAAATACACAAAATGAACCATCAAAAAAACTCTAGTGTGATATATAGTGGTGGCAATTAATTTATGAACTTGCACTATTTTCGCCAGACATCGCAATTTTACGTGTTGTATATTCAGAGCATGGTAAGTGGTTTGCACACATAAAATGCAAATAAAAAATCAGAGTTTTAAAAGAACTTCAATAAATGTAATTTATAAATATTTGAAAAACCCTTAATTATGGCAAAAATTTCAATAAGAAAGGGAATTCCTCGGTTGAGGCACAAAAGCAAGATTAATCGACTTGCATCTCAAAAAGGTTACAGTTCAAGGCGAATTTTAAATGAACTATTACTTCCTGTAACTCCCAGAAAAATAAGACAAATATTAAAATCATCGTTGAACTTGAAATGGTAAAAAGTGAAGGATGGTCTGAAGTTGTCTCTGCAGCACAAGGACATACGATTAAAATATTGTGATAACTGCATGAAAGTAGGAGGAAAATAAGTGAGTTATTTCTGATGAAAAAAGTTTAATTTTGACGAACCAGATTTATAAATTATGTATTATTGAAAAGAATTTCGTATTTTCTTAGACCTTTTTCTAAGTCTATAACTTAAATTTGACTGGGACATTCATCTAACGGGATTGGTTTGATCGATGTTATAAGGAAACCTATAAAATGGTAGCAAAAAATATGGTACATCGGCCAAGTTTAGCAACATCATTACAGGCAAACATACACAACATTTTCCATAAAGGAACTCCCAAAATTTGTAGTGCCTATGGTTAGAGTTTTAATAGATTAGGCCCTGCTTCTTATCAGGCCTGGGTGGTAACGCGTTACAAGTAACGCGTTACTTGTAATAATTACTTTTTTCAGTAATCTTATAGGTAATTCGTTACATTTGAGAACCCAGTAATTTTACAAGTAATTCGTTACATAATTTTCGAAAAAGTAATCTTTGTTACAGTAACGCGTTATACTTTCATTAACTTAATCATTAACACTCTAATTAATGTCCAAAACCAAAAAAAAAAATCTTTCAAAAAATCGAAACAAAAAAAACTTTTACGTCAGTTTTTTACAAACTTTTAAAAAAAAAAACCCTACTTTTTTAGAAATATTGTTCCCACAAAAATGAAACGTTTCCTAACTGATTGCAGTGATTCAAACACTCATCTAGCAGTGATTTTTTTGAGAATGTAAAACTGGAAATCCTTCCACCGAAGCTGATTTTGAGTTGTCTACATCTTTCCAAAGTAACGACCATAATATGGCTGTATTCTGTTCGTGGAAGATTTTGAAGTAATTTCTTATATAAGAAGTTCTTATATAAGAAATTACTTCAAAATCTTCCACGATGACTTCAAAAACAGATCGTATAGACACCCAAAACACCCCACCCAGACCTCTGATTACAGACAAATACCTATAAATCGGAAATATATGATAAAGATTCACCTTGCCTGTCGCCTAAAGCGAACTGAACCAGTTTCAGGATTATTTGAAACAGGTCACAGTCAGATCGAATAGGTGTTAAAATTTTGTTTATGTGATATTATCATTCGCATAAAAACATATTAGTCTGGAACATAAAGAGGAAGAAGGTTTAGTTTTAAATGGTGAAAACTTGTGTTTGGTGTATTTGGAATGAAGTTATCGATTTAGTTTCGCTATTTTTATTATTTGAGTTTTTAACTTCTTCAATTCTTACCTTCATTTATCTTAAGTAAAGAATATTCTAAGGAAACATAATATTTTATGGAATATCTGTTATTTCTTTATATTTTTATTTGGAACTTGCTGCTCAGCCACACAGCCACATGTTAATGTTTCTTAGCTAGTTCTTAATTAAACAATAAAATAACGAACAAATTATAGACAAAGATCTCTTTGAAATAGACGCTGCGAAGCGATTCTAAAATGAGGAATCTCCAGCTATACTGAATTCGGCTAACTTCTGCGGTTTAAAAATCGTGAATCTTTGGTTATTCTGAAATTGGAATTCTGCACAGATTTAAAAATCCTTAAATTCCTTCGTTCTTGACTTCAGTGATTTTGGGATAGCAAAATTCGCAAACAAAAAAATAAATAAATTAAAACGAGTTTTTGGCAATCTTAAAGTTTCGGGGGAAACTCCGGGTATCTTCTAAAATACTATAGGTAGAGAGACTATTATACGAAAAATAAGCTCTTTTTGTTGGTCAGGAAGTCTAGCTTTAGAGATAAATTTTAACTAAAATTAGCTGTTTATAACTACAAAATCAGCGCAGATTTCGGACTTTAAAGGTTTTTCCCTGAGGACTTTTGGCGCTCCTCTGCACTATAAGTTTTAATATTGAATTGGAAATTGTCGATTGTCCCGAATTTCCGATTATCCGACCTATCTCCGGTCCCAATTATATCGGATAATCAGCAATTGTATTCCATCGAACCACTAATTGTTGAAAACTCAAATACTACAACTCCATACTTCTAAAAGATAAGTTTTATTTCTCATTAAGAGTTTCATTGAAATAATTTTGAAACCTAAGTTCATAATCACGACCTTAACGTAAATACCCGCTCAATCAGTGACTTTGTTATATCAATCAGTAGCGTGTGGAAAAATCCAACTATTATCAACAAATCTTTCTTCGTAATCAAGATATGGGTTTATTTGATCTCGATCACTCCTTTTTATAATAACAAAATAAATAAATAATGTTTACAAAACTGTTATCAACATTCGAAATTAGAAAGTGTTTTATCTATTATTAAATAATAGCTATTTTTAAGTTGTATGATTTAAAATACTTAAGGATGGTAATTGAAATAATTTATTTTTATAAAAATTTTAATAGGTCAAAAGTATTCAAATTGACATCTTAGAACCATGCAATAAAAATGAACAGAATGATACCATTAAGAAAAAGGGACTAGCTACAATAGAACAGTTTCCAAAAGAGAACTTTGTACATGTATATACTGATGGCGCCTTTGACAAAACTATCACCAATGGTGGCTCTGGTGTGTCTTTAAGTACTTTAGATGGTACACCGCACCAGGGTAAATTTGGTGCTGGAAATATTGCCTCTAACTTTACCTGCGAGCTAAGGGCTATTCTGGAGGCACTTAAAATGTATAGAGCCCTTTCCACTTCCAATCAAGGAAAAGGCGTCATTGTATTCTGTGACTCAAAGGCCGCCCTGCAGGCAACCTTGAAAGGGACTTTTCCATCATCCAAGAAATCATCTCAAGCCTTCACGATCTTCAAAACATAAACAAAACCTGTACGCTTTAGTGGATACCTGCACATGTTGACATTGCAGGCAATGGAAATGCTGATAGATTAGCCAAGAAAGCCAGAAATCTCAACATTAATATACTAATAAAGTTTATCTTCAAGATACAAATGCAATCGCCAAATCTAAATTAAGAGAAAAATCTATTCAAACGAAGCACCTTCTTTGTAATTTAAATGCAGATAGATCCACCCCAAAAACCAATGCCAGACTAAGAACCAATAATCACAGAGGCATGAAAATAGACAAAGAGGGCAGGAAGGTGTATAGAAACTGTGAACAACTGCCCAGACACGCAGCTTACACCAAACCACATTTTTGAATGCCCGGCAATGAGTGCCAATTTGAGAGACATTGGAGTTCTGCCATCATTAATATAGATCTTTATGAAGTTAATATCCAAAAAATTGCAGACGCGGTTATCAAAACACATGGTTTCATTTAGCTTGACATTCATATTTCGGCAACGTCATAGACACGACAAAAAAAAGGTCATAAAACGAAAAGCTTTTATTACAAATTAATTTAATAGTAAGTGTTAGAACTAACGTACGCAATTTCTTTTTAGATAAAAAAAACTTTTATAAGCCTTATGTTATAATCTCTGAAACCTATAAAGCTTCAAAATAAATTTAATTTAAAAAACCTTCAATCTACGAGGGCTGTTTTTTTTTCAACCTCTGATGGGCTGTAACAAAAAGACGGGTCAAGATACAAAAAAGATTTTTTTACCAAAAGTAAAGTACAATACTGCTTATTTCTCCACATAATCATCTTGGCGATTAAGGCATTTGTTTTACCTGTAAACAAGCTTTGAAATACCCTCTTCAAAAAATGTAGCCGCCAATGATTGGGAGGGAGTTGTGACGGTTTCGTTTAAAAAAGTAAATTTGGAAGCTTTACGTCAATTTTTTTCTGTCCTCCAAGCCACTGCTATTCCATAACTCACTTATGGTAAACCTTTGAGTTTCCCTAAACACTTGGTCAACTCGCTGAACAATACCGTCTGTAGCGACAGACTTGCTTCCTTGGTCCCCTTCTTCATGAATATCAGTATTGTTCAGCGATTTGACCAAGTGTTTAGGGAAATTCAAAGGTTTACCATAAGTGAATTATTGATAATTTTTGGGTAAAAGTGTCTCGGATTGTAGCGCTTCCAAGTTGACGTGGAGCTAAAAGAAATCGTCACACAACTCCCTCCCAATCATGGGCGGCTACATTTTATGAAGAGGGTATTTCAAAGCTTGTTTACAGATATGACAAATGCTTTAATCATCAAGGTGATTATATGGAGAAATAAGTAGTATTGTACTTTACTTTTGGAAAAAAAATCTTTTTGTATCTTGACCCGTCTTTTTGTTACAGCCCATCGAAGGTTGAAAAAAAAACAGCCCTTGTACATTTTAATAATAGAACATGATTAATGTAAGCAGTTAAATGATTTTCTGGGATTTTTTTATGTTTGAATATGTATACTATATTAAAGAAACAAAAAAAGTAAGATATAAGAATCTAAGACAAATTAGCAGCGAAAAACCTAATAAACTATTTATATTACTATAATGCTTAAAAATATGTTAGTTTCAGTCCGCAACAACAATTTATACGTATAAAGAACATATGATAAGGATTAGTTATTGAATTTTCGAACGAAAATAAATGAAACTAGCCAAATTTAGCGAGTAATCTGTTCAAATAGAAGAAAAAGCTGAGTTTGGCGTTCTCTCCCCCTCTGTTTAGTACAAATGTTGGGTGCAATCGGTCAAAGTGGCATATTCTGTTACAAGCCTACTTGTTTTCTTCTAGATCATTTTAATTTTGCGTAGGCTTTTTTCTTCAGTTAGACAGCATTTTGAATGCGCATCACATACTATATTCCTCTCCAAACAAGGAAGTAAAATGTGATAAAATAGACACACAAAATATTTAAAATGGACAGATCAAGTGTTAAACATATGCATAGAAATAAAATGGTAAATTTCTTGGGTGCAATCTAGCGTGTGAAAGTTAGGCTTTGTGCTCGCGTAACTTGAGTTTGGCAATAAAAGTTTATATCGTTTGGTTTCGTTTCTTTTAAATCGTGCGTGGGTGTTTTTAGAGCTTTTTGCTTTTATTCTTAATGCTTCGAAAGAGCATTCGAACCAAATATCAATGAAGATCTTGACCATTTTTATGCCACTGGTTAAGATTTTTCTGATAGTTAAGATGTAAATAGACGTGATGAATTTTAGGAATGATTTTTTGTTAGCCTACTTTTCTTTTTTTAATTCGAAAGAATTAAAACAAGAAGTTCATAAAGAACTAAAATAGCCTACTTTCCTGTTACTTAAATACTAACTGAGAATAGTTCTAATCGGGAAAAAAAACTAGGTTCCTAAAGTAAATATCATCAACAGCCGTTTCTACACTAGATTTATACACATTAGAAAAAAAAATCGAAACACAGCACCCAGCTATAATTTAAACTTCTAAAAGCCAAAATCAACTATTTTCCTTAATATTCTTTCGCAAATTAATTAAATATTATTTATCATCTGCTCGTGATTTATTTGTAGTTCGAAGAATAATTAAATATTTATTAATAACAAAAGTAATGAAACTACTCCGAACTGCATTAAAAAATAAGAAATGTAAATTAAAACTAAGCATAATTGCATGCAAAAGTATGCCTTGCCGCTTTCTTGGTAGATAATTAATGGATAATCAAAGAATCAAATTGTGCTGCATTTTATGACGTCATTCCAAACTGATTCATGAAAATATTATTTTGCTTCAAATATGTTTAAATAAATAAAGTTTCTCATGCCATTGTTGATTTGGCAACAGTGATTTAAATGACTCAAAATTGAATTTCAATGCTAATTCAATGGGAAATTCGCCGAAAGATAGTAGATTTATGTCCGTCCGGAATTACAGACAGACGGACAAAAAGTATGAAAGTTGGGTATCTGAGGTCATAGCTTTCTAACAAAAAAAGAATTTTTAAGATCCGATGGATAGAACCGATTTTGGAAGGGGGGTACGGACGGACAGACGGACAGGCGGACATCGACCGCATGTCAATACCTACTTTTTCATTTTTTTAATTCTTTCGAATTAAAAAAAGAAAAGTAGGCTAAAAATGAAAAAGTAGGTATTGACATGCGGTCGATGTCCGTATGTCTGTCTGTCTGTCCGCACCCCCCTTAGAAAATAGGTTCTATCAATCAGATCTTAAAAATTCTTTTTTGTTAGAAAGCTATGACCTCAGAGACCCAATTTTCCTACTTTTTGTCCGCCTGTCTGTACGTCCGGACGGACATAAATCTACTATCTGTCGGCAAATTTCCCATTGAATTAGCATTGAAATTCAATTTTGAGTCATTTAAATCACTGTTGCCGAATTAACAATGGCATGAGAAACTTCATTTATTAAAAAAAAATTGAAGCAAATTAATTTTTTCATGAATCAGTTTCGAATGACGTCATAAAATGTAGCACAATGTGATTCTTTGATTGTTCATTAATTGTTTACCAAGAAAGCGGCAAGGCATACTTTTGAATACAATTATGCTTAGTTTTAATTTATATTTCTTATTTTTTTTTAATGTAGTTAGGAGTAGTTTCATTCCTTTTGTTATTAATAAATATTAAATTATTCTTTGAACTACAAATAAATCGTGCAGACGATAAATTATATTAAGTTAATTTGAGAAAGAATATTAAGGAAAATAGTTGATTTTGGCTTTTAGAAGTTTAAAATTATACCTGGATGTTGTGTTTAGCGATTTTTTTTCGAATGTGTATAAATCTAGTGTAGAAACGGTTGTTGATGATATTTACTGTTAGGAACTTAGTTGTTTTCCTATTAGAATTTCAGTAAGTATTTAAGTAACAGGAAAGTAGGCTATTTTAGTTCTTTAAGAACTTCTTGTTTGACTTTTTATGATGTTACACTTGTCTGCAGCATTTGTACTAAATTGGTTGGTAGACATATATTTTCAGGCTTGTGTGCTTGGTCACAAAGACCAGCTTATAAACCATCGTCAAGAAGGACGGACACGACGTACACACACATATATGACAGATGCTGCCATCTATCGCCACCTCCACAATTTAGACATGTCCCTGAAGGGGAGGGAAATAGTCTCCAGGGACCTGTACCCGTGAGAATCTGCGCAATGACCGCCCACAGGACTTTCGGACCCAACAGATTTAACGAGAACGTACTCCGCATATACTCGACAAACACACACATCCATGCCTTAGCCTTACCGGGATTCGAACCCGAACCCAGAGGCTCCAAAGGCTAGCTCCCTAACCGTTGCGCCACCGGTTCGGCATTTGTAGTTTGGACAATGGATGTGGATGACCGACGTTATTAACCTCTTCTAGTTTTAAAGTTATAAAAGTATTGTGGAAGCTAAAAGCTGGTTTGGTTATTTATAATTGTCGTCGCACTAGAGCTACGCTAGGGTTATGGGCGACGAGCTTGGCAATTTAGAACCTCAGTCAAGTGACGGCACGCCACTCGAGTTATCACCAAACCACAACTTTAAGGGCGACATCGTACGCGACGTCGGGATTTCGGTGCATATTTAATGTGCACTCCCTCTACACGGGTTATTATTCGACGGACTGAAGATATAATAAAAGCAAAAAAAAAAAAAAAAGCCACTAAAACCGAGGAAAATTTATCCTGTTTATCAATACAAAGAATAAAAATATATCACTGCTTAAAAAAAAGCGAGTTGGAAAATTTAAGAAGTAAAGAAGTCTGTTGTAATTTTTAGCTTACTTTTCTTTTTTTAATTCGAAAGAATTAAAAAAATGAAAAAGTAGGTATTGACATGCGGTCGATGTCCGTCTGTCCGTCTGTCCGTCCGTACCCCCCTTCCAAAATCGGTTCTAATCATCGGATCTTAAAAATTCTTTTTTTGTTAGAAAGCTATAACCTCAGATACCCAACTTTCATACTTTTTGTCCGTCTGTCTGTACATCCGGACGGACATAAATCTACTATCTGTCGGCGAATTTCCCATTGAATTAGCATTGAAATTCAATTTTGAGTCATTTAAATCACTGTAGGTATTGAAATGCGGTTGATGTCCAACTGTCTGTCTGTCCATCTGTCTGTCTGTTCGTATGTCTGTCCGTCTGTCTGTCCGCCTGTCTGTCCGTTTGTCTGTCTGTCTGTACCCCCCTTCCAAAATCGGTTCTAATCATCGGATCTTAAAAATTCTTTTTTTGTTAGAAAGCTATGACCTCAGATACCCAACTTTCATACTTTTTGTCCGTCTGTCTGTACGTCCGGACGGACATAAATCTACTATCTGTCGGCGAATTTCCCATTGAATTAGCATTGAAATTCAATTTTGAGTCATTTAAATCACTGTTGCCAAATCAACAATGGCATGAGAAACTTTATTTAAACATATTTGAAGCAAAATAATATTTTCATGAATCAGTTTGGAATGACGTCATAAAATGTAGAACAATTTGATTCTTTGATTATTCATTAATTATCTACCAAGAAAGCGGCAAGGCATACTTTTGCATGCAATTATGCTTAGTTTTAATTTACATTTCTTGTTTTTTAATGCAGTTCGGAGTAGTTTCATTACTTTTGTTATTAATAAATATTTATTCTTCGAACTACAAATAAATCACGAGCAGATGATAAATAATATTTAATTAATTTGCGAACGAATATTAAGGAAAATAGTTGATTTTGGCTTTTAGAAGTTTAAATTATAGCTGGGTGCTGTGTTTCGATTTTTTTTTCTAATGTGTATAAATCTAGTGTAGAAACGGCTGTTGATGATATTTACTTTAGGAACCTAGTTTTTTTCCCGATTAGAACTTCAGTAAGTATTTAAGTAACAGGAAAGTAGGCTATTTTAGTTCTTTATGAACTTCTTGTTTTTTTACTATCTATCTTTTTACTTACTTCAGTGTCTTAACCAATCTAATGTGTATTTGCGCAGCAGAATAACACCTGAATTTAAACTAAAGCACTATGTTTATAACGTTAATAGTGGAAGGTATTATAATAGTTTAGTAAATCTGTTTGTCACCCACTTTCACAATATGAACTACAAATCTCACACACAATAGTGAGAAGTCAAGATTAAAGAAAAGAATCAAGTCATGCTTTATTCCAAATTTCATTATATATTTTCTTAATTTAAAGTATATTTAAAAGGTTAAAAATTAAAAAAAAATCCTTACGCATTTATTTGACATTAGAATATTATTTTTTAAACCACTGTTGCCACCATCAATCACACTCGAAACTTTATTTAAAATAAAAACTTGAAAGAACACTTTTTGTGTGATATAAATGAGTTTGGTGATAACGTACGTCATAATATACACCCCAATAGAATTCTTTTGAGTGTTCATTATATCACTATTTGTTAAAAACAATGAGGTAGAGAGCGTTCTACATTGTATTAGCATAAAAATATGATTATTTTAAATTTACATTTAAACGTTAATTAATAATTAATGTATGCTAAGTTTCGCCTCCATTTTTAGAGAAAACCATTTTACATAATTATTCTTCGAAATGTAAATAAATTTAACAACGATAAATAATATCAATTGAATATTTTTGCGAAAAAAAATTACTGATTTAACCAATTTTGCCGGTTAAAAGTTTAAATTAGAACTAAATTATGTGTTTAGCGATTTCATTTCTAAATTGCATAAAACGTGTGTGGGAGCTATTCAAGGCAGTTGCTGTTACAAACCTAATGGTTTTTTTAAAGTTTCTGATGCTTATATAAAACGATTTATTGGGTTTTGCCTATGGGGTCCCACACATTACCATAACAAGAAATGACAAAGGTGTATCTGTCCCATTTGTCAAACATTCTATGCCGGGATCTGAATCAAAATGTGCATATGGCTGATAATAGTAGTATAAACAAGGAGTTCTAAAAGAGCTAAAATAACCTACTTTTGTGTTACTTATAATCACTGAAATTCTTATCGAAATATAAGTAGGTTTGTAACAGTAACTGTCTTCTAGAACCACTTCCACGCCAAGAATTATACACCTTAGAAAAAAAATCTCCAAACTCAGCCATTTAGTTGTAATTTAAACTTTTAAAAGCTAAATTTTTTATTTTCATTAATTTTATTTCGCATTATAAGTTAATATTTTATTTATCGTTTGCTAAATTTATTTGAAGAATAATTATGAAAAATTGCTTGGGTTAAATCCTAGTACATCCATTTGGTAAATAAAAAAAATGTAATGAAAAATACAAAAAATAATTTTCAAAATACGACGGATAGAACCAATATTAGAAGGGGATACGAACGGACGGACAGATGGACATCTTCAGCATGTCAATACACACTTTTTTTGAAAAAAAATTAAATCCTTTCGAATTAAAAAGAAAAGGAAAAGTAGGCTCAAAAGATAAGAAAGTAAACACCAATTATTTAGTACACACAGAAGGAAAGCACCCTGAACACTTTTTTATAAATTGGAAATCCCTACAGAGATTTGATTATAAATAGTAGCATTTTATTCCCTTAAACACTTTTAGCTTCCACACTACGTTTATAACGTAAAAAGTGGAAGGTATTATAATCGTTCAGTCCGTCCGTCTGTCCGTCCGTCAGTCACCCACTTTCACAGAAAGAACCACAAGTCCCACAGATAAGTGGGATAAGTCATTTTGAAGCAAAAAATCAGATTAGGCTACATTCCAAATTTCATTTAAAAAATTAATTTAGAACTTTATTTAAAATTTAAATAACTAAAAATTTTTTATCTACATTAAAATAACATGCAAATTCCATTTTTATTCATATTTTCACTGTTGCCATCCACAAGTCCCACAGACAAGTGGGATACGTCATTTTGAAGCAAAAAATCAGATTAGGCTACATTCCAAATTTCATTAAAAAATTTTAATTAGAAGTTTATTTAAAATTTAAATAACTAAAAATTTAATCTACATTGAAATAACATGCAAATTCCATTTTTATTCAATATTTTCACTGTTGCCATTTCGTTAAACGTATGAGAAACTTTATTTAAAATAAAAATAAACACTTTTGAAAGAATATTTATTTATGCGATATAATTCAGTTTGGATTGTTGTAATATCACAATAGAGTTCTTTTGATGGTTTATTATATATGTATGAAGAAGGATGCATAGAGAATTCTAACTTGGCATAAACTTTCGCTTTTATTTTTAAAGCATCAATTGCACTAATTATATATTTTTCGAACTGTAAATTAATTTAACAAACGATAAATGACTGAATTTTCAAAAGAAATGTAAATGGTAAATTGTGGCGACACAAAGATATTTATTAAAAAAGATTACATTATTATTCTTCGAACTTCAAACAAATTAAGCAAACGATAAAGTCTAATTATTAAATCTGAGAAAGAAGATTAATGAAAATAATTAATTTTATCGTTTAAATGTTTAATTACAACTAGCTAAAGGCTCTGTTTGGCGAATTTCTTTCTGAGGTGTATAAATAGTTTGTTTCCTGTTGAGCACAAATGTTGTGTGGAAGCGGTTTAAGTGACAGATTCTGTAACAAACCTACTTGTTTCACATATATCCATAAAGGAACCGAGAAGATCATCCAAGCCGTCTTCAACCAAATTTGATCCAACAGTACAACATAATAGTTGGAGGAAGTAGAATTATTTAACTTAGGATGCATTGAATCAAAATACTCCAATTTATAGAATTTGTTAAACCAATTTTGGTGCTGCCATCTACATCCACAACTGGTTAACAAACATTGACCTTAAAATCTTCGGTAATTAAAAAATAATATATATACCTACTACTATTATTAACAACTACCTCTATTTACCTCTTAACCCCTAGGACTATTTTAGCTTCCACACTACGTTTATAACGTAAAAAGTGGAAGGTTTTATAATCGTTCAGTCCGTCTGTCTGTCCGTCCGTCTGTCTGTCCGTCACCAACTTTCACAGAAAGAACCACGAGTCCCACAGACAAGTGGAATACGTCATTTTAAAGCAAAAAATCAGATTAGGCTACATTCCAAATTTCATTAACAAATTTAAATTAGAAGTTTATTTAAAATTTAAATAACTAAATTTTTTATCTACATTGAAATAACATGCAAATTCCATTTTTATTCATATGTTCACTGTTGCCATCCACAAGTCCCACAGACAAGTGGGATACGTCATTTTGAAGCAAAAAACCAGATTAGGCTACATTCCAAATTTCGTTAAAAAATTTAAATTAGAAGTTTATTTAAAATTTAAATAACTAAAAATTTAATCTACATTGAAATAACCTGAGACATATAATAGAATGGACTGCGCATTGGCAAACCTAAACGATCCCCTCATGGGTCACGTGCTGGGGTAAGATTTACCCCAATCTATTGGTAAGATTTACCCCACAATCTAGTGGTATAAAAAAGAACTTGGGAAAGGAACAAAAATGAATTGCTTTTTCGGCGAATAAAGTTGCTATTTTTGTGCAACTTATCGCAGCGGTTTGGACGACGAATTCTCTTTGTATAGTTATTTTGTCGTAGATCTGCTTCCCCAATGTATGTTCGATATGCTTTAAGTTTTTCTTTTTGATATATAAGTTTATTAAGATATTCTTTATAGATATTTAGATTATTTTTATAAATTATTTCTTTGCTTTTGTAATCCGATTTAAGGTTACTTGAAAAATTGAATTGGAGATAATTTAGAATTTTTACAGCGTTCACTTAATCATGAAGATGATTCTTCAGCATAAAAGAGCTCTGTTATAATAAATTCCCTCTATAAAAAGTATAGTTTATATAAAAAAACGATTACTTCTTAAAGTATGCAGAACTAAATAAATGTTACCTGTGAAGTGCGACAAATCCTTTTTTACGCCACTCTTTGCAATTAAAAACTACACAAGAATTTGGAATCTTGTACGATTAAAAAAAATTACATGATTAAGAATATTCTCACATTGTACGAATTTAATCAAATATTCATGATTAAAGCTAGAAGGAAAAAATAAGAACTATAAGGAAAAAATCGTCTGCAAAAACATTAAAAAAAAACGCCATGCGGCTGGATGCATAGAGATAAAATAGAATGGACTGCGCATTGCTCTGTCAAGCAGCTTCTAAAAGCGTACCAATCATGAAAATCGCCAAGAGGAGAAAGGTTGCAACATATGGCAACTTATCGCTATTGTTTCGTTAGAACTATGCCAATTGTCGCCAGACATGAAAGCCAGATACGAGTAGGCTGGCAAACCTGAATGGTGACTCACATATGTTCCCAAGTCACGTGGGTTTATAGCATCCAGCTGCATGGCGTTTTTTTTAATGTTTTTGCAGACGATTTTTTCCCTATATTTCTTATTTTTTTCTTCTTCTAGCTTTAATCATAATTGTTTGATTAAATTCGTCCAATGTTAGATTATTCTTAATCATGTAATTTTTTTTTAATCGTACAAGATGCCAAATTCTTGTGTAGTTGTTAATTGCACAGAGCGGCGTAAAAAAGGATTTGTCGCACTTCACAGGTAAATTTATTTAGTTCTGCATACTTTAAGTAATTGTTTTTTTTTATAAACTATACTTTTTATAGATCGAATTTATTATAGAAGAGCTCTTTTATGCTGAAGAATCATCTTCATGATTAAGTGAACGCTATAAAAATTCTAAATTATCTTTTTGGCCCAGTCAAATAAATTAATTGTCTGAACATTGACATCTTAGAAGTAGATTATTTTTTGTACATTAGCATAAAAGTAACTTGTTTTTGCAATCGTAGTTTTTGAGTTACTAATATTTAAAAAGTCAAACATTTGTTAAATTGAACAGCTAATGAATTGAAATAGCGATTCATCTTTGTTCCCCTTTCTTAACTTCTTTTTCATACCACTAGATTGTCGGCCTCATATGTTCAAGTCGTTGTGAAAAAACTCGCCAACTGGTCGTGATCACGTGCTGGGGTAAATCTTACCCCAGCACGTGACCCATGAGGGGATCGCCTTAGGTTTGCCAATGCGCAGTCCATTATATTATATGTCTCTGTGCGCGTCCCGTCGTTAGCATTGGAGGTCACGTGATCAACCGATCTAATACTTTAATTATGATATCTATGGATATAATTCAGTTTGGATTGTTGTAATATCACAATAGAGTTCTTTTGATGGTTTATTATAAACTAGCAAATTTATACCCGTTCTTCGCACGGAATAAAAAAATATCAAATGGATTCCAAATATGTGTACCATATAACCTGTTATAGGATCATAAACTTATTATTGTTTCCGCTCGTTATAAATTATAAAATCCCGTTTTCATTGCCTTAAAATTCCAAAATGAAAATACGCTGTAAAATGCACTCATAAATGCCATCACAATTCCCTCATAAATACATAAAAACTTTTAGCTCATTTGGCGCGTTTTGGGAAATAATTTGGCGAGAAAATAGATATAGCTACCCACACCCATTATACAGCTCAAACACAATGACCTTCGAACAACCGACCAGCTTATAAATTATTCATAAAAGAAATTGCCTATTTGGCGAATTTTAGTTAATAATTTGGGGAGTTTGGCAACGTATTTGGCGAAAAAACAAAGATATAACACACTAATAGCTCTAGTGCGATGGCCTTTATTAACCATCATAGTTCACTAATAGCTTAACTATACATTTATTGCTTAAATATGCATACATGCAGTCAACAGAAAAATCAATGAAAAAATCATCAAATAAACCCACAATAAAATCCGGGAATGAAGACTGGCGGAATTACGTCACTTGAAACGTGTCAATTATTTTTCAAATAATGAATTTAGTTTCTGAAAGTAATGGCAAAAGAATAAAAGAAACATTTTGAATTTTAAATGTTTTCGTTAAAAGTTTTATTTAATTTTTTCAGCCGATGGCATCAGGAAAGAGAAAAAATGATCGGATTTGAGCGAAAGTGGTGTTTTTTTTTCAGAAAATTCGAATTTTCTCTAAAAATGGAACAAATATGAAAAAACTAAGCCTCAGGTGCACACGTTAGTATTAAAGGGAATCTATCTTTAAAATTTCGAATTCCTGTGGGCAGTATAAGTAGGTCTTTTACGATCCGAAGACAGACACACAGACAGACTCTTTCTTTTATTATTATAGACTAGCAAATTTATACCCGTTCTTCGCACGGAATAAAAAAATATCAAATAGATTCCAAATATGTGTACCATATACCCTGTTATAGGAGCATAAACTTATTGTTGTTTCCGCTCGTTATAAATTATAAAATCCCGTTTCATTGCCTTAAAATTCCAAAATGAAAAATACGCTATAAAATGCACTCATAAATGTCATCACCATTCCCTCATAAATACATAAAACCTTTTAGCTCATTTGGCGCGTTTTGGGAAATAATTTGGCGAGAAAATAGATATAGCTACCCACACCCATTATACAGTTCTAACACAATGACCTTCGAACAACCGACCAGCTTATAAATTATTTATAAAAGAAATTGCCTATTTGGCGAATTTTAGTTAATAATTTGGCGAGTTTGGCAACGTATTTGGCGAAAAAATAAAGACATGAAACACTAATAGCTCTAGTGCGATGGCCTTTATTAACCATCCTAGTTCAGTAATAGCTTAACTATACATTTATTGCCTAAATATGCATACATGCAGTCAACAGAAAAATCAATGAAAAAATCATCAAATAAACCCACAATAAAATCCGGGAATGAAGACTGGCGGAATTACGTCACTTGAAACGTGTCAATTATTTTTCAAATAATAAATTTAGTTTCTGAAAGTAATGGCAAAAGAATAAAATAAACATTTTGAATTTTAAATGTTTTCGTTAAAAGTTTTATTTAATTTTTTCAGCCGATGGCATCAGGAAAGAGAAAAAATTATCGGATTTGAGCGAAAGTGGTGTATTTTTTTCAGAAAATTCGAATTTTCTCTAAAAATGGAACAAATATGAAAAAACTAAGCCTCAGGTGCACACGTTAGTATTAAAGGGAATCTATCTTTAAAATTTCGAATTCCTGTGGGCAGTATAAGTAGGTCTTTTACGATCCGATAACAGACACACAGACAGACAGACTCTTTCTTTTATTATTATAGATGTGTGAAGAAGGATGCATAGAGAATTCTAACTTGGCATAAAAAAAATATGCTTTTATTTTTAAAGCATCAATTGAACTAATTATATATTTTTCGAACGGTAAATTAATTTAACAAACGATAAATGACTGAATTTTCGAAAGAAATGTTTAAATGGCAAATTGTGGCGACACAAAGATATTTATTAAAAAATATTACATTATTATTCTTCGAACTTCAAACAAATTAAGCAAACGATAAAGTCTAATTATTAAATCTGAGAAAGAGGATTATGGACTATTTTCAGGAACTGCTTAACGTTACTAGTAATCCAATAGGCACAAATATTAAATCTCCATTTGAAGATAAGATATAATTAGACATTGAAACTGGAGAGTTGGCAATTCAAGAAATTTGTGATGCAATCAAAGAACTAAAAACAAACAACAAATCAAGTAAGGTTTTTCGAAATTTGCTCGATCGATCATCGATCGTTCATCGGATTCAGCGAAAACTCACCGGTGATCGCATCCGTAATCCGAAAGTGCACGAGGCGACATCGGAAATCGGTGAACGAAATTCTATCGAAGTCATCGATTCGATATCGGTCAAAAGTGAAAATTCAATCAATGTACGTTTCATCGGAAAACTATGACGAATCGATATCGCAACGATAAGAAACCGAAAAATGTGGCTTTTTTTATTTTAGTACATACAAATTGCGTTAAATTATTTCGAAAACTTCATATCCGAAAACTATTATATTTAAACTGGTAATAGTTATTTTTTATTTACTTACACACAAAATTTTTAATTACGTGCGAAGAGAAATATTTTTACTGTGTGATAACTATTTCTTTTATTTACTTGGAAATTAATTTTTAACTTTTTGGCCATGATTAATTTTTGAAAAACTTAAATTAAAGAAAATAGATTTTTGAATAAATATTATGAACCAAACAACTTTTCAATACGTAAGTTACCAAGAGTTATTTTTAAATTTAAGATATTTCTATTAGTACTGTTAACTTAAATTAATATTTAAAAGGAAAAATCAAAATTAAAATGTCTTAATCAAGAACATAAAACTTCTTTAACGATCAACCTTTTGACCTCTTTATTTAAACTCAAATATTGTGCAAGTGTCGATAGCCGTGAGGTCTAACGCACGGTTCCAGTTGCAAGCAAGAGTGCGGAGTCCGAGGTTGGGGGTTCTGTCCCCCATCTGAATTCTAAACGAGTTTAATTCTACCTGACTAACAGAAAAAAATAGTGTCGCCATCTCGTTTAAAACTTTTGTACTAACATGTCGTAAACTGTTCGGAATTTTATCGCAAAGTGTTCGAAATTCCATCGGCCGATGAGATTTCGATTACTACTCATCGGATTCTTATCGATTTCTTCTTGACACTTGATCGGAATCTCATCGGAAAAACTCATCCTAGGCTGCTCGTTCGAGCGGACATAACCGAGCAGTTATCGAGCAATCGGGCAATTTTCAGCGAAAATCCGATATTCGAATTCTCATCGGCTCACCGGTGAACGATGAAAATTCGATTATCGGTCGATGAAAAGTTGCTACTAGGGAAGCGGGTCTCTGACCAAGCACATAAACCTGAATATATATGTCTACCAACCAACCAACCAACCATCAAGTGGCAATGATAGTATTCTTTCAGAAGTTATCAAAGCAGATACAGAAGTGTCAGCTACGCTTTGCATAAATTCAGGTAGCAATAATAGAGTGATTGTGAATGGTGTGTTTACAGAAAATTTTGAAATAAAAATAGGACTGAGGCAAGGCTGTGTCGTTTCGGGACATCTTTTTATTATTGCCTTGGACTGGATTATGAGGACCACCATGAAACCAATCGAGGCGTAAGATGGTACTTTGAGTTAATGACTCTTAAATATCAATCCGTACTGTTTCCTTCACTACTTTCTTTTCATTTATTCTCCCCATCGAAAAATCCCATTTTCTTTAATCATATTAATTTTCGAAAATATAACTACTGTTTAAATTCATGAATATAAATAATTTTTTAGCAAATGTTTATCTCTTGATACTATATATAAACTATTTTATTAGTAGTTAAATTCGATATAAAGTGAGTTAAACTGCTTAAAAAGTGGGAGTCCTACTGCTTTCAATATTTTTTTAGTTCCTTCTTATGTGTTTTAAATTTAATTAAAAAATTAAACCAGAAATAATTATGTACCATATCAATCATTACTATTAAAGGTAAATCTTAATGCAGAGCTTAAAAAAGAATGAACATATTTAGAATTTCAAATTTTATGCGAAGTCAGGTTCTTTTTATATTTTAAAGTGAAGAACTAACGAACTGATGTAAC
Source organism: Oedothorax gibbosus (assembly GCA_019343175.1). NCBI lineage: Eukaryota > Metazoa > Arthropoda > Arachnida > Araneae > Linyphiidae > Oedothorax > Oedothorax gibbosus. The sequence continues at coordinate 13,393,011 of CM033277.1, read as the reverse complement.
CCACTGGGGACATAATAATTAGCATACATGAAATTAAAAATCCAATTTTTTTTTTGTTTGGTCTTTTAATAATGTAGTATTAGCTAAGTATGGTAAAATAATAAACAATAACTATTCAGAGCATCTCATCTTGTGTCTCAGAATAAAAACGCACTTGAAGTTTTATTTACGACTAGCAAACTATACCCGTTCTTCGCACGGAATAAAAAAAAATATCAAACAGATTCCAAATATGTGTACCTTATACCCTGTTATAGGATCATAAACTTATTATTGTTTCCGCTCGTTATAAATTATAAAATCCCGTTTCATTGCCTTAAAATTCCAAAATGAAATATACGCTATAAAATGCACTCATAAATGTCATCACAATTCCCTCGTAAATACATAAAACCTTTTAGTTCATTTGGCGCGTTTTGGGAAATAATTTGGCGAGAAAATAGATATAGCTACCCACACCCATTATACAGCTCTAACACAATTACCTTCGAACAACCGACCAGCTTATACATTATTTATAAAAGAAATTGCTTATTTGGCGAATTTTAGTTAATAATTTGGCGAGTTTGGCAACGTAATTGGGGAAAAAATAAAGACATAAAACACTAATAGCTCTAGTGCGATGGCCTTTATTAACCTTCATAGTTCAGTAGTAGCTTAACTACACATTTATTGCTTAAATATGCATACATGCAGTCAACAGAAAAATCCAATTAAAAAATCGTCAAATAAACCCACAATAAAATCGGGGAATGAAGACTGGCGGAATTACGTCACTTGAAACATGTCAATTATTTTTCAAATAATGAATTTAGTTTCTGAAAGTAATGGCAAAAGAATAAAATAAACATTTTGAATTTTAAATGTTTTCGTTAAAAGTTTTATTTAATTTTTTCAGCCGATGGCATCAGGAAAGAGAAAAAATGATCGGATTTGAGCGAAAGTGGTGTATTTTTTCAGAAAATTCGAATTTTCTCTAAAAATTTAACAAATATGAAAAAACAAAGCCTCAGGTGCACACGCGGTATTAAAGGGAATCTATCTTAAAAATTTCGAATTTCTGAGGGCAGTATAAGTAGCTCTTTTACGATCCGATGACAAACAGACACACAGCCAGACTCTTTCTTTTATTATTATAGATAGATATCTAGTCTGTAAAACTAGTTTCTTTATGCATGCAGTGTTGCTGGCGCAAAAGCTGCATCTAGGGTAAAATGAATGTCATATTTTTTTTTATTTTATAAGGCAAAAAAAATGTGTTGGGATGGAAATTTTTGCAAACATATCTTTTGCAAGCTAACCAAGAACAAATTTAATCAATTTATAAATGTGTGTTATCAATTAATAAAAAGCAACAAGAATGATTATTTTTGCTTGAAATTTCATTTACACTTATAATTCTGTAAAACCAGTTTCCTTATGCATGTACATTGGATGCAGTAAAAACTGCGTTTGGAGTAAAATTCACTCCATATTTATCCGTAAGACTAATAATTTTGGCTTAAGGTAGCAGTTCTTTTGCAAACATATTTTTTTTATGATCGCTTGGATATATGAATATCTGTTTATCAGTTATTACTTAAATAATAGGAATGAAATATTTTAGAATAAATTTTGTAGGCCAATGTGTGAGTATCGTTTCGAACCTCGTTAACGCGAACTCGCTTAACACAAAATTTTGCTTAAGATGATCTGAAAGCATTTCCTTGGCCTATAAAGCTTTGAGCTAATGCTAAAAAATCTCTTAACGCGAGATCGCTTTCGGCGAAATCCCGCTTAACCCGAACAAAAAAATTTAGAATTCGATATTTTGCTTAGTAATTCGAAGAACGTACAAATTATACAAAACATTAAAAAAATCGGAAAAGGAACATTTTAAGAACAAATTGTCTTCCACTTCAGAGAAAATCACGGATCTTCTATGATTCGTCAATTTAAATTCAATTGCTGTTTTTAATTGGTGTTCCTTAAAAAATTTCTTATTTTTTCTATGGTGTGAACTCTCCAAATGAACTTTATTAATTGAATTTCTAATAGTATGCATGTATTATTAGTGTATTACATTTTGAAATTAGAATAATTTTTAGATGTTATTATTTTTTTTAAACTATTCACTGGTTAAATATAAAAAAAGATTCCTGACATTTAACGTGAAATTCGGTTAGCACGAAATGTTTCGGTGCTCCCTTCGAGTCCGTGTTAACGGGGTTCGACTGTATGTACCAATGTAGCTAAGATAAATTTCTTTAAATCTGCATTTCTGGTGTCACAGCTAGGCAATTTGGGTACAAAATATTTATTAAAATCAGACAAACTGTGCAAAGCAACTTCTTAGGCAAAAGCTGAAGCTGGACTGAGCAAAATAAACTTTGTTACTTATTTTCATTGTTAGCACACATTGTTGTAAAACAGTTGATTATAAAACATTATTTGTTTTTTTTTTCTTTTGATTAAAAATTCGTTTATATATAATATATATGAATATTTCTTAAATTCAATGAAAAATCCTTGACATTTTAATATTTAAATAAATGCGGCATATATGGGGAGTAGGATAGATATATTATAACATTTGTATAGAGATTTTACTTTTAACCTTTACATTCCTTAAGTACCTTGTTAGTATACATTTATCTTTATAGCTCTATGGAAGAATTCGTGGCTCATTCACTATAAGATGGTAAATATTATTATTTTTTTATGCATTTAAAATGCATCTTTTTTTGCTTAAATGCATTTTTTATGCATCATATTTGCGTAACTCGATTCTAATTTTATTTTCGATTTCATTTGGTGTTAACAAATAGAAATATCGGAAATGTGAAGGAATTTTTATGGAAAAGTGGGGAGTTTGTACCTAATTAAATATTCCTAAATATATGACATGCATAGGAATGCAAGTCTATATCGTTCCCTTTATTTTGCCATGCATCGTATAAACTTAAAGGATGTCCAGGAATTAATTGTGAGACGTTTTTTAGAGAAAAACAGACATGGATTGGATCTTGTTCAACCCTATACTGGTCCTAAACCCAGGTAAATGTGGAAGGTTTGACATGCACCCATCCCCGTAAAAAAATAAACCTTTTCAGAAACCGAAAGAAACAAAAACCCTACTCTGGTTTAGTTTAGTTTGAAATATCGTCGCACTAGATCTACACTAGGGCTATTGAGAACTAGAGCTACACTAGGGCTAATTTAGAACCACAGTCAAGTGACGAGCCGACACCTGAGTAGGCACCCAATGCAACCGTTAAGGGCGACATCATCAACGTTGGGAGTGGGACATTGGAGCATATTTAACGTGCACTCCGTCTACACGGGGTATTATTCGTCGGATATTTTTGGCTGCACGGGCCGTTTATAGGTCGGCAGTAATTTTGGCGATGCCCGGACCCAAGCCTGGGACCTTCCGCATGCATGGCGAATGCCTTAACCGACTGAGCTCCCCAGCTCTCGCCCTACTCTGGGGCAGGGCGATTTGATCTTCGATATCCCCGATGATGATGATTACCTACTGGAGTTTGAAACCCGCTATGATGCAGATGACGCAAAGCCGAAAGGGACCCTTATATGAGATCAAATATCAGCCCAAAATCTAACTTAACGTTGTAACCTGGAACCTACGCAATCATGTTCGAATCAGACAAGTTGTGAAGAGGGACTGTCAGTCCTATAGAGCTAAATGCATTAGTTTCGAAATCACACTTTTGAAAAAGAATTGCTTTGCCATGTTATGCCATTTTCACCCCCCAGATATGGGAATCATCATAACATCAATTTAAAATAAAATTGAAAAGAAAATAACATCCGGTTATTTAATTATTAATTGATGAAGTTTTAAAATAGTGTCGCCATCTGCAGTATACTTTGGCATTTTAAAGCTTCAAAAATACATAATTATATAAATAACTAGATAACATTTTTGTTTGAAATTGGTTTCATTTTGATGTTATATTGATTCCCATACCTGGGGAAAAAGGGCTAACATGCGGGAAAGCAATACTTCTGCGAAAGTTGTGATTTCAATACTAATGCATTAGCTCTATGGGACTGACAGTCCCTCTTAATGAGATGAAAAATTACAACATTGGCATGCTGGGTACATCTGAAGCAAGGTGGACAGAAATCATTTTAAGTGAGGACGCAAGAAAAAGTCTGATAGACTGGCAACCAAAACTCAATAGAACTATTCAAGCAAGGTTCTATTTATAACTTTTAAAACGAGTTTCATACAAGTATATGTACCAACAAATATTGTTGAATTCGAGGTCGAAACCGATTTTTACGACCAATTGAAAAATCTGATTGATGGGGTTCCCAAACATGACCTACTACTAGTGAAGAACATAAATTCCAAAATTGGAAAAACGATTAACAGAATATGAACATACAATTGGAAATGAGGCATTAGGAGAGAGAAACGAAAACGGGAAGCTTTTTTCAACTTTTGTGAACTCAATAATTTGATAATTGGAGGAAGCTTCTTTAAGCACAAAGGCTTTTCCAAGTTAATGTTTATTTCCCCTGATAGAAGAGCACCAAATTGAATAGATTATATAGCAATAAACGGATCTGACTTGGTGATGGCAAAATCAAGTAGAAAACATCAAAGAGAGAACCTAAAATAATAAATTATCAACACTTGCAGGCAACACCTTGTCGAAGCATCTCTCAAAAAGTCGTGTGAAAAGAATTGGAGTAAAGTCAATCAACCGAAGTATCATGTATGACATATGTGGAAAGATCTGAAACATTTATTACTTCAACCGCATATTTAATTTTATAATTTAAATGATTTGTTTAATATATATATAGTATTACCTTGTTAATTCGTTAAGATCACTTAGTGTAACAAAGCAAATACGTTTCCCACGAATATCACTGACTAAGCAAACGCATCTCTGCGACTCTTTCACCTTTTCAATCATTGATCCTCTACGCCAGGGGTTCCCAACCGGTGGTACGCGTACCACTGGTGGTACGTGGGAAAATTCAGGTGGTACGCATGAGTGATGTGACCAACATGATGTTATTAATAGCTTCTGTACACATGAGTAGTGAGCAAGGAAACATATTACTCATTATTTTAAACATTAACATTATTTTAAAGAGAAATCTTTAATTAACATATTTTTCGGATGTAAAAGCTAATACCCTTTGACATTCCGGCATCTCTGCTATTTTTGATGCCATTTGTTACGAGTTACTTGTGTGACAGTTGATTTTCTGAACTCTTATACATAAAAAATAAAATACATAAGCAGATTAAGTGTGTTGAAGAGGACTTAAGAGTGAAGATAAGTTCCATTACTCACTAATGTTGATATTTTAATCACAGGCAAACAACTAGTTTCACACTAAAGACTATAAAAGTATATTTTGTATGGTGATTAGTTTTTTGCTGAGTTTGTACTATTTTTTTTAATTGTATGAAAGACCCATGGGTAATAAATAAAATAATAAATTAATACAATTTTAATCTTTTTATTTCTCCTTGTATTATCAGCATGTTATAAATAAACAAATATCTAACCATAAAATATGAAGTTTTCTCAAGAATTTAATTCAAAAGACCTTTGAACACTTTTAGAAGAGTAAATATTATACTTTTATTAAAATATTTAGGTCTGGTGGTACGCCAAAATTTCTCAAAAAGTCAAGTGGTACGCAGGTGCAAAAAGGTTGGGAACCCCTGCTCTACGCAATTGGTAATAGAGCGCCAGTGTCTAAATATTATGTTTTCTTGTGACACTTTTAGAGCGAAACACTAAGGAGTCCACAGCTCAAAACAGTGCTATTCTAACTTCCAATGAAAGGAACTAAACCACTAAATTGTCGTCCTACTAAGCTCAGCTGTTGCATGGCCTTTTCACTTGACCCTGATTCTAAAGTATATGGCTGTAAACTCTAGTGCGACTTTAACCCCCCAAAACCTTCTGAAGTACAGTCTAAAAACAACTAAATGCTGTGTAGCATTATTAAATCATAAAGAATACATCTTATATTATCGATCTCAAATACATTTCTTACTCATTAACTATACAAGATGGTCCTTCAAAAATTATAATTAAAACGGAAAGTATCAGTGAATCATTGGTGCTGTTGAAGAACTACAGTGTCAGTCAATGGTGTTTCGACACCTACGACATATCCTTACTCTTTTTAATTTTCTCAAAAACTACTGTTGTTAACTGGGCGATAGCCAAACTGCAAAAACATTAGGATAAGAGGCAACCCTTCTTTTCTCATTCTGTAATAACATCTTTCACTAATTTTACATTTCTGATGAAAACAAGTCGCCAACAAAACTTTGGGAATCGCGCCTTTGTGCCAAACAGTATACATTACCGCTGTTCTTTAATTGGTTTGCTGAATTTACGTAGCGCTTGGGGACTAATGGCGACGAGCCTCATTATTTAGAACCGCGGTTAAGAGACGAACAAGTCTAACACCTCTATTGCACCTAACGCAATCACATACCGATATCGTACGCGGCGTCAAGAATTTAGACCATAACGGGCTTTACGTGTCTCAGTCTCATATACATGGCGTCATTTAATGACGAAACTTTTTTTGCCGTGCACGATCCGTTTACAGCAGGGTTTCCCAACCACTTGTGCGCGTACCACTGGTGGTACGCGGGAAAATTTCAGGTAGAACGCGTGAGTGATGTAAGCAACATGAAGTTTTATCGATCTTACAGAAGATAGTTCCATGTAAGATTATTTTAATGAGAAATCTTTAATTAACTTCTGGATCGAATGTAAAACCGAGTACCCTTTGACCTTCCGGCAAGCTCTGCTAATTTTGATAGCAGATTATAAAAGTATATTTTGTATGATGATTAATTTTTTGCTGAGTTAGTACTAATTTTTTATCAGTATGTTTTTAGACCTATGGGTAATAAATAAAAGTGTTAATTAATACCATTTTATACTTTTTTTGTGTCTCCTTTATTATAAGCATTTTATAAATAAACAAATATATAACCATTAAATATTAAGTTTTCTCAGGAATTTAGTTTAAAAAAAACTTTAAACACTTTTAAAAGAGTAAATATTATACGTTTATTAAAATATTTAGGTATGGTGGAAGGCCCAAATTTCTCAAAAGTCAAGAGGTACGCAGGTGCGAAAAGTTTGGGAACCCCTGATTAATAGGATTGTTAAGGTGAGGATATGATACTTGAATGTATCCTCATTGGCATGACGCCTTCCTTAATCCACCGCGCTTAACATTCGCCACAGCTGTTCGATTTAAAAAATAGAGCTGTTAAAAACTTTAAAAAAATAATAACAACATACCCGTGAACTTTTGATCCCCTTTTAAAATCTTTACTTCTTTATGCCACAATAGCGCAATTTTGACGTAAATTAATTAACTTTAGGAGACTAACTCTAACAAACAGCTTCGTGCGAGGAATCTCTGGATGAAATGAGAAAATTGTTCATTTTCATTGTTAGCAAGTATTATTGTAAACAGAGAAGAGTGTAACAACAATTAATCTCTTTACTTTTCAGTGCTGCTTCGATCCATTATTGTTTAAATTTGTACAAAATAAATAATATAATAAAATATAAACAAGTAGGGTCACCCGGGGTAATTATTGGACACGGAAAGTCGGAGTAATTATTGGTCAGGGCCCAACAACCATAATGCATCATAAGTTATTGCGTCTAACAAACCACAATTTGTTAATTGCATATCCAGCAATGCTGTGATTAATTATTGGGATTAGATAAGTACTTTTTCTCAAAAATATATTAATAACCCAAAGCGCTTAAAAAACAATGGTTTAAACTTTTGTTGAATCGATGCTAAATTGTGTATAATTTGGTTTTCTTTTACATGATCTTGAATTTTTTAATGCTTATTCTTAGATATGTTTATGAAGGTAGTTTGTAATGAAAAACAACATCGTGGGATGAATAGTAACATTATGACATGCATGTTTAGTTACGGGTAATTATTGGACAAAGCGGGGAAATTGTTGGAAATGCTATGAGTTAAGACAGATTACGAAATGCTATGGTTAAGACAGACAACATCGCTTAAATTTTACATATGCTTAAATTTACTTGGTATAGTTGTGTGATTAAGAAACACCATGTACGCAATGTTTGAACTTGGAAAGAGTAGAAATTCAAATTTTGGGTAATTTTTACTAGATTTCACTGTTATAAATTTTTTACAGAAGCCATCTGGGGTTAAATAATTATCAAATGCACAGTACTATAGTACACACCGTATCACACAATTTACCCCATGAATCTAGTCACTGTACAGAAAAGATTAAAAACTACTGTCCAATAATTACCCCAATTGGTGGGGTAATATTTGGACACATGTTTATTTTTTTTCTTCAAAGTTTTACAGTGGAAATAGTAAATTTCAACAATGGTACCCGACATATATATCTAATAGTCATTATGAAAAACATTAGTTGTTAAAAAATTACATAAATGTGGGAGCTATGGTAGGGAGTAGTACTGAAGTTTGATTTTTTGTCCAATAATTACCCTGTGTAACCCTAGGGGGGTTTGTTACAGAATCTATCATTTAAACCGCTTTCACACAACATGTGCTCAATATTAAACACACTATTTATACAACTCAGAAAGAAATTCGCCAAACAGGGCCTTTAGCTAGTTCTAATTCAAACTTTAAAACGCTATTTTCATTAATCTTCTTTCACAGATTTAATAATAATCGGTCTTTATCGTTTGCTAAATTTATTCGAATAATAATGATGTAATTATTTTAAATAAAATATCTTTACTCGCCACAAGTTCCCATGTTCAGTAACTTTCTTTCGAATTCAGTTATCATTTATCGCTTGTTAAATTAATTTACAGTTCAAAGAATTAGTAATTTAGTTAAATAATTAGTAAAATTGATGCTTTAAATATAAAAGCGAAACTTTGCATATTTTTTATGCAAAGTTAGAATTCTCTAGGCATCTTTCTTCATACATAATAATGAACCATCAAAAGAACTCTATTGCGATATGACATCAATCCAAACTGAATTTTATCACATAAATAATATTTTTTCAAGAGTTTATTTTTATTTTAAATGAAGTTTCTCGTACGTTTGACGCAATGAAAACAGTGAAAATTTTGAATAAAAATAGAATTTGCATGTTATTTTAATATAGATTAAATACTTAGTAATTTAAATATTTTAAATAATAAACTTCTAATTAAAATTTTTTAATGAAATTTGGAATGTACCCAAGCCTGATTTTTTGCTTCAAAATGACGTATCCCACTTTTTTGTGAGACTTGCTGTTCGTTTTGTGAAAGCGGGTGACGAACGGATGGATGGCGGACTGACGGACGGAACGATTATAAAACCTTCCACTTTTTACGTTATAAACCTAGTGTGGAAGCTAAAAAGGAAAAGTGGGCTAAAATTATAAGTTGGTAAGAGGAGTTATTTGTATATAGAAAAAAGCATTTTAAGCTTTTTTTATAAATGGAAAACCCCTGTAGATTTGAATATAAAGCATGGATATACTTTGAATCACGGGTTATGACTTTTTCTTTTAATTTCGGAAACATTTTACTCTACTCCCTAAAAATCTTTTTCAGATATTTCAATCAAGGAACCGAGATTATCTAAAACGTGTTATACTCAACCAAATTTGATCCAGAATTTGTTACAATATTTTTGGTGCTGCCATCTACATTTACAGCTGGTTAATAAATATTGACCTTGGAATCTTGTACTGTAATAAATATAAATTATCTAACTGTACTACTATTATTAACAACTACATCTCTTCTCGTCTTGACTTAGGACTATTTTGTTACATTTCGTTTACATCGTTTACATCCGATTACATAGTTTTTGTTAGATTTGTTATTTTTGCTATCATTGTTTTTTTGTACTCATACATATATTTTTGTACTTAAACATTTATACATACTATATTTTCCTCTGTCGATATGATGATATTTCTGTATTGATGTATTAAATTTCAAAATAAAACTTCATGTAGAAAAAACTTACAAGAAATTATTCTTTAAAAAAAAGGATTTGGTTGTGTCTTATGTGGATTTTTTTTTTAAATAAGGACATGTCCACTCTGATCTAGACAGACTTTTCAAATTATTCAGAAATGCTATGAACGTCCTTATTTACTATTGTTCTGAAGGATGACCCCCCCCCCCCCCCACACACACTTATCAAATATGGACATATTAATTTAACTTGATTATGAATTAAAACATTCATGCCACCTTATTCCCCAAATAAAGCTCCACTAATGGGGTTGTTTCACAGAGAATCTGGCAATAGCTCTGCGGTTTTGTTTTCATGTCTCTCGAATTAGTTTTGTTGATATTCGAAATTGAGTTTTCTAAGAATAAGTTATTTTAGTTGTTATTTTTTAAAATTACAACTTCTTTCTGTACTGTTGGTTGTTTTAATCATTTATCAAGGAAAACTTGCGTTGAAAGAAGTTGGAATTTAAAAAAATTAACAACTAAAATATTCTCTTCGAAAACTCACTCCCGAATACCAAAACAACAGTAATGCGAGAGACATGAAAACAAAACCGCAGAGCTATTGCCAGATCCTCCGTGAAACAACCCCATTAGACGTGTACTTACTACTTAGTTCTTCTGATCAGTGGAGGATTCAGAAATTATTATTTGTTTGGGGAGCTACAATACATTTTCACACATACCTTTTCCTCTCTAAAGTTTTTAATTACCCCTCAAAATAGTTTTTTTTTTGGGGGGGGGGGGGGGGTCGACAATTTATTTTCTACCCTCTTAGTCAATAGAGCCAGTTACTTCACTTTGGGGGGGGGGGGGGAGGATGGACTAAACTTCATTGTTTCCTTAATCCTTCACATGAGCTATCCTCTAAAGTAATTACAATTTGTTGTTTAATCTAGAATTAAAAACTTTAGATTTGAATTTAAACAAGTAGGTTTGTTACAGAATATGTTACTTAAACCGCTTCCACACAACATTATTTTATGCTCAACAGGAAACAAACTATTTATACACCTCAGAAAGAAATTCGTAAAACAGAGTCTTTAGCTAGTTGTAATTCAAACATTTAAACGCCAAAATTAACTATTTTCATTAATCTCTTTCTCAGATTTAATAATTAGACTTTATCGTTTGCTAAATTTGTTTGAAGTTCGAAGAATAATGAATATTTTTTAATAAATATCTTTGTGTCGCCACAGTTTCCCATTTACATTTCTTTCGAAAATTCAATTATTTATCATTTGTTAAATTTATTTACAGTTCGAAAAATATATTATTAGTACAATTGATGCTTTAAAAATAAAAGCGAAACTTTACATATTTTTTATGCCAAGTTAGAATTCTCTATGCATCTTTCTTCATACATATATAATGAACCATCAATGAACCATCAAAAGAACTCTATTGTGATATTACAACAAAACAATTCAAACTGAATTATATATATAACACATCAGTAAATATTCTTTCAAAAGTTTTTATTTTTATTTTAAATAAAGTTTCTCGTACGTTTAACGAAATGGCAACGGTGAAAATATTGAACAAATATGGAATTTGCATGTTATTTCAATGTAGATTAAATTTTTAGTTATTTAAATTTTAAATAAACTTCTAATTAAATTTTTTAAATGAAATTTGGAATGTAGCCTAATCTGATTTTTTGCTTCAAAATGACGTATCCCACTTGTTTGTGAGACTTACGGTTCGTTCTGTGAAAGTGGGTGACGGACGGACTGAACGATTATAAAACCTTCCACTTTTTACGTTATAAACGTAGTGTGGAAGCTAGTTACGTACCATAAACGAGTTTACGAAAATAGAACCTCGAAAATATGTCCAAAGAAGTGTAAGGAATATTACAGTAGCAAACAAGTTAAAGAATTTCTAATTCAGTTCTTAATTGCTTTTTATACTTAACTCGTTCATCCTTTATCATAGTCATAATTAAAATAAATGCAAATCGTCTAGCAAAATAAACTGCCCCAAAAATATATATTTTCATATGTAGTTATATTTAAATTCTATAGATGGCGCTACAATCTTACCTCTGAAGTACCAGTCATATTCTAATCTTTTCTTTTTAGATTTTTAAAAACATGTGAAGGGGTGAAAGCAAAATAAACAGCCCGTAAATACTCAAAATTCGAGAAAAAGAATCACTATTATAACTGGCTATAGCAACTACTGTCACACCAGTTGTTAGGCATGACGTAAACCCTGGCGACATGATTATCAAGCGGTGGGAAGGAGGGGGGGGGGGAGAAGGAGAGGCAAACGAAGAACGGGCCCAAGAAATTGTTATGAGAATTATCAGTTTAATGAGTTAATTATTACAAAACAAGATTTTAAAACAAAATAATTATGCCTAAAAGGTGCCTTACTCATTTTAGTTTTGCCTTACTCATTTTGGTTTATTTTTATTTTATGCCTTTTTGTTAAAAATGTGAAAACAATATTTTCTCTCCCTTATTAAAGCACAAAATCATTTTCCCAATTAAATTTACGTATTTATTTACGCTTTAGAAAGTCAAAATAGTAGCATAAAAAAATTGTTTATTGTTATTTTGTATCCGTTCGAATTTGACTCTCCAAAGAAGAAGCCGACTAAAGATGTCAGTTTATATTGCCATATTTCTCACTTCAAAATGTTTCGCAAACATATGATGCGAAAACCTGCGCTGCGCAGCTCCTTAGCAGATGTGATGGAAAGCCGATTTTAGGTAGTGAAAGTTTTATTTTCTCCAAAAACATCAGAAATCTTTGAGTTTTGTTATTAAAATATTTATGGATACGAGTCGATGGACAATGATTTCAAAAATTGATATTGTTCTTTATTCCAAGGCTTTTTACTGATCGATCGGCGTATAAATCTATAAGGTAAGCTAATGCTTTTATCGCTAGTTCTGATATGTTGAAGTGTTCAAAATGATATTGATTCGACTTATTTACATAAAATATACAGGGTTATGTTTTCTAAGACGCTAAACAAATGTTGTGACTTTTTACGAAATTTATCTAATTATTCTCTGATATATTTCTGTTCATAAATGTACCTGTTTACTTAATGACTTCTTAAGAGTACTGCTTTTAAGTTTTTATGCTTTCAGTTCTTGTATTGTTTTATTAATTTTCATTGAGCAATCAGAAAATGAAATCTTTAGTTATTCAATTTTATTTTAAACCTTGGTTTGGCTTGAAATTTTTTATTCTGTTTAAATCTAAAACTTTTTTTTCTGGGCATAACAAAGTACCTACTACAACATTCCTAAATAGGAAGTTTTTGTAATACAATTATCCTTGCACTAAAGCATGTGAATGCAAAAAAAACTGGACCTGATATTTCTAGTTAAATAGTTTCTTAGCACAATTATATACTGTATTTAGCTTTTATATTATATAACATACCTACTACATTTGCTTTTTATTTTCTTACTTTCACACAATCTTCAAGGATACACATTTGTTTCTTTCGATTTTAAAATAAGACAGTTTGTGAATAAAATTAACTGAATTTTTAGAAAAGATATTTTGGGGATTATCCCCTTGACTGTTTCTCCTCCCTCATATTATCGCCTCACAATAATTTGTATGGTTATTGTTTATTATTTGTTTATTTTTGTAGTTTGATAAATTTATTGTGTTTACAGTGTTTATGTTTCAATGTTTAATTTTCATATCTAGCAGCAAGGATTTGGTGAGCGTTTACAGGTCAACGGGTTAATCCCTAAAGTTTTTACCAAGGTACCGATAGAGAATATTAGTACACAAAGATGGAAAAATATTGGTTTTGAAATGAGTACGATAAAGGAATTAATCTTTGTTTGAATATCAGCCTGGTTAAACAAGTACAGATATAGTTGAAGTGCATTAAACCGAACTTGTATAAGTTTAATTATTGTGATTCGTATTGTTTTCCACATTTCTTTGTATCTCAAATAGTACATTCATTCAGATAAGTCGAGTTATGTTTTAGAAAAACTAATTCTGTAGGTTCTTTAGGTTTAAAATTAACATGGTTTAACTGTACATTAGAAGTAGGCTTGAGCAGAAGGCATACCTGGTTGCTTGATTTGTCGACTAATGAAGTGAACCATAGTTGAAATATTGTCAGGACTGTTTTGCTACATTATTTGAGCTATAAAATTTTGAACACATATGGGCAAATCTACCATAATTTTACTTTTATATACCGTGAATTTAAATTTTATACATCGTGAATTTCCGTACCGTCCGTTCCTTACCGTCTCAATGATCTAGGGATGGAAAACCGAAACCAGTTTTAAGACTAACCCGTTTTTTGTGATTTCGGTTTTATTGAAAAATAGTTATTTTTGTAAGACAGGTTTCTTTAGCGCCATTTTTTTAAACTGACATCCTTATTATTATTTTTTTTACAAATGAGCTTTGATGAACTTTTTTTTTGTAATTCTAGAACCCTTATAAGCTTTTTTACGCACATTTAAAGTGAATTTGAAAAAATGAAAGTGAAAGTTTTTTGTAGGTACCTGAAATTAAAAATTATGGTAGAACTGCCCATTTTTTATTCCTTCGTATGGCAAGCTCAATGACTTTAAGTCAATGGCTACTATAGGGTTAGTCACTCACTCACTTATTGTTAGTCACTCACCCTATTGTCCTAGAGTGGCTCATCAAATACACAGCCTCAAATAACATCCAATGGTAGATGGCTCTGATTTATCACAGCATTACTACTACCATTCATCTAGATTCTAGCAAATATTGTAGTATATAAGCCAACACAGCTTTGTCTTCACCATGAGGTACCGTTTGGTGGACGCAGGTCTTTGTAATGTCTTTGTCAACATTGGTGACCAGGACGTGATCTGGCGCCGACACCTATTGATTCTTTACAAAACCTGTGCTCGACCTTGGTGCTACTCGTGCACTTAAAGCTGTACCCAAGGTAGCTCAACAAAGGAGCCTGTCACTGTTTCATACGTCTTAGAGGGGAGTAGTGTAGTGGTCCGCCACACATGCAACCTCAAATAACATACAATGCTACATGGCGCAAATTCCCACTGCATTGCTACCAGTTATCGAGATTATAGCAATTATTGTATTTTATAAGTCGACTCAACTTGGTCTTTACCTTGAAGTACCTTTTGAGGTTGTTGTAGTATCTTTGGCAACACACACTACATTTTTGACCTGTAAGTGATCCATCTCCCATTTCTACTAATTTCTTACCAACTTGCGAGGCCCAGTGGCTTAGTGGTAGTTCTTTGCATTGCCACGCCCCAGGTCCGGGGATCGAGTCCCAGATAGGGCGACGTTCACTCATCCTTTCAACCCTTAAGTGGGTCGATAAAATGAGGACCAAGCATGCTTTTGAACTAAACACTGGAGGTTCCGCATGAGGTTGAACACCTTACCGGGACATATGCCTAGCACCCCAAAGACCTTGGTCACGTAAGCAGAAATGGGCACTTCAGGCCGTGGCCCACTAATGGGCTGTTGTGCCAAGGAGTTTAGTTCTTACCAACCTGCGCTCGACCATACTTGTTCACTTCCTGCTAATGTACTAAGGCACACCACACAGTGAAGTAGCCCGCCTGCACACAGTTTTCTACGTCTAGGAAGGGAGTGGTGTAGTTGTCTGTTGCACATGCAACCTCAAATAACATTCAATGCGAGATGGCACTAATTTACTGCTGCATGCAAGTCAGGTAAACACCCAGTGGGTAGGGCACTTAAAATGGGTATTCAGTATTCACCCTTTCCCTAGGTGAATTCCCAAAACTAGAGTATTAATTACTTTAAATTATTCTGTTGCAATGGGAGCTTAATTTTGGGTGGCTTTTTAAATTTTTCAAAACAAATCACTTTTTCCAATTTCAACTTGTAGGAATAATTGAAGAGCTTAGTGAAAGGACGTTCTAAGTGACATTTTTGGAAAAATTGAGATTTTTGTATCAATGAACATGTTATTCCCTCCTTTAAAGATAACAAGATTTCTCCTTTCCATAAAATTTAAGTTAAGTATACTTCTTACCTTTTGTAACTACCGTTTTTAGCGCATTTAAGTGAAACGAAAAACTTAGTTCATTTTCTGGTTTTCACTTTTTTGTCACTTAGCACATTCTTCCGTTAAGCTCTTCAATTGTATTGTTATATTCGAAGAATTGAAAAAAAAATATGTCTTATGTAAGCTCTCAACCTTTTTATTCAGTGGAGAAATACTTTGAAATTAAGTTTAAATATAGATTCCTTTTTTAAAAAAAACTAATTGTTTAGGGAATTTTTTTTCTATGCAGGCCACTTAAGCTTATAATTCTTTTTGATTTTCTTTTGAGCTTTTGTTTAAAGTTTATCGATTGCCTACTAAAATTGGTAGACTAGTTAAAAATTATACATGTTATATGATTCTCAGAATTGACAGTATGGAAGCTTTTTAATGTTTAAATTAATAAAAGATTGAATTTACAATTCCACATTTTTAAGTTCCAAAAAGATTTAAAGAGCATTTTTTCCCTACTATAGTTTACCTGGTTCAGTCTTCAATGTTCTAAATCATAATGTGTTGAAAGAGACAGCATAAAAACAAGGTGCAAATAGTTTTTTAAAATTAATTAAAAAAAAAAAACTTTTTACCTTTTAAGTAAATAGTTTGAGCCGTGTTTTACATTGTCTTTGTGCAAAGCTTTATCTGAAAAGCAAAAAAAAATTGTGTTCTCTAAATAATCATGACATAGCTATAAATAAAAACTAGTAGATATGTTGTATGTCGTATGTTGTGTCTGATGGCTATAAATTATTATTAATTAGGCACTTTAAAAACCTTTGATAAAAAGTAAAAATAAAAAAATCAAAGAATCATTAAGAAATAGAATTTTTAATTTGTAATTTTCTTGTGAAAGTAATTTTAAAAAATGATTTGCAGTATTTGTGCTGACTTACGTTTGTAAGAAGTTGTCTGTTGTAAAAATTTTTTAAATGTCTTCTAAAGGTTATTTTTACTACTATTTTCCTTAAGTAAATAGATAATTTTACAGCTTCAATTTTCTATCTTTTTAATGATAAAATAAATCAATCGTCTAGAATTAATACATTTTTTAACATCCGGGAAAATGAACCAAATTGACTTCTGGACGCACTTCAAACAATCAATAGTTTCTTCCGAATTGACCGATCAATCATTGAACGTGATGTTATTCCTTAATTCGGCTACAAGAACACACACACCCTTTTCCCTTTTACATAATAAAGGAAGTTTCCCCGATTCTCGTAAAAGATTATCGCTTTCTTGGGAGGTAGCAACCTCATTAATATTCGTTTTGGACTCAAAAACAGCTGAAGTATGATTTGTTGTCTTCACGAATATCAATTGTTCTAAAGTTGGAATGTTAGGAAGTTGAATCCAGTCTAAAGTTTTGTACTGGTGTTGGTGATGAAGTTTTACTTATTTAAATGACGCCTGGTACCGTTCGCATTGGGAAGCTTATATGACAAATCTCGGATCTTTTCATTGAGGTAATCACTATAAACTATCAGCCAGTATCTATTTAATCCTTTAACTTCCTGTGGGCTCGGGAAATACGCGTTGGGCGCTTACTCAGGTGTCGGCTTGTCACTTGACTGTGGTTCTAAATTACGACGCTCCTGTCGCCAATAGCCATCGTGTAACTCTAGTGCAACGATAAATCAATCTTACCTAACGTAACCTTTTAACTTCCAGAAAACCGAATTCTGGTGGAATCTTGTAGCTCTAGTGCGACAATAATTCAAAACTAACGTAACTGAATTCTGGTGGCATAGGTCATTTTTAGGGGTGGAGGGTAATTCTGAGTTACTTTCAAAGTTTGAACCAACAACCAAGATATATATTTTTGAACAGCGGTCAAGCGACAATGCACCTATTTTAGGAGTCAACGCAAACTAATTGTGACCAGTGACAGCCCGCGCGATGACGTCAGTGTTAGTAGTAGTCTATCAAATAATTAGAAAGTTGGCTAATAGGTTTGGTCGGTTAGATTAACATCGCACTACTGCTAATCAAAGGCTGATGCTACAGTCTTCGTAATCCGTACAGCCGTTACGCAGTGAAGCCAGGGGAAGTGGCATTTTGTTTGTTGTTTGCCGAGATTTTAAGTGTTATCACACCGAGAATCATAACGTGAAGAACATTTTTGGTTAAATAAAAGCAGTTAATTTCCTATAAAATTGAACTTGTTCTGTTCAAGAACCTTAAAGCCCGGGTAAATTCTGGACCTCTGAGTCAAATGATTCAGACCCCCTAAATTCAAAAATTATTTATTACATTATTACAGTTTTGCACACAAAATCTAAATTAGCACATAAATTTAAAAAAGTTCACAAGTAAAGGTCTTCAATTTCACTTTTAAAAAAAATACAATGTAGTTAATGCTCATCTCAACCCGCCCATCTTGTAAAAGGAAAATTTATCGTCTGACAAAGGTGAGATATCTCTCAAATTTGAACCTGTCAACCTAAAATAAATAAAAAAAAATGTAAGAAAAGTGCCTAACCGATAAGAAAAAGACCCAAATCGCTACTTGAGCACACACACATCCTCGTGTATGTTAGTTATTTCTAAAGATGACGTCACTCTCGTGGGCGTGTGACGCCACAAAAGAGGTTCTGATCGCTGGGACCAATGGGATCGGCTCCCGCGCTTCTTGTTGTTGGATGAGTTGAAGAGCTTAGTGGAAAAACGTGCTAAGTGATATTTTTGAAAAAATTGAGATTTTTGTGGCAATGAACATTACTACCGTCTTTAACGATATCAAATTTCCCCTTTTACATATACTTTTAGTCGAGTATATTTTTTACAGTTGGTAAGTACCGTTTTCAGCATATCTGAGTGCAAACTAAAAACTTTAAAACTCATTCTCCCGTTTTCACCATTTTGTCACTTAGCACGTTCTTCCACTAAGCTCTTCAGTTACGTATGTGGACAGGAATCCTTCTCTTGCATCACTTAATGATGAGGGGATGGTGTTGTGAAGTCACTTGTCTGGCTTCTTACCTTCTTCTAATTGTCTCCAGGTGTGACAAGGAGAAAACAAAAATCTTTGTTGGGACTTGGTATTAGGTAGTTTTGGCGTGGGTTGGAATCCGGGTTGGAGATGCATCGTATCGAAGAAGCTGGTGTCAGTTAAATTGATGGTCAACCAGCTGAAGAATTTGTCTTGTCGTCTGATTGTTTTCCTTGGAGTTTCATACTAACTATAGAATTCCAAACCATAATAGCTTTAATGCAAAGTTAACAAACGCAAACTAATTTATGGCAAGCGCAATTTATTCCTTGAAAGGGATTGGGTCTTATTTTATCTGTAAAAGGGAAGATCAGGTTTTAAAATCATATTGTTAAACAGAGAAGACTCCTTTTTGTCCTTAATGTAAAATATAGAGCCTTCAACGTACTGACACGCACACAAGACTATATTCAAAATAGACGCTTCCATTAAAATTTTTAATTATCCATGTATTGCTCGAGTGCGACGTTATCCTTGTAGTCCAATGTCCTGGCTCCACGTAAAATGTCTTGTCCTTAATAAAACTATATGACGCTGCTTTGTGCTGTCTCTTTAGGTGTCGATAACTTGTTCTCTGAGTTGTGTATATCCATATACTTAACCCACACACATCCCATGTACTTAACAAATACCATTTTATTCTTACGTAGGTCAATTTTCTATGTCTTTAAAAGCAAAAACTGAACTTGGTCTGGATTTTTCTTTTTGTCATTTTTCTTCAATATGGTGGCAGTCAAAGTTGGACATGTAATGTATGGGGTTTCGAAAATTACCTTTTTCCGTTTTCAAGGTACCCCAAAATCTGGTGAAACCAGTCTATTTTTAAATGGTGCTGACACTAATTAAGTGAATATTATATGATTTGTTCTAATTTTTAAAATTGAGTACATGATAGTTGTTTAACGAGTACTAATTCCCGTTGGTCATGAAATGCAACGAAAATATGGAAATTTATTATTTATTTTAGCCAGCGACATGGGAGGGTATCCCACCATCGAAAACTGGGTATCCTTCTACGGAATTCTGGGAGGTGGGGAAAACAGTCGGTAGGGCTCTTGCCTTGTATACGAAAGGTCCCAGGTTTGGGCCCGAGCATTGCCGGAATAACCGCCGGCCTATAAACAGTCTTAGCAACCAAAAAGTTATCCCTCTCTATAGAAGGAGTGCACGTTAAATATGCTCCAAATTCCCAACGCCGTGTACGATGCGCTCTTAAAAGTTGCGTTGGGTGCGTACTCAGGTGTCGGCTTGTCACTTATCTGTGGTTCCAAATAACGAAGCCCGCGGCCAATAGTACTCGTGCAGCTCTAGTGCGACGATAATTCAACCTGGCCTATAAACTAAGTTTTTTTTGTTGTTTTTCTACCCATATGGCTTGATATAGCAGTAGCCGGACTGAATATAGTCCCTTCTAGAAAATTCCTGATTCTTATTATAATTATTTTATTATCATCACCTTCGTGTAGCTCTACTGCGACGATAATTGAACCTAACCACTTATTCATGAAATGCAACGAAAATATGGAAATTATTTATATTTTACCCAGCGACTTTGCATGAGGACCCCACCATAAAAGACTGGATTTCCTTCTACTGAAATCTGGGGGCTGGGGAGCACAGTCTGTAAGGCCCTTGCCTTGTATTTGAAGGGTTGACCTACAAACAGTCTTATCTGAGAAAAGTCAGACGAATATTACGCCCTATAGAGAGAGTGCTCCCTAACTATAATACAAATTTCCAACGCCATTTCGATGTCGCTCCTAAAAGTTGCGTTGGGTGTCTATTCAGGTGTTGGCTCGTCACTTGACTGTGGTTCCAACTTACGACGCCAGTCACCAATATCCCTCGTGTAGCTCTAGTGCGGCGATAATTAAACCTAATTGAACCCATGGAACAAGAAATGAACTCTTCGCTGCCTGTCGACAAGCTCTATAAAGAGAACGTTCTTTACGCACATCTTCAGCTCTAGTGCGACGATAATTCAACCCAACTCTATACTGAAATCTGGATCGCGCACTGATCGAACCATCGTGCCTCCATCTGATAACGGGTTGTTGTTCTCAGACCATATCCTGTGAAGAATAACCAGGAGATGTATCCCAGTCTTTTTTGTCGCGTTCCAGAATAAGACCGATCCTATCTCTCCGGCCGCACACTTCCGTCGTCTAGATAAGGGCGTGGTTCCGCGGCCAAATCCCTGGCTCATCATCAACAGAGGATTTTCGATAAGGACTTTGCGAGGCGCCAAAGGCTTTTTTCCTATTTCGGGCTGCAAAAATATATCCCATCGTACATGCATGTCGCTTCTTGGGTCTTAAATTTGATGCATTTTTGTTTGTTTTTTGTTAATAGGTGGACAGAAAGCGTACCAGACTGACGTACAAAAAGTATAAAAGATATGTCTCTAAAGGCATACCCGGTGGTTCTAAATTATGACGCCCGTCGCCAATAGCCCTTGTGTAGCGCGACGATAATCCAAACTGAACTAAAAGTGCACATTTTCTTACAAAAAATTATTTTTAAAATTTGATGGTTTGAACGACTTTGGAAGTGGGTATGGACGGAATGTCAATGTGTCTATATTTTTATGAAATGTCGCACTTATAGAGCTACACGAGCGCTATTGGCGACGAGTGTCGTAAGTTTTAATCGCGTCGTGGTCAAGTGACGAGGCCGACACCTGAGTTAGCACTTAACGCAACCTTATAGCAACATCGTCCGTGGCATCAAGACGGTGGACCAATTACCTTTTTGTGTGTGATAAAGGATTTGCCGTTATATGTTTGTATAAGGTGATCAGACGTATTGCATTTCGCGCCAGTACAGTTTAATTTGTTATTCAACTATCTTGCTATAAGAAATCTGCAAACAGTTTCCTTTATATTTTTTAATAGTTTTTTCAATCAAAAACAACGTAAACGAAATATGAATTATGAAAGTTTAATGATGATTTAATAGTCGAAAAGTTAATCAGTGAAACAAATCTGGTCAGGCTATGTCTGTAAAGTATCTCTGCTCCTCCCCCGTTGTTATTTCATTAGCTCGAAAAAACAAATCTTTAATATAAATCTTTAAAAATATCTGTCAACTTCATGTGAATACGATTTATTACGCTCAAACTTTTCCCAAAAACTGAACAAAACGAACACAGTTATCGCAACTCAAAAAGAATTCCAACTTCGACTCTATCCATCCCTCAGCATTCGTAGCTGCAGGCCCAGGATCTCCGATTCCTAAGCGCAGTAAAACTATCCTTTACTGTTTCAATTTCATTTTTTCCTCGAGTCTTCAGCATTCATGATCTCAAGAGCCATTCTTCTGCTGGCTGAACAAAAGTGTGCTTCACTAGGATTGTTTCATGCCGCCAAAAACCACACGCGGGTTGGTGATGGGAAACACAAGGATGACTTATTTTTCTACCTAATATTTATGGGAGGAATATGTATTTAATTTAGTTATTTTTATGTGAATTAGGCTGGTTTTGAGTCGCCCTATCTGGGCGGTTTGAGCTCTGGGTTCAATACCTACTGAAGACTTGGTTGGAAGTTGTATCTTAACGTTTTAAAAGTTTTGTAATACGGTGTAAAACCTCTGGACTATTTAAAACATAAAGGAATTTTTAAAAAATATATTATTTAAGAACTTTATGGACATTTATTTCCTTGAACTTTAGCTTGGGTCAAGCCACAATTTGCCTTTGGACTGTTAAAGTTTGTGGGAGAGAGACAACGCAATCATAATACGATAGATACCTTTCATTTATATGATCTAGACGTAATGTGGAGCTTAAAAGTAGCTATTCTCTGTGGATAAATAAAAGATACTGGAAGTCTCCAAATTAGGGTGGCCAGACGTACTGCCTTTTGCAGTAAACTTTAGTTTGTTTTTCAACTATCTAGCTATAAAAATTGTGTAAATAGTCTCCGTTTAATTTTTTAATAGTTTTTCAAACAAAACAATGTGAATAAAATATGATTTATGATAATTGAATGATGATATCATAGTCGAAAAGTTAATCACTGAAACAAATTTGGTCAGGCTACACCAAATGCAATCCTCCTCATCAGGGCCTGACCATGACAAACGGTCTAAAGTTGTGGGCAAAAGGCCTGGACCTTGTTGGCTAGTCCATGTTCAGGGTCTGCTCATCATATGTGATTCACTCTGGAAATATAAAATATTTCCCAATATCACACTTTTCTTGGGGATTTCTTGTTGGGGCTTTCAAAATGGGTAAACTATTGGTTTTTACTCTATATAAACTTAATGGGATAGAAGCTGAAAAGTAGCTATTCTCTGCGGATAACCCAAAGTAACCAAGTGAAAACCTCATCATCTGTGATTCACTCCCGAACCCTTAGAAACCGAATAGCTAGGGGTAATTTGAGGAAGGAAATCCGTTAAAGAATGGAAACGAACTTCAAGATGTACTTTTTATGCACGAAATAAGTCAGAACAAAAGAGGACTTTGTCAGGTCTGTTTTCGCGCTCTTTCTAGGAAGCCATGATATACTAATATATTTTTTTTATGTCTGGCGAATAATAACGTTTTGTTGGTTTTATATGAAAGAATTTTTATTGGGACATGAATACACATTTGTTTGTGGTGGCCAGAGCATTAGGAGGAGAGGCTCTAATTGTGTTTAATGTTTTATGCTTATTAAATGGGTTTCGTTTGAATTATTTTTTTAGTTATAGTATAGATAAGTATTTCTTTTACTGTGCTTTTTTGGATATCATGTGAAAAACGACGAAACTTAACTTCGTAATTTGAAAATGGGGAAGTTATGGACACGACACACTGAATATATGAGTAATTCTAATTTTTATTGAAGGAAAATAATTTGAATGGAATGATGTGGAAATTATTTCCATTGCCGATTTTAATGGCTAATCAAATAAGGGTTTCGATTCTTAAATTTAATTAGCAATTTATTCTTTGAAGTGATATTGAGGAATAGTTTCCAGAAGTTATCGCGGAAGTCTTCACAAAAGTACTTCTTTCTAAGTTGACTTTTAATGTTATATGGATGGTTAAACTTTTGAAAATGTTTTCACGGTTCAAATATAGATATTCAGAAGGAATAAGTAATAACATGTGATATCACAACTGCTTTTGTAATTTAGAGCTCTATCCTCGATTATAGATTTATATAAGAGCTTATAATTAGCTAATATAATAAATGCACTAAAACTACTTCAGGCTATTTCTTATTTACAGTTTCCCTTTTACAATTTTGAATTAAGATATCAAGTCGAAACCACAAAATTGTTTCTGCATAGTTTTATATACTTATTGTAATTCCATTGATTTGCTTATATTTTTGTCCACTTAAGTTATTTCAAAGTTATTATTTAAAGTTTTTTCAATGTGTTTAAATAAACAATACCTATCCCAAATATTTAAATTCATGATTTCCTTGTTCTAGTTTTACAATCTTCTGTATAAAGGAAAGTTATGTCGGCATTTTGTAACTTGGTACCAATTTTCTGTCTCGTTTTCTGATCAACCAATCACGTAATGTTTTGGTCGTGGGATTTTAAAGCAATAACATTTATTTCTTAATATTTAATCATGTGTGCACAATTTTAGGTTGTGCAATTTTGCTACTAAAACGATTCATTATATAGAAATAGGAGTTGCTGGTGTAATCAATTTCACATACGGAATTTTTTTAAAAGCTGATTTTATTTTTTTTTGATACATTCATTTATTAAATTTTCCTTAAAAAATATCGAAATCTTTTGTTGTTTGAAAAGATAAATAATGAGGTTGCTTCAGATGATGTTGTCTTCTGTTTTCATTTCTTGCTTCCTAGTGATTTCATTGTTTGTTTCAATTTCGCTCTCAAAATGGGCGTTTTTTCGACTTCTGTTTCTTTTCTTTTTTTAAGTTCTTCACTTGCAACTTGTTTTCATTCCGGTTTTTTTTTATTAAATTTTATCGGTTTTAATTCGATTGAATTATAAGTATGCAAAGCGTTACCAAAACGTCAATGTTGTTGTAAAACTTCGGTTTATATGATATTTGGTCTTGTGACGATTGAGATAGGCGAAATTGTTGGACAGCAATTTAACGTATTTCACAAACAGATAAATGCTTTAGTTTTACTGAAAAAAAATTTGTACACTACATTCGTTTAAGTACGGTAAGAAAATATTGTTTTGTGTTCAAAACAAATGAAACTTCTGAAGGACCAAAAATGTAAACAACACTTCTGGGACTGTTGCCACTCAGGACGTGAAACACGGTCATTGTATCAGTATACTTTTTTAGCATACTCCATTTTTTAATCGAAATAATTAAAAAAAAAATAGAAATGTGTCCGTCTGTATGTAGGTTTTTCCGTCCGTCCTTTATAAGACGGTCGTCTGCTATAATTTCAGTTCAGGTTGTTTTTTTTAAAGTCTTTTTTGTTAAAATGTAAGACCTCAGATACTATCTTAAATTGTAATTTGTCGTCTGTCTATCCGTTATATAAGAATTTCAACGAGTATTAAAGTAACAAGAAAATGGGCTATTCTTTAGAACCTTATTTGTGATACTAATTTTCTCAAGTTAAAAGGTATGCGCCTTTTACTTTTTGATTATTCTTTTTGCTGATTCATTTTCGATATACACTTATGTCCAAAATTATCTTAACATGAATTTTTTTTAGCACATAAGTGTTAAATAAAAAATTTGACCTGTTTAAAGTAAAGCCTATACTCAGACTCACATTTTGTGTTTAGTGGTTGGCCCTTCCAGTACAGCCCCTGGTACAGCGATCCGACACAAAATTTGAGTCTGAATATAATCTTTACTCAAAACATATAAAATGTGTTGTGTACTTCGTAGTGTCCAAACCATCTGAAGAAAAATCATGTAAAAATAATTTTGGACAAGAGTGTAATAGGAATCGGATTATAATAATTGAAAAATCCATACATTTTTCACTTTTCTGTTCCATGTGGTTTTTTTTAAAAAATTTATTAAGTACTTTCAGATTAAAAAAGCACCTTCCAGTTTTAAATCGGTAGTGCTATGAATTCAATTCAAATCTGCTACATAAAAACGTCTTGTCCTCAAAACACATTTCAACAAGATTTAATTCAACCCCCACCCTGCCCTAAACAACATCGCACCTTAACAATGACTCTGATTTTAGCCCATAAAAGGTTTCAAATCACTTTATACTAACACATTCATTCTTATACAACTTAGTCCATCCTTTGTGGAAAATTCCACCGTTTCTGACACTTTTTAAACCGAAATGCCGATCAATGCTTCCCTAGCTCTTTTGTAAGGCCTGATGAGTTTTCCGACCACACCCGATAATTTCTTTTTTGTTACAGGACGCTGCCCAACATCAGTTTTATCATAAAAGGATTATGCATTTTAAGCGTGAATATGAATTATGAGTTTATGTTACCATCACACCCAAATTTCTCTTTTGTTTGAAGTTTTCCCTTGACTAATTCCCTTTAATTGTCTCTGAAGGTTAGGATAGTTTGTTAACTTTGTGGTATCCCAATTTAATTTTTTATATTGGTTTCGCTCGCGTTTGTGTATGAATAGTGTAGGGAAATTTAAATGTCATAATCATCAACATCACTTCAAAGCAAGATTTTTTTTCTTTTTTTAGGGAAAAAACCCCGTTAAAAACATTACAAACAGTTAAAAACTGAAAAAAAGATTTTCCTAAATTTTCTATGGGATACGGCCGATGAATAAAATCGAACGCGATATGGAATCACTCGCCAATTTCTCCGTAAAAAGCATTTGGAAATCCTTGAGGAATCCAAGGTCAAATCCAAACTGAAGCTCGGGACACGGCTCGGGTCAGCAACCAAAGCAATATAACTGCAGTGTTAAAAATTTAGTTTGAAGTGGGTAAACTAAATGAAGAGTCTAGTTGCATAATTCGCATTCTTCAAAGTATAACTAAGATATTGGGTAGGGCCATTCATTGGCTATTTCATCCAATTGAATTTATTATTATCAAAAGTAGACAATGAATAGACTAGACCCTATGTCTTAGTTATACTTTGGAAAATGTGAGTTTTGCAAATAGACCCTTCAGTTAGTGTACCCACTTCAAATTAAACTAGTAATAATTTTTCTCTTCCTTCTCGTCATTTCTACTCTCATCATTACTGCGACTTTCATTTTCATTGTATTTAGCACGAAGAAATAATTTTTTCTCTATCGTTTCAGATAAAAATTTGTTACAATTTACACGTATTGCGATAAGTTAAGGTGTTTTTTTGTTTCATACTTTTTTTAGACTTTAAATTGTAGGTAGAAACAGTTTAATTTAATTCCTGAAAACATTTATAAGCAAGCAAAATTCCAGTGTAGGTTCTTTTAAGGTTTTTTTTCACACTTTATAGCAGTATTTATAAACAAAGATACGCTAAGTTACCTAAAAACGACTATTTTATGATCTAAAATGTATATCGATCATACAATTAAATATTTTTACTTATATTTTACTTTTCGTGCAATGTTTGGAAAATTGCGTGCTTTTTCGTTGATGAATTTGATTGCGATCAACAGTCGTTATTATAATTTGTCCGGGTTGCAATAACTTAATTTTTAACAAAAATTTATTGCTTTAAAAAAATAAAACAGTGTTGTTTAATTAAGTCTATGCAACATTTATTATTCATGTTTCTCTAATATTGAGTTGGAGAAATTAATAAAAGTATTGTTTTCGCTTAATTGGAGGAACATTCATAAATAGTAATATAAAATTTCCTTAATCAAGTTTAATTAACCTTTTAAGTAAACCGCAGCACAAACCAATTTTTTCCCGCTACATTTCTCCCAAGATCATCATTAAAACTTGAAGTAGAGTCACAATTGAAGAGCTTAGTGAAAGAACGTGCTAAGTGACATTTTTGAAAAAATTGAGATTTTTGTGTTAAAGTACATGTTATTCCCCCCTTTAAAGGTAACAAGTTTCCCCTTTTTCATAAACATTCAGTGAAGTATATTTTTTGTCGTTTGCAAGTACCGTTTTTTTAACGAATCTAAGTGCAAACTAAAAACTTTAAAGCTCATTTTCTCGTTTTCACCTTTTTGTCACTTAGCACGTTCTTCAACTAAGTTCTTCAATTACATTTACCCTACTCATAGCAATATTTCCTCGAGAGAGTACACTTATTAAAAGAGTCCAAAAAACCGTAATTACTATTCTAATTCTTAATTCATTCCAAGCGTGGGTGTAATCTTCCCTGGTGTGCCTGAATTCACCTATTTTTCTGCATTTGATTGCCAACTAGTAAGCCAGATGACCCATTCTAATGACTGCTGTCTCCAATACATGTCTGTCTAACGAGTGGCGTGTGTTCTCATTCGGTTTTGATTACTCATTCATTACAAATTGAAATAAGACTAATTAAGAAGCATTTTAGTTGGATGTAGGTTTTAAAAAATTAAATAAAGGTCAATAATATGGTAAATGCTAACGTTTTATCTGTGTTTGGTTGTGTGGAAGTAATAAAGAAAAAGAGTTAAAGAAGTAAGTATTTTATTAAGTTATTTCCTCTATTTGAAATGGATAAAAGCAGTTTCAATTCCCTCCGAACTTGCCGAGCTCGAAATGACAAGACCAATATCTGAGAGGATAAACATTGACTTATATTAGTATAATCATATAGCATTAATGAAAATATTTATATACATTTTGTTAAGCCTTAATCAGATATTTTCGGGACACTTAAATTACCGGGGTTTCGGCTACTAAGGTGTTCCCCACCATAATCTGATTCTTATTAAAATTGACAATACGAAGTTCTCCACGGTTATTCTTTGTCTCAAGATAAAGCTGTAGTGCAAAGTATTAGGCCCAACCTCTCAGCTACTGAAGTAATCTAACTTACTCGGAGTGGTTACTAGAAATTTTACTCGCGGTTCCCACGCTAACAGTGTTAACTGACTAGAACTGACAGAGTTAATGCCAAATGTTTTGGCACCTCTCCCGAAAAACACCCTATTATCGGTTCCTGGAATTGTCCATCGATATAAGGCTGTGCTCTGTAGAACTGTTTTTCCTGCCTTGTAACTTCAATTGCCGGAAACAAACCATCAGTCGCTAAACGAATTTGTTCACTTTGAAATAGTTAAGATTCCAATATTCCGTATAGAATTTAATCACAATGGACTGTTGGGTTAAGTTGAATTAACGTCACGTTGGAGCTGCACGAGGGCCATTGGCTACGGGCGCCGTAATATAGAACCGCAGTCAATTTACGAGCTGACATGACACCTGAATACAGTGGTGGTCAGAATTTTAAGGACAACGGAAAAATCGCTAGATCTTTTCGACAAATCACGGTTGAATTATGCAAATTTTATGTATGTTAGCCAATAGTAAACTAAGCATTTTAAATAAGATTTTTTGAAAATATACATAAAATTCATAATTATAAAATACGTTATAAATTTTAACATACAGCGAAATTGGACAAAATTATAAGGACAATTGCATTTCTGTAAGTCTAAAGCATAAATTTACATAAATTAGCAAAGTTTCTGCTTTGTACACGTCATTCCATGGTGTTATAAAGATTTTGCGAGTGTTTGAAAACTTCATTACACTTATCTTCAACCATGCACACTAGGTACGAAGCTTTCAGTGTTTGAAAAAGGAAAAATAATCGCTTATAAAAAAAATTCTGGATTTACTGGACGTGAAATAGCATTGAAATTGAATAGATCAAAGACTGTAATATATTTTTTTTTTGAAAAATCCTGGAAATTATGGAAAACGAAAACACCCAGGTAGGACATCTTCTGTGTCTTCGGAGATAAAAGACGAATTATAAGTAGAGCTTGCTCCAAAAAGCAAACATCGCCGGAAATAAAGCGTGAACTGGACTTGAACTACAGTGCTCGAACCGTTCGCCGTGTTTTACAAAATGCCAAACAGGTTCGATACGGAAAACTGAAGTCACGACCCCCTCTTACAAAAACCCAAAAGAGACTGAGGATGGAGTTTGCTAAAAAGTACATTTCTATGGGTGACAAATGGAATGATGTTGTCTTTTCTGATGAAAAGAAGTTTAACCTAGACGGACCTGATGGGCTTAAGTATTTTTGGTATGATCTTCGCAAAGAAAAGAAATATTTTCAAAGCGGTAATATGGTGGCGGCTCAGTAATGGTCTGGGCAGGTTACGCAGCCTCTGGAACTACAGAAATAGTATTTCTTCAAGGGAAAATGAACTCAAATAGTTATGTTGATATGCTGGGTGACAATCTTTTGCCAGAAGCACCGTTGATAACCAGTGGTGACTATTTATTCCATCAGGACAATGCATCAATAAATGTGTCCCGCAGCTGCAAAATCATGGTTTGACGCAAATTCTGTAAAACTGTTGACTGATTGGCTGGCTAAAAGTCCCGATCTAAACCCAATCGAGAATTTGTGGGGTATTTTGGCGCATGAAGTTTACAAAAATGGCACTCAGTACCATAACAAACGAGAACTGATGTCATCAATTGAAAAGGCATGGAAAAATATCCCTGTGAGCACCCTAAAGAAACTAACGAGCTCTATGACGTCAAGATTAATTAAAGTAATTGAAAATAAGGGTGAACTTATTAATTATTAATTGTTTTGACTTGAAATTTTAAATGTCCTTTTAATTTTGTCCAGTTTCGCTGTATGTTAAAATTTATAACGTATTTTTTAATTATGAATTTTATGTATATTTGCAAAAAATCTTATTTAAAATGCTTGGTTTACTATTGGCTAACATACATAAAATTTGCATAATTCAACCGTAATTTGTCGAAAAGATCTAACGATTTTTTCCGTTGTCCTTATAATTCTGACCACCACTGTAGGCACCCGACGCAGCTTTTAAGGGCGACATCGGGCCTTGGTGGCATATTTAACGTGCACTTTATTTGGCTGCACAGATCGTTATATAGTTCGGCAGTTATTTCGACAATTCCCGAGCTCGAATCTTATACTTTTCGCATTCAAGGCAAGCGCCTTATCGAATGGGCTCCCCAGACCCTCTATGTACTTCGGGCCCGAACATAGCCAATGTAACTGCCGACCTATAAACGGCCTGTGCAGCCAAAAGTCCGACAGATAGACCCCGTGTAGAGGGAGTGTACGTTAAATACGCTCCAAAGTCGACGCCGCGTACGATGTCGCCCTTTAAATCCGTTAGGTGCCTACTCAGATATCGGCTCGTCTCTTGATTGGGGTTCTAAATTATGACGCCCGTCTATCTATGAACTGTAATATTTCATTTTAATTTATAAACTTAAAAATAACCAAACATTGCTACACTAAATAAATCACGACTTCATAACCTTCAAACTCTGTTGTGGTTTTTGTATTTTATTTTGAGTTGTTTACCTTGAAGATCCTCGCCTTGTTTTCCGAATTAAACATGTAAATTAGCCTCGCGATATTCCGTTAACCCACACATTCTTTGATTGGCAAGTTTTACTCATTGCAGTCGCCATTTTGTTGGTGTAAACTGGATATTTTTTCTTGAATTGTATAAATTTAAGGATGGAGTTTAGGAAATTTATGGATGATATGTAGTTTTTCAAAGGGTAATTTTTTTTTCATTTCATCATTCTATTTTCGTCATTCATTCTTTTAGTTTTTTAAGCTAATTATATTTTTAAAATTTATCTGTTAACATTAATGGGAGATTTAAAATGTTTTTTTTTTGCTTATTCCACCTGAGGTAGAGGATTGGAATATTTTGTTGTCCTCTTTATCAAGACCCAACACATATAATCTGTTTAGGATTTGCAGTTGGTTGATTACAAATGTTAAATTGTGATTACAATGTTTCAATTGCGATTTAAATGTGATAACTATTAATTTATGCATTGCTTCTTTTACTACGTTAATAAAACTAAAATCTGTTTGAAATAAATAATAGACAATGCAGTTTTATTTTAAATTATTTTCTTATTGCTTAGCTTTAATTTTAACGCTTTGGTGCATACAAATAGCTGCTCCTGATTTCCATGAATCCATGAAAATAGTATATTCATATTTTCTGAAGTTGGCTTTTCATTCAACCTTAAATCGTTATTTCTCACAAATTTTTCGCCAAGTGAATTTTATATTTTAAACGCGATATTTAATTTTCTGATTTCTGCTCCTCATATCCAGTAGTGCACTCAAATGTTGTGAATCCTTTATCCTTTTTTCCTATGTTTATCAAGTAGAGCTCTTATCGCAAAGGCTAGTAGATTAGGGAAGACTCAGCATGATATGCACGATTACAGTCAACTAGATTTCAAGGACTCAGCTGAAACAAGGGTCAATCGTATGATTTTCACTCAGATTTGTTTTTTATATCTGTGCTTTTTTATATTAAACCACTCAAAATCCAGTGAGACTATTCCATTGTGACGCTCAAGTGAGATGTTAATTATCTCCTTCGTTTACCAAGCCAGCAAAAAGTGTTCTTGTATGGGAATATTTCAATAAGTTGCATACGTAAGTATTCAAGTTTGTGGATGTGTATTAGGGTGACTAGTTTGTTGATAGTGGAAATTGGTTGTGAAATGCACTGATACTGTTATTGTCCCTCCAAAAGCCCTTTGCGACGTCGTGTGTCGGAACTTTTTTAAATTGTGAACGACGTATATATTTTTCTGTGGGCTTTTGGGAAAGAGGGTTTTGGTCATTCTTTCTATTGTAATTGGAAATTACTAAACCCTATTTTCCTTTTAGTTGAACTTACACATTTTACGTAGTACAAAACTTTTTTGAAAAATCTGATTTCAATAGAGCAATTAGTTGATTGTCCTAAACTCCTAACTAGTAAGCAATCTTTCAAAACCTAGTCATATTTTAAGGGCAGTTTTCTTAATTGTATTAATAGTACATAAAATATCGGGTTTTTAAATTATTCACTACTTTTGAATTGTGTTAGCATTTTTGCTTAAATGTATAAAGCTATAGTTAAATTTATTATTTTTTGAGACGAAGTTTTAAATAACTCATTTTTATGTCCATTATGAAATTATTTACACGCAAAGCGTACATTGTTTTCCATTTTTTTTTATTTTATGACATCATAAAGCAAATAATTCTTATAAAATAGTACCCAGGAGCGCATTAAAATTTAAAGAGCAATTATACTGGGCCAGGAACTAAATATTACCTTACTTTTAAAACTGAATGTACTTATCTGACAAATGTACCATAGAAAGATACAAAAATATACTATTTTGATTGTGGGTAGAAATATTTAATGAAATGAAGACCTTTCCAATTAAGCAAATACGAAAACCAATTTATCTCAAACTTGTGTTACGTAAAAAAAAATCTCAGCACGTCCCATAGTAAAACAAGCAGTAATGGAAAGACACCTGTATCGATTTAATACATTAATCCTTATACGCCCTTGAGAAAACTAGATTTCCTGAATACCTGCTATCCGATTAGGTCACCGTGTATCTGACCTATCGTATTGAAACATACTGTTGTTTTGGCACCTATTTAAATACGCCCGCGTCTGACTTCGTGTTATATACCTGTATATTCGATGAGTTCTTTGATTTTTGAAGTAGTTTTAAAATTGTTTGCCTTTTTTACGCGTGGATAATTGTGGACAATGTTATATATATTTTCAATTTTGCTACTCATTTTCCATTTTCGCAATGTAACTCATCAACTTAATTTATCTATCATTAGTTGGCTCTTAAAACGAATTTCTCTGGCCATTAGACAATTTACAGCTCTTAATTATTTTGTCCATTACAACCAAAGCATAAAAAATAAAAAGTACTGTTTTATTTTTTTTTCTAGTTTTGAGGATTTTCTACGTTTTATTTTATTTGTTGTATTTTCTCTTATGTTTGAAAACTTCTGTCTTCAAGATAATATTTTTATTGCCATTTCGTCAACGAGTACAATTTAGTATTGGTTACTATTTTGTGCGTTTTCAGCTTAATACATTAAAGTATAAACATATTATAAAGAGTGTTTGTATTAGTATTTCGATAAATAATGTTTGAAAAAGTTTCATAAGTTTCAATTCAGACATATTTTAAAATTTTAAATATGCATTGTATTTCTCATTAAATTTCTTTCTTTTTCTATCATGTAAGATTTTACATACAATTTACGTATTTTCTTATTCTTTCTTACTCTACTATCGCCTTTGATCTATATTATGCGAAGTATTTGCTAAGGAATTTCTTCACATTTCTGTTTTAAAAAATACGAATTCTGAGTGATAATTTGTGTATTAGAAAACTTTTTTCGCTGTGATATAAAATCACAAGAAAATTACCAACTTTTTTTTTGTAAAGCATTCATGCATAAGTCATACGATTCTAAACGAAATGCTGTTTGTAAATGTGCATACTTTTGCGCTTTTTCTATTTATGTTTCCTTTTACGAATTTATATTTTATTCCAATATAGTGAAATGCGTTATGAGGACAAAAATACTGATTTTGACTTTTTAATAATTCTCGGGTTTTGTTGTGGAATTGTTCAACTTTTTTTTAAAAAAAATTAATGTATGTGTATAAGTTTATATTCACTGAATTAATTGACTTGCAAACAAGCTTTAATTTATGCTGATAACTAATAAAATTAATTTAACTAACTTGAAAAAATTAAAATATTTTTTAAACTTTTTTTTTATTATGAAATCCATTTATAGTGGCTAGAATTCTTTTTTATTCCTATTTAACAGTCAGAGATATATACTGATATTTAATTAATATTTTGCAACATTAAAAGATGGTTAATTTGTCTCAAATTTTGATTGAAAATGAACAACCTTATACCTTTTTAAAATTCATACAATATTTAATTGGTTAAAGGTAAAATGCATTGAGTTAAAATTACGTATAAAATTTTAAACTATTAGTTTCATATTGAAAAAAAGCCAAGGATATATTGTTTAGGAACATTAAACAACAACAATTTAAAACTTTTTACTGGCTGAACATCGATATCTTACTTACAGAAGAAAATTTAAATTCTTTAGAGACTAATTATGAAATTGTAATAATTCTTTAAGCTAATAATAATTTTGCGATAATTTCTCTTATTATTAGCATTATTTTTTTTTAATTTGTGGTTATTTAGAACAAAATTCTACTTCGTAAAGAATTGCGGATACAAGCAAAAACTCATCAGCTTTAGATATACCGTTATAATAATACCAAAGAAATTGCTTGTTCTTTTTTGTGTGATCGAAATTTCTTCAAACTATTGTCTCCCAAAACCTGGGTCATCAACCCTTTTATTGCACAAAGTGGTCTTTCATCGAGTTTCTAGGTCGCGGCCAATGACACACTTTTGAGAAGACTTTTTCTTCGAAGAGCGGGAAAATGTCGTTTTCGTCTCGGCGAGCGAAAATGTTCTTCTACAATTAATCGCTTTTTAAGAGGGATGACCTTATAAAGGGTTGAAAACCCCTTTAGCAATTGGTGTTGTTCTTTTTGTTTGATTTTCAATCGAATGTAAAGAAAGTAATTGAAATTTATCCTTCTGTCGATGATTTTAAATGCAAAAAAATCGGATTAAAACTAAAAATTTTAGTAGTTTATTAGTAGGAGAAAGAGATTTATAGGTTAAGTTTAATAACGAATAATTCTACACTAAGAATTAATTTAGATTTTTATTCTATACTATTCATTTATTCTTATTGTAAATGCTCGTTTGACCCATTAAGGACGCCTTTTTGATTATCACAAAAAGCGTTAATTTTAGTTTAAGTTCTTTTTTAGTGTTTCTTAATTCGTTCTGCATAAATTGTTCAGACATAAGGTCTTTATTTGTCTCATTTTGTACATTTAGATAAATTTAAGGAGAAAGTTCATTTTCGCATGGTAAATTTTCTTGCCAATCGTCGGTAATAGGTTAATAACAATTTGATAATCAAAAGAATATAATGATAGTCCTATGAGATTTCTCAAGTTTTATTAAAAATGTTCCATGTAAGATCACATCCTCATTGTTTATAATATAAGTACATTAAAAAAAAACCCTTTTCACCATAGCTTTTTTACGTATATTTCTTTTTAGAAGGGATGCAATTTAGTATTTTCTCAAATGTACTTTTAAATGCTTGTCCGGTTTTCATTATCGGAAAAGCACCTGAACTGTTGACACGTGAGTTACACGTGGAAGCGATCAATTTTTGTTTCTTGAAGTAGTCTATTAATAGAACAGGCTTCGATTTTCTAGCTAATATTAGTACTTCCGAAGCTATTTCTGAAGGAGGTGGTTTTTGCATGCGCGATTCTGTTTTGATTGTTGTATCTGAAAGGTCGTAAAGCGTTATAAAAATAATGTTATATGCGAAATATTTTATGTTCTCTACAGCAATATTTAATCATCTGTACCGACATAAAACGTATTTTGTAACATTTGGGGGTTGTTTTTGTATATTTTAATAGTTTGTTTATATATTTAAATCAAACTATTCCAATTTGTTCTTGTTAATAAGAGTATAAGTTGATTATTTTTTGATAGAAAATTTTTTTGTCGTGAATAAAATTTTTTTTTATTACTTTCGATTAAATTTTCGTTAAAAATTGCTATCCAAACTTTCTACAAAGACTTGCCTGAGATGCAACAAACTTCAGTTTTTTGATATTCGTCTTTTTGACGTAGATTTTGACGATGTTGTTTAAATGCGAAGCAGAAAATAAAGATACTGGTTGTGGTTATTTAGAATTATTTTTTATTACTTTCCTTTCTTTTTAACAAAAATATCCTGGTTTTTTATGATCTTTTAAATTAAGGAAGAGGAGACTGGACTCCAACTTCTGTGATTATAAAAAACGCTATTATTATGTTTTATTTATTAAAAACGCTTTCTTATGCCCATAATTTCTTATTAGAAAATACGTGTACTTTGTAATGCTTTTATGATGATTCCATTTACAGCTTTTAGAAATTAAAAGATTTTGTGTACAAAAATTGTTTTTAATATTTAAAGCATTTGCCAATAAGATAACAAGTTTTTACCAAATCAATGGCGCTCACAGTTGTAACTGGAACTTTGATACTTTGCATTTTTCGATATTGCTTGGAAAAAAATCCTAGGACATTCATTTATTGCTAGCTCTGATTTTTACAAGTATTAGATTTATTTTAAATTCTTTTATAGTGTAAGTTAATTTGACCTGCATAAATTTTTCAGCGTTATGGTCTGTATTTGTCTTTTATTTGTTTAGATAATTTTAAGCAAAAAGCTCAGTTTCGCAATTTTTACCAATTTTCTTGCCAATCGTTAATGGGTTAATATAATAAAAGATTTTTACTTGTATATTTCAAAGATTATTCCATATAAAAACTATCTTAAATATCAAGCACTAAAATGTGACATCCCTACAACTTTCGTTTATAAAAACACCTCACAATCGATAATATGAATTTCAAAAAATAATAAATCATGTTACGTTTTCAGAGATAGATGACTGATATGATAAAGATTGGAAAGATGCGTTTTTTTTTCAGATTACGTTGTCTTATTGCCTAGTAACCCTTTACTTTGTTATTCCGTCCGAAGCAAGTTAGATGACCCAAATTACCTTGTCTTCTCGAACCTGGTTTTCGGACATCAGAAAGCATTCTTGTTTTCCTCGTACGAATTTCGTTCTGATTTTGTAGCTTTTCTTTTCGATTTTACTTTCGGTGACGCCATTTTTTTTTTATGGTAGACGATTTTCTCAATGTGTTTCATCGAATGGGCATGTTTTTTAGTGTCAACACAAATGGTAAATGAAAATAAATTCTTTCCTGAGCTTTGATTGGCGAATCAATATGTCCCGAAGGAACAGAACTCCGATCGAATTAAATGCAGGAATGAAAATTTGAAGGAAATGCGTCACCTGAAATAAGCGAATTAAAAAAAAAAAAAATTAAAAAGTTAATAATTGCATAAAAATAACCAATAATTTTCCTTAGAATCATATATTTTTTTTAATAAACATTTTTCATTTTCCATGTTTTTGAATGAAATGCATATTTTCGAACCAAATTTTACAGAATTCATAAATTCATTGTTATGGAATGTTACGAGTTAATCACGGAAATATCTATTTTATATTTTCAATAGATAAGAAAATCCGGGTTTCACATTTTCAGTATCATTGAGTTTAATGAAAAGTAGGGCATTGGATTGAAAATAATTGGAAAAGCCATAATCATAGCTGTCTATGATTCTTGTACAGATAAAACGAATATAGATAATTAGTTTAAACAACAAACATTAATTCTGTATCATTAAAATTCGCAATTAAATTTTACCCACGTAACGTTACATTCTTTATTTGACGTATTGCATTCAAATCCAAAATTTAAAAAGATTAGATTTTTGTACAGATACATTCAGTTTTAGATTTTTGAGCTATTTATTGCGAAATTTTTAAATGACTAGTTATATTTATTACGTGACTTGTAATTCTTTCAGAAAAATACAACGTACATTGTTTTAATGACAAATGAATTTCATTTTTTAAATGAATTTATCAATATAAAAAAAACTATAAAATATTATATATTTTGATGAAAACCCAAGTTTGGTACCTTACTGCACAGAAAAAAATCTATTACGTTATGCATTTAAAATATTATACCGAAATCGCTATTTATTCCATTTTTAACAACAAATAGCAGCATATATTTTAAATTTATTTCACTGATTTTCTAAAGGAAACTCCACCTGTAGAAAAAACAAGAAGTTCATAAAGAACTAAAATAGCCTACTTTCCTGTTACTTAAATACTTACTGAAGTTCTAATCGGGAAAAAAACTAGGTTCCTAAAGTAAATATCATCAACAGCCGTTTCTACACTAGATTTATACACATTAGAAAGAAAAAAATCGAAACACAGCACCCAGCTATAATTTAAACTTCTAAAAGTCAAAATCAACTATTTTTCTTAATATTCTTTCGCAAATTAAATATTATTTATCATCTGCTCGTGATTTATTTGTAGTTCGAAGAATAATTAAATATTTATTAATAACAAAAGTAATGAAACTACTCCGAACTGCATTAAAAAATAAATGTAAATTAAAACTAAGCATAATTGCATGCAAAAGTATGCCTTGCCGCTTTCTTGGTAGATAATTAATGAATAATCAAAGAATCAAATTGTGCTACATTTTATGACGTCATTCCAAACTGATTCATGAAAATATTATTTTGCTTCAAATATGTTTAAATAAATAAAGTTTCTCATGCCATTGTTGATTTAGCAACAGTGATTTAAATGACTCAAAATTGAATTTCAATGCTAATTCAATGGGAAATTCGCCGAAAGATAGTAGATTTATGTCCGTCCGGACGTACAGACAGACGGACAAAAAGTATGAAAGTTGGGTATCTGAGGTCATAGCTTTCTAACAAAAAAAGAATTTTTAAGATCCGATTGATAGAACCGATTTTGGAAGGGGGTTACGGACAGACAGACAGACGGACATCGACCGCATGTCAATATCTACTTTTTCATTTTTTTTAATTCTTTCGAATTAAAAAAAGAAAAGTATTCTAAAAATCGAGGAAATGTTATTCATGATCCGTCTACCAAATTTACGAATTTTTTTAGCTATTTATTGCTAATAATTTTAAATGACTAGTTATATTTGTTATGTGACTTGTATTTCTTTCAAGAAAATACAACAGGGTTGGGTTTTTCCCGTCCAAAACTAATATTTCCCATCCCAGTGGGAAAAACTGGTAAATACAGGGAAAAATTGGTAAATACCGGAAAAAACTGGGAAATACCTCTTTCTTTCAGAAAAAAAACAAAATATCATTCTTTCTTGGATAAACCTTATCTGGGAAATTCCTATTAATTAAAAAGTTTTATAAGTAAACATCAGTTTTTCTGTTTTGTTTGCATCCTAATTTTTGTGTTCTTGCTGTGATTGCAATTATGCCACTGTCTGTGTAAGGGATCAATTGTTAAGCTCATGCTTTTTGTTCCCTAACATCCCCACTATAGCCATTGTAGTTTGCCAAAGCAGCCTAGTAAAATCGTTATATATTTTTTAGATTTAGTAGACAAAACTCAATAATTTGTTTACCCTATACAATATTGTAATGAATATTAACCACGGACAATATTCTAATAATTATTTATGTTTATGCGCAGATGGGAACGCTCAAATAATAATAAACAAGAGTATATGATTATTATGTTACCATAGATGCAAAATAACTAAGAATATTTGTATATATTAAAAAATATTAAGGTCATGATAAATATTTATTAAAATACAAAACAAAAATTATTTTGTATAGTCCCATTAAATAACATTTAGTAAGTAATTGTTGTTTCAATAATTGAGTTTTTCCCAGGTGGGAAAAACAGAATTTTTCCCAGGACGGTAAATACCAGTTTTTACCATGGTATTTACCGGGGGTGGTAAAAACCATGCCAACCCTGAAATACAACCTTCATTGTTTTCCCAATTGATTTTCTAACAAATTCGTTATGATCTGCATCAGTTAAAAAAAACTTACAAAATATTGTTTTTCTGAAAACATACATAAGTATAATGTATTAAACTATTCTGTACGGGAAAAAAATCGCGTTATGCATTCAATATTTTATGCAGAAATCTTTATTTTTCCTATTCGTAACAACAAATACCAGTATATTATTTCAAGTTTATTTGAAATATATGCTGAAAACAAACAAGAAAAAAAAAATCGATGAAAATTTATTCATGATCCGTCTACCATATTGCGAATTTTTGAGCTATTTATTGCTAATAATTTTATTTACTACGTGACTTGTATTTTTATCAGAAAGATACAAAATACATTATTTTCATAAATGAACTTCAAACCAATTTGTTATGAGGTGTATCAATATAAAAAAAACCTGCAAAATATAGTTTTGCTGAAAACTTAAGTTATGTACCATTCTGTACGAAAAAAAATCACGTTATGCATTCAGAATCTTTTAACAGAAATATCTATTTCTTCCATTCGTAACAACAAATAACAGCATATATTTTGAATTTATTTGTGCATAGTAGGACTCCAATTATCCGAAGTGTTACTGATTATCCGAATTTCAAAAAAATTTCTCTGCGTCAGCTGTTATACTATTTGTCTTTGTTGGATGTCATGCCTAGTAATTTTTTTTGGACCGACCAAAAAACTTTACTAGCATGACATCCAACAGAGACGAACAGTAATAAATAGGCCGGGTATAAAAGTTTATGTGTCGCTTATAAACTTTTGTGAAATCAACATTCCAAC
This sequence comes from Oedothorax gibbosus, assembly GCA_019343175.1. Taxonomy (NCBI): domain Eukaryota; kingdom Metazoa; phylum Arthropoda; class Arachnida; order Araneae; family Linyphiidae; genus Oedothorax; species Oedothorax gibbosus. The sequence continues at coordinate 13,351,759 of CM033277.1, read as the reverse complement.
ATAAGTTGAATAATATAAATATTTTTTAAGAGCTATAACTCAAACTGTGAAAACAGCACCTTACATTTTGGTTGAGTTGATGGCAACCGAAACTAGAAGTACATGATCACACAGCCCAACATCACATGAAGTAAGTGATTGAATAAACACTTTTTCAGATTAACTCCAATTATCCGAATTCCTGATTATCCTAATGTGGTTAGGTCCCAATTGCTTTGGATATTGGAGTTCTACTGTATCCACCTAAAATCCACCTGTAGAGGGAAGAAAAAAAAATTGACGAAACTTTTATTCATGATCCGTCCACCAAATTTGCGAATTCCCAAGCACTCTGCTCATTTGCGAGTCTAATATTGGTTGTTCACCTATGCGTCGATCTGCACACCTGGGCAGGTGTCGACTTGTAGACGTCGTTAATAACGTTTTTTCTCCCAAATATCGACATGAAAATGCAAAACACCAAAATTGTAGCTACCAAGACGCATTTAATGGCCACTACTGCTGCATTAGGGATGAGGTTCTGGGTTCTTATTTCAGAACAGTTAGAAAGGGCTATTATGAGGTCCATAAATAACTTATTAATTATGAAACCTTATCGTGGAAGTCTAAAAAAAAATCTTTTTGCTTAATTCTGGAAAGGAAGATTAAATGTTATTAGTTTTTAATTATTTATTATAATTTAATAAAATTAATTATTTAATGCCTAATAAGTGTGACAAAATTAAATAATTAGTTTTATGAAATCATAATAATTGAAACTACATTTAATTTCCCTCTTTCGGCTTTTCCCAAAATGAAGAAGAAAACAAGGGGCTTTTTTTCTTCATTTTGGGAAAAGTCGTAAAAGGGAAATTAAATGTAGTTTCAATTATGATTTCATAAAACTAATTATTTAAATTTAAATTTGCCACAAAAATTGAATTTATGATAATAAAAATGAGACTATATCAATATCGTTATCGATGCCCTCCTAATTAATATTAAGGGGACCATAAGCTCCTCTTGCCTTTGCAATCAAGATAACAAATTTGTAACCAAAAATGCAAAATTTCTATTCTTTGATTTTGTACACTGTTCTTCTTTGATTTGGGTTTGTACGATATGAGGCATCTCTGCTTTGGTACCAAATCCCAGACCCAAAAGTTTCCTAGCTCCATTCATTCGGGTCACCTACTTGTTGTATTTATGTTCCCTTACACTTTTAATGTTATATTTATTTTTCAAATTAGCTTATTATATAAAAAAGATTAGGTTTTTATAAAACTTGAAAATAGAACATTTAAGAAACAAATTTTGTAAAACTATAAAACTCGCTGAGAAGAAAAAGTTGCTGGTTTAACAGACATTTCCAAAAAATTTTCTCATAACGTTTGGACTTCTCGTAGAAATATTAGAATATGATTTCTTCTTCTTGCATATGAATCATCAGTTTGTACCTTTTACTGGCAACAAACGAAAGATTTACTTTAAACACCCAAAACATAACAAAAGTTTCCGTGTAGTTTTAGTGTTACTACATTAATTTTGCCAAACTGACAAACATTCACAAAACTTATCTTACTTTTGACGAAAATTGTTTATTTGCTCCTAATTTTCTTTCTTTATATCAAACACAAATTACATCAAAACTGTTTCAGAGAAGTATATGGCAAAAGAAATAATTCAATGTCACTTGCTAAATTAAGAAAAACTATAAAAATAACGCGTTACTATTTCCTAAACATCTCTTTGCTTTACTTTGGGACTACCATGAAAGTTAATGATTATTACTGTTTGTGGAAACCATACCATGGGGTTTTATGGGCGCTAGCATGAGATCTTACTAAAAGGAATGTTTTAAGATTTGCAGCTATATGTGCCTGCACGATTTCTTATGCAATCTTATAAAATATTCGACCCTTTCGACTGCTGTCAGGTAGCTGAAACTGTTTCATTGTATCTGTGTAGATAAAACTCGTGTTAGTATTTGCTCGAATAAGATTGTATTTTTAAATTGTAGGGTGTCGTTGTCGTTGGATTCTGCAAAATGTAACTAATATATGGGACCTGAGGGATACCAAAGTATATACCCGTCAAGGGAGTGTCAGTTTTTCAGCAACACATATAATTTTTTAAACAGTTATAAACTTTATACTTTTTATTATTTTATTTTTTGCTTTTAGTGTTTTTAAAACGATTTACTCCAAAAATAAATTTAAATCTTATGAGGTGTAAAGCAGTTTACAGCTTGGTCTAATAGATTACCCGTCAGATGGTTAAATCTTTTATGTCATTAATCCTATCTTAAACGTTTTTTATAAATTATATCTTGAGGGTTTTTTTTTATGTATTTTAGCCTACTTTTTTTTATTCGAAAGAATTTAAAAGAAAAAAATTAAAGTAGGAATTGACATGCTCGAGATGTCCGTTTGTCCTTCCGTAACATCCTTCCAAATCGGTTCTATCCAAGTTGGATCTTAATTATTTTTTTATGTCTCTGATATCAAACCTTTCTGTTTTTTATTCTTTTGTCCGTCTGTCTGTACATCCTGACGGACATCTGCTTTCCTGTCTATCGACTGTCTTCCCCAATTGAATAGTATAAAAAGCTGGTTAGTTTTAAATAACATTTATTTTATGAATGCAATTTGGAGTTGTTTTATGTTTTGTTACTTCTATCCATTTCCAAAATATCGGAACAATGTATGTGTTTTTACAAATTTTTATGTTAATGCAATTATTTAACAACAAGAAGCTCCATTCATTTAAGGCGTTTGCGACATTTTTAAAACGCGACAAAGTCGCCGGAACGGATACTAAGATTTGGACCAAAACAATTGTAGTACATAATTATTCTTCGAACTGCAAGCAGCTGATTTAGCAAACGATAAATTTAAGAATAGTAATTGGATTTGCAAAAGAAAATTAATGAAAATAGCAAATTTTGACTTATAAAAGTTTAAACTGCAACTAAATATCTGTGTTTGGTGTTTTTCTATGGTGTATATCTTATGTAGAAGAGGTTCTAAGTGACAGGTATTGTTACAAATCTACTTGCTTTTCTATAATTTCAGTGAGTATTAAGGGAACAGGATAGTAAGCTATTTCAGTTATTCTGAAAGTTTTGTTAAGTTTGTTTAATTCCATTTTTTCATTTTCGAAAATGATGATTTAACTTGTCGTTGATGATTTTGTAAAGGTCCCCCCCCCCCCCCCTTTCTATACTTATTTCTTTTGTATATGTTTGTTTAGAGTTTATTATCTACTAGTATCTCATAAAGAATGCCTGATTTTCAATATTGATTATAGTTCTAAATTTTGGATAATCATGCTAATAAATTGGAACTCCATAACAGAATAAGTCATGAAAAAAATTATCTTTAGTTAACTCATTCTCTTTAACATAGCAATGTATTTATTAGTGCAACTGAAATATTTTCATTTTATTTTAAGTTGTATTTTTTCCTTGTGTGGCATCTCACCAAGAAATTCTTCATTTTTTACTTAATTCATTTAAAAAAAAAAGGGTTTATAATAAAGAAATTTTTTCCGACATATCTTCAAACAATTTGGTTTACTATATCCCCTGTGGTCCGATTCACTTTGTTCAATCACGCATTTCATTATCTCTTTCGACTTAATCAATCCGCAAAGCAGTTTCATTTTTCAATGCCAAATATCAAGAAAAAGAAGAAAAAAAATGTCAAGGTCCAAATGTCACTCCCGGCTTCAGTATTTTTCCTCGCGTGACAGCATTGTGGTGCGTGATTTCACGTGGAGGATGATCCGCTTCTGCGCATGCTCGTCTCTAAGTGACGTCATCGTTGGCAGTGACGCAATCGCCCGCTACACTTGCGGTCGACTGGGGTGCGCTCATTGGATGAAATGTCGGTATTGGGGAAAAAATTATGAAGGAGTTGCTCGTTTTGGCGTTATATCGTTTTAAATGGGATTTCTAATAATAAATAAGGTTTTATATTTTTAGTTTGGCATTCGGTAAAGTAGTAATGTTTGTGTTCATGTTGTATTGTTGCCATTTTATCTATTGTAGCGTAGTTGACTAATTCTGTGTTTACCTGCTTAATGCTTTAAATTTTTTTTAGCTTTGTCGTAGCACTGAGTTTAAAACAAACCTATTTTAACAAAACAAAGTTTTTTTTAAATAGGTTTGTTTAGGTTTTTTTTTGCCTATTTTAACAAATAACCTATTTTAACAATTTTGTTGCCTATTTAAAAAAAACAAAGTTTTGTGTTATAAGAGTTTTGTTTAATTTAATAAGAGTTTTGTTTTGCCTATTTTAACAAAACAAAGGGATAATTTTTTTTTTAAATTTGGATTTTAATGTTGCAGTGTCTGGCAACTTCTTTCTAATGAAGTCACACACTTGTTAACAGAAATCAAATGTTTTAAATTTCAAGTGTTATCACCCCTAACTTTTTATCACTGTATTTTATGGAGTATATTTGCACAAAAAATATCGAGTCAGTTGACCGATGGCAGTGCACAAAGTTAATCATTTATTTTATCAATACTTTATTTGCGCTTCAATGTCAGTTAAGGCTATGCAATATAAAATATTAATTATATATTATCGAAATTTTTATATCAGGTTCTTTGTACCCCAACAAATTCTCTTTAGGCTCTGTTCCACGGACACAGTTTTCAAGTCATTTCATTGATGGTTTGTTTAGCCAATCTACCAAGCAATGGCCAATCTGGCTGTCTGTGTCTGCGAGGAGCGGGGCCATGGAACAAAACATTTAATGGTTAATTACTTGGTTTGATTACACCATCAATTTTGCTTGTGTCTACAAAGTTTATTTTTTTGCCTTGGGTCATTGGCAACTTAACTTTTAAAATTAAGGGATTGTTAAAAAATAAACAGGAAAGAAAGTAGCTTGTTTATGCTTAACGCTTGAAACGATCTAGTGGCGATTTAACCCTTCCTTTGATCCGAATAAATATCTGCACCATCGGTAAAGCGTTACCTGTGCGCTAAGATTTAACTGAGTACCAGAAACTTGAAAGTGAAATATGAAGTAAATTCTTTTTGTAAATTTGACCATTTCCTCCCACGAGATATTCACTTTTTAGATATTTATTGTTAATGAGTAGCGCTTCTGGAACTGTAAAAAAAATATTTGTTTGAACACGCAATTTTTGAAAAAAAAAATCCCAAGAAAATTAAAAAATATATTATAAACAAATTGCTTGTTTTAACTGATTCTGCGCTGATATACAGTCCCTGGACGAATTATTAGACGCACTGTATTTTTTTTTAGTAATCATGAAAACATACCAAAGAATGAATAATTATTAACAAAGATGTCGATATATGTATTAAGTATAGCAGATAGTATTTTCTATTAATAGCTTAAGTTTAGGAACACAAATGTCCTTCTAAAGGTATTTTGTTCATCATTGATTGATACATGAAATCTTGCAGTGCGTCTAATAATTTGTACAGGGACTGTATTACTATATGCATGCTTCTCAATTTCTCAGATAACTTTTGCCTTTGTTTTCCACAAATAGCAACAGATACCTTTCATGAGAAATTCACAATACCAAGACTGTGTTTATATTTTAATCTTCTTATTGAAGTACTAATGGATTTTGAGAACGGATTTATCGGATCTGTGTGTGTGGCTGTTTCCTTTTAAATAATTATGATTGATTATCCAGTTATTCAAAAATATGTATTATAAGGAGAAATTCTGTTGTAGAAAAGCACTGTGTCAACTTAGTTGTTTCTTCGCAATTGTAGTATATTTGTTCTTCGTTTTTTTTATATATATACTATTTGAATTTTTTTCTCTAATGAGGCTGCAATATTGGCGGTCAAGCCTTTGCAGACTCGGCATATTCCCCAGAACTGAGAGCCATTTTTTTGGACCACCTACACTCTTAAAACAAACGAGCGGTTTTAACTCAGTCTGAGTTAATTTCCACTCCTTTCCGGTGCCGAAAATGCACTTCTCCTATAGGAAGGAGTGAATTTCACTCTTTTGTTTTAAGAGTGTAGGCGGCTCTCGCTACCAATTTTTTCGCACAGATTACAATGAATCTGAGCTCTGTGTGGATGTTAAGGAAAAGTATGCCGAGAATTTCTATTTTTTCTTAAATATGATCATATTGTTCTTTGACTGTCAAATATCTCAAAGGAAGACGAAGACCGCTAAGATACTTTCTTATTATCTAGCACATAAATATAACATTTCGCATATTCATATCCACCATATAACGTTTCATGAATATACAGTTATGCAGTAGGTGACTGTCCAAACACACTGCTCAAAACAATTAGGGGAACTCATGGTTTAAACCCTTTCACCCCCACCCATTTGGTATCATCAGCTTCCGATTTTTTTCTCACTAAGTTAAGCTCGTACTTATTTATAGTTAGATGGACGAATCCTGTCTTTTGAAGAATTGAATAATGTTTGTTTTTATTAAATGAAAATATGAAAAATATGGTAAAATAAAATTCACTCCCAAAAAATTTTATGAAATAAATTGACCTTAAATTCTTCACGCTTGCATTCTTATATGTTTAAAATTGATTTTACCTTTTTTTTACAAATAAATTTTTGAAATTTTTTTTTGTTATAATTTATTCAAAAGTTATGATCTGAATATTTCCCCCCTTAATTTTAGTTAAAAAATTAAGATTTTTTCCCTTGTTTTTTACCATTTCATTCTGGATGCATAATGAATCTATTTCACAAATTTTATATTTTTATAATAAAGAATAAGAAGTTGGAACTGAAAGAGTAAATAAAAGTACGCAAAGTGCTCCCCTAATTGTTTTGAGCAGTGTAGTTCATATGAGTGGAACGAAACAGTCATTGAGTATCGATCGATACGATATATTAAAAATCTGATGTTCGGAGGTTTTGAATTTCCAAGATCCTTTTGACGTTATTTTGAGGGGGAATGTACTTTTTGAGGACTCGAGGAATGGGCATGTTTCATTTCTTTAGTGGCAACATATATGCGGAATGAAAATAATTTGATCCTCGATTGATGAATCAATGCCTCGTGGGAAAGGAGCACTGATGGAAAAGCTGGAAGGAAATACGTCACTTGAAACAAGACAATTATCTCTTTAATGTCTTCACTTGACGCGATGGTTCATAGCTACCAGTCCTTTGGCAATAGCTGATGTGCGTCCCTAGTACGACGTTAACCGAACTAATACCGGTGGCTGTTTCCGAAATAATGACTCATTGGCATGTACCCATTTAGGATATTTAAATATTGACTTTCACATGCAGTTATTTTACGTCTTTTGATTAATGACTTATGTGGAAACTAGTTAATTATATAATTGATTTATCAAAATTATTTCTTAAACCTTCTAACTTAAATCCTCATAAAAAAGCGGTTTTAGTGAAGATGCATGCATAAACCAATATGCATTCCAACAAACATCAGCACAATTTAAATTATTTTAAACGCCGTTAATATATGAAATGAATGGAATTTGGAACAGTAATAATCATAAAAATCCCGAACTAAATACTTTCATGGCCTTAACCAAATAAAACCATTTTCGATCCAAAAGAAAACCAAATTCAAACTTAAAAATTTAATTTGCTCTGCTGCACTTGAATGCACCTCTTAGTTTGTTTGACTCTCACGGTCGACATAACTCATTTCCGATCTGCCACTTAGCTGTGTCTTCGACTGACCGCTCGGTTTAGTGGACAAAAAACGAAAGAAAATCCCAAGAGAAGTGGTTGGATGCTTTTACACGCTCAGCAGGACGGTCACCAATCCACAACTGGGAAACTTCCGATTTTTGTTTAGCACTATGGTCACTGGTGCGGTCAGTACTTTGAGGCAGTTTACTGACCGTCAGGTTGGGAAACTGCCTCGTTAGGGGTATCGGTAACTTTCTCAATTTTTTTTAATCGAAATTTTATACATTTAGCATACAGTCTTAAAAAACAACACAAACGCAAAATAAATTTAAATATATTATTTTAAAAGTATAGTTGATTGTAAAAGGTAAAACGCTTTATGTGGTCTTTTGATAGTTTTTTTTTATATTTTGGATGAAAGTGAGAAAGATTTCAATTTTAACTATTGAGGAAATTAAAGATAAAAAATTACATACTTTTGTAAATTTTAACAGATGTGAATACATGTTTAGTTATTTGTAATATATGATGTACATTTCAGCAAAATAAATTTTAATATTTTTTTGAATTATAGTTTATTGTGAATAGGTAAAATGCTTTATGATTTCCTATTTTTTATATTTCTTTTGGATGAAAGTGAAAAAGGCATCAATTTAATCAATTTAGAAAATTAACCTCTTAAGACCCGAGCAAAATCCTACACGTATATTCTTAGTCTAAACATACTTTTCATACAAATATATGCTAAAAAGTATGTTTTTCAAAGAATTTTTTTAAAAATTATGTTTAATAGTTACTTAGGGACAGGCCTTAAACTCTAAAAATACACATTTTGTGTGCTATAAATGCAACAAAAAAGGCCGTATAACTGAAAGAACTACTACTAAAAGAACTTTTTGAAAAGTTTGAAAAAAAATTTAAAATAATTTTTTTAAGAACTCTAATATCGTATTGACCCTCGTTCAACTTCATTTTTTATAGAAATAAATGCTGATACCTGTAATCAAAGGCTGAAAACTGATATTTGGATCTTCTTCTATAGGACCAGGTCAATTTCGGAACTAATTAACATGTTAATTGTTTGTGGGGCGGTTTTAAAAAATGTCCCCAAATGGGGACGCCAGGTCGCAAGCGGATAAATTTTTTTTAAAAAAAGGCCTACTTTTGCAAATTTTAACAGCAGAAAATCGCTTAAATAATTAAATTATCTAAACACATGTTTAGTTATTTACACTATATACCTGTGAAACACTTTACCTTTATTATAAGTACATAAAACATAGCTTTTTAAATTGAAAACTAGTGCTTTTCTGTGATTAAAAGCAGTAAAAAAGAACAAATTAGCAGAAATTAAATTATATCTCATAAAATATCTTTCTTAATTTGGTACTAACGGTATACTATTGGTATAATTGTACTATTGTAATTAGTACTAGTTGTACTATTGGTATAATAAAGTAATTTGTATATTTTATAATTTAAAGTATATATGTTCCTTTATATATTGTTTATGTAATTCCAAACTTTATACATTACTTGTTTAAATTTTATAATTTTCTATTTTCCACACCAAAACATTAAACACAACCGTGCTAGTTATACTTTAACATTTTTTGTTCGCCTGATTTACACATAAATTGTTTTATTCGCATGTTCATTATATTCTTTCCCTATAAAAATACATCCTTAAGAATATCTTAATATTCTTGGAATTGCCGAGAAACTAGGTCTTAACTGAAGTTAGCCAATAAGCGCTGGCGAACAGAGTAACCATAGCAACGGAAAAGACGTCTTGTCATTTGAAGAAAACATCGTCAAAAAAGAGTTCTTTATTTTCTCTTTGGGATATTCGAATTTTACTTTGTTAGAGATTTCTATTTTTTTAAAGCTAAAATTGTGTAATGTTTAAAAGATGTAATCTAGGAAATATTATATTTGATAATTTATCTGTGTGATGCAACGAATCTCTAAAAAATAAAAATGATCTGTTATTTGGTTATTACGCTGTTCTAACTTAAAGGTTATATCTTTAGCTGTTCTTATTTAAAGGTTATATCAGTAGTTCTAACTTAAAGGTTATATCAAAGAGTTCACTTAACACACACACACAAATTCTTAAACGTATCAGTAAATAAACATAGACGTTTATTACAGTTTTTTTTTTTTTTTTTAAGAATTTAACTTTAAAGTTTGTACGTAACTACTTCTGCGACTTAAATTCGCATCTCTGCACTTAAAAAGGTTTTAGGTTTTTTTTTTTTGTTTTTAAATTATGTCTGTATTCAAGCAACGTGTTACTATATTAAATATAAAATCTTTTAAGTACGAATTTCGCCGTATGTTTTTTGAACTAGAATCGAAAATGTCTATTATTTTAAATAGAATCGACAACAAAAAAATCTAAATAATTAAAATTTATATTAGTTAAAAATTATTGACTTTGTTTACATTTTGGTTGTGTAAACTGCACAACATGTGGTAAACTGTTCAATATATAGCGACAGATTGGTTATAGAAGTCAACTAATAAAGTTTGCAGTTTATAAAGTAAACAAGTTAATTTGAAAGTAAGTTATTTTAAAATTCTGTAAAATCGGGGCAAGAAATATTAATGATGGTTTTTTCGCTTGCCATTGGAAAGTAAACATTTAATACTTTTTCCGGTCAATGTTGTTTTTAAAATTTAGTCTTCAAATTTTTAATATTCCATTTTTATCTTCTAATATTTACTTACCTAAATAAACAACTACCAAATATTGATTTTATCCAACGAAACACATACATTTCTGACTCTAACCTGTATCATTTATTTTGCAATCGAAATAAAAAAAAAACTAACTCATTAATAATAATCTGCTAATGATTAATATCTATTAGACTCCATTTATTATTCCAACACAAAATATTGTCTATTTTTAGAATATCCTTTTAATTTATATTTCCCCTAAATGAATATTGGGGTTTCTTCAAAATGCCGACAGCCCATTTTGTAACTCCACTGAAAAACCTTGGTGTAACGCTACTACAGCTTCATGGTGTAACGTATTACTCCGAATTAATGGAGTAACGTTATACAAAATAAAGAATTTACTACATAAAATCGGTGGTATCAAGTTCTGCCTACGTTTTCACGGAGTAGCGTTACTATAATTTATTCAATAACGTTACACCGCAAAAGGTGTAAATTTACACAATTGTGTAATATCATAGAGCTAGGCTTCCACCGATTTTACGGAGGAACGTGACGCGGCCCTTTTTTGCAGTGTCGAGAAAGACGTTAAAGTAAAACTCACGTTTAATTTTTTAAAGTCAAATTCGCAGCGTATTTCTTCTAAATAGATTTAGGACTTGGCTTGGCTAGATGTATACTTATAGTAATTAACAGAACTCATCCATGTTGGTGGAAACCTAGCTTCCTACGCCTTCATTGAGTAATATTACACAAAATTTACGGAGTTAAAGTTACAACCCATTATGCGGTGTAACAGTACTTCAAGAATTTACCGGAGAATTATTTTTTTCCATTACTCCGTCAAACCGGAGGAAGTACTTTTTGCCATCGATTTTACGGAGCAAACTCCTTATTAGTGAAAAGTTTCTCCATGAAGCTGGAGTAATTTTACAGTGTACGCTTCAGACGAAATATTACGCAAAACAATATATATATATATATATATATATACTATGCTTCTTCCAATGTCTGCTTATAGACAACAATTGCATGCAAATTTAGCAAGACAAACAAAAAAAAACCTCTTAATTTTACGACAAAAAAAAACCACAAACGCATTCAATTCCGTGCGTTTTATGCGGCGTGGCATTTTATAGCTGAATCCAATAGTCCTATAAAAAGATTTTTATAAATGAAGAAAATTGCGTATTGTCGGGATTTAATGTCTGTTAGAACGACTTTATTGTCGGTGGTTGATGGAAGAGAAGTGAAAAGGTAGGATTAGAGAAGCCCGTTTAATCGTCTTTTGGCCTTGACCCCTTTTGTATTGGTAGCTGCACCCCCTGATAACAACATGCGCGGGGGAAATGGTTTTACAGAGGCGAAATGGATGGAAAGTGTGGCAGAGAAAATATATATGGGGTGATAGTGGGGGAAAGGTTTGATAAAACTTTTCGGATTTTGTGTTTGGAGATTTTTTAAGAGAGAGATAGTTTGTAATGCTTTTTAAATTTAAATAAAAGTAGGCATGGTCGCATTAAAAAAAGAAACTAGTATTTTTTTTATTTAGTATTTCAAACAAGTTATAAGTACATTTCGGGTGTGAAAAGTGAATGTGGACTTTTTATTACTCAAATTAGTTTTCCCAAGTACTCTTTCTTAATATTTATTATAAATGTACTTTAAAATTACTTGTTGAATTGTATTTTTTACTTATTTTCCCAGTTAATAAAATTGACAAATTATATTAGCAATGCGCATTAATTTTCTTTTGTCAGCAAATTTAATGTAATGTATTCCAATGTAAACTAAAATCCTCTGCGCAACAGCCCGTTAGTGGACAAAAGCATGTCGTGCTCAATTCAGCTTATTTGACCAAGGGCTCTGGGGTGCTAGGCATATGTCCCGGTTAGGTGGTCAACCTCACGCCGAAGCTCCAGTGCTTAGTTCCCAAGCATGCTTGGTCGTCATTTTATCGATCCACTTAAGTTATGAAGGGATAAGTCAACCTCGCCCAATCCGGGCGTCCAATATAATAAACTATTTTCCAATATAATGAAGCACTTTAACTTTGAATAATATTGTTATTTAATACACTGCTCAAAACAATTAGGGGAATGCATGGTTTATACCCTTTCACTCCCAATGATTCCATTTGGTATCATTAGCGTCCGATTTTTTTTCTCACTAAGTTGAGCTAGCACTTATTTATCGTTAGATGGAAGAATCGTGTCTTTTGAAAAATTAAATAATGTTTGTTTTAATTAAATGAAAATATGAAAAACATGGTAAAATAAAGTTCACTCCCAAATAATTTTATGAAATAAATCAATCCTAAATTCTTCACGCTTGCATTCTTAGATGTTTAAAAATTGATTTTACTTTTTTATTTACAAAAAAAGTTATAAGAAAATTATTGTTATAATTTGTTCAAAAGTTATGATTCCAATATTTCCCCCCTTAAATTTTAGATTTTTTTTTATACAAAATAAGAAGTTGGATCTGAAAGGGTACGCAAAGTGCTCCCCTAATTGTTTTGAGCAGTGTAGTTTTAAATCTTAAGCATTTTCATAATCCCCAAACACATCAAAATGAGCTTTCATATTGTCACGTAAATATTTAATAACTTTTGAACACAAACCTAGATAAAGACTAACCCTAACGCTCCCAAATGGCATTTTTCTGAAATCTAGCAGCATTTCCTCTCGCTAGACCTTTAAAACGTGACTTGCTTTGGAATAAACGGTCTGTTATAGTACCTATTGTTTACGGCTGACCTTTAACAGTAATCTCGCTAAAATATTGAGTCTAGTTGCGATAATTCTTTTTTTAGTATTCAGAAGAAACGGCAGTTAATTTTGCGGGCGCTGCGTAATTTTCTAAATTACACGCAAAGTACATGTGGGTATGTTTTATGGTTTGCTGTTGGTTTTTAACTATCAATTATACTTAAATAAAAATGGTATTTTTTAAGCGTTTTATTCTATACCTTTTAGTAGGTATTATTTGCTTTTCTGTAATTTGACATTGGAATGTAATAAAAATTTAAGTTTTAAAGTAAAATTATTATGTTTTCCGCTTAAAGAAATAAAGTCATAGCTAAGTATTAAATTAAAATTTAAAAAAATTCTAAATTTGTATTTTATGTTAAAGCCTTCTTTTAATTCAATAGCAAACAACATAAATGAAAAGTTTTTATACCCGAATTTTGAGCACATTAATATCGAAATTATTTCTGCTCAATACTATCCATTTATGGCTTTGTTATTTTCCATTTTATTTTTTGTGTAGATATTCTTTCAATTATTTTAATCGGGAGGGGGAATTGATATTCAAATTCGGAATAAAAATGTATCAAGATTCTTTATTTTAGAAGAAGTTCAATACCGAGATAAAATTGAAATACGCATAAAATTTTAATTTATGAGAATAGGTAAAAATAGAAAAACATTTTTCTTTGCTTAAAAAATTACTTTTTGTTATCTATCTGAAGTATTTAAATATTAAAATTTTAGGGGACACAAATATTAAAATTTTAGGTTTTTTTTCATTTAAAATTTTCGTACAATAAGTGCTTCAAGTTATTTTTAAGCTATCGCATCATCGTGCAAAATGCTTTTATTATTATTGTTTACGATGAACTTAATCATTCTTCCATACTTAAATTTAATATTAAAAAAAAAATTCTATTTTATAAAACCCTACATAATAGCTTTTTTAATGAAATATTTTGTAGAGTCACAAGACACCCTTAAAGTTTCTATGGCATCCCCAATAAAAACTCTAATAACTCGCTTTTAGTAAATACTTTTCTCTTTTACCCAAGGGCACGTCCATCTACTTAAGACTCGGAAAAGTGGGGTTTGAATAGCCCTAATCCGTTGGCCTTTCACCAGAATGTTCTAAAATATAATCCGGTGTTTGATTCTGTCTTCCCAAAGATTTGAAAGTATAAGGGTTGGTGCTTGTTAAGATTGTTCTTATTATAATGCCCTGACGTTGCGCTCTGTTATAATGCTGCTTTTGGTGTTGGGCTCGTCACTTGACCGCGGTTTAAAAATAAGAGGTCCGTTGACCGTTTCCAATAGAGCTGTGATAGACTTTTGATATTTACTGGCATGCACCGCCTCCCTTAACACCTTTATTTCGATAACGGTCCAGACGACCGTACAAGTAAGGATTAGATAATGTTATTCCTATCAGTGTTTGGCAAATTTTAATTGCAAGAACAATTAAAGATTAGCAATTAATTAATTGGTAAATGTAACCGCAGCAACTAACAATTTATCAATTGTAAATGTGGAAATTACAATTAACAAATAATTAATTGTTAACTGTAGTAGTTAAAATTTTTAACTGTAGCAGTAATAATTAACAATGAATTAATTTTCCATTGTTTTGTTAATATTAATTAAAAATAACAATTATAAAAACACTGCTGTATAATATAAAGCCGGTATATATACATATACAATGTACCCATGCGGTTCCGAGTAGTAGAATAGTGCCCCCCCCCCATTTTTTCCTGCGGTTAAATAAATATCTTGGCAACAAATAAAAGACTGATCCAAATAATCACCAATATCTTTAATTAAACATGATTAGACAGACAATAACAATTTAAAATGTCTTGTAATAATTTAAATTACACTTCAGTACCACTCTCTTCTCGACCATGCTGTCTGACAGTTTGTGACTCTTTGGCAGATCTGTCATTGTCACAGCTTAATTTTCCTAAATCTTTGCTTATTTCGTTTGAATACATAAAGTTAATTGTTAGTTTTAATTGTTTCATAAAACAACTAAAAAAGTTAATTGCAATTATTTTAATTGTGAGTTACAATTGACATACGTTAATCAAATTAATTTAATTGTAAGGTGCAATTAAAAGTTCAATTGCGATTAATTTAATTGTAATTAATTTAATTTCAATTACTTTTTTAGTCAATTGACAAGATAATTGACAAATTAATTTATTAATGCCCAACACTGATTCCTATGATATGTTACGCGGTAACAGAGAGCTTACGTAGCGAAAGTCTTAAGTTATGCACCTTAAGACTTTCGCTACGGACCGGACCTTTGTACCGGATTGGTTAACCACCGGGATATTTCCCAGTATGCACAGCTTTCTTGGTGGCTAATACGTCATCTGGTACAGTTCAATTGCCACCCATCGTAACAGCATTGGCTATATGGCAACCCGCGTTCAACCAAGGTCTTGTAAACGCATAGCGGATCGTTATTAGCCTCCTAAATGGTACTGATGTGCTTCTAAATTTCCACGGGCTGTAAAAGAAAGCGTTTGCCAACTACCAGTTGTCGTGACTCTACATATTAATACAAGTTTATATTGAGCGACTCTAATGCCAACCAACTTCTTAAAAATGAATTCGAGCGGAATTATATCGCCAATGAAGAATCGATGGTTTGACGTAGGTACAGGAAGGGGAAGTAGTTTACGATCGAAAAATTGGGAGAAAAAAAGTTGCAAGGAAGATGATGGACTTCCCCTTCCCATAAATGGATTACTCATTTGGAATTGCGTCTTTTGGTGTGTTTTTTTCCGCCAAGGGTTGTTTTGGCGCGTTAATGAATGTCAACAATCGTTTTATAATATGCCAAAATATATTAGGGGTAATCAATACTTTCTAGGGTTCCTATGTTCTACTTAATGTAGATAGAGTCGTCACAACCTGGACGATCCGCTTTAGTCATTTCGGATTTACCAAACAAAGAGGTCCATTCATTTCGTGGTGAAATAATATGGTAAACTCGTTAACAATCTATAAGAAAGGTGAAATCAACTCCTATAGGAGAAGTGCATTTTCGGCACGGAAAGGAGTGGAAATTAACTCAGACTGAGTTAAAACCGCTCGTTTGTTTTAAGAGTGTAGATCGCTATTGGATTAGAGGGCTCCAAATTGGCACTGAATAGCCCGGGCGGTAAGAGAAAGTATTTTCCAAATCGCTGAATTCCTAATTGTCGTTACTTTTATGTACGTAGTTGTATTAACACCTTCATTTTCGAATAAAACGTTAACTTTTCAATAATTTTTTTTTTTATTTCGGGTAACTTAAATATCCTACATAAATTATTCAGGGCTATGTCTGCATTTGTCTTATATTTTATTTATTTAGACAAACTTACCGTATACCGAATCAATATTGTTTACCATATGTATCCAGGGCAACTGAGGTTATATACTTTTTCCTATGATCTCTGTTTGAAGCCACGTGTATAGAAGATCTTGGGACTTGAAATTACTGTGAAAATTGCCTGCATTTGTACTTACTCTTTCACTTAACTAACCAAAGTTACTTAACATTTTAACCATTCATAAATTATCATAAGTACGAATTGTAAGGGTGAATGCTTGTTTACAACTTAGTATATTGATAAGAGTAGTTGGATCACTAATGCAACCAATGTAGATTTTACGTTGACAAGGAAATACGTTCTTTACATAGTTTTTTCCTTTTCTTTTATGACTTAATTCAAGTAACATTTTTTTCAGAGGTAAAGATTTACGATTTGTTTGTGCCTGTTATGTATTCAAAGAAAGCGTGATACTTTTTTTCGTTTTTGTATGCAATTATTTTGAATTTACTTACAATGTAACTCTCAAGTTCATGTACATGGCCGAACGTATTCATACAACTTCAGTATCAAAATACCCTATTGATAATGACGATTTCTGAGTATTCAATATTAAAATGTAAAAAAATTTAATCTTTTTGTGTTTAAAATTAAAGTTAATTTCTAAATTAAAAAAAGTAAACTTTAAGGTTTTTTAAATTCGTGTTTCGTGCAACTCAATTGGTCCTACATAAATTATTCAGGATACTGGTATGTTTGTTTTAAAATAGACAAAATAGATGTGAACTGTTTGCGTAGTAGAAATATAGATTTTAACTTTACTTTTTTAGCTTCCACACTACGTTTATAACGTAAAAAGTGGAATGTATTATAATCGTTCAGTCCGCCCGTGCGTGACCCACTTTCAAAGCCCAAACAACAAATGCTACGGACAAGTGTGATACGTCAAAAAATTCAGCGCATCGAAATTAGAATACATTGAATATTTCAGAAAAGAATTCGAATTCGAAGTACTTCAATAATTTAAAAAAAACTGCAAAATTTAATGCTAATTAAAAAAGCATATAGGAAGCCATTTTTATTAGAATTAAATCACCATTGCCATTCGCAACAATCGCTCGATAAACTTTAATTCTTTTAGACAAAAAATTAAAATAAATTTATTTTTGCGACATCGATCAGTTTGAAATGACGTAAAATATATTTCACTACGAGATTCTTGGTATGTTGATATGAAATATTTTAATTCTATTTAAAAGCGAGGAATATTACATATTTATTCTTTGAAATATAAATTATTTTTTGCACACGATAAGTATTTATTATTGAATTTTCGAAATAAAATAAATGAAACTAGCCAAATTTAGCATGTAAATGTTTAATATAGAATTAATGCTGTGTTTGGCGCCTTTTTACCTGTTAAACACAACTGTTGTGTGAAAGCGGGTTAAGTGACAGATTCTGTTACAAACCTACTTTGTTTTTCGAGCAATGGACAAGTAGCATGAAACGCGAAATTCATAATATGTGTGTTTTTCTGGTACATTAGAAGCTGCAGATTCCGAATGTAAGGTTAAATATTCACAAATATATTTAATTTCAACAAAAAATGCATTTGAAATTTGCCGAAAATGTACGTCACTGAAAACAGCTCTGACGTCAACTGTTATGTTTTTGGCAATGTTTCGATCTATGATGTAATACAGTTTATAAAATAGTAAACCTTACAATTTCTGCTAAACCTCATAAAAAGAAGACAATATTATTTGTAACCAGTTCATATCAAGGAAGTTAAACAGCTTGTTCCAAGTTTGGTTGTTAGTTAAAATACACACACTAGAGCGCGTATGAGCTGCAGAACTATTGACTGTTGGATCTGATCGGAATAGTCGAGTGAAATCGTTCAACGTTTGAAGAAATTAACTGGAATGAACGTGACACGTTTCTGTAAAATAGCATAACTTTTTAAGGTTTTGATAAGGATGAAAGCACGTTTCACAGTTTCAAAAGCGATACAGTGAAACGTGATACCAAATAACACGCCAAGAACAAAAAAAAGCCAATCGTGACGTCATCTGTTATGCTTCATCTGTTATGAGAGGTTTAAAGAAGTGACATATCATTAACTTTAAAATGAATTTAAAAATAAATACATCTTTAAAACCAGAAATACTTGAGTTTTAGAGGTTTTTTTAATATGCTAAAATCGAATAAATATGTTTGTGGAAAACGCTGCAATTGTCCATTCAGCATGATCTAAGTAGCCTTCTATGAGTGGTTCGTAAAAGAAGTACCAATATGCCTAGTGTTGACGCAGCGAAAGGATTAAACTCCTAAATTCAATTTGATCGCCCTGCGCTTGCCTTGCATGGGAAAGGTCCCTGGTTCGGGCATTGTCAAAATAACTGCCGGCCCATAAACGCTCTGTAGCCAAAAAGTCATACCCCGTGTAGAGGGAGTGCACGGGGTGCCTACTTAGGTGTCACTTGACTGTGGTTCTAAATTTTTACACCCGTCGCCAATATCCCTCGTGTAGCTCTAGTGCGACGATTACTCAACTATATTCAAATAACGAAATGGTTTTTTTTTGTTATCTAAAAATGTTTTATCCTTTGACCTTTATAATTATATCAAAAACATATTTCTGTTTTTCAGTACATTTAAATCTATTTCCGGTGTATCACCTTGAACTTTTCTCTTCAGTTGTAATGGTGTAATCCTAACCCCTTCCTTAATTTGCTCTCTGTTTCGTAGATCATTATATAAAGACTTAAATTTATCCAATTTTTTTTAGTAGCATTCACCTTATTTGGAATCAGACCTCTACCTTTGTATCTCATCGTTAAGGCTATGGGGCTCGCCACGAGTTTCTGAATATGATACTCGGAGCTTGTTACGAAATGGATTTTATGATAAAAATAGAATACTTCAATTAATTTGCCCTATGTTACAGAAAAACTATTTGGTGCGTAACTCTATACAAAACTCAATTACCACTTAATAAATCACTTATATGCATTGAAAGATAATTATATAACCTCTAAAGTAATTTCAATACTTTTAATATCAAAAAAAGCAGCAACACTTTGCGCATACGCGATTTTCTCAAAAACCTTACTATGACGTTCTACAGATTCTGGGAACTAGTGTACAAAATGTGAAGTCCGTCGCTCTTTTAGTTTGAGCCGTAGAGTGGTTTCAGACCGACGGACCGTTGTTGAAAAACCACTTTTTTAGTATCAGCACCTTCCAAAACATAGAGTAAACACAAAATCTCCATTTCGGATATTGAACCCCATCGCAATATTTTCCTTGCCTTACATTTCATTTTATGTCATTGAAAGTAAAATTGCTTAACTTTTCTTTTAGATAGCTTAGAAAGCGACTTTAACACTACACTTATGCTTTTTTTTCTTAAAAACTTCTTCCAAACAATATTCGATAAAAAAAATTAGCAAAATGCTAATAATTTTTTTTTTAACTTTTAAATTCCTAAACTAAATCCGCTATTTCCAATAATTCAAATCAACTTATTTCAAGTGTGTGTTTTCATTTCAATCAAATCTCCGGAGAGCGTTCTAATTATCCCATTATTGTCTTCAACGGCGAACACAAATGAAGTGTTAGTGGAAGAACGTGCTAAGCGACATTTTTGAAAAAATTGAGATTATTGTGAATGAATATATTACTAACTTCTTTAACAATAACAAGTTTCATATTTGTCATAAACATTAAGTTCAGAATCTATTTTACATTTCGCAAGTACCGTTTTCAACAGATCTGAGTGCGAACTAAAAACTTTAAAGCTAATTTTCTGGTTTTCACCCTATTGTCACTTAGCACGTTCTTCCACTAAGCTCTCCAAATGGATTCAACACGGAAACATGTATAAACACTCCCTGTACACAAGCATCATAAAGAACCATAATCAATTGATTATTGTTCAGACGTTTAAGTATCCGACATTGTTTTTGCCTAACCTTGGTCTCATAAGTTTTCCTTTTTGCCGCAATTAAAGAAGGGGTCTAAACACATTGTCGTCCGAATTAATTGTGCTTTTACAAGCATAGCACCGTCACTGTAAATACACTAATAAAATTTGTGAGTGTTATGTACCGGATACTCAATCAATTCTCGTTAAGGAGAAATTCAAAGCCCTTTTCGACGAGGAGTAATTGAAGTGTTAAATGTTATCTTTGAAGGACGCGCGTTATGGAACTAATCTTATTGTGTTTTCCAGACCTATAGTGAGATATTTAACTCATTAGCGACGGTTAGCAAAAAAATTTGTCACGCGAAAATTAGCTTTCTGCTTTTAAGTTTATCTTGGTTAACAAAATATAAGACAAATGACGGCCATTGCCCTGAACAAATTATATAGGACAATTTAAGTAACACACAAAAAACGAATTTATAAAACTTAAAGTTAACGTTTTGATACGTAAATGATGGTGTTAATGGTTTAATCCGATGTACATTTTTCTACTGTTCTACCTGTTAAAGAAGATAGTATCCAAGTTTTAGGAATTCAACCATTTTTAGGTTATTTTAGGAATTCAAATTTACATAAGGTTGTGGGTTTTTGCGAATAATGAAACTACTTTATTTTTTTAAATTTGAATCTCTGTTAATTAGTTTATTATTTCAGTATACTAATTACATTACTAGCCATACGATTATGTTACCTTTCTTAATTAAAATAAATATAATCTTTAAAAAAAAAACATAATTTCTTAATCTTTCACTCACATACACAAATTTATTTTAAATAAAAGTATTTTTAAAGTTTTTATTTTAATTCTTATTGATTATTTACTTTTAACTTTTTTTAAAACATTTTGAATAAATAAGAGTTAAAAAGTATTCTCTCCCAATGCCCCAATACCCTATTTTTTCTTCAAAATTTCCGTAAAATGGCCATTGGCTGAGATTTAATTTAATCAATTATATATTACTTTAGAAGTTAATCATTATAAATTAATTTAACAAAGCTAGTTTGTACTACAATATCGACTTTTTGTCATGCTTTCAAAAGTTTTTGTTTATTTGCCATCAATAAGTAATTTCCATCGTTCGTTTAAGTTTTCTGTAATTACATTAATTGTTCTTGACTTTGACCTTCAAAACTGTGTATCCAAAGTGCAGCCTACTTTTTTTTAATGCAAAACTTTTAGTTGCAATAAATTTATGGGCGTTGCTGGTTACCAGGCACTTCGAACGAAGTCAGTTTAGGGACTAGTTAGTGTTATTCGTACATTTTTGCAGTCTTTCACTTCATTCTTATTAATTAAAATAGTTTACATAATTTTAAAATGTAAACTGTAAAAATTGTTTTAAAAAATAGATTGTCACACTTAATCCATTGTCCTAATTATGCAATATAACAGTGTTGTACTTGTATTATAAAAAAAAAATCAAAATATAATGTAATATTAAGATTTTGATGAAAGAAAGGAACGATTAAGGGGGGGGGGAGGGGGACTGATTGGAAAGTTTGGAAAAGGCAATTTTTTTAAAAAATCGTTGCCAAGTTATATTTTTTGACTGTTTCAATTTTAATCAATTCATTTAATTCATTCAGCTATTGTGATATTTTTGGTACACTCTTAAAACAAAAGAGTGAAATTCACTCCTATAGGAGAAGTGCATTTTCGGCACCGGAAAGGAGTGGAAATTAACTCAAACTGAGT
Organism: Oedothorax gibbosus; assembly: GCA_019343175.1. Classification (NCBI taxonomy): domain Eukaryota; kingdom Metazoa; phylum Arthropoda; class Arachnida; order Araneae; family Linyphiidae; genus Oedothorax; species Oedothorax gibbosus. The sequence goes on along the minus strand of CM033277.1, from coordinate 13,329,673 downwards.
TAAAACCGCTCGTTTTAAGAGTGTAGGACGCATATTGTTTTCTTTTGTTTCTTTTACCCACTCCGAAAAAGAGTGAAATTCACTCCTATAGGAGAAGTGCATTTTCGGCACGGAAAGGAGTGGAAATTAACTCAGACTGAGTTAAAACCGCTCGTTTGTTTAAATAGTGTATGTTTTGCTAATATTTGTCAAAAATAAATCTACTAGAAATTGTAGTTTAGTTGTCAATTAGTAACATTGCAAGGTCGGTCTTATCTGTAGGTTTTTTTTTTAATTCTAGCTTAGTTTTTGTGTGATTTTAGTCTGATTTTAGTTCTTTAAAAAAAATCATTCAGTTTCCACTTGCAATTACTAACAACTTTGCATACTGTTATTTTTTAATCGTCAAATCTATCTCACCCTTATATTATTTAGATTAAAAACTTGATCCATTCATCAAAATTGTTCACCTAACAATCCCGAAAATAATATCCAAAAAAAAAAAATTAAACCTCCCCCAAACTCACAAACCAGCTTTTAAAAAATTCCCCGTTGTTTTCACTGCCATAACCTTGGCCTTACTTACCTCTTTGGCGCCTTTTCCCCCTCGCCAACTTCCTCTGTGGCAACCCTTTCCGAAACACATGCCTGATGGAGATCCGCCAGATCTCTTGATGTTGAGGGGAATGTAAGGTAAGTTTCTATTTTTGGTGGCAGAGGAGTTTTTCACACATGGCCACCCCTTCTTTAAATTCTCGGCCGTTTTTGTTCTTTTTTAGGAATATTTGCGGGGTACTGCTCCTGATATGTTATTTCTTGTCAAAAATGTTTTTTTCAAATTAATGTTAGATATTTAGTTTGTATTATGATTGAATTTGTTTGTGTTTGTTGCTGTATGCATATTATAATTAATAGAACATTTTTTTTTAATAATTACTAAGGAGTTTTTGTGAGGTTATTGTTACTGTGCATTTTTTTTTTGTTCTAAATATATATATATTTTAAATTTATATTAGATATTTAATTTGTATTATTTATTTTTCGATTGTGTATTCTTTGCTGTTGGCACATTGTAATTAGTTGTTAGAGCATAGTTTCCAAAAAAAATAAGGAGTTGGGGATATAATGTTTTTTTTTCTTTTTCAAAAAATGTCTTTTAAAATTAATATTGGATATTTAATATGAATTCATTATATAGTTTCTGTGTATTTGTTGTTGGCACATTGTAATTAGCAGTTAAAAAATTTAAAAAAAATATGTGAGAAGTTTGGATATCATGTTATTTCTTGTCAAGAAATTTGTTATGTTGGAATTAACGTTAGGTATTTAATTTGGATTATTATAAAATATTTGTGTGTATTTGTTGTTGTTTCCACATTGTAATTGGTAGTTAGAATACATAATAAGTGGGGAGTTCGAAATTTTTGTGAGGTTGTTATGTGTATTTTTTTCATTCTAAATATTTTTTTTTTAATTAATATTCGATATTTTATTTGTATTTATATCGAATTTTTTCTGTTTGTTGTTGTTGGCATATTGTAATTAGTAGGACAGCCCACAAAGGGGAAAGGCCTGCTGCACCTACTTCAGCTTGCTTATTTCCATGAATTTTTTTGATTTGATGAATTGATAATTTTGTTTATTTCTTAGCTTAGGTATTTATTTTTTTTATAGTTGTTAAAGTATTTTATATAGTTTGGGGTTTGCTTAAAAAAATTGGAAATTTAAATGTCACAAAATGTGTTTAAGAAAAAAAAATAGTAGTTTTAAATTATAATAGTTAAAGACAATTTATTTTAACATGTGTTAACTGATTTTTTTAAAAAATAAAACACAAGCATATAATTTTTTTTCTAAACTTGGTTTGAATCGGTATAATATCTCATTGCTTTCAATCTTAAAACATTACCTAAACATAATTGACTAAATGATAGTTATTAATAATAATTATTGAAAATTTATGTTTGAATATTTTTAATAATTTGTTACTTTATTCTTTCCAGGTTCTGGTGGTAAGCTGCTAGTTTTGGGAGAAAGACATCATCTTATTTTTTCCCATTTTGTGTTTCCGTATTTGAACTGGAAGGCTTTTGTAAAGAGTCGATTTTAAAACCAATCGGCATGGGACGTAAAAAGATACAGATATCAAGGATCACCGATGAGCGAAACAGGCAGGTGAGTTCAATGCTTTCGTGGCCCTGCATTAGAGCCACTAGATATTACCCCTACTCAACTTAGAGTTGTGACAACCTTGCCGATACGGCGACTTGTGTATACCAAGGTCATTAGTAGACTTGAACGAGAGAAGTATGGTAGTGGTGCTGCCCTCTTCTGTGACGCATGAGGAAGCAATGGCCTCTTCGGCTCAGTGTTGAGTGTGGCTCCTACCGCCACATCGCTTCAAGGATTTGGGGGTGCCTCAAAAGCAAAAGTGCCTTGGCCCCCCAAAGTACCCTCACTAAAGATAACTTTATTCTAGCGTATACATGAATGGCCATTTGCTTAGAGGGAACTCAATGGTCACTAAATTTCCTTTGGTGGTGAAAGAAAGCACTTTCCAAAACTATTAGTTGTTGGGACTCGTATTAGTTCAAATTGGTATTGAGTGCCTTCATAAAGCAGTCGAGGTAGAAATTGTCACATTTTGAAATAATAATGGGATACAATTAATGTCTGACAATTAAGACATAAAATTTTAAGTTAAACCCTAATGATTTTTTTAAGCTTATTATTAAAGATATAAACTATTCTGTAAAGGACATATTCATTTATTTGTTTAAATTTTTTTTCAGTTTTAATTTACAGTGCTTTTTATGTGATATAATGATCTAAACATATGTCTTAATGGTCTTGTCAAGTTATACCTTTAGCAAAAATGAGATTTCTTAAGGAAATATTTAATTTTTTATTTAAATTTCTCTTGTCAAACATCTAAAATTTATTTTATATTGCCCTAGCGTTATAGAATTCAGAAATTCAGTAAACAGCTATTTCAGGACTTGAATTAAAGTCCCATCCCCCAAAACCAATGATTGAATGAAGAATCGCTGAACTTTTTCTAGCCTCGAAACAGCTGTATGCTTTTTAGATTTTTAATTTTGAGTTGTACTTTGGGTTGCGAATTACTTTGTAATTTTATACTCCTATTGATAATGAGGGGCTGGGGAGCCCAGTCAGTAAGGCACTTGCCTTACATGAGAAAGATCCCAGGTTCAACCTGGGGATTGACAATTACTACTCATCTATAAACGATCTGTGTGAGCTGAAACCTCTGACGAATAATCCCCTGTGTAGGGGAGGTGCATATTAAATATGCTCTAAAATTCTGACGTTGTGTACGATGTCGCCCTCAAAAGTTGTGTGGTTTCACTCTGGTGTTGGGTTGTCACTTTTTTGCAGGGTTGGGGTTTTCCCGTCTAAAACTAATATTTCCCACCCTAGCGGGAAAAACTAGTAAATACTGCGAATAATTGGTAAATACCGGGAAAAACTGGGAAATACATTTCTTTCTGATATATCCCTTGTCTGGGAAATTCTTTTTAAATTAAAAAGTTTTATAAAGGTAAACAGCAGTGTTTCTTTTTTGTTTACATCCTAATCTTTGTATTCTCTGTCATTGCAATTGTGCCATTATCTGTGTGGGGGATCCCTAGTTAAGCTCACGCTCTTTAATCTCCTTTATCACAACAATAGTCCAGTTTTCTAAAGCCTAGTAAAGTTGTTTGATTTTAATTCTATATTTAGTAGGCATAACTCAATAATTATTTATCCTATCCAATATTTTAATGAATATTTATTACAGACAATATTTTAATAATTTATGTTTATGCGAATCGGAACACTTATAATAAACAAAAGTACATGGTTATTATATTAGGCTATATTTGTAAATACCGGTTTTTAACGTGGTATTTACCGGGGGTGGTAAAAACCATGCCAACCCTGCTTTTTTATGGTTTTTAATTACGGCATCAACAGCCCTCATGTAGTTGTAGTGCGACAATAATTCAACTAAATTCAAGTTACAAAATGTTTTTGGTCTAAAAATATGCTTCGTTCTCTGACCTTTATAATTATATCAAATACATATTTTTGTTTAACAGTACATTTAAATCTATTTTCGGTGTATTACCTTGAAACCCCTTCCTTAATTTGCTCTCGGTTTTGCAGATCATTATATAAAGACTAAAATTTATCCAATTTTAGTAACATTCACCTAATTTGGAATCGGATATCTACCTTTATATTTCATACATATCAGATTTTTATTATAATAAGTCTCACTGTTTTCATTTTCGATAAGGTTCGTGTGATTGCGTCAAGCTATATTTTAAGGATATGGGGCTTGCCACGAGTTTTTGAATATGATACTCGGAGCATGTGTGTTACGAAATTGATTTTGTGATAAAAATATAATACTTCAAATCGGTTTCCTTAATTAATTTGCCCTATGTTACAAATACAAAATAGTAAGGTTGTTTAACACGACTCAACTTTCAAACTAATTTATCCAATTTTAGTAACATTGACGTCATTTGCAACCAGATATCTACCTTTGTATTTCATGGATATCAGATTTTTATTTTAATAAGTCTCAACTTTTCTCTTTAGTTGTTATGGTGTAATCCTAACCCCCTCCTTAATTTGCTAATAAATACACACTACCTCCTTAATTTGCCCTTAATGATAACTCAAAGGTATTTGTACCTTTTCATACCACACTAAATTGTTTTAAAGGATACCCCCTTGGTGCTTGGTATCCTTTGCAGAGCTTCAAATCAAAACACTAATCCTTTCCATCAGAAAAGTATTTAATTGAAACATTGAAATTATTAATTACATAAAGGGGCCATGCAAGGCTAAGACAATTAATTCATTTCTTGGTTAAATAAAAGTATTGTAGTTCAAGTCTATTACCAGTGGTACGGGTAGAAAAGGGGCACACGCACATTGCATGCCCTACCTCTTAGAGTGTCTCGGGAAAAGTGTGAGTCTCGTGGGTAGTTCCTTGCCGCAGCAGGAGCGGGGTACCATTGAGTTGTTCAGCCTCTACAGCTCCGAGAGGGAAGCTCAATAGCTTGGTTTGGTTTGTCCTTGTGGCGGGGATAGTGGCGACCGCAACAGTACTCCCTCCCCAGATTTCGAACTAACGAAATCGATTAGGTTGTCGAAGAGCTCTCCCGGAGTTTGACGTCTTCTGAATCGGTATCAGCCGGCAAGTGTCGTCATTTGGTTGTTGTTTCGGTGCAGGATGCAGTGTGACTGGTCCTTGGGCCTGTGCGAGGGTCGTCGGAAACCGGGCTGGAGCTTGTTGCGTGGTCGGCGTCGACTGGTTGGGGCTCGCTGCGTGGTCGGCGTCTACTGGTTGGGGCTCGCTGCATGGGCATCGTCTGGTTGGGGCTCGCTGCTTGGGCATCGTCCGTCAGCGTCGACTGGTTGAGGCTCGCTGCTTGGGCATTGTCCGGCGGCGGCGACTGTTTGGGGCGGGTCGTCTGGGGCGTCTTAGCTTGGGCACTCGGGCGTCTGCTGGGGAAGCGGCTCGAATGGCTGTGTTGTCTGTTTCCTTCAGGACGTAAGCTGGCTTCAGTCTGTCGATGGAGACCACAACTTCTTTCTCGCCTTTCAGGATATGGAAAGTCTTTGGGGCATGTTCCATTTTTAAGTATTTTAGTAACAATTTTGAACAGCAGTCAAGTGTCAAGAAATATCTGACATTTTTTTATTCTTTCAGGTCACTTTCACGAAGAGAAAGTTTGGGCTCATGAAGAAAGCATACGAGCTCAGCGTCTTGTGCGACTGTGAAATCGCCCTTATTATATTTAATAGCACAAATAAACTCTTTCAGTATGCAAGTACGGACATGGATAAGGTACTTTTAAAGTACACAGAGTATAACGAGCCTCATGAAAGTAGAACTAATAGCGATATTGTGGAGGTAAGATATCCCCTTATAATATCCCCTCAGGGAGCCCACGTCGGTGGGTACGGGTGTGGCAATCCCGAGGTCCCTAGCCTCTCAGGGAGCTCGCTTCTTGTGAGCACGGGAGTGGCGACCCCGAGGTTCTGTAGCTGGGCCTTTGCATTCTTCTTTCTTTCCTCCCTGCAAAGGTCCGGTTTATGTCCGCCACAAATAACACCCGAACCTGAAAAGTCTCGACACATAACTGATCTTAATCTACTTTACCCTAAATTTCTTGTCATAAGCTCTGAAACTAAACAACTAGTACAATTTTCACCATTTTCTATACAAAAAGGACTACTTGGAATCGGAGGAAACCCAAACTCCATAAAAAAAAAACTAAAATCTGGAGAACTGCTAATTGAAACGAATACCCATTTACAATCAAAATCTTTTCTAATTTGAAAACAGTTATGCAATATCCCGATTACAGTCACACCCCACAACTCTTGCAGAGGCGTTATCTCTGAGAAAGATCTGCTCACTGTTTCAGAGCAAGAGATATTGGAGGGCTTAAAACATCAAAATGTAACTCAGGTAAAAAGAATAACAATTAAAAAAGGAAATGACATAATACTCAGCATATCATATTAACTTTTAGCTCGCCTAACCTACCAAAACACATAATAGCTGGTTATCTTAATTGTCCTGTCCGTCCATATATACCAAACCCTTTGCGCTGTTTCCATTGCCAAAGTATGGCCACACAAAAGCAACATGCAGGTCCCAAGACGAATATTGCTCCAACTGTTCAGCTAAAGGCCATTCTTTCTCTTCTTGTCAGCTTCCACCTAAGTGCCTAAACTGCAAGGGTGGCCACACTGCCAACTTTAGGGGTTGACCGATGTGGAAAGAAGAGAAATTCAGTATATCAAAGTAACTAAAAATGTGTCTTATCGAAAAGCTCGCAACCAAGTATCAATAACCCTGCCTAAACCTAATGAATCATACGCATCTGCTACTAAAGTTACAACATCCTCAATAGCCATCCAATGCAATATGTATAGGGAGCAATACCTTCAGGACTCCAAATCTATCAATACAATAGCAATAACTTCTGTTGCTAAAAACATTACATCATCCTCCAGCTCACAAACTCATAATACAACAGTAAAATCAAGCTCGCACAAACTTCCAAGATTTAGTAAATCTCCGGTAACAGTAAAATGTTTAGAAAAATCGCCTAAGAAACAAAAAATAAAATCTAGAAGTAGGTCTTTAAATACAAAATCAATCGATAGCTCCGACTCCTCTGATTCTCCAGAAATGGATGTCAAGACGGGACTGGAGGCACCACAACATCGAGATAAATCGGTGAAGAAACACCCACTGATCAACTTCCCTAAATGACCCGAATAGCTCGATTGCGGTGTCACGCCCTATGGTTCTGCCAGAAAATCGGCTCTCAAGTATCTAGATACCATTCATCAGGGTCTGAGGTTGGCTTCTGGGGCTTTTCGCACGTCTCCTGTACAAAGCCTATATGTTCTGTGCCAGGAGCCATCTCTGCAATATCGTCGGGATAAACTTTCATTAGCTGCCTATTTCAATATCAAAAGTAATTATAATCATCCTTTGTATCACCAAATTCTAAATCCAAAATTCCAGCAGTTCTTTTCAAATAAAAAGTCATTCATTCCAACTTTCTCTATTCGCATCAAAGAGCTTTTAGATGATCTTGATGATTTCAGGGTTTTTAATTTTAACGATAACTTATAAGCACCGCTCTTTTAATTTTTCTCATAAACCTGTGTTTACCGGTGGTTCAAAGTCTCTCACTAATGCTGGCTGTGCTGCAGTTTTTAATGACATTACCATAGCAGAAACACTTAATCCTTCCTGCTCGGTTTTTACCTCAGAAATTTGTTCTATCTACCTTGCCCTCCATCATATTGCAGACCAAAATTTTAAATCATGGATCATCATTTTAGTAGACTGTCCAGCTTTTACACTGAGCAGGCTTAAACATTTTGGGGTGTGATGTGGATCGTAACAGATAAAATAAAAATTACAAATATAATCGATTTCAATTTCCTTTGCTAGCCTTTCTTTTGCATGTTTATATTATTTAATAGTTAGCAAAAAGCTGAAACATATGATATCATATAAAGCTATGTAAAAATACAATTTATTTAGGAGCACATCTACCCAGTTTCAAACTTTTTAATTTAAAAAAGTTCAAAAATCCTTTGAATTTTTTAAATTTAGGTATTTACTTTTATATTCGTGCCGTAATTTTTGGTTCTAGCACTTTAATAAACTATATACATAAATGTTATAAAATGGATTTGTTTTTATTGTGTGATCATGCTTTTTAAATAGCAGAGTAGATGGTATGTTAATGCTTGCATTGTTATCAAGTCTAGATAAAGATGTTTTAACTTTGTCTGAATGAGTTTGCTTAATTAATCCCTTAAGTTCTCGATTCTTTAAAAATGATGCAACAAGTGTAGAATTACATTTAATAAAAAACAAAATTTACATACATAAGTGTTACAAATGTTTTTTTATTGTATGTTCATGCTTTTTAAATAGCAGAGTAGATGGTATGTTAATGCTCAATTTTTAAGTTAAAAAAGTTCAAAATTTTGAATTTTTTAAAATTTAGGTATTATTCTTTAAATGATGCACGTAATTTAGGTTACACTTTAATAAAACTATTATACATAAATGTTATAAAATGGATTTGTTTTTATTGTGTGATCATGCTTTTTAAATAGCAGAGTAGATGGTATGTTAATGCTTGCATTGTTATCAAGTCTAGATAAAGATGTTTTAACTTTGTCTGAATGAGTTTGCTTAATTAATCCCTTAAGTTCTCGATTCTTTAAAAATGATGCAACAAGTGTAGAATTACATTTAATAAAAACAAAAATTTACATACATAAGTGTTACAAATGTTTTTTTATTGTATGTTCATGCTTTTTAAATAGCAGAGTAGATGGTATGTTAATGCTTGCATTGTTATCAAGTCTAGATAAAGATGTTTTAACTTTGTCTGAATGAGTTTGCTTAATTAATCCCTTAAGTTCTCGATTCTTTAAAAATGATGCAACAAGTGTAGAATTACATTTAATAAAAACAAAAATTACATACATAAGTGTTACAAATGTTTTTTATTGTATGTTCATGCTTTTTAAATAGCGAGTAGATGGTATGTTAATGCTTGCATTGTTATCAAGTCTAGATAAAGATGTTTTAACTTTGTCTGAATGAGTTTGCTTAATTAATCCCTTAAGTTCTCGATTCTTTAAAAATGATGCAACAAGTGTAGAATTACATTTAATAAAAACAAAAATTTACATACATAAGTGTTACAAATGTTTTTTTATTGTATGTTCATGCTTTTTAAATAGCAGTATAGGATACATTGATGCTTGCATTTTTATCTAGACTTATCTTAAGTCTAGATAAGATCTCGTCAACTTTGTTTGAATGATTTTGCATAATTAAAAAATAAGGTTCTCTATATCTTTAAAAATTATACAATAGTACAGAATTCATATTATAAAATTAAAAAGAAATTATTTAAGTGGATTACGAGGTAATAATTAATATTCAACTGAATAATTAACCCTCTGAGGGATACTTACGCATAAACCTGTTACCTGAATGTCAGGTTTTCCAGCAACACACATAATTTTTAAAAATTTATAAACTGAATAATTTTAAAATTTAAGGCATGGAGGAGCTATTTATAACCTTCTACTGCAAAAATATAATTTTTTTAATTTTAATCAATTAAATTACCAGTTAAAAATTGTAATTTAAATCTCTTGCATTCTATGTGCTTGCATTCAAGATGCTCTTGCCATTCTATAACTTTAATTAATAATATGAATATAATACTTATTTTGCATTTAATATTCAGCCTTGTTTACAATGTTATTATGTATTACATATTTTCCTAATCTATATTTTAATTTGTATTAATAATATTTCCTTTCGACAGGTCCTAAACAAAAAAGAGCACAAAGGCTCGTCCAATAGCTGTGATAGCCCTGAACCTGACATGGAACAGTATTCCATTTCAAGCAGATCTGATCCTAAGTTCCAAAAAATAAATGAAGAGTTCGAGTTGATGATGCAGAGGAATTCTCAAGTAAATGGCAGTTCTAGAGTGAGCAAAAACATTTTGTGTAAAATATTTATTGTTTTTATTTTGAATGATAAAGCTTTAATAAATAAATTTGTTCATTATATTATCAACTTCAACATTATTTTAAGGTCTTATATTTAGTTTTTACAACTTTTTTTAGGAACAAATTAAATAGTATTTTTATTGTCGTTTTAAGATTATGATAGGATTTGTAAAAGTCAAGTTCCCCAATGCCCAAAGCTTTAACCAAAATTGAGACAGAGAAGAAATAAAACGGTGATTAAATTCCCTGAAATCTGTGTAGAGACTGATGATTTGTTGACATTCTTGTTTCTTAACATAAGCTTAATGTCCCTTTAATCTAATTTTAAGTGCTCTCTTCGTTTGACTTATGTAAAAAAGGCCACATTGGCAAGGGATGTTGTGATTCTCCCAGTTATTAAGAATATCAATGGTTGGGATAACTCTAATACTCCAACTATTAACTAGTCTAATTGTCTAACTATTTTTTATTTGCTATTATCCCTTCAGATTGGAAATCTCTAATTTATTAGTTGGAAAGAAAATAACTGTAAATCGGAACTTTTTCTTACAGAAACCTGGATGTTAATGATTTATTATTTGTATTCCATAGGGTCCTCAGGGGTCTTCTATGGCATCAGAACTATCTCCCTCCCCGTTGCCAGTCACTGTGAGCTACACACCAGAACCCAATGTTCTTGACAACGGTCCACATTCAGTCAGCCCACAACCCACCGCATGTGGTAAGCTACCTGAGGTTGCATTTATAAAGCTAAAATATATATTATATGTATCACCCTAAGTGTCTGTAATTTATTTTAGAATTTCATGTAGTTTTATGTATGTCAGGGATGGTATATATGTACACTGCTCACAACAATTTGCGTACTTTTGTTAACCTTTTCAGTTCCAACTCCTTATTTTTTTATTCTAAAAATGTAAAATTTGTGAAATAGGTTCATTATGCATTCAGAATGGAATGGTAAAAAATGGGGGGAATTTTTTTAATTTTTTAACTAAAATTTTGAGGGGAGAGAAATTGGAATCATAACTTTTGAATAAATTATAACAATAATTTTTTCAACATTTTATTTGTTTAAATAAGTTAAAATCCATTTTTAAACATCTAAGAATGCAAGAGTGAAGAATTTAGAGTCAATTTATTTAATAAAATTTTTTGGGAGGGAATTTTATTTTACCATGTTTTTCATATTTTCATTTAATTAAAACGAACATTATTTAATTCTTCAAAAGACATGATTCTTCAATCTAACGATAAATTAGTTCGAGCTTAACTCGGTGAGAAAAAAAAATCGCAAGCTGATGATTCCAAATGAAATCATTGGTGGTGAAAGGGTTTAAACCATGCGTTCCCCTAATTGTTTTGAGCAGTGCATCTAAAATATGGTTGTTAGATGATTTTAAATGTAAAATATATTACTTTAAATTTTTAATAACTTTTTATATTATATGTTTTGATATAAATCACTTTTAGTGTTTGTAATGTTTTATGATTTGTTATACATTATTTGTATGTCATGGATGGCATATATGTATCTATTTTTAGATGGCAAAGCTATATAAAAATATGGTTTTTAGATACCTTTAAATGTAATATATATTACTTTGAAACTGTTATGATGTAACTTACCAGTTATAAATTTATCATTGTAATTTATAACAGTAATCTGCCGTGAGCAGGTAAACCACAGTATCTAGCCTAATGACTTGGACCATTGTTGTAAAAACTCAATAACTAACTTAATAGAAATCATGCTAAAGTACTGATTCTTTTATGCCCAAAATGGTCCAATTCATTGTTGCGGTTACTGCAGTTTACCAGCCTACAGTATTATTGCCATGCTTTAAAATGTTATTAAAAATAATGCGTTACAGATTTTTGTTACTTAACATTATGAATATCATAACCCAATATTTTGAAGAATTTTATTGCATCTATTTTTTTTTTCCTTTCCTGTTCGACAAAATGTCTTGTTTAAGTTTTTTTACATTTTTGATTGTAAATTCTCATGTTAAAGTAAGGTTAAATTATTTTTTAAAGCATTTAAAACCTCTATTAAAGATAAAAAATTAAACACTTTGGAGGTATATCGATTAGAATCAGAAGGTTAAGTAAATTAAGTTTGTAAAGCCTAGCAATAAATATATTATTTTGATACATTAGGTTTCAATTATGCATTTTTTTTATAAACTTTTTAAATACTATTTTTGTTTGTTATTATCTGCTATTCAGTCATTACTTTATTTAGTAAATCAGTGTTTAAATGATATACATTTTATATTCTATACCCTAATTTATTTACCATTACACAAACAATTTAAATCTCAAATTCATTCACCATTACACAAACAACATCAATTCAAATCTCCACCATATTTCAGGCAACCTCCTGGAAGTGAGCAGGGGCGGGAGCAACGGTTACCAGCAGCGCGGCAGCTCTCCTTGCTCCCTGCCTGGGAGCATATCCCCAGATGGGAGCGTGGACGGGAGTCGCCTAAGTCGCCAACCATCGCCAAGCGCACGCCAATCCAACTTCCATGTCATCATGCCAAACACATCACCACCACCTGTGAGTAGTTTTAGATTAGTTGCTACAATCAAACTCGGTTGAAATGACCTCGTTTTACAACAACTCTTTTATAATACCACTAGCTTTATAAACCCGGCGTTGCACGGGTGTACCCTTACTAAAGGTTTTTTTTTTATGTAAGCATTTATTTTATACCAATTGATCTCCTCTCCACTGGTCAGCACTCCATCAGTATATTATAATTTCTTCCCATTCTAATATCAGCATTAATTTTAAAAAAATGTCCGATTGTATGTAGGGCTTTCCAATAGGCCCTGTTAAAAGTGCCAGCGTAGCTATGATATAATGGTCAATTTCTATTTGCCTCCTACACCCGAAAATGCCCAAAATGTAGTAAACATTCTACTCCATAATCGACCACTCGACAGGGCTGGGGAGCCCAGTCGGTAAAGGTGTTCGCTTTGCATGCGATAGGTCCCAGATTCGGGTCCGGGCATCGTTAAAATAACTGTCGACCTATAAACGGCATATGCAGCCAAAAATGTTCGATGAATAATACCCCGTGTGGTGGGAGTGCACTTTAAATATTTTAAGTCCCGACACTGCATACGATGTAAGAGTTGCATTGAGTACCTATCAGGTGTTGGCTCGTCCTTTGACTGTGGCTCTAAATTGAGCCGCCCGTGGCCAATAGCTCTCGTGTATACCTCTAGTGCAACGATAATTCAAACTAAGCCTAACCCATACAACTGGATGGGAATAGCTACCCTACGTTAAATTTTCAACATCGCCAAAAGCAGCCAATGCCAAAATTCAATCGCCCATTATATCATAGCCGTACCAAATTGACAGTTGCATAAACATAAAGTAAGTACAGCTATACGTAGAGAGAATTGACATTTTTTAGAAGTATTCATCAGATCTAGAATAGTTATCGCCTTTACTGTCATTATGCATTGTAGCAATATCTTCATTTCTTACCATTTGTAAACATCAATTAAATTAAATTTGGAAACAAAAAAATCAAAAGATTTTAATTCAATAAATAAAATATAATAATGCAATTCAAATAACAATCCTACAAATTAAACTCGCATGCTCTTACGTGTTTATACTTAATTTTCGCTTATGCTGAACGCGCTGAAATTTCTTATAAATTGAAATAAAAAGTATAAATTCTAATATTACAATGCTAATCGTATTTAGAAATCAGCTCATGTTATGCACTCCTACACCGGTTTGGGTTCGAATTTCGAAAAACCGCTTCTTAAATGACGCCAACGATATAAAAAGAAGTTCCTAAAATTTGGAATCCGTACCTTCAATAGTTTTGATTCAGTTAGGACTTTGCCTTTTATATATATAGATAAATATTCGTTCTCTTGAATTTCTCATAGACCTTAATGTTATAATGTATTGCTTATAACGGCAACTTTTAATTAACTCCTTGGTTATAACACTGAAAATTTATGTTTATGTGATATTCAAAATGCCTTCTTAAAGATTTTTTTTTTCAAAAATCAGTTTCTCTATTTAAATTTTATTTTATTCATTAAATGGTGCAAAAATCCCAAAATTTGAAATTTATTTCTTGTCTAAACAATTTATTGACTGGAGAAGGAGAAAAGAAATCAAAGTCCTGACACTGTGTTTGTTGCGACAGGTGCTGAGGTGTCCGCCTTGTCACTTGACTGTTACTCTAAAATACGAGGCCCAATAGCTGTAGCATCGCTAGTGCAATGTTAATTCAATCCAAACTCAAATCTTTTGTCAATCAAAAGGGTGGGGAGCCCATTTTGTTCGATGCAATGCTTCGCATCGAAATGCGCTACATTTGGGTCCATGCCCAAACCTTGCCAAAGTAACTGTAGTCCTAAATATGGTCTGTGCACCAAAAATCTGATGCATTGTGATGTGCACATTAAATTTGCTCCAAAGTCCCGAAGCAGCGTACAATGTTGCCCTTAAAAGTTGTGTTAAGTGCCTACTCTGGTATCATCTCGTCACTTGACTGTAGTTCTAAATTACTATGCCTATTGCCCTCGTGTAGTTCTAGTTTGACGATAATGTAACCTAATCCTCTAGTGAGACTTTAATTCAACCCAAACTGAAAGCTTAGTTCAGGGAAGTCGAGGCGTTCACATTGAATATCAAAAGATTTTTCTTTTCCTGTAGACAAAGAATTAATTTTAACGCACACTTTCCCAATCTTAGTAATTCCTTGGCAAAGCACTGCCTGAAAGTGTTAAGTGAACTTCCAGAAATTAGATATGACTAAGACCTGTTTCAAACACAATTTTGAGGGGGTTTTATATACTTAACTTACGATGCCACATTATCCACACATTTAATGTTAAGTCAATTATAACTTTCACTTATAATAGGAAATTGAAATATTATTATCGGTTTATCAGCTCAGTAAATACAATAAAAGTCCAGTTTTAAGAGAGATTTTTTTTTAAATTTTAAATATATATTTTTCTCTCCTTAAGAATTGTCGGACTTCACTTGGACCCACTCCAATGGTTTCTGTTTCCACACCCAACAATGTGTCCAGTTATCCGTCCAATCTTTCTTCTTTTAACTCTGGTAAGACCTTTTTAATACTATCCTTATTGTCTATTAATTGAGTAATCAGAGGCTAAAATGTTTTAGCTTTAGATTGTGTATAGTTTTTATTGCTGTAGGAAAAAGGAAAGTGAACTGACAGTCTGATCTAATTCCTTTAGGCAACAAAAAAGTTGGTTATATTTACTGTAACTTTTTATCTTTAAGTTATTTGCAAGTTCAAAGTTTTTACTAGATTTAATGCTTGTCTTATTAAATTAATTGCAAAAAAAATTATGTAAAATTAGCGACGTAAACTGATTACTGAGTAACTTATACAATATTATTTATCACAACACTTTATTTCAGATCTTATTGGTATAGTTTATGTGAGAAAAGGAATGAACTTGACATCGTGTCTTAATTTCTTTAATTGCATAAAAAGTTGTAACTCTCTTTATTCACATGTAACTTTGACATTTGTATCTTTAAGTATTTGCAAGTTTCAAAGTTTGTTTTTTAACATAAGATTATAAATGCTTTGGTTCTTTATTTTAAAAATTAATATTTAAATTATGGTAACTTATAAAATATTTAGTGATATAAATATTTATGATCTTAGCATTTATTTAGAAAATTTAAGATTAAAAAAAAGCAATCACTGAACTAAAAATTCTATTTTTGTAGGTAGTGACTTCCACTTAAGTCCTGATACTAGTTTGAATAACTTCAGTTTCACTGGATATCATACTAATTGGTCTGGCTCTCCAAACATGAACAGGTAACACATTTTTATTGCTACAGTATTGTTGTTGATGTTATAAGTTATTAAATTTAATTATGTGGTAAAATTTAAATATTTTTTAAAAACAATTTGACCTTTACTATGAACTGCACTTGTATTGATAAGTTCCCCAGGCTGGCACAACTTTTAGATGTTTTGATCTATCAACATGCATGCTCTTGTGTGAGGCAACTCCACTGGACATCAAACACACCCATTGTAATTTTAGCAAAGAAAAAAAATTACAATTATAATTTTAAATAATTGGGTACCCATTTTGGTATTTCACCAGGGCAATTATTGGCAAGGCTGAGTACACTGGGACATGTCTACAATATACAGGGTTCGCACGCGGCCTAGAAAAGCCTCGAATTTCATTTTTTTATTTCAAGGCCTTAAATACCCTGGAAAATTCACAGAAGGAATTTCCAGTTTTTATCACGATTCAAAATTGAATCGAACTAGCGGCGGTGGACGAAACATCTCTGTTTTTCTGTGCGGGTCGGAACCATCCCGCAAGTGACAATCACTCAGGATTCCAGTATGTGGATGCGATCAGAACGTTGTGGAATTCTTCAAATTTTAATTCAACCAGTTGATCTTCAATAACTCTTAAGTGAGTTGATTTTGAGTTATCGAAGTTTCATCTCGCTGTGTAACATGGTGGCCTAAAAAATCATTAAAAAGGCATGGAAAAGCCTTGAAAAGGCCTGAAATTTGGTAGCCAAGAGTTGTATGAACCCTGAATATATAGAGTGTAACCAGAGTTCAATATTGCGATGTCCTTTGCCAATAGCCATGGTTATAATAAGGAGAGAGAGCGATAATGCAAATCTCCCATTCACTACCTGATACTCACATAACACCTGATACTCACTCACTCAAATAACTTTTAAATTCCAAAAATAGCATTTAAATACCGATTTTAAATCGAAACTACCAAATACACAAAAAAGATATAATTAATCCATTATTCAAATTTCAAAAATTTAATTTCACAAAAAAAATAAATAAATATAAGGAAATGTAAAAACTGCAATTTAAACTGAGTAAACTTATTACAAATATTTATTTTATATGCAACACACACTTTATTTCCAAGATCTATTTATTCTAAGTTTCGATTTCAAAATAACGCCAATGGCGCCAGACCGCCAAGTGATTTCCGAAACAATAAAAGACATGAAAATCACAAAATACAATTTTTAAAACACTTTCCATTGATGTTGATTATTAAACAAAACATGCATTTTCCTTTCACATGCAATTGATAAGAATAAATTCTATTTTAACACAGAATATATCGAATATTATTTTTAAAACCATGATTAGCAATATATTTTTGATTTTATTTATTAAGTTATATTTGAATTTCAATAAGGAAAAATTATAAAAATCTTACCAATGACATGTAAAAGGTCATCCCTTTGTCAATTTTTCCTACATCCATATACTCAGCTACAGTGTACCATTTTGAGTACATTCCGCGTGAGCAGACGAATTTTTCCCACTGTGGGCTATAGAAAGAAACTTTCGTTTTTTTCTCTTCGGAACCCATCGATCATGTGACTTCCAATGTGACGCATCAGCTCGTTCTTCTTTTTGACCCTCTAGTTTACTTATTATAACTCTATGCCAATAGCCCTGGTGTGATGATAATACGTCTCAACTGTGCTGTTGCCAGCTCGTGTGTCAGCCTAGTCACTTGAACATGTTTCAAGATTGTGAAGTCCATTGGCAAGTTTAATGTTAATTCAACCTGAACAAAATATTCAAATTATGAGATACATCAGTATTTATACAAGATTGTGCAATTCTAATAACCTTCAGAAATCAAGGGATGGCTGGGAAGCCCAGTTGGTAAGGCGCTTGCCTTGCATGTGATGTGAAAGGTCCAGGTTTGGGCCTGGGCATAGCCATAATAACTGCAACATATAAAACGAGCTGTGCAACCAGGGGAGTGCATGTTAAACATGCTCAAAAGTCGTGACACACTACATCCGATGTGGCTCGTACAGTGGCGGTCACATACTCAGCTCCTAAAGTTGCGGTGGTTTTAAATTGGGATGTCCATTGCCTATAGCCCTCTTGTAGCTCTTCTGTAACTATAATTGAACTCAACTTAGAAATCAAGGAATTATAAATCATGTATCAACTCAACTAACAATTCCTGCTTTTTCATTTCAGTTCCAACCCTGTCCACATGGGATCCAGCCCAATGCCCCACCTAACCTTGGGCGGCAATCCCCAAATGTCGATGCGTATCAAGAGCGAGCCCTGCCCCTCCCCCGGACGCAGAACCCCCCACAGTCTCTCCCCCCACGGCCACCGCCCCTCCCCCTCTCCAGACCCTCCCACACTCGACTACGAGGGGGGCCAGAAGCGACAGAAGCTGTCCGCTGACTCTTGGGGGACATAGTGACCTCTAGACGACCTCTGGGATGACCTTCAGACGTGACATTGAGGGCGCCCGTTGAGTATAAGCTGTCTGCTGACTCTTGGGGTACATAGTGAACTCTAAACGACCTCTGGGTTGCCCTTCAGACATGACATTTTGGGCGCCCTTGTTGGATTGTGTATATAGAAATGGAATGACTTTGTTGAAGTTGGATCGTGGCTTTCTGTTCCTTTGGTGGAAAGTGTCCTCTGGAAGTTGATGTGGTCACATGTATTGGCTCTACTTAAGTAGACAGAGTTGAGAGAACCTGCATTCACCGAATTCATTATTTTTTTAAGTGAATGC
The DNA here is from genome assembly GCA_019343175.1 of Oedothorax gibbosus. Lineage (NCBI taxonomy): Eukaryota > Metazoa > Arthropoda > Arachnida > Araneae > Linyphiidae > Oedothorax > Oedothorax gibbosus. The sequence goes on along the minus strand of CM033277.1, from coordinate 13,310,989 downwards.
ACGGTGGATCGCTATGCCCTGGAAGGTGAAATGGTCACAGATATTGGCTCTACTTACGTAGACAGAGTAGAGACTACCAAATTCATTATTTTAGTGAATGCATGTTGGATTGCTATTGGCTTAGAAGGGCTTTGAATTGCCTGAGGCAGTGAAAAAAAGTATTTGCCAACTTGTCGATACTACTAGGTGTCGTAACTCTGTATGTACAAGTCGATATTGGGTGACTAGGAATTATTGATGGTTTCGGTACACAGAAATTTGAGAATAAATAATTGTGCCTGTTCTTCTGAACTGAATGGAGCCAATAAATACTTGCAGAAAGCAAACAAGGTTTAGGAATTTTAGAGTTTATGGAGTACCGTGGTGGAATCATATTGAAATCAAGTTATTCTAAACAATCAGAAAACCCATTTTCATCCGTTTTTATTTGTTCATAAAATAGTGTTTTGTTAACAGTGCATATTTTAATCTTGATTACGAAGTTAGTACTTAAATCTATTTTAACAACTGTAGAAAATGTATTGAAATATCAAAAAAGTAAACTGGCAGCAGAAAATTACTGAGATGAAGTTAATATGTTCCCAAATGGAATCTGAATATTTTTATATCTTCAAAACATTTCAGGAAATGTGATAGACAATCAAGATGTTTATATCTCATTTTTCCTTTAAAAAGTATTTTGGAATAAATAATTTTCTAAGAGATGTGGCTTCATATTTAGATAAAAAAAATTCTTTAATAGCTGCCATATAACTAAACTTCAATATGTGCTTCAGACTTTTTTTTTCTTCTTGCAATGTGAAAATTTATTTACCAACTAAATATTTCTTCTACTAAATCGCATTCAACTTTTACATTGATTCAACAATTTTTTTTTATTGTTCTAGAAATTTACCTCATAAAAAGAAACATAATTATGATATTGCACTTAATTTGAATTGAAAAAGAGAAAATAATTTAATTATATAAAATAAAGGCACTTTGAGGAGCAGAAAGCGATTATCCAAAAAAGCAGCCATTTCTATGAGAAAGAAGGACTTGCTGTGATTAAACATTGCTGATTCTTAAAAGAGAAATATTTCATGACCTTTTGCCCTTGAAGCACTAATTAGATTGAGAAAAATTTGCAACTGTACAGCTTTGATACAAGAGAGGCCCTTGAAGGTATTAGGAGTAATAGAGAAGAATGTTGTACTAAAATTATCAGTAAACCTATATTATTAGGATAGAGTGAAATTATTTTAGTATTGAGGACATTATGAAAGTAAATTTTATCAAATTTTGTGTGTTTAATAGCCACAAATCAAATACTGGATGCAGTATAAAAAAAAAAAAAAATAGTATGAAATGCTTTAAATGAAATATTTCCTAACACTGCCAATAGACTAATATTAGTTACAAAAGCATGTTATGTTTTAAAACTGTCTTGATCATTTTAGAATTTAAAAAAAATTCATTCGAAAATTTTGTTTGCTAGTTTCACTCAGTCCTAATAATTGTGCTAAAATTTATAGTTATTTTGTTTAAAACTAATATTTATTTTAATTCAATAGTTTATTTAATAACTATTGTAATTGAAACTGTTTTATTCAATTTAAAAGTTTTACAAGAATTGTTACTTTTAAAGGATTTTAACTATTATATACTTTTAATATGTAATTTTGAAAAATGCAATCAATAACTTTTTGTTTGTCATTTTAGTACTAAGGAAAATTAAAATTAACTGTTGTTTAATGTTATAGATGTAAATATTAATTTTAATGTTTAAATTCTATATAAACTTTTAGCATTGGTTGTTTATCTTTCAACAAATGGTTAATTTAAAATATTTTTTATACAACTTATTTCAATTGGTTTAAAAAAGATTATTAAATCAAAACTATTTATTAAAGTAAGAGATATATATTAAAATAAAACTATATAGATTATATATAAATAATTAAAGTAACTAATATTGTAAAATCCACTGTTTTTAAATAAGAATTTGTCAATTGTTTGTTTTGTTAGTATATATTGATTCAAATTGAAATATTATAGTACAAATTCATCAACCAATCAGTCAAGCTAGCACTAAATTGTTAAAGTAATCTGCATTGTTAAGGAGCGATATTTACCCTAAAAGTGACGGCACACCTTAGAAGGCGTATTTTAAATACAACAAAGAAAGCAAAATAGTCAGAAACTGTTTTTTACACTACTTGGGCACATAAGAAGAAAATATATTTTCTTTAGACTACTTTGCACAAAAAGAGAAAAGCAGAATTGGAAGACTGTTGATACGATAGTACTTACATGTCAGATTAAGTATGACATGGTGGGTCAACAAGTTGATGTTGATCGTTATTTGATGGTGTACTTAGTAAATATTTATAAATTGCATGTTGAATGCGGACATGCATAATGTGTATAGCGAAGATAAGCATTTTATTGGAGAAAAATAAATCCCAAATTAGCTGTTGATTGTGCTAGGAAAAATTGAGTATTATGTTAAAAATCTATTTATAATGTAAAGAGACGTTTAGTTTTATTGCTTTTATCAATTCTTTAAATACATATTTTTTTAAATATGTAAAATCACTTTGTTGAGGCTGTTTTACCAAAGGCATTTTATCATTTGCTATATAGTTTATTCAACAAATGTTACGGAATTCTTAATAAAATGCTTAGTCATTTCATAAGGTTCTCACTTACGTTGCGTGCCAATGGATATTTGGTACTATACCAAATTAATAAAATAATTTGTTGATTACTGCATGAATTTAACTTGTATGTAATTGTATTGAAATAATTTTACCTATGAACCATATTGGCACCAATTGATATTTTAGTTGAATTGGATTAAATTTAAGATTTATATACTTGTGTATTATGAGAGAATTTATTGGGATCGACACTGGCTGAAAGTGCTTTTCTTCGTTACTTAGAATTAAGCAGTTAACATGCTATCCATATTTTATGATAACTTTATGTTAAGTGTGTGACATGATTTGTAGGTATGGCCTACAAAAAAAAAAGTGATTAAAGCAGAGGAAAGACTCCTAAATATTAAATATATTTTTGCTGTGTGATACAACTGTGGACTTACAACAGTAAAAAAAAAAGGTCCACATTATCTTCCCCTTCAAGTTTATTTATTGTTTGCCAAATCCAGATGCTGATGTGGATGAAATAGATATATATGTGTTCATATTTAGGCCACTAAAGTAGCATGTACTGTGAACTTAAAAAGGACTGTTTGCTCAAAAGAAAACTGTAGTTTTTTAAAAAGAAGAAAGTCACAAAGTATTTTGTTACTGTCAGTGCCATTTATAAGAATTTTATGTTTCAACCAACCCTTCTGCCCCTGAAAAGACAACATAATATTCTAGTTGAATTGCCACTGTATAAAATCATGATTTCGATTCATAAGAGGTTTTATATCGGTAATGATGTTCATATTTGTCGAATAATATTAAATTTTATTTCAAATATATATCAATATTGTGGAGGAGTTAATTAAATTTTAAGTTTTTATTCAACAAAGCGTCAACTTGTGGAACTGTATTATATATTATATGTATATTCTGTGTAAAACAGAAGTTGGCTATGTCTGCTGATTGTGAAATTATATCAGTTTCGTAAAAACCTGCAATCCACTTATAGAGAGTTTGTTTTTAGTTTGTATAGCTGTCATATAATGTATTGTTTATTATGCTGAGTGCCATAAAAATATATATAATGATATCTATCTCTTAAAACTGTTGCTGTTTGATTGTAAAAGCTGTTACACTTAAAATGTGAAGTAAAAATTGCACATGTTACGTCAAAGTGTATCATTGTTAAAATTCTAAAGCACATGTGTTAGAGATCAATGTTGATTTCCAAGATTTATATTTCAATTGATTTATTAAAAAAAATCAAAATTTTATTTCACATTAAATTTATTATAAATTTAAAATCTGAATTGTTAACTGATTTTGAATTATAATATCCATTTGCTGTAATTATTGTGAAGATGTCGTCTCTGCAGTGTTTTGCGATCAGTGTTATCTGTTGTGTATATTAAATATTTCTTTGTATCTTGTGGGTGCATGCTAAATAGCTGTGAGTTGGATAGCAAGTTAAAGTAAAAACTGTTCACACAAACTCTATTACTGCACCAACAATAGTTCTGTTCCATGAATGCTAAGTTACGTGTTATACACAAATAAACGTAATTCAAAATTTGTCTGGGGTCTCATTTAATATCTTTACAAGCTGGCATATGTCGGCCAATCAAAAACAGGATAGAAAACTCTTCTAGAGTTCTATATTACAGAGAGCCAAAGCAAGAGATTCAAACACAATTGAATTACTAAAGGGTTAATGTGGTCTAATTACATGCGACCATCATGGATGCAAAAGATTATCAGGGCTGGGTGGTAACGCGTTACTTGTAATAATTACTTTTTACAGCAATTTTATAGGTAATCGTTACATTTGAGAACCCAGTAATTTTACAAGTAATTCGTTACATAATTTTCGAAAAAGTAATCTTTGTTACAGTAGAGCGTTACTACCCCCTTATCAGCCAGTACGGCTGTTGAAAGGTTAGTTCTGGTGGTTTTTCTCTGACCCAATCCTAGCTGTGCAAGCGACAAAAATTTTTGAGATGCAGCTTTTGTTGTATCCCAATAAGTAGATTTTTTGCTAACTGTTTAATTAAGTGGATTTTAGAAAAAAAATCATTTATACTTTATTTTTCAAAACATTTGTAAATATGAAATTTTGTCGCAAAAAGTAATCTTAAAAGTAATTGTAATTTGTTACTTTTGGAAATTAGTAATTTTACAGGTAATTAGTTACTTTTTACGAAAAGTAATTGTAATTGTAACGAGTTACATTTAAAAAAGTAACGACCCAGCCCTGAAGATTATTCTCTATTCAGCATGGCTGGGGAGCCCAGTCGGTAAGGCGCTTGCCTTGCATGCAAAAGGTTCTATGCTTGTACCTTGGAATTGGGAAAATAACTGCCGACCTATGAAGGGTTTGTGCAGCCATATAAGTCCGACAAATAATAACCAGCATGGGGGAGTGCACTTTAAATACTCTCCTTGCATGCCTATTTGGGTGGTGTCGGCTCGCCACTTGAGTGTGGTTCTAAGTTATGCCGGCCTTTGCCAATAGCCCTCGTGTGACGGTAATTCAACTCGACTCTCCCTGTAAAGCCATGTAGATAGTAGAAAAGTTATTTTCATGTTCTTTGTGAATGTGCAGCCAAAAAGTCTGATGATTAATACTCCGTGTTGAGAGAGTGCACGTTAAAATATGCTCCAAAGTCGCGATGCTGTGTACAGTCCCTGGACAAATTATTAGATGCACTGTATTTTTTTTAGTAATGATGAAAACATACCAAAGAATGCTATATCATTAAAAAAGATGTCGATATATGTATTAAGTATATAGCAGATAGTATTTTCTATTCAATAGCTTAAGTTAGGAACACATGTCCTTCTAAAGGTATTTTGTTCATCATTGATTGATACATGAAATCTTGCAGTGCGTCTAATAATTTGTCCAGGGACTGTATAATGTCGTTTTTAAAAATTGCGTTGAGTGGCCAACTCGAGTTGCCCTTTCACTTGACTGTGGTTCTAATTTACGAAGCTCGTTGCCAATAGCCCTTGTAGTTCTAATGTGATAATTCAACCGAACCCACAAATTAAAATAGTACAACAGACCAGCAGCACATTGCTTAGCCTGTATTGGGCGTAGGCCAGACTCGGCTCAACTTGTGTCACATTTTGCGAATAAAATTCGTTGAGGAATCAGTCGATCATTAAATCCATAAAATCTCTGCCAGATATATATTTCTAGAATTAGCAAAACAAACCACAATAACAAAAGGAAAGTACCACCGAAATTTTTTTTTAAATTTGAATAGATATTCTTTAGGATGAATATTTGAAATCTTTAATTATAGATATTTTTAAGGAAAACCTTATATGATTGAATTCAATAAGCATCTGTTTATTACACAACTTGGTAATGGACCAACCTTTCTAGTGCAATATTAACTCAACTCTTAATGGACAGGATTTTTTTTAAATAAAGTTGAAGGAATATAGTGATAGTGATACTAGAATGTTTGTAGTCGCTATTCTTACATAGTTATAAGTGTTAACCTGTTAACATACTCAATATCACCCTTTTTTTAAGGTTAACATTCTTATATACCCACATTTTTCAATAAGTTCTGACGTTAAATAAATCATTGTTGACAAAAATGCCATTTTCTGGAATTATGCTTATGTTTATTAATATCAACATAAATATTCAATTAAAAATCTACTTCAGTTTGTAAATTTTACTAACTTTTTAAATGGGAACATCTGGCACCTATTGAAAATTCTACATGATGTTTATGTATATGACAGAAATTTTTTTAAATTTAATTTCACCAAAGCGAACCGTCTGGAAATTTTAATTTCAATGCAAAAGTGTGTGTAATGCAGTGGTGCCAAGGTCCTTAAAAGGGTTAATAACCTTACTTTAGTCACAGTAAAGTGTTAAATGCACAACTCGTACCCATTTTTAAATATTTTACAATTAACTGTCACAACTTCACAACTTTGATGAAAAGAAGAAATTCATAATAATGCATATTAAAAGTATTCATATATATACTATTAAAAAAAACCTTTAGGTATTTATTTTTATGTAACTGAATGTAATAACAGTCTTAAAAAACCTTTATGACACCAACTATGAAGATTACCAACTTTCTGAACAATTATCTTTTTCCCCAATAAACTGAGATTTTAAATTCCCAAGTAATAAAAGAATATGTGTTTATAAAAGTCATGAAAAAAAAACAAGTAATAAATGCATACATCATTTATTCAACATACATTCGAAAGTTTTTCAACATATAAAAATAAAACAAATTTTTTTAATTCTTGTGAACATAAATATACCTATAAAAATTCTTTTGTACCTATCACCGTTTTGGAAATAACCTTATAAAAATGATCATCCACATAAAGGCAAGGCAAACGACCACTAACATAATCCATACACCCCAATTACAGGAATGCTTAACGAACGTTTCCAGCTTCTCACTTTCGACTTTTAGCTGCCCATATCTGTCATCTGCCACTGAGGAGGATTTTTGAAGAACCTAAAGGGAAAGTTAAACACTCAAATGTAATTCATATGAGAGTAATTATCCATATTATAATCGATGAAGAATAAGAATGTGAAATCTTTTCAAAAACTGAATTGTTTGAAAACTAATTTTAAACTGTTAGTGAAGTATGATGTACAACAAAACAGTTATTTTCACAGAAAAACTCAAATAATTAGCTTTATTTCTTTAAGATAGATGAAACTGCCGGCACAAAATATACTGTTACACTAAAAACGTATCGCTACAAGCGAATTCTAAAGATATTTTCTAAAACTTAAACTAAAGAATGTCGCGTGAGCGCGAAACGTGAAAAAACTAGACAATTTCTAAATGTAAAAATCTAAGTCATGTGCACAAAATACACAATAAAATAATTAAATACAATAAAATGGCTTGTCTCCAACAGTTAGCTTAAGTATCTACATTTTAAACATCAATTTCAAATAAAAAATTCTAAAAATACTAAATTAAACTAATTATAGCAAAACTTGATACTAAGCTAAAATAGTAATAAAAAAAGCTCATTTAAAATATTAAGGCCAGCTTAAATTAGCTCATCTAATTTGAGAGATATTACTTTTCTTAAAGATATTATTCAACAATATACCGCTCAATTTATTGACAGTATTGTTATATTTATCACAAACTAATGGTTGGGGGGGGGGGGGGGGGTAAACTACTAGTAAATTCCAAATGACCTAAAACTAGTTCATCAAGTCAGTAGTTATTACAAATAACCTGTATAATATTTTTCACTTAACATATTTCTAAAACACAGACCATAACATATTTCACATTGTACAAAAAAGGTAACTTATAAATGTCCTATTTTTTTTAAAAAAGAACTCAAGAAATATGTTGATAAAAGTTATAAATTAATAAGTATTTAGTAAGTGAAAAAAAAACTGAATTTTTGTACACAGAACCACAGACAAGAGGCCATTTCACAAAATGTAATTCTTACTGAATAATAATTTGATCATTTTTTAAGAAATACAGGTTCTGTAAGCAAGTACATACTTAAAATGTTTTGTGCCAAAAACAACAAAATTAAGCACCTCGTTGGTATTTTGTTGGATTCCACACAGTGACAGAAAAAAAAACTTTAAAACACCTAAATTGGAAATTAAGTTGTTTTAAGGTTAGTAAAAATAACTTAAAAAAAAAAGATTCATAAGAAATTTGAATTCTGTACTAAGAATATTTTAACACTAAGAAAAAAATCCCCAAAATCTCTTGGAAATTTTTTAAAAACAAAACAGTAACCTTCTGAATCTATACTGTTACCTCAGTGTCTTTCCTAATAATATGACCAGCCAACAGACTGTTCTGCTTCAGATTCTGTACGAGAGACATCATTTCTTGGGCTACTTTTTCCTGCATGGAGTTGTGGTATTGCATGACAGCATCAAATTCATCATGGGAGGCATTGCTGTTTAGTCTTAGACGAACACCGTCAGATCCTGGAATTGATATATATAGTAAAAGTTAGATTCAAAATACAGTAAAGTTATGTACAGAAACCTAATTTTTCATTGGAATTATACTGCAAATTGTTGGTTCAAAATACTGTCATTCTTTGGTATGTTTTCATCATTACTAAAAAAATACAGTGCATCTAATAATTTGTCCAGGGACTGGTGTTATATGTACACAATAAAATATTAGAATATGGCTTTGATTAAAAAACTGCAATTCTTGGATTTTAAATAAACACTTTACCGACCGGCCGTCGATTAATCGACGTTTTATTCTCAGCGCATACCGACCGGTCATCGATTAATCGACTTTTGATCTTTCTGTTAGATTTGGTTACGTTAGGCCGTGTTCAGTCTACGCCTTGATCCACGACCAGTGAAAGGGCATAGTACGACCGGTGACGGCGGTGAAAGGGCATATATGTTCGAACCGCTACCGGTCGGTAAAGTGTTAAGATTTTTTTAAATATCAAAACAAGTTTAATTAACTGTATGGAATAAATACACAAATGCATTCAATCAAATAAACTGACAGTAATTTTTTTGCAATCCAACACTTTTGGATGTAACTAATATGTCTGGCAACTTTTCATGGTGCTAATTTGAGTTGGCTGCAATTCCTTGACTGTTTTCATGACTATTATTATTTTCAATTATTTTATCATTTACATCAATTATTTTAATTAAGGAGATAAAAGAAACATTGGATGTGAATAGGATTTTTAAAAGAAATATGCTAAAACTGGTTTCTAACAGTGAAAGAAGTGGATTAAGAAAGGTGGGGGGATGCTTCACCCTGCGTCAGTGGCGGCCCGCGGTCAAAAATGTTGGTGCAGCGAGGAAACGCGACACCCCCCACACGCAAACTTTAGTTGGCTGAGCATAAATTGAGCAGCATATAATTAAAAAAGTATAAAAAATTATAGAAAATAGAAAACTTACTTAAAAAAAACACATAGTGTATTACTTTAAGTATATTTTATCATAGCGGGGCTCCCTTTTTTTTTAATAAAGAACAAATAAAACATTAAAATAAGAAACAAAAGCATTCCGTACACACCGTAAAATAATAATCGTTTGAACGCTGAAGCGATGAAAGTTCAAATTCTTGATTCCCCCATCATCACACATGGCCTATCACGTGTTTGGCAACCACCAATCATATCAGCTAATTCCAACTGCAGCCGAAAAGCATAATATCGTTTTGGGCAGCACTCCGCGCCTTAATCCATTTAATTGTACGGGAATTAAGCAATGCATATTCTTTCGTCGTCATGGCAACCAGGTTCGCGTCCTGCAGCCCTTCTCTCATTACTCTTCACGGGCTGCAGTCAGTAGGATTGGATTATTAGCAGGCAACTAATTTGGTACAAAAATAAGTACCTTTTGTCAATCCCACTATTGGAGTAAAATTTTCAATTTGGCGTGAAAGCGTTGAATTAAAAAAAAAATCACTCCTTTGGAAAATTAATAATGGATAAAAATTACATGATAGGATTAGAGATTTTGTTTTAAACTGAATATTTAGGTACAACCTGGCTGTACTTGCTGTATGCCACGAGCCGCCACTGCCCTGCGTCTACTTATACTCCTAGCTACCCACACTTTAAGTTTCCAATTTTCAGTAATACCACTAACATTAACATTTCATTAAAACCACTGTTACACATACACAATCCTTAATTACGACTCAGAATTTAAAAATACTCTAAAATTTGTATTTACCTTATTTTCAACCTTAAATCATGCATACCTGCTAATGTTTCATCACTTTTCCCAAGCAATTCTTCTCTCATTTCTTTTAAATACTGTGCCTTGGTTTGCTGGTGGATTTTATTACTTGGGGATGTAAAAGAGCCAGGTGATAGTAACTGGTTGGCCATAGCTTTTTCACTTACAGATGGCTGAAAAAAAATATTGAAAAACTAAGTTTTTAACTTTTAAAAATAAATACAAATAAGTTTAAAGTGATTACCTGGTTAGCTTGGAATACATATAAGCACATCGATTTCAAACTATAGTCTGATAACAAGAAATAGACGCCTTAAGGTCTTACAGTCATGCAACTTATTAAAGAATACGGCCCCCCACGACAAAAAGAAAAAGCAAGACCTTAGGATTTCTAATTTTTGATTTTATAATGTTTTTTTTACATTAGAGTTCTGGAATTTGTGAAAGGGAAAAAGAAAAAAATTTCCAGAATAATTATATAGCAGTAAATTACAGTTTACATAATTATGTGGAATTTTACATTTTAAACACACAAGAGTTATAATATTTTGTCATGAAATAGCTTAAAACTAAACTACTACTAGCAATAAAAAAAACTAGCTCAAAATTTGAAACAAAACGATTTAGATATAAAGTGGCAAGCTAACAAAAATAACAGGTGATAACTTCATTTGTTTTGTAATCATTTTCAGCAATAAACATTTAACTAATGTGTGATTGAAACATACAAATCTAATTAGATTAATATAAATCCAAAACAAAAACACATACCAATTTTTCTGCCTCTAAAACACCTCTTAAAAATTCAACACGTCTTGTGTATTCTGTAAGAGTATCAGAGCTTGGTTGGCTGTTAAGCAACAAAAAAACATTTTTTTCAAAAAAAATAATAATAACATAACTATTAAGACATCACAGTATACATGTTAAGACATAAGATCAGTTAGTATAATTGAAAAAAAGGGGAGTTTTTAGATTTACCAGTGGTTTTTATTATTTATTTTTAAAAACTATGATATAATAGCCGGTCTAACGAATATAAAGAAAATGCCCATGCATGGTAAACATTTCACTTAACATTTCAGACAACTTGATCGATATAGCAACCTTACATTAGATTTTCAGCTTGCCAATGAACAGAACGGCCATTGTATCATAGCTGTAATGGGTAGTTTGGGCTTTTTTTAGTTATGTTTTTAATTATAATTTATCTTATAATTATTTTAAGGTTTCCAATACAAAATTATACAAACCATTTTTTTCAAATTTTAATAGACTAGTTTTTATTAAAATAGCAACAGTAGTAGCAAATACCAATACCCCATGGTTATGATAATTACCCCAACTGACCCTACAACTATCCCCTACCTTTACCCCACCTAATTAAATATTTTCAAAATATTTTTGAACACTTTTTTTTCACAATAGCTATAGTCTATCAAATTTCTAAATATGCATAACACAGTAACAATTTAATTGAGGGGGAATGGGCACGCTGGACCGCGGATCTCCAAACTCAAGTGCCTTTGTGTTAATCCAATGGGAAAAAAACTATTTTCTCTTCCACATTTCTACGGCTGTATTGAATATTTTTACAAACGGTTTTTTTTAAATAATAAATGTAGATAACTTACAGGTCTCTATCTTCCCACTTTTTGAAATTGCTTCGAATATTTTGTGTAAAATTATTTATTGAAAATTAAAAAATATATTCAAACCAATTTCAAAAAGTGGGAAGGTCGGGACCTGTAAGTCAGCCACATTTATCACATAAAAAAAATCTGCTTGTAAAAATATTCAATACAGCCGGAGAAATGTGGCAGAGAAAATATTTTTTTCTCCATAGGATTAACACTGATGCACTTTACTTTGGAGACCCCCGGTCCAGCGCGCCCATTCCCCCTTAAACATAAAACTATCCTGGTGGTACCTAGATCGTTTATGAACTGTCTTTAAATGCAATTATAGGATAATTTTTATGTTGCATGCTTTACATCCCATAGTTACTAGAAAAATTACAAAAAAATTAGTAGAGCCAAATTCATAAGATAAACTTAGTGAAGTCCATTTTCTTTCAATAAGAATCTTAGAATTATAAACAAAATAGCAACTCTCACCATGTGTTCATTTTCTTTAAACTTGCTAATCTTTCTTCTAAACTTTTTACATACTAAAAGAAAAGAAAAATTAACTCTTTATTAATAAAAAAGATCTATCTAACAATTAAAACAGATGGATATAAGTACTTGTTCTAGTCTCCATTCGTTAGGCTCCCGTTCTGGTACATATTTTTCGGATCTTGTCAAAAGACGAATAAAATCTTTTTCTTCTCGAGAAATGGGAACGGACATTTTTCTTGAAAATAAATCAATTTGGACAAAAGACTTATAGTGACAAGCAGAAATTTATAGGCTAAACTCAAACTCATGAAAATTGAAAATGAAACTTCATAAAATCATCACTATTTGTTTATTTTTGACAAATCATTTCAAAAGAATAACGGGTACAAGTAATTAAAGAAACAAGTAACGGGCCTACAAGTAACTACGAATATCAAATTAAAGTACCAATGTTTTGTTATTTTCATTAAGTTGAACTATTTAAATAATATAGCTTTTCGAATGCATTTTCTGTAAAAAAAATTCTTTTAAAATAATGCACAAATTTTCCTAAATTAATTCACAACAAGTCGTAAACAGTTCAAATATTGAAGTGAAGCGAAAGAGGACATTTATTTTGACTTTTGGTTTCATGTTTGCTTCTTTCTAGATCTGAAAGTTTGATAACTTCAAAATGTTAATACAATTAGTGGCCGTGTCAACAACCGCCGTCGTAGGCTTGATATTGATACGAAAGTACAAAGAATACACATGGGGCAAATGCAAGAGCAAAAAATCCGTCAAAAACAAAACTGTCATCATCACCGGGGCGAATTGCGGCCTGGGCAAAGCCACTGCCCTGGATCTGGCTCAAAGGGGCGCAAGAGTCATACTAGCATGCAGGGACCAGGAAAAAGCCCACAAAGCTCTTGTGGACATTCGATCCAAATCCAGCAGCGGCGTTCTCAAAGTTATGGAGTTAGATCTCGCATCTTTCGACTCCATCCGAAAGTTTGCAGACGAATTCATGCAGAGCGAGGATCGACTCGACATACTCATCAACAACGCGGGTGTTTTCCAGTGTCCGTACATGACGACCAAAGAAGGCTACGAGATGCAGTTCGGCGTCAACCACCTTGGACACTTCCTCCTGACCAAACTTTTGCTCGAGAAACTCAAACAATCCTCCCCTTCGCGGATAGTCATCGTATCCTCAGCCCTGTACAAGAGAGGTAACATCAACTTTGATACCATCAACTCGGAGAAGCACTATGATAAGAGCATGGCCTACAAGAACAGCAAGTTGGCCAATGTCCTCTTTACTCGGGAGTTGGCCAAACGACTTACGGGTACCGGAGTGTCGGTTTATGCAGTCAGTCCGGGGATGGTTTGGACCAACCTTGGCCGGTACATGTCCCTGAATTGGTGGAAGATTGCCGCCTTGGCTCCTCTGGCATGGTTCTTCATTAGAACCCCGAGACAAGGGGCCCAGACCATACTCCATTGTGCCATTTCTGAAGAGGCAGAGTTAGAAAGCGGAAGCTACTACAGGAATTGCGAGAAAGAAGATTTCGCCAAGAATGCTGAGGATGAGAGTGTCCAGAAGAAGCTGTGGGAAGTTTCTGAAGCTCTTTGCAAGAAAGTGGATTAATTTTTGAAGGAGTTTTTAACATTGTAGAATGATTAAGGTTTTTGATTAGGACAAGTTTGACTCTTTTAATGATGAAAAAATTTTGATAAAATTCTAGCTGGCCTGAGGACAAATTATGGGTTATATAATTTGCAGGTTATACAATGTAATTATAGGTTTCCGACATAATTTGGCAAGTTTTTATTTAAAGATCAATAAATTACTTCTTCTGGCAACCATGTGCACTATTCAAAAGAAAAGGATATTAAACTAATGTTGCACACATCCAGAAGCTGTTGAGTCAGTTTTAGTTACTGAAAATCGCAACCAAGACACAGTTGGAAACATGATTTTCAATGTTGCAATTGTAAGATTGCCGGACAGCAACTAGGATTAACCCAAATGCTACTTTATAAAATTACAAGTTACAAAATTTCTTAACCTTTTTTTTATTTGTAAGGTTATAATTTTCTTCAGTTTTGATGGTTCACTGTTTGGTTTTAGTTATATTAATAAATGTGATGTTTATTGATCAAACAGTCCATGTGTAAAAAGAAAAATAGTTAAATCATTAACACTATTTCAACTGAAATGTCAACGTTTTCATAGTTGCAAGTATTCTCTTATAGTTGTATTTTAGCATGATAAATATGTACTTATTTTCCTAGCCCTTTAACGACCAGACCACTCCTGCAACAAAAAAACTAAAAATGAACTCATTCGTTATGATTTAGTTAGAAGTAAAAATTTTTGATTCAAAACTATTCCCCCCACTCTCTCTCTCTTAATGATTTCATACAACCCTCCGAGTGGTTCTCAAAGGGTTAACCAAAAAAAACCTATTTTTTGAAGTTGTTTAAAATGCACTAGTTGAGCTATTAATCTTGAACTGCCTACTATAAGATTGTATAAAGTTAGTAGATTATATACAATTACTACATCCAGGAATGTATGATAGTATTTCTTTTTGGTGCTTTTATTGTGGACTGAAAAATAATTTTCAGCTTTTTATATGTTTGTTTATTATTATTATGGATATAAGTTTTAATAATTATTTTCAAAGAAAATATATTGTTCTTTACAATGGTAAAGATTTACAGTACGGTCCCCCTTGGCGAACTTCAAAATCGCGCCTAAAGTCCGTATTTTGGCGACTTTTTTTTAAAAACCACGGTTAAAAGAAAAGATCGTGTGGGAATATTTCTTATGAAAACTCAACCAACGGTCCGATAGGGTTGCCGGAAAACGCATCGGTATGAAGTCATAAAATTCGAATCTTCAGTCGAAGTCAGACAGGTTACCAGAAAAAATTATTTATCGCCAAATACGAAAACATCGCGCCAAGGGGGACCGTACAGTAAATCTGATCCCTTTACAATTAATAAAGTTATTTTGTATAATGATTCCCGAATACCAGATGCATTCTCAATTTATAAATAACCATTGAATTTTTTTTATATTTTCCAAAATGCTCAGCCTTCTGTAGCACTTTAACTCAGGACTTAACATTTCATTGTTTGTTTTTTTAATGTATAATGTAATTCTTCAATCCACTTGAATGTGATTCATAATTATTAGTCGTATATTTAGTGTGCAAAATATCTGTAGTTAAGAGAGAACCAGAATTTTAACGAAATATACCCAAATTTGACTTCCTGTTGTATTTTCTGTACATAGTAGAGCTATTAGCTATTATACTTTTAATAATTATATTTTCTGTAAAATTCTTGAAAATTTATTTTTCTTATTTACTAAACTGTCCCTCCTGCAACAATAATATATTGTTAAACATGCCAAAGATTCCATAAGTTACATATTGTGATTCAAAATGTTATGGTTTAGGTATAAAAATGAATTTTAAAAAATGTAATCAATTTATTTTTTAAATAAGATATAAATAGTGAAATTTGTATAGTGCACTGGCCAAATATTTGGAAGAAGGTGCTGTAAAATTTATATTTTAGTTGCTACTGTTTACAAACTTTTAAAAGGGTTGTCAAATTTATATGTATCCTGTCTGAGAAATAAATGTAAACAACTATGTATCAAAAATTGTACCTACAACTGTATACCAACTATGTACCATAAATTAGATATGTTTTAAACTTATGAAATGCTCATTTTAACCCTTTCAGTCCCAGTGATGCCATTTGGCATCATCATTTTTCTGATCATAATTTAAAAAAAATTATAGGGCTGACATCTATTGGGATTAATAAAAAATATTTTCTAATAGATAAAATTTTGAAGAATCGAATGATGTGCTTTTTGATATCATAAATGGCTATAGACGATCAGAATTTTTTTTCTAAAATGATGCCAAATTGTCATTGGGACTGAAAGGGTTAAAGAAAAACTTTAAAATTCTATGGGTTACCAAATAAAAAATGCAACTATATATTCTTATTAGAAATCGAAATGCATATGATTAAATTATAATATTAAGTTTCATTCAACATTTAAAAATATAGTTATTTCTTATTAGTGTTTTACTTACACACATAAGAAATATATTTTCAAATAATATTAGAAATTAGACTTCCAACAACATATTTGATTTTTAAAAATTATTACATTTGACATAGGTTTTTTGTAACATGTTTAAACTAACTTAAATCTTCCAGTTTGTTGATATTATAACTCTGTGCTGTTTCAAGTGTTTACAAAATTATTACTTGATACATATTTTCAATGTGAATTATATATTTATAGTTAAAATATTTAATAGAGATTCTAACTATATTGTCATTTAATTTGGAAAATCAAAAAATTTGTTGAAAGAAATTAAGATTTCTAGAATGCGTTAAACGGTTCATAAAAATAATTATTACTCTGCGGGGAAATAGCCATTGCATATTGTACCTGTTCTGACAACTTCTAAGATGATGTAAATCATTGTAATGTGTTAAATATTTGCAATTGATATTTTTTTTTGTTTTTCATCCCAAATTCGTAAGTTGTAAAGCAGCGGCTCCCAACCTGGGGGCGATCGGCCCCAAGTGGGCGATTTGTGTTATCAAGGAGGCAAAAAATACTTGAGGGGCGATGATGATATTCAAAGGGGGGAAATTAAAATAATGTTGTACCTTTGTACAGTAAAACCATTCTCCAACCATAACCAAACCAGCCAATTTTTACTTTAAACTCTTAAATTTTCTAGAAACCAGTAAAAATATCTTAGTTAATTATTTCATGTTTGTTCTTTAAAATTTTAAAAAAAAATATGTTTTATGTTTTTTCTATTTTATTTAAAAGTGACCAGATAAAGCTTCTTTGGTTGTTTTTATAAAAACGGTAGTAAATTTTATAAAACTGTTTTATAGTTGCACTTTAACTGAAATTATGATTAGACATAACGTGAAAATTAAAAGGGGGTGATGGATGTTAATCAACCTAAAATACGAGGCGATGGTCCAGAAAAGGTTGGGAACCACTGTTGTAAAGAAAGGGAAGTCAATGATAATTCCAACCTTGTAACTATATATTATAAATGTTAAATTTGTCAGTTTCAGTTATCTGAGAATAGCCTTAACCGTTAAAAGCACTTCCTCAATTGCTTTGAAACTAGGTATAAATGTGTCAGGGTATTAAAGATAAAGAACACGAATAGATATTTATACTTCTTGCAATATATTTTTGAGAAATGCACTTTTTAGTGGTGTTTAAAATGTCAGTTGCTAGTTTATGCTAAATGTTATAGCACACAATAGATATAAATATTATTGTAACATGCACTGTCTATAACATACATAAAAAAGTTATTGTAATATACTATGAAGGCCTTACTTTCAGTAGATATTTTTGATATAAAAAAATCATATATTTTTCGTTTTAGCAGAACTGTTACTATGGTTGTTGGTTGTTACAAAACAAAGATTTCAAATAGATTTATTAATGTATATATTTTTGTAGAATTACTTAGTTTTGAATATAGCTATCAATGGTTATATTAGTAAAGAACCTTACAAGTTTGTTTTCCAAAATATAATTGTCTCTAAATGTAAATTAATCTTGCCAAACATAAAAGTTATATTCTCATAATGAGTATAAGCTGCATGTTATGGGTTGAGCTATAAATGTCACGTAATTTTTATTTTAAAGAAAATGAATCTTTTAAAAAAATTATAGTTATAATGTCTCAAAGGTATTGCAGATTAAATTTATATTTAAGATATAGTTTATTATTAAATCTCTGAACTGTTTACATCATTACACATTTTCTACTTATTATATACTGCTTAAGCCTAATGTACTACAGTAAATACTCTTAATATATGTACCATTACAGGCTAATTCATTAAATTCTTTGATTGCAAATTTCTTTAGATTGAATTAGTTTACTTGTTTAATGTATTTGTGTCAATATAAATAAAAGTTGAAATAAAATGTTATTTGAAATATTTAAATAAATTTCATACTATTTAAATGGAATATAGATTACACAAAAAATGAACACTAATATGGTGCAACAATACAACTTTGAACATTTATTAAAATAGATTATAACAAGTCTTAATACATAAGATAACATTAAAATCCTCCGGCATACAAATATATATTTTCTACATAAATATAAAACATACACATCTAAAATAGATCTGGTTTCAGTTCTAAATATTAAAAAATCCCTATTAAAAACTTTTAACTTTTTATGTCACGTAAAGCTAACATCATCACTTCTCAGACTATGCCTTAAAATCTTTGTAAGATAAATTGTAGTAGTTTTCTGAAAAAATAGTGTAAATTAGATAGAAAATATACATGGTAATCTTAGCAATTTTTACTTGTAAACTTCAAACTGTTCTTTAGGCAATCAAATAATATACTAGCTAAAGTACAGACAGTAAGTATATAGCTAAAGTTCCAATGTGCATATGTATTTAAAAATTACACCAAAAAAGTTAAAGGTTTCTTGTAAAGAATGAAGGAAGTCAAAAATATTTGTTTATAATAGTATTAATTCAATTAATTCAAGTATAGAAAATAAACCACAGTGTGAGTTACACTCTGTACTTATTAACACATTACTGAAAAAGCTTAGTTTTTTGGATAAATTAATTTAACAT
Organism: Oedothorax gibbosus; assembly: GCA_019343175.1. Taxonomy (NCBI): domain Eukaryota; kingdom Metazoa; phylum Arthropoda; class Arachnida; order Araneae; family Linyphiidae; genus Oedothorax; species Oedothorax gibbosus. The sequence goes on along the minus strand of CM033277.1, from coordinate 13,291,838 downwards.
AGTATTAAAAGTTGATAATTGCCCTGAAATTGCAGTTTTCTAATACCAATTAAAATGGTGATTTTGATAGGTTTCATTACTAATTTTATTAAGTGAAAAGGAAGTATAGATATAATTTAAAAATAAATCGGAATAAAAGTTTTGTTTTCTTATAATATAAAATAAATGTTATTTATTAAAGCAAAATAATATAAGTAAATACTTATATGCAGCATTTACCATTGAAAATATAAATAGTTTAAAAACTATATAATTACCATCAATAAAATTCTCTGCATTTTCTTTAGTTGAAAAATAAAGAAAATCGTCAGGTTCACTGCCTTTGATAGCATTTTGAAGATCAATCTAAGTAGAAAATAAAATTAAAGGAATGCAATTATAAGTTTTACATAGTTAATACAACATTGATAATAAAATTTCTTTGTAAAAATAAAAAGAATTAAACTTACAGTGAGATTTATAAACATCACATGTATACCTTCACTTTTCAGACTATTGATGACATTCTTCACATTCTAAAAACAACATAAATAATACTGTAAAATTATATATAAACGACAAATAAATAATAAGAATATGTTGTGGATGTTTTCGTAGCACAGTTGGAATAAAAAGACGTCAAACTATTTTGTTGCAAAGTTTGTTGTCACAAAGTTTATTAAAGACATATATTATAGAAGTAAATACATTGAAAAAGAGGCCCTTATCAATAATCCATTATTCTTTTTGGGGACTCTTTTAAAATTGCTGCCCTGTATGAATGTGAAAGGAATATAGTGATAAAACAGTTTTAAAGTTAACTACAATGAGATTACAGATATCAATTTAAAATAAATATATTCAATTTATTTTAAGGCATAAGCAATATTTGACTTCTGCTATGACAAATAGACACTCACTGTTAATCACAGCACACCAATCAACGGCTGACAGTGGATACAATTACCCAGTTACATCACACAATGAGTTGTGCAACTCTGCTGTGAGCAGGTAAACTGTAATAACCAACACAGAGATAAACCATTTTTGCTCTGAGAAAATTAATATTTTAGTATACTTTCTTACAGAATGCAATTATTGAGTGTTTGCAACACTGGTCTAAGTCAATGTGTTAAAAACTGCAGTTTACCTGCTCACAGCAGAGCTGATGTCAGTATTAAGGGGGAATGGGCGCGGTGGATCGTGGGTCTCCAAACTCAAGTGACTCAGTGTTAGCCTCATCCAATGGGAAAAAAACTATTTTTTCTGCCACATTTCTCCGGCTGTATTGAATATTTTTACAAACGGTTTAATAAATGTAGATAACTTGCAGGTCTCTATCTTCCCACTGTTTGAAATGGCTTCGAATATTTTGTGTAAAATTATTTATTGAAAATTTAAAAAATATTTGAACAAATTTCAAAAAATGGGAAGGTCAGGACCTGTAAGTCAACTACATTTGTCACAAAAAAAAATCTGCTTGCAAAAATATTCCACACAGCCGGAGAAATGTGGCAGAGAAAATATTTTTTCTCCATAGGATTAACACTGATGCACTTTGCTTTGGAGACCCCCGGTCCAGTGCGCCCATTCCCCCTTAAGCAAAAATTGATGATATTTGAATATTGCTTGTGTATTAAGGTCAATGAAAAATAATACATGGATTTTCTCTAACAATATTTTTTAAAAATACTCACCATAGACATTGTATAATCACCAGTTGTAAAATGTTCACCATCAATTAATACACAGCAAATGCTTTTGTCACTTTGGACTAGAGTAAAAAAAAAATTAAAAATTATACACAATGCTTAGTAACACAAAAGTGTCTGGGTTATATGAGCAAACATACTGCAATTAATACTAGAATTTGAAATCACAACTATAGCCACTACTAAAGAATTAAAAAAGTTTAAGTTAAAATTTTGAATTAGAAAACCTTTTTAATAAATCAGACTTAACAAAATTTGAGGCAGTTTCTAAAAATATGTTCGAATGTGTGTGTAACTATTCATTTTTATTATTACATATAAAAAACTACAAATGAACTTTGAACATGAATAATAAGTGTAAAGCAACTAAACCAGTTATATTGACCTTGTTCCAAATGACAAATGAATTGTACAGGGTGTCTGTAAAAGAATGTCCGAGTTTGAAATTGTGACCTGACATCATGCCTTGTGATTTCTTCCTTTGGGGCTTCGTAAAAGATCGGGTCTAAGTTCCACCCCTACTCCACGATTTACCAACCTTGAAAGGTAGAATTGCACAGGCTGTTGCTTCTATTACTCCGGACTTGCTGCAGACTGTGTGGGAAAAATTGCATTTTCGTTTGGATGTGTGCTGTGTCACTAAAGGCGCACACATTGAGCACTTAGAGGAAAAACTAGGTTAGTTTTCCTTCAATGTCATGTATGATTTGTTATATTTAGTATAAAATAAACTCCTGTAATATACCATTAAAACTAGGACATTCTTTTACGGACACCCTGTATGACCTCTTTACTCTAGGGGGCCACATACATTTGTAGAATTCACTTTACAACTTCATTTAACAGGGCTTTTTTTATTAATATGAACTTTCATACAATAAACAAGAATGTTTAAGCTTCTAAAAAATTCTGTTTTCAAAGCAGCTGACAATTGAAGAGCTTAGTGGAAGAACGTGCTAAGTGACAAAATGGTGAGAACGAGAAAATGAGATTTAATGTTTTTAGTTTGCATTCAGATATGTTAAAAACGGTCTTTGCAAACGGTAAAAAATATACTTAACTTCAAGTTTATGATAAAGGGGAAACTTGTGTTCTCTAAAGAATGGAATAATATGTTCATTGACATAAAAATATCAATTTTTTCAAAAATGTCACTTAGCACGTTCTTCCACTAAGCTCTTCAATTATCAGTCTCTTATTTGTATAACAAATGACATAGCACAAGGGTCAAGCAGTATCTCAAAGGTCTTGCAAAAAATTAAGTTTGTGCATTCATAGCGCACAAAAATAGGTGTCATTTTAGAGACCTCAAAATCCATTAAATAGATTGTACAGGGCTCATACTCTATCTATGATAGTGAAATTCATGAGTTTCTAAGTAGTGCAGCAATGGAAATGCAGGAGGTAACGAGGAATAAAATTGAATATGTTTGTTTATTATTGTATTAGTCTAGTGACTTCACTGCACTTCAAATGATAAAACAGAAGGGAAAAAAATTTCTAAAGAACTGTGCGGTGCATTATGGAACATTAACTAGTATCACAATGTCTGAACTATATTTTTCTACTATGCATAAACAGTAGACTTATTCTGCATAAAGTAAATAGAGAAAAACGATTGCGTGTTCAAATTTTTTCAGAAGAGGAAAAAAAAATATCAGGAGTTGAGACACAAATTTCAGGAGTTATAAGAGCCCTTAGAAAAAAATAATGAAATTCAGGAGTTTTTCAGGAATTTCAGGAGGCGTACGAACCCTGATCATAGATGGGCCCCTCAGCAGTTATTAAACATTAATTTTTTTTTAATTACTTACAAATCATACTTTAGGTATGAATTTTTTTTATAAAATTATGTCAATATCTAGGATATTATGTGTAGGATTTTGCTGGGAAGTGAAGAGGTTTATATCATCATAAAAGTGTGGTCGTTTGAATGTACAAAAGACTCAAATGTTACAATATCCTACTTATAGCATTAAATCTAAAAGTTACACCCTTGTATGAAAAAATAAGAACAAGGCAAAGAACATACAGTTTTAAACATAACGAAAATCTATTCAGGTAAAGTTTTGTAATATACACATACAATCAAGATATAAACAAAACTAATTTGGAAATAGTGTGCAAAAAACCCAATTTTTCCAATTCATAATCGTGCCTAAGGTGTAGCGTGTAAGAAATTCATAAACGAAAACTACTGTTGTTGTCTTGTCTATGGATAGAAATTTTGAAGGCTCAATAAGGCCATGCACATTACACACAGCCTCAGCAATCTGAAGGCAGTTGTCCGAATAAAGATCCTTGAAGAGAGAGTCATTAATTTGCTGAATACTCGCCAAGATGACCGGGCAAGGTACGATGGAACAACAAAAACTACTTTTAAGCACAAGCTTAAAGTAAGAGCAGTTTTTAGCATTGTTTCAAATATAATAAACTTTCACAATTCTGTCAAACTACGGGAAATAATTATTTGACTTGCAAAACATACTTTTCAAATAAACACAACCCCATTTTTGGTATAAGAAAAAATGCTTACATGGAAGGGCCTTAAGAATTTTGGTCTGCAGTTTTTCAGCTGAAGGAAACAAAACTGTTCGGTCAGGCTTCACATATAAGTATCTACACCCAAGATAAGTCTGGAGGGGAAAGGTTTTATTGCATTACAACAGTAAAATTATTTTTTTTACATAAACTTTAATAAACACAATAAAATCCAATCAGATAAATTTCTACAGACTAATAATAAAAAATGGCTAAAACAATGTAATGACATTGAAAGGTTTCCCAAGTCAAAATTTATGCTAGTTTTTGCTATGTTTTTGCTACAATATGCTTCCTTATGCTAGTTAACATGTCATGCTTATGAAGGTAGCATACAGAAAAAAGCATTTTATGCTATAAAAATAGCATATAATGCTAACTAGCACTGCAAGCTTCTCAAAAGCATGCTGAGGTAGTTACCTTAACAAGCTATTTTTTTTGCATTTTTATGCTGATTAGCATAAAATGCTATGCAACTAGCATACAGGAAAAAGCATCTTATGAAATAATATAAATGTTCACATTTTCATCATCTCATGCTAGTTTTTCATGCTAAACTAGCAAATATTTTGAAGCATCTCATGCTAGTTTCCTATGCTAGCAGTAGCATCTTTTAAGCTAGTTAAGTTAGCAAAGCAAAAATAGCATAAATTTTGACCTAAGTTATCATCAATGAAACAGTTTGTTTTCAAATTGTTTTTTCATTCCTTAAAGTAACATAATTCTGTTATGTAAAATTCATTATTTAGTTTCAAGAAAAGAAATTTGTTCAGTTCCAACTCTGAGTAGAACTTCTACTCAGTAAAATAAATTGTAAGACATGTGCTGCCATATTTTGCATAGGAATGTTTATGTTTGGAATGATGTTTTAACGCAGTTTGAAAACACGCTCTTTATTTTAAATTAAGTGACACGTCCAATAAAATGGACGCAATTATATTTCACACAAACGCCTGTAGTAGACAAACCCTATTAGAATTATACTAATAGAAAATTTTAGTTAATTAAAAACGTTTTAAGTTTTAAAAATTAAATTATCATTTAAAGCTATCAAAAGTTCTTGAAAAACTATAGTTAGCATGCAATAATAAGGTTTATTTTCACTAAAAAAAAACAACCTCACCTGTCTTTCTACAACTAAAATCTTTGCTCTTGCAGCTTGTAGTAAGAGTAATAGCATTGAGCTTGCTATACCAATCATAATACCATACTAAAAAAAATAGAAGAATTACGAACTTCAGTAAGCATTTAAATGATCAGTTAAAAATTTTGAATATTAAAAAAATATCACCAAATTAATGGTAAAAAACAATTTAGCATACAATTCAGGAAGTTTAAGACACTATAAATAATTTCATCTGGATTAGTATACAAATATCAGTAAATCTAAAAAAAAAAGTTAAAATGTTTAATAAAAACTAGTTTTGTCAAAGAAAATTTGGTGAACTAACATTAAATAGGTAACACTGAATTAACCAGTTTAATTATTAACCAGTAAGTTTGTATGTTTACATTGCAAGCTTTAATTATAAAATACTAGCAAATTTATGCCCGTTCTTCGCACGGAATAAAAAAATATCAAATAGATTCCAAATATGTGTACCATATACCCAGTTATAGGATCATAAACTTATTATTGTTTCCGCTCGTTATAAATTATAAAATCCCGTTTCATTGCCTTAAAATTCCAAAATGAAAAATAGACTATAAAATGCACTCATAAATGTCATCACAATAAAACCTTTTAGCTCATTTGGCGCATTTTGGGACATAATTTGGCGAGAAAATAGATATAGCTACCCACACCCATTATACAGCTCTAACACAATGACCTTCGAACAACCGACCAGCTTATAAATTATTTATAAAAGAAATTGCCTATTTGGCGAATTTTAGTTAATAATTTGGCGAGTTTGGCAACGTATTTGGCGAAAAATAAAGACAAAACACTAATAGCTGTAGTGCGATGGCATTTATTAACCATCATAGTTCAGTAATAGCTTAACTATACTTTTATTGCTTAAATATGCATACATGCAGTTAACAGAAAAATCAATGAAAATATCATCAAATAAACCCACAATAAAATCCGGGAATGAAGACTGGCGGAATTACTTGAAACATGTCAATTATTTTTCAAATAGTGAATTTAGTTTCTGAAAGTAATGGCAAAAGAATAAAATGATTGGATTTGAGCGAAAGTGGTGTATTTTTTTCGAAAATTCGAATTTTCTCTAAAAATGGAACAAATATGAAAAAACTAAGCCTCAGGTGCACACGTTGGTATTAAAGAGAATCTATCTTAAAAAATTTCGAATTTCTGAGGGCAGTATAAGTAGGTCTTTTACGATCCGAAGACAAACACACACATGCAGAATCTTTCTTTTATTATTATAGATTACTAAATTTGATTTCCTCTTTTCTGAATTTCACATGATAACATACCTCTAACCCCAAAACAAAAGATAACAGGAAAGTAGCAAAGAAAGGTATGAGGTCCAGTTCTGTTTAGAAAAAAATGGATGAAATTAGAAGTGGACAAATAAAACATTTATACAGAATAAACATTTAAAAGCAATTATTTGTATTAAAAAAAAATTGCTCATTGGATGTTCAATGGGGAAGTACAAAGTAGAGATTTTGTCCTTAGTCCCACGACTGGGAACATGTAAAAAATAACAATGGATTATGGTAAAAAAAAACATATTTTTTTGGAAAATCTATAAAAAACAAGTAGGTTTGTAACAGAATTTGTCACTTAACCCGCTCCCACACAACAGTTGTGTTTAACAGGTAAAAAGGCGACAACCACAGCATTAATTCTATATTAAACATTTACATGCTAAATTTGGCTAGTTTCATTTATTTTATTTTGAAAATTCAATAATTATTACTTATCGTTTGCAAAAGTTATTTATATTTCAAAGAATAAATATGTAATATTCTTCGCTTTTAAATAGAATGAAAACATTTCATATCAACGTACAAAGAATCTCGTAGTGAAATATATTTGACGTCATTTCAAACTGATCGATGTCGCAAAAATAAATTTATTTTAATTTATTGTCTAAAAGAAGTTTCTCGAGCGATTGTTGAAAATGGCAATGGTGATTAAATTCTAATAAAAATGGCTTCCTATGCTTTTTAAATGAGCAATAAATTTTGCAGTTTTTTAAATAATTGAAGTACTTCGAATTCTTTTCTGAAATTTTCAACGTATTCTAATTTCGATGCGCTGAATTTTTTGACGTATCACACTTGTCCATAGCATTTGTAGTTTGGGCTATGAAAGTGGGTGACGGACAGCCAGACGGACTGAACGATTATAATACCTTCCACTTTTTACGTTATAAACGTAGTGTGGAAGCTAAAATGGAAATTTCATTGAAATTTTAAACAGTTTGTTGGATTAACAACATTGATTCTTGACATACACATTAATGATCTACACAATAAAACTATTTGTACCAAGAATCAATGTTGTTTTCTCCATGTATCTTCACATCTGTAGTTTTTTACATTAGTGAAATGAAAAAATTCAACAGCAAAAAGCTAATACATACAATTTTTTTTATTAAATTAGGTTTTATAAGATATATTCTAAAAATAATCAATAAATTCTAAACCTACTATTTGTCCGCCACATTATAATGACATCTTTGTCGTGGACCATATTAAGAATACATATAAATATAAGTACTGAGAGCCATGCTTTTAAATTTAATAACAGTTAATAATTAAAGAAACTTTCATCAAATCATATTTCTTAACATATTGTAAAAATAATCAATGCAAAAAAAACGTACTATTTGTCCGCCACATAATTAGGACATCCTTGTAGTGGACCATGTTAAGAACAGAAATAAATATAAGTGCTGAAAGTGATGCTTTTGGAATGTAACGGAAGTAGGGAGACATGAAACCTAAAGACAACAGGACTAGAGTTCCTGAAACAGAAAACAAAATAAAATATGCGCAATGACACAAATATAATAATAAAACAAAGATAATAGAAGAAAAGGCTTAATGCGAAGGTTACTAGATGAATTGCTAATTTGGTCAGAAAGAATGCTACATTTGGTAACTTATCGCTGCCATTTGAGTAAGAGCCAGAAAAACTATTAATATTTTTAAAAAATGTGTTTTATAAAATAACAGTTATCTTAATTTTTATGTCCTGAAGGTTTTAAAAATATCTAAAAAACCATGTGTATCTGATAAAAAAATAGCAGAGCTATGCTGCAAGTAGCCAAACTTCAAGGCTTCAATAATTTTTTTTTGGGCATGTAACTGATAATGCTTTAATACATTGAAAAAAAGAATGATGCATTATTTCGATTGTGTATTTATTTATAAAGCAAATATCATCAATGCATAAATGTGCAATCAAATGTGCATATAAACCTTAATTTATTTAACTTCTACAGTTTAACCAAAGATTTGCTTAACCAGTTTACAATCAGTTCCATTTAACCTCTTAAGACCCGAGCAAAATCCTGCACGTATATTCTTAATCTAAACATACTTTTCATACAAATATATGCTAAAAAGTATGTTTTGCAAAGTATTTTTTAAAAAAATTATGTTTAATAGTTACTGAGAGACATGCCTTAAGCTCTAAAAATACACATTTTTTGCGCTATAAATGCCAAAAAAAAAAAAAGACTATCACTGATTTGCAGTTAATAGTTCATTTTAACATTGTTTTTAATGCAAAATGCCTTTAAAAATAACTACTAAAAGAAATTTGTTAAAAAGTTTGAAAAAAAATGTTTAAATTAATTGTTAAAGAACTCTTTATATCGTATTGGCCCTCGTTCAACTTTATTTTTTTATAGAAATAAATGACTGATACTTGTAATCAAAGGCTGAAAACTGATATTTGGATCTTCTTCTATCGGACCAGGTCAATTTCGGAACTAATTAACACGTTACTTGTTTGTGGGGAGGTTTTAAAAAATGTCCCCAAATGGGGGTGCCAGGTCGTAAGAGGTTAAGCCGCTTAAAAGGATGTCTACTGTACTTGCAAAGTGAAAGCATTGTGATTATTTGGAATTGATTTTTCTTAATCTGGCATGACAAACAGGAATTTAGGAAAAGTCCTACGACTTTCGTATTGATATTGGTCCCCCTTTGTTAGCCGTTTGTCTATTATATCTAAAGTATCTGAATCCACAGATTTTTTATCAAAACACATTGTTCCAAAAACAGTTAACAAACATAGTTATACTCTACCCGTAACAATTCCACCAGCTGTAGTTCGGACACCACTACTGTAGTTGATGGCAGTTCTGTAAGAAAGAAATATTGCATCAAGGGATATTGAAACAATAAAGAATTACGCAGAGTTTCTATTGCATGAGTGTGAGGTACCTGCGGTCAAGCAATTAATTAAAGTAAGTATTTAATATAGGGTGAATATGACGTGCAAAATCTCACTAATTTTTTTTTTATTCTTTCCATCAATTTTTGAAGTAAAGTAATTTATTTTACCAAGTCCTATATTGAGCTGGAGAGCCCAATAGGTTCGCCTAGCTTTCAGAAGGTGTGTCGGTAAGTGGTCGCACATGATTGGCAAATGTTCGCTCGCCAAGGACAAAACGCAGCCGTTGCGATGGACATAGCCAATCTCTTTCCAAAGTGATTGGCTCGATGTCACAGTATGTTTTTGCGACGTTTGCCCGATGCTCGGCCCACGATTAATTGCTGCTTAGGTATTCACACAATTTAAAGTCCTAAGAGATTATAAGGACTTTTAACTAGCGTACGAACCTTTACTTACCTAGAAAAACTTCCAGTTGCTGGGTAAGATGAAACAAATGAGCCCATGATGTTACAGATACCTATGAAATTATTACTTTTTTCAAGATATTATTTTAAAATACATACAATTAACTAACAATTATACAGAGTGTATGTGTAAGAACAGATATATAACATACCAATTGCAATCATTTCTTGTGTGGAATCAATCTTTGCACCATTTGCTACAATAAATAATGTGCATGTTTATAATATTGTAATACTAATTTTGATTATTTAAGAATTAGTTCAGGTAATACTTTTTGAAGACAAGTTACTTAATTTATAGATGCCTAAATACTCTCTATATAAACCGATTTTTAGTGATTTTAAATAATTAAAAATTTCAAAATTGCTGTTGTGATGCGGAAGATATTGAAATGTGTTTATTTATTTAAAAGTTATAGTGCTAGTGTTTATTTTTTTAAAAAAACTAGAAAATCTGGAACTTATATATGATTAACATTATTATCTTAAATAGTATAACTTTAAACATTCGGGTCTCGTGAAATTTAAAATTAGTGTTGTGTAAAACTTTGTTTTTCCAAACTATTCAATTATAAATTTCTTTAACTAATATTTAATATTAGGTTACTGTAATTAAAAGCATTTGTAGGTTGATTGTAAAATACTAGATTAATTTGTATTTTGTTTAAAATTTTACTAATATTGTAAATATTGAAGGAAAAAAACAAAAATATTTTTTGCATTGTAATCATATTTGGTAATACACTTACAAAAAGATTTTGCAATCGCTATAGCTTCCAAAAGACAAAGTAGAGGAAGGATGACTAGTCCAGATCCCAAATCCTACATAACATAATTTTAATAATTACCATCACAACAAAAATTAAGAATTTAAGTAAAGCATACATAGATGATAGAATCAAATGTGAACATAAATTTAGTTTATTTTTTGCACCTTTGTAGGCTGTTTTTGAAAGGTTCAGAAGAGTTAAATAGTATTTAAAAAAAAACTAAAATGTGCTAAGCAAAACTCATTTTGATACTACTACTAATAATAAAGTTCATTGCCAGATCTGCCAACTCTTCAGACTTAACCTGGCAATACTGTATTGGTTGGTTGGTAGATATATATTCAGGTTTGTGTGCTTGGATAAACCTTCGTCAAGTAAGACACACACACATAAGTGACAGATGCTGCCATCTATTGCCATCTCCACAATTTAGACATGTCCCTGAAGAGGAGGGAAATAGTCTCCAGGGACCTGTACCCGTGGGAAACTGCGCCATGACCGCCCATGGACTTTCGGACCGCGCCATGGACTTTCGGACTCACAGATTTAACGAGCACGTACTCCGCATATACTCGGTGGGTCTTCAGTGGTATCGGGACTCGATCCCGGGACCTTCCGATTCCGAGAATGAGGCCTTAACAATTAGGACTATTCACGTCCCTGGCAATACTGATTTTTAACATACTATCTGAAAACTACTGGTACTTATTTATTGCCAGATTTTGAAGAGGAACATTGAACTTTCTCTTGCTGCCCAGAATCTGGAAAATGGTTATTACTCGGTCAAATCTGGATAGTTTGCAGGTTGGTTGGCTGAATTAACATCACACTAGAACCTTAGTTGGCAGGTCTGTTTATTGCTTTAAATATCTAGCTTTTAATATACATTTAAAACTTATAAAAAAAATTTTCAATGAATAAAAACTTTTTAACAAATAACAAAGTACAAAAACCACCGGATACTTTTTTACTACCATTAAAGCACTTTGGAGTAAAATCCAGTCAAATAAAAACATATATATTAACAGTCAAGAATAATATCATTACCTCAACAATGGCAAGAAAATTCTTGTCAATTGTCTGATTTGTGGTATTGTCGAATGAATGGAATGAAAAGGTAGGAAATGCAAACGGTGGTAACCCTGCTTCGACACTGTGAGTCAGTGTAAAAGGCTTCATATTGTATGACATTAAGACAGCTGCCAACGTTGCACAAAGAAGTACTAAAAGCGCATTTCTAGCTAAAAAAAAATTATTCAACATATTATAAAAAATATTAATATTTTAATCTAACAACTAAATTTAGAGATACAAACTAGCCACTGGTCATGGGCAATCACTTATTGTACTCACTCCTCAGTATCAGAAGTACAGAAATTGTGACAGGCATATTGACCAGCAGATGTTTAGGCAGAATTTTAACTAACTTAACTATATTATGACAATAATAAAAGTAGATTTTTCTCCAATGATTAATTAGCCACAAACAAAAACAAACAAGGTACCATTATTTAATTTCGATAGGCCAAACATTCATCCCCTTATTGCTACGAATACAATTTTTTGCCAAATCTATTTTTAAAAAAATAAAAATTTAATTTACATATTTAAAAAAAATCACTGAAAAGTATTTTAGATTCAAAATTAAACAACTTTTCAAATAAAACTTCAATACACTTGTATATTTTACAAGTGAATTGATAAAATTTAATAATAGATAAGTTTATCAATAACATATGTTTTATGCTATATGCTATATGTTTTATGCTATATTTTATGCAACCAATCTAAATTTCTATGTTATTTATTTTAATGTGGCAAAAAAGGTTGAAAATTTTAAATAGTATAATGAAAAAGTCTCTATTAAACTTTTTGTACATTACAATTGTGATAAGCAATCATGTATTTGAAACTTATACATAAATTGAAGGAGACTGTTAGCAATAAAATCTTTGAAAACAAGGAATAGTTTTCTTTTATAGGGTTAGTTGCTTAATTAATCCTTTACTGCACTGTGTGTCATATATGGAACAGACCGATATTTAGACCCATTAAGGGGGAATGGGCACGCTGGACCGGGGGTCTCCAAAGCAAAGTGCATCAGTGTTAATCTTATGGCGAAAAAAATATTTTCTCTGCCACATTTCTCCGGCTGTATTGAATATTTTTACAAGCAGATTTTTTTATGTGATAAATGTAGCTGACTTACAGGTCCTGACCTTCCCACTTTTTGAAATTGGTTTGAATACTTTTTTTTTACTTTTCAATAATTAATTTTGCACAAAATATTCGAAGCAATTTCAAAAAGTGGGAAGATAGAGACCTGTAAGTTATCTACACTATTATTTTTTTAAAAAAACCGCTTGTAAAATATTCAATACAGCCGGAGAAATGTGGCAGAGCAAATATTTTTTTGCCATAGGATTAACACTGAAGCACTTTGCTTTGGAGATCCCTGGTCCAGCGCACCCATTCCCCCTTAAACAATAGGTTTACTTTTCATGCAATATTTAATGCTATTTAAAAATGTCAATGGTTGCTACAAGTAACGAATAATTTGAAAAATTCTGCTCATGGTTTCTCTTTGTTATTACATTTTGTAGCATTTTTAGTTTAATTGTTTTCAAAAAATCAACCAATCGAAAAACAAAGAAAACACAAAGAACTTTTATATAAATAACTTTTTAAATAAGATAACTCAACTGAATACATTAAATCCTAGTTTCTTTGCAGAAAAATAAATCTTACAGTGGAGGATTAAAATTTAATAGCAATTTCTTACTAAAATTGATCAAAATATTGAAATGTGGTTAAATAATCCAGACTAGTTCCTTACCTGTACTGATAAGTTGTAATAATGTTCCAGCTATTCTTTGAACTACAGAGGAGCAGCAAGTCAGTGGCAATTTATTACAATACTAAAAAAAAAAGACAAAAATCAAACTGTGTTGTTACAGAAGAATTACAAACACAAAAATTGTTGAACACAATAACAGTTCAAATCTCAGAAACTTACAAGCATAAATGAAATGAAAGAAAATTTTAAATTCTAACCTTTAGAGCAAAAAGGAACACTATGCTTGAAAGACCCAGGCCCATGTCTCCATAACTAAAAACATTATATTTTTCATGGGTTTGATTAATAAAGAATTTATTTAATACATTTTTATGCTAGAGGATGTTTTAAAATTTTTTTTTAATTATTTATATATTCGGTAAAAAACTCTTTAATTATGATCGACATATTTTAAACAGAAATAGATATCATTAATATTCAAGCAATTTTATTCCAATTTATCTATGATATCTATTATAATAGGGTAAGGTACATAACAATAATTTTCTATCTTTTTGTCAAAACAATATAACATAATTAATTATATGAATAAAAAACGTATTAAACTTATGATTAAGTAACAGTATACAATTCAGTTTAAAGTACTTTTTAAAAATTATGTTAAAATTGAAACACATCAAGAACATTTTAGGCGTTATAATTTCATTAGCTAAGAAAAGATTCTTGGATTGTTAATTAGAAAATTACCTTAGTTCATTATGCGTTATGCCATGGAAAAAGTTGTATACATCATGAATGAAACCTTCAGAATTGGATTTTATTCCAAAAATACCCTGAAATTCAATCATTGGTTATACACTTACAAAACATATTTATATTTAAAATATACATAAGATATAACATATATATACTACACTGCTCAAAACAATTAGGGGAGCACGTTGCATACTTTTTTTAACCCTTTAAGTTCTAACTTTTTATTTTTTACTATAAAAATCTAAAATTTGTGGAATAGATTCATTATGCATATGGAATGAAATAGTAAAAAACAGAGAAAAAATCTTAATTTTTTAACTAAAATTTAAGGGGGAAAAAATTGGAATCATAACTTTTGAATAAATTATAACAATAATTTTTAAAAACTTTATTTGATAAAAAAAAGTTAAAATCAATTTTTAAACATCTATGAATGCAAGCGTGAAGAATTTAGGGTCAATTTATTTCATAAAATTTTTTGGGGGTGAATTTTATTTTACCATGTTTTTCATATTTTCATTTAATTAAAACAAACATTTAATTCTTAAAAAAAACATGATTCTTTTATCTAACGATACATAAGTGCGAGCTCAATGTAGTGAGAAAAAATCACAAGCTGATGGTTACAAATGGAACCATTGGGGGTGAAAGGGTTTAAACCAGGCATTCCCCTAATTCTTTTGAGCAGTGTATATAAGATACAACATAAAATTATATGGATCAACGTATGATTTTAAAAAAAGTTGCTACAAAGTTAAAATATGTAATTGTTTTTAAAAAAAAAAACTCAATAAACTCACAGATAAGTAAGTTTTGCTTATACACAGTTAATCTGCATCAGAAAAATGCATGAGTTGTTACACAAATTCTGAAAATAAAATTCAATCACATAAAAAGCCTTACAAAATATTAAAGTCAAATTTTTAATTTACTAATTTTACTTATAAATAAAACAAATTATTATATATTTGGCAATTTAATTGAACTTTTTTGCATTCAATTATTATTTCTATAGCATGCATGAAATATGATGTTTTTGAGTATCAAAATGAAACGGACTTTCAAAAATCCTGACTTACAGAAATTTGAGTTGTAGCTATGGTTATTGCAGCAGCAGAGGTAAATCCACTAACAACAGATGATGAAATGAAAGTAACAAGGAAACCTAACAAAACAAAGAATTGGCAATAAATAAAATACTTAACAAAAATGGTTTGGTCAATATACTATTGTCGTTTAATAAAACTAATAAAAAAATTTAAAATTTGTACTGAAAAAGTGTACGTTGAAAGGTGATGTAATTTTAAAATTAAAAGTGTAAACAAAGTTATCTGCAGTCAGTACACTAGCCCTTTAAATTACAACGCAAATTTCTATAGCCCTTTTTTCCCCTATTGTTTGGTGTGGTTTTCCCTAAAACTGAATTTTCCTAAAATGATTATCAACTGTGTGAGTTTCGCCGATTTCGTTTTTTGCACACCCTACTTCAGTTTGGAAAGCAATCATGATAAACCTCACTGCAGAGCCTCAAACTATGTAGGTTTAGAAAAGCAATAGTAATAACCTAAATTTGAAAATTATTTTGTTATCAAAACAATTTTGTCTATGATTATAATAGTTACAAAGAGTAAACTTTATTTGATTATCATATATGCTACAGTTTCCCAGTGAAATAATTTCTTAATTCTTTTTAAATCTCAAAAATTCACCATCCTCATGTACTAAATAAAAAATAAAAAAAACACCCATGTTTTTATACAGAACATCTGATTGGTAGTACTGAGACATATACATTTATCTGGAGATTGGTTGCTTTTTAGAACAAAACATACAACTTTTTTTTTACAATTTTTAAGCATTGAACATACTTTTAAAACCATGTTTGACACATATATAATTTCAAAATAATATATATAACAGATAGTGGGCAGGGAACAATGGAACCTATGTGAACCTGGAATTTCCATATCCTAGAGGTTTTCATGGCTATATTGTGTCTACTGAGTTGGCACCAAACACAACTTAAGGGCGCCATAATACATGGCCTCTGGACTTTGGAACATATTTAACATGCCCTCCCTCTAAGCGGGATATTAGTCATCAGACGTTTTGGCTACACAGACCTTTAATAGGTCAGCAGCTATTTTGGAAATGCCCGGACAAGAGCCAGGGACCTTTAGCATGCAAGGAAAACGCCTTTACGACTTGACTCCCCATCCCTTCGCACACTTCATCAGACATGCTACAGCTTTCCAGAAGAAGAAAAAAAATTAAGCATTTGAATGATAAAAACAGATATATTTTTTAATCTTGGAAATTCACCATTCTAATACACTATTTTTTTTTAAAGAAAGATTACAAACTACCCATGTCTTCAGATAAAATAGATATTCAGGCAAATATGCACTGATCTGGAAACTATCAATTTTTCTAACAAAACATGCAACTTTTAAAATTTTAGATGAGCGAGCATGTTAAATATATAATTAAAAAAAACTATATATAACAGATGGTGGGCAGGGAACAAGATCACCTCGGTGAACATGGGTTTCCATATATTCAAGGTTGTAATGTCTACAATGCGCCTACCCTGTCTATGTCAGTACAGCTAATCTAACTATCTAGTGACCAGGGCCCGATTTAAAGATTTGCCGCCTGTAGGCTGTAGATTTGCGCCTGTCACAATATTCTCCCCTTCGGAAAAGATAGCTGGTTAGCTGCAAATAGGTGGTATGTGCTATTTAATATCACAGAATATAAAGAGGGAAAAGGTTTATTTGAAATACATATAATTAGATCATTATACAGGGTCCAACGGTGGTACGCGTACCTCTGTGGTACGCAGAGATTTCAGGTGTACGCGTGAGTAACATGATGCTAAAATAGCTTCTGTAATACGCATGAGCATGAGCCGCAGACAATACTAATTATTTTAAACATTAACATTATTTTAAGAGAAATTTTTAACTTATGGGCGGATGTAAAACTAGTACCCTTTGATATCCCGGCAAGCTCTGCTATTTTGATGCTATTGTACGAGTTTTTTGTTGTGAGAGTGTAATTTCTGAACTCTACAACAAGTTCACACTAAAGACTATAAAAGTAATTTGTTGATAATTAATTTTGCTGAGTTTGGCTATTTTTTATTTGTATAAAATAATAATAAACGTAATTAATACCAATTATTTGTTTTATTTGTCCTTATAAAGCATGTTGTGTGTTATAAATAAACAAATATATAACATAAATATGAAGTTTCAGGAATTAATTAAAACCTTTGAACACTTTAGAAGAGTAATATTATAGTTAATAAATATTAGGTCTGGTGGTACGCAAAATTTCTCAAAGTCAAGTGGTACGCAGGTGCAAAAGGTTGGAACCTGATTTATAATATCCTCACTTACCATGGTCTCATAAGGTGTAACTGATGTGGTAGAACAATCACACAGCGACGACAAGCTCAGCTAGCGGGTGCTATATATACGGTTTACGCATTAATGTAAATTATTTGTTTTCATTCTTAAAAATATTAGTAACTTAATACTATTTTTTTTGCCGAATGCCGCTTTAATTGGTCGTAAAATTTGCTGCCCCAAAAAAGTCGCCGCTCTAGGCTACAGCCTACTTAGCCTATTTAGAAATCCGGCCCTGCTAGTGACTAACATAAACTCTATAATACCTAGATTAAGGATCCCCATAATGAGTTGTATGACGCCACTCAGGAAGGAGAGCAGGATGACATATGTTATTCCACCAGTGGATGAATGCTCACTAGTCATCAGGGACATGATAGCTGTTGGTCCGATGGTCAAGTTTTTGCAGCTACCAAACAGGGTGTACATGAAACAACCCATAAATGCAGTGTAGAGGCCATACTGAAATTAAATTAAGTATGTGTTACAAGGTTTGGTTTAAGAGTTATGTATATAAGTTAGATTTTCTATGAGTGTTGGATATTTATTAACACTTTAATTGCCGCAATAAAACAGAGTAAAAAAGTAAAATTCCGGCCAAGTTCAGTTATTTTGTCTTTGAGGCATTAAAAAATTTATCGACATTAAAATACAGTGAAAACTCTACGACCGACCACCTTCATTAAACGACCACCTCGTCTTACGACCAATTTTTCAAGGCACCGATTTTTCCTCCTATGTGTTCAATGTTAAAAGCCACTCTGGGAGAGACCAGATCTCATTCCCCAAACGACCGGTTTCAAATCACATTTCATGAATTTTTTTCTTTTTCCAACATGTGTCAATTCTTTTTATGAATTATTTATAAATTAGAAAAAGAGGTGGTTTGTGAAAAATCAAAAAAAAAAATAATAAACAGTCAGAAATTTCTTCTTACTTAAAGGTTTAATTAGTACATACTAGTTTGTGAAAAAAAAGTTAGTGTAGTATTTTTTTTTACATATTTACTACAGTTTGTTAAAAAGTAAGTTAGTATAATTTTGTGTATATGTATTTGCAAATTAATAAATATATGTAATGATAAATCGATTTTTGTAATTTTTTGATGGTCAATAATACGTTGTAAAATGATGTTTCACTTTCTAGTATCACTTTTGTACTCTAGGAGCGACAACCTCATTGACGACGATTATTAGGGAACAGGAGGATGACGCTCTTGAGGTTCACTGTACTAGATATTTGTGAACATCCATAGACAACACTTAGATAACTCTAAGGATGTGAAAGAATTATTTAACTCCCAGGACTTCTGGACACAAAGACCGATTTATTAGGGAACGGGAGGATGGACGCTCTTGGAGGTTTCACTGTACTTAGATATTTGTGAACATCTATAGACAACACTTAGAATAAACTCTAAGGATTGTGAAAGAAATTATATTTAACTCCCAGGACTTCTTGGACACAAAAGACCGATTTATTAGGGAACGGGAGGATGGACGCTCTTGGAGGTTTCACTGTACTTAGATATTTGTGAACATCTATAGACAACACTTAGAATAAACTCTAAGGATTGTGAAAGAAATTATATTTAACTCCCAGGACTTCTACTTGGACACAAAAGATTAGGGTCATATTTCTAAACAGCTTATCCAGACAAATTTTCAGGGGACGGCAAAGTTTAGCAATATATTTAAAAGTAACAAGGAACTATTTTAAGCATTAATAATGCTTTCCCATACAAGTTTAAAAATAATTGTTACTGATATTGATCTCCAATAACAAATGAATTAATATTTTCTGTGATTTTAAAAATACTTGATACTGATAAAAATAAACTAAGTTTGAAACTGATTCCACTTTTTAACGAATCCTTAATAAAAGAGCAAAAAGACACAAATAGATAACGAATTTTAATTTGATCATTTAATTAATTAAATTAGTTTAAAAAACCATTTAAGTTGTAGTTTTAAGATTAAAGATGACTAAATTAAAGAAAGAATATAGTTATTAAAAACTTCCCCTAAATATTAAAACTTTTTACCTGAGGCGCTAAATTAGCAAGGCCAGCGAGAGCTAAACCTTGTGGAATGACTGTAAGGGCAACAGTCATACCGGCAATTAAATCTCCTTTTAAGTCCTCCACACTGTATATGGGAAGCCAAACCAGGATCGGCAATCTTCTTTTTAGAAGATCGAGGGTGAAAGTTTGTGAGCACCATGTTGAAGCTTTTGCGTAGGATGAACGGTTTTGTTGTAAAGGCTCTGCTTCTTCAACAGTTCTTATATCAGCTGAAAGAATTAAAAAAGATTAAGTACATTAATTCAACAATGAAATAGGACAAGCAAATATTTTATCAACTAAATACAGCTATGAATAAACCAAAAGAAGCTATGTAAAAAAGCAAATTTAAAAAAAACTTAGTTTAACTTCATAACAAAATAAAGGATTCAAAAACTAAATTAAAATTTATTATTTTAAGTCTGTTGCAAAAAAATGTTGAATAATGTTGTTTATAAAATGTTGTTCAAAAGTAATAATTAGGTGCAAAAAGCCACTTGAGTCATTATACTTTGATTTCATTTTAATGTATGGGTGTTTTATTGAGACAAATATAAAGAACTTTTTAGTTAAAAAAAGCAAAGCAGGTTTATCCATGTACTTTATGCTTCAATACACTTTTATGAATACTATATAAAAGAAATACAGTACTTTTTCATTTCGAGGGTGCAAGCAATAAAGTCGCCCGCAATTTACAACCATCACCAAACAGAATATTTTGGTACAACTATGATATAATGGATAGTGGGATCAGATTTACTGTACGGTCCCCCTTGGCGTGATTTTTCCGGATTCGGCGATAAATAATTTTTTGTGGCAACCTGTTTGACTTCACTGATGATTCGAATTCTATGACTAAGAAATATTCCCATACGATCTTTTCTTTGAATCATGGTTTTTAAAAAAAAGTCCCCAAAATACGGACTTTTGGCACGATTTTGGAAAGTTTTCCAAGGGGGACCGTACAGTAAATATCTACCTGGATAGTGTGATAATTGGTGAATTTTGCAAGCTTAGAAATTTAACGTAGGAACGTTATTCCTATCGAGTTGTATGAAATATGAAGTGGAATGTTTACCATATTTGGACATTTTCGTTGCTAGACAACATAACGCAAATCGCCATACTGAGACTGGCCATTATATCATAGCTGTACCAATATTTCCACTGGTAATCTAAAACTGTGTATACTGTACTGTGGGTTTCCAGAAAAAATAAAAAAGTATCAAGAAATGCTTTACAAATGCCAATGTTATGTATATATATAACCTTAAAAATATACCATTGATTAATAACGTTGTCTCAGTTGGAACATCATCGCACATAATCAAAAGTAAACTTTCTGAGAAATTCTTAGAACATTCATTGAATTGGTTTCACTGAACGTTCACTGATTGGCGACACCTTTGGAGAATTAAAAAAAATTCCGTATGACTGAATTATTTAATTAGATAGCATTAAGTACAATAAAAACATTGTAAGTCTAAGCAAGGTATACAGATATACTTTTAATAAAAAACTACAACACAAAATTTCTATCTTTGTATGGCAAAAATAATTCTAGATATCATATTAACGTTGGAAGATTTAGATTTGTTTAAAATGTATTAATAACAAATTATTAGCTTGATTTTTATTGTTTTTAAAAGTTCACTCACATCGATTCCAAGAGGATGACATTACAAAAAAAAAGTTTTTAAAAAATTAACTTTATCTTTAGGATGTGCTTTCATAACGAAAATAAAAGTATTCTTCGTTTTAGTAAAACAATCAATATTTTTATCACGATTACAAAGAATCTTTTTAAATAATTTACACAATTTTATCAAATTGAGGAAGAAGATAAGATAATAATAAAAATAATTTTTTTTAGACCTTACCTATTTAAAAATATTTAAGTGTATTTTGGTTGCCCTTTATTAGTAATGGGTCGGAATGTAATTTATTCGATTCATTTGTGAACCAGTTTCCAGAAATTTTCATAGCATTAAGTGCTTTTAAAATATCAACAAACCTTTTATAAAAAATATTGAATGCAAAAATGAATCATTCATAAGCAGACAAGGGATCAACCTACCAACGATCAACGATGTCAACTTCACAGTTTTTGTTTACAAACATTTTATCAGATACAGTTACGTTCTCTGAATTGTGTTAGGAAAACTTAAAAAAAGTTCATATGATAAAAGATAAAAAAAAGAAAGTCGCTCAAAACCAAAACAGTTTCTCTTGTATCCGTACGGGATTTCATTGGTTGCTTTGGTTTCACTCTCATAATTACTGATATAGATGAAAAGAATTTTTTTTTTCTTTTCATACAACTTTCTTTAAAAATGTTTTGAACAACCAGTAGCACAGCAAGAATTCGGCATTTAAAAAAATTTAATAAGTAAAATATTCTTAGAAAACTCATTTTCGAATGCCAAAACAAAAGTAATTCCAGTAAACAAATGACAACAAATCATTAGAGCTGTTGATATTCACGGCATGAAACGACCCCATTAATTTTTCCATGAATATGCAAATTAATATAGTTTTTTCAAGCAAATGGCACAGTTGAAATTATACTACCCTAAAATTCGAAAACTAATACTACGGTAGTAAAAATGATATACAAATGAGGTTATATTTCAAATTGTCTTTTAAAAAAATTCTATATTAACGAAAAAGCTTATTTGACAGAAGAAATAATGGGAATGTTTCTGATGATGTCACAATCTCCATACTGCGATTTCATTGGTTGCTTTGTTTTCTCTCTGTACTACGAGAAACAAGCCAATTGGAAAGTTTTGTTTGCAATTTCAAAGTTCGACAATCGCAGCTATCGCTAAGTGTCTTTATAGCTAAATGGGGCCTTTAAATTTAATTTGTTGGGGAAATAGTAATTTTTCATGCTTAATAATGTAATTAAATGGTGTGACATTACTTTAATGCGAAGAATAAAAAATTAATTACCGATTGTAGCGTCAGAAATATGTGAATGATTTTGAAAAATATTAACAAATGCGGTTTTATCATTCAGATACAAACTACAAAAACTTGTAGATGTGCAAAAAATATTAAATCATATAAAAGATAATACATTTGAATCGTCAGAACATTGATCAAAAGATAAATACTTGTTAGAAATATATATCGATCTTTATTTTAAAGATTAAAGCAATTTTCAGTGCTACTAAAAATCAATGAAAACATATGATTGATCCTTTTTATCACTACGAAACGACAAGTCAGATCAATGACAGGACTCTTTCTCTACGTTTTATATAACGACTCTCAAACAGAAACAATTTGAAATCTTTTTGACCTTTACAACTAATTTTATTTTTTATACTAAATAATATTAAAAATAGGCAGTGAAAGGTACATGCACATTTTTTTAAAAAAAAGATGCCGTGACTAGTTATGTACAGGGCTATGCTTTGTCTAAGAACCTTTGTTGGGTCTTTTACCTGACGGCAAATTCTCACATTGCCTTCAAAATTGAAAACAGTAAAAGGTGTTATTTGAGTTATTATTTTTTTAATTCTTCCTATAACATAAAGTTTTCATTTAATCTAATGTTATAAGACATTGAATTTATGTCTGTCCTTTATGCATTGCTTACATTTGTCCACTTACCAGCAAAACTTATAGTGTACATAAGCGAGAAAGTTTTTAGAAAATAATTCATTACTCTCGCAGTTTGAATTATTAATTTAAATTGTAAGTTAGAGACGAAACAAATCATGGTGCTGCCATCTGTTGGCTGCATACTTAAGCACATTTAGTCTCGACAGTGATCGCTAGCAGTTTGTTCGGGAAGTACACCCAATAAAACATATTTTATTTTAAAAAAAAACATTATTGAATATGATCCATGAGAATTTTCTGGTCTTAGATAAAACTGCAACCTCAACTGTGCCATTGACGTATGTAATATTAAATTAAACAAATTTAACGTCTGATCTCTCTCCCCCACCCCTTTATATCAGTTCAATTTTATAACTATAGAACTTTACAACAACAATACTAAAATTAAAGACCGTAATTTATTTTAGGACTTTCACACATTGATCGATATTTATGATATTATATTTTAAAGATCTATTATTAATAATCCTCCGGATTACATTCTAATAACTATAGACTAAAAAATTTCTCTCTCCCCGGCCATCTCTAACAATAGCAAAATTATCTTTTATCAACATAGGCATCCAATTTCAGATAGATAAAGGGAGTTTCTATATTAAAGGACATATTACAATATTTTCTTATTAGTAAAAAAAATGATAGTTGATGGATTCACTCTGCGTCTATATCCTAAACAGATACCAAAGTATTTAGATAGTGATGGTGATGATGTCGTGTCTCATAGACTGCTTCAGCAATCTGCAGACAGTGGTCTTCATAAAGGTCTTCGTAGGGCGAGTTGGTGATTTGCTGCAATTTTGCCAGGATGGCTGGACAAGAGAAAATATGTTTTGGATCCAGTTCCGAGTCTCGGGGCAGTTTCTGCAGCTGGAGTATTTCCTAGTTCCATCTTTTTGGCTTTCCATCCCTTTGAAGTGGCCTGTCCTTAATCTAGTTAGGGAGGTCGCAGTTCTATTAGTGTTTAATTCGCAGATTTGGTGTTTAATTTTAACACTTCTGCTGTTAAATTTTGCCTTGACCACTGAGTTGATGTCATTGAGAGTGGTTTGGGGAAGAACGTCATTGTTGAGTTTTCTCGCTTCTTTTGCCAGAATATCAGCAGGAGCAGACTCGTTCCAGACTTTTTTCACTACAAAAGAAGTCACGACAGTTTTGTGGAGTTGGCGAATGCTTTCGATCAAGGCGATTTAGTGCATATTTAGTGCGCAGTCTAAGGCAATATAGCGACCCAGAATGAATGAAGGTTTTCGCGTGTCTGTCTACATTAGCATGTCTAATATCTATAGGGACTCTAAGAAGAAGCAATTAAAGGAGCCCAAGTACAAGACAGTGTAGCGGCCTCAGAACCCACAGTCTACCATAAAGGATCCTCAAGTTGGAGATGAGTTACCTCGGCTTATATACTAATATACGTCGCTGTTAACTGGAATAGTGGTAGGAACGTGGCTGTAAATCAGCGCCACCTAGTTGTTGATGGCATATTGAGGTTGAGTGTGTGGTGAACCGCCACACCAGCATACCCAATTTGAACACCCCATCAGCTGAAATGAACTTGATAGGTTCTCTGGATACAATCATGATAGTTTTGATTCAGAGCGATGAAAAGGAGATATATAATCAAGTTTTATGGCTATGATAAAATTTGATCTTTTTTATTATATCTATGCTGTTACGTAGTGAATAAAACAAAATGGACATTTTTTATGACAACAACACATAAAAGTACTGGAAAAAACCAGAAAGAAACAGATCATATATAATATCGAAATAAATTTATGGCAATGACTTAGAGGTTTTCGTACTTTTGCTTTACATTTACCAAGCACTTCGTCGGTAGATATCGCTATTGTTTCACTTGCACCAAAAAGTGCTGTGTCACTTACATTAAAAATTATCAAAATAAAGCTAAGCACAAATGAAAAATACTTTTAAAGAACAAATCAAATATTACAATTTGATAGTCAAGTAAATCGCAGCATATATTTCGATCGTGCAAATGAAAAAGTTGAATGTTGCATTTTTTTTTTTTTTTGAAGAATTTAAATGAATGAATGAATTTTTTGGGTAGATGTAGGCTTTGTATGTTTTTTTTGCGTGTCATACGCCAAATACGGGGAAATAAAAAAATAATAAGCAGGTTAAAATTAGAGCCTATCTTTATAGTTTCGTCAAAAATGAGTTAAATAGCTTGATTCTTGTTCCTTAAACCATATTTTATTGTACTACAGAATATAAGAGTTTAACTTAAGGGGGGGAATGGGCGCGCTGGACCGCGGATCTCCAAACTCAAGTGCCTCAGTGTTAATCCAATGGCGAAAAAACTATTATCTCTGCCACATTTCTCCGGCTGTATTGAATATTTTTACAAACGTTTATTTTTTTAAATAATAAATGTAGATAACTTACAGGTTTCTATCTTCACACTTTTTGAAATTGCTTCGAATATTTTGTGTAAAATTATTTATTGAAAATTAAAAAAAATACTCGAACCAATTTCAAAAAGTGGGAAGGTCGGGACCTGTAAGTCAGCTACTTTTATCACATAAAAAATCCACTTGTAAAAATATTCAATACAGCCGGAGAAATGTGGCAGAGAAAATATTTTTTCGCCATAGGATTAACACTGATGCACTTTGCTTTGGAGACCCCCGGTCGTCCAGCGCGCCCATTCCCTCTTAAGAAACGCAATTAATTGAATATTGTGCGTACCAACAATTATTTAAAAAATAAAATTGTTTCATTGAGAGGCCTCTGTAGAAATATCCTTGGTGAAAGCCCCGAATTATTGTCATGCTTAGGCCCTTATTTGAAACCTACTCAAATAATAAAATATTATGTAATAAAATATTTAACTTAATACTAGTTTTTGTTGTAAGCATTTTTTATTTGAGTATTATGTTTAAAAATATCGTAGAAAGAAAAATGATTCATTAAATAGATTAGTTCAGTTTAGTTTGATTTATCGTCGCACTAGAGCTACACGAGGGCTATTGGCGACGGGCATCGTATTTTAGAACCACAGTCAAGTGACGAGCCGACACCTGAGTAGGTACCCAACGCAACCGTTAAGGGCGACATCGTACGCATCGTGAGGACTTTGAAGGATATTTAACGTGCACTCCCTCTATACGGGGTATTATTCGTCGGACATTTTTGCTGCACGGGCCGTTTTATAGGTCGGCAGTTATTTTTGCGATGCCCGGACCCGAACCTGGGACCTTCCGCATGCTAGGCGAATGCCTAACCGACTGGGCTCCCCACCCCCCTTCAGTAAATAGGTAAATTTTAGGAAGTGATGTTAGTAAAATTGGTTTGACACTATTAACGCAACTATTTTCTTTATCTACGAGCCCTGTTGAATTAGGAAAAAAAAGCTGCGTACACAATGTTGTAATATTTGATCTATCCAATTAATAAAAATCTTCGATAAAATGTGCAATACGATTTCGGATGGCGTAACGATACTAAGACAATAAAAATTGCACTCTTTCTTAATAGTGAAAGAATGATTGGGGAAAAAAGTAATATTTACAGCAATAAAAACCCCCAATAAAGCTCTAAAAAAAATCAGGTTTTTGATTCCAAATAAACAGCTTACAATTTAATGCTAGCATTAAATAGTTACATTAAAAAAGCATGGACAAGAAGTTATTACTTGGTTGGAGATTTAAGTTAATGACATTTATTTCACTTATTGAATTATATTTTAATACGAACAAGGCATAAAAAAATAAGTCACTCATCAGATGATTGTGATTCAATTATATTTAAAATATAAAAATAAAATTTGGGTAAATAACTTTTTTTTTGCATTTATCAAGTATGAGTCGGAACACATTACAGAGAATTACATTTCACCTATATATTTCTTTATATTTTAAGTATAATTTGATCACAGTCATGTGATAGGTCGGTATACTTTTTTTGCATTCTTTGAAATACAATTTGTCGAGAAAAATTGCTATTTTGGCTACTTATCAATACCTTTTTAATATGAGTACCAACAAAATAAAAATATATATTCCATTTCTGTATTATATTTTTTTTAACGTGCTAACAAATAATACTATGTTTATCATGAATCAGCTCGAGACATAAGGTTAAAATAATAAGTAAATGTCTTGACGTCAAAGTAAAATTGTGGTTTTAAAAAAACTTTGTAACGTTACTGTGATTTTTAGGTGCAACGTTACACCAATTTTGGAGGAAGCTTTCTCAACTCCAAGTTGTGTAAACCGGTGAAACCTACCACATTCTTCAAGCGCATGTGCAATCATATTTGCTGTTAAATAAATAAAATTAAAAAAAAACTTATGATGTTTCTATCAAAGTAGGATGGAGTAGTCTGTAAAGTGACGTTCTTGTAATCAAACGATTGCAAGTTTGAGCCTGGCCTTAGAATTAAGTCTGACTTGCAAATGAAATTATGAAATATACTGCAAAATACCTCTACAAAATTTCACTTATATGTGTAATATAAGTGATGTATGTGTTAATGTTATTGTACTATAGTAAAAGCAGTTGAATTTAACCTTACATTTGAAGTCAGATTTGGCACCACCTGCTTTTTTGACCCCGTCTTTGGTATGTTTGGTTTGTTTTATGGTAGAAGAGGTAACTCGGCTTTAGTGTAAGTTCATTCCCGTTATACGATAACGTTACTCCGCAAAACCACCTCTTTTACGACCTAATATTACACCAAACGTTTTAGCGTTCGTTATGGCACTTGTATTTGGCATCGCTTTGTTTGACAACAACTTTTTTGGTATTATTATTTTTATCTTTGTCCAGCTGACCTCAGCGAAATTCTACACGGATATTCTCTAAATATAAACATATCTTTCAACAAATATATATATAAAGTATGGAACATTTTATCTTTGCTGAGGCGTGCACAACAATTTTTGATGGATGCTGAGATCTTAAGCAATAAAAAACTAAATTTTAGTGTGCTATGAATTCACAAACAAGCTTTGTCGATATTTTGTGATTAATAGTCCATTCTAAAATTTTTAAAATGCAAAATACCTTTGAAATTTACTTCTGAACAACTTAGGTTTTTGCAAGCTAATTGAAATCATTATTGGTCCTCGTGCTACGACATTTTTTTGTACAAATAAATGACTGACACTTTCAATGAAAGGCTGAAAAGGGATTTTAAGATCCTCTTCTATTGAACCATTTCAGTTCTTATAGTTTAAAATAAATTGCGTATTAATATTAACGTAAAACAAAACATCCATTTAAAAGGTTGCCAAGTCTCAAGAAAATATATAAATCTACCGCATTTACATATTATTTACATTCTATGTATAGACAGGACGAAACCATGTATAGCTGACGGCTGGCTTTTAGTGGTTTTAGGTTAGAAAAACTAACTAAGTACTAGTAAGTTACTTTAAATAATTACTTTGCATATTTTTGCTTTAAAAAATTAAAACCTTAAAGCAACAACATTTAGTTTGGAGTTATGGAAGTTAAAAGAAAATTTACTACTAATTAATTAATATAATGATCTATCACGTAATTTTATACATAAAATAATTAGAAACCTATAAAAATTAATGCTGTTCTTTCAATTAACTAGCCTTAGACAATTAGAGGTTTATGTTTACGAAATAATGCAGAAAAGGACTATTTAATATGTATATCCAACAAAAACAGGAAACACATATATAACCAATATTGTCATGAAATTCCACTTAAGTATACCAAAACGAGTATCTGTTCAAATAAGATATAGCCATCTTTGTTCGAATTTATTCAACTTTTATATTAATACAGTATTGAGACGATCTTTTGTCGTTCTTCAATGTAATGTATAATGGTGATTGACGAGTTTATAAATGAACTAACACAATACTCAATGTGAAGGATGGATAGGTATTACGCAAATATAGTGTTGGAAAATCCTTCATAGTAAGTTTATTGTGTTTGATAAAGTAGTAAACACGTGTACCTTTATAGCGTTTTGTCTTTATGGTAATATAATGGTTTTTATTTATGTTGAGATTTGTTAAGCCATTTATTCATGAATAATTTTGTTTGCGATTTTTAGAATTAATTTAGGATCAGACTTGGGTAGAGTAATTTAAATGTAAAATTATGTTTGAGAGTTTATTTAAAAACATTTTCTGGTTTTGAATAGTTTTCTTAGAGAAAACTGTAAGTGGGACAAAACTGTAAATGTGCCAAGTGGACCATGTGGTTTGATCGAAAATAAATGGAGTCATTTTTTTTCAGGGTCCCATATATTGCCCACATTACCCAAAAGGGCCCATTCGGATCCCACGTTAGTGTAACTACATGGGTTTGGTTTCGGATGTGCATTTTTAAGGCATAACTAATGAGTTAAAAACATTCCCTTAAAATATAATTTTCGTGATAAAATAGAATTTCAAATTAAAAGTCCGCCTATGTACAGATGATTTGCCGACACTTCTACACTCGGCGGTATTATAATGAGCAGTAGTGTACTTTTTTTAATTGAAAGGGAGTTTGGGAATAAATTATTTCTATATATTTCTGTTTCAAATATAATGTGTCAAATTCCTACATCTATATACATAAAAGGCAACTTCCGTTTGTTTGTTTGTATAAGACACGAGATCTAAAGAACTACGCAACAGATCGTCACGAAATTTGGCACAAAAATTCATCTCATCTCCGGAACAAACATAGGCTAAGAATTTTTCAAATCAGACCATTCCTTCTATCGTTTTCGAACGTTTTTATGTTTCCCATTCAATGCATTGAAGACCTTAGAGGTTTATTGCTCTTCAACAGCACTTTTCACGGATTTTTATTTAGTTTTATTTTACACATTTTTTAAAACGATTTTTAAGTATATTTAGTTAATTACAGCAAAAAAAATAGAAATAAACATCTAAAACAAAAATCGTTTGCTAGCTTTTAGCAGTTAAAATATTTCATATTAAAAATAAAAATCGTTTGCTTTAGTATCTTTATCACAGTTAAAAAAATAAATATAAAAAATGCAAATCGTTTGCTGGAATAGCTTTATACAATTAGATCAATTCTTGTTAAGCATAAATTTTTTTTTTGTAATACCGCTTAAAAACCTCGTTAATTAAAATAAATGTTTTTGTATAAAAGGAACCTGGTGTGAAAAGGTTAGTTAAAATCATAAGTGCGTAAAAGAATAGCTTCTTTTTAACGTAAAAATAATTTTAAATAATACTATATAGAGTTTTTCTCAAAGGTTATTTCTCAAACTTTGAAAAAAAAAGTTTCAAACTTTGAGACTTACTTACATTTAACTTTGGAAGGTAACACAAAAAAATAAAAAAAAAATTCAAAAGATTATTAAAAAATAATGCACGTCAGTAATTTATTATTTTTTAAACTTGGTGAATAATTATTTGACTCGCGCAAATTAATAAACATGAGGGTTTACTTTAATCACATAAAAGTTTTACTTTAATCACATAAAAGTTTTACTTTAATCACTTGTTACATAGACAACTATTGACTTACGTTTCCGCGCACCATTTTCAAAGTCAAGGCTTCCATTGAGAATTCCTTCTCTGTTCTTCATGTCATCTAACTGATACATATCATTTTCCTTTAAAACCGCTTCCTCCGAGTGTCATCTTACATGAGACAAGAAAAAGGAAAGAGGCACGATCAAGTTTCTCCTTTATCTAGACGGGAGCGATACCATGCTTCAATAAAAAAAATCGTAAATTATTGTTAGTAGGGATGGAAATAACCGAATTAAAGGTTTTTGGTTTGGTTAAACCGGTTTTTTTACTGATCTGGACGCAAAACTGTTTTTTTTTGTTCGAAACTTGAAAAATTATATGCCTTTTAGAAGAAATGAAACATTATTATCAAAGCAGGATTTTAAAAAAAATCTATGAAAAACGAACATCACGAGCAGGGCCTTTTCTAGAAGAAACACAGACTATAGGTGCAAAACATTTTTGGGGGATAGTTACGAAAAGAATGGCTCCTTATATGATATTTTTTTTAATATTCTATTAGCCTTATTACATTGAACACACCAATTACTTTAAGTCAATGTCAAAGCTAAATGATAAAAAATTCAGTGAAGCCTAAACAATTACAAAATTTATTGAATTTTTTCGGTTCCTACAACATTTAGCATAAAAGAAACTGAAATGTAGGAAGCCCTAAAATTTCGGGGGCCCTAGGCCCGGGCCTAACGGGCAATATGCAATATCAGGCCCTGATCATGAGTTAAAATGAAATACAAATAAAAAAACTGAGGCTTGGTAAAAAAAGACATTGATAAGGAAAATCGGAATGGAAATGGAAAAATAGGAACTTATAATAAAGAACATTTTAAGAAAAAAAAAAGGAAACTGCTGTATGCTATCC
Source organism: Oedothorax gibbosus (assembly GCA_019343175.1). Lineage (NCBI taxonomy): Eukaryota > Metazoa > Arthropoda > Arachnida > Araneae > Linyphiidae > Oedothorax > Oedothorax gibbosus. The sequence goes on along the minus strand of CM033277.1, from coordinate 13,260,021 downwards.
ACTCCGTCCACGTATTCTCCTCTGTGAAGCACGGCGAAATTTGCCTCATTAAAAAATAAGTAGAATTTAAAAAAAAAAAATTCAATGAAGAGGTTTTTATATGTGACCGTATATAGATAGCCTAAAAATGGTATAGGTTATAACCGGAAAAGAAAGAACCGGTTAAACCGATAACTTCTTTCAAGAGCCGTACATCCCTAACTTTTACTACTGCCACCTATCGGAATCAAAAGGCGAATCGAACTTGAAGGTGATTTGCATATCGGAGGAGAAATAGATTTTAAGGAAAAGTCTTCTTGCGGTCAGAATTTTTATTCTTTTTTATTCATTCTTTTGACGATAGTGATAAGTTCCTAGCCTTGGGGTTAAATGACCTCAATGTCCTTGCTTTCATTAAATAGCTTTGCAGCTTTTTGCTTTATGTTTTAAATAATTACGAAGAGGTTTGAAATAATCGCCAAAGACCACATAGCACCGTACGTGAAAATATGACGAATTACGAAAAAAAAATAAAGTTCTGAAGTTAAGCGTTTATATATGCTTTACTATATTATAAATTTTAATCTGTTTTAATATGTTATAAATTTTAATATGTTTTCAAATGTTATAAATTTTAATATGTTTTCAAATGTTATAAATTTTAATACGTTTTATTATGTTATAAATTTTAATATGTGTTCAAATATTATAAATTTTAATATGTTTTAATGTGTTATAAATTTTAATATGTTTTAATGTGCTATAAATTTTAATATGTTATAAACGTTTATGTGACAAAACTAATGCTAGATGGTAATTATAAATCAATGTTTGTGGATATTACTTAAAAAATATGCCTAATAAGTAGTTTTCAAATTCTGTTTTTTTGAGTGATTTTAACTCAAATAGTCGAATTTGGAATTTCAGTTCCTCGTACAAAGAGCATGAAAACGTTATTAATAAAGCGTACTCTGATAACATTTACTTACTATTTCAAAGTTAACCCAAAGTTATTTGCTTTCTTCTGCTTTATTAAAGTTATAACCGTCAAACCAGCCCCGGTTGAGTTCAATCTGACTTGTGCAGTATTGACGCACGTTTGTGTAACACGTGATAATTGTGTATTGGTGCATCAGTCTATTAACAAATAAAGCGCTATTTACACAGTTTATTTGAACACTTAATATCGTTGGAGTGGAAGGTTTTCTTTTAAGTAACATAAGATATGTGTTAGAAAAATTCTTAGAAGGGATAGTCAATAAAATAGAGCCTAATGCATTAGTTTTGAAATTCCTACTTCTGTGAAAGCTTAGCCGTGTTAGCCCTTCTTCACTAAGTATGAGAATCGTTATTACATCAAAAGAGAAAAAATGGAAGGGAATGAGGTCATCTGGTTACTTAATTTTTAATTTTTTAGCTTTACAATGCCCCAAAATTTTCTGAAGATAGCGACACAATTTTTTTTATAAATTATCAAATTATTATATAACCTGGAGTTACTTTCTTTCAAATTTGTTTGTTCTGACGATTCTCATAACTCGCGTGAAAAAAAAGCGTACATAGCAAAACTACTTTCGCAGAATTAAGAATTTAAAACTAATGTATTAGCTGTATGCGACTGATCATGCTTCTGAAATTGATAAATGTGTGTAATAATAGGGAAGAAATTGTTAGAGTTTTGAATTTATTATAAAACTTAAGAAAAAGTCAATAATAAAAAGGTAAAAGATAGTTGTGAACTAATTGTTCAACTAAATAGATTTTTTTATAAAGATTTTTCTAATTATTGCAAACAGTGAACAATTTTTGCACTAGTCGAAAGTAAACGTTAGTAATTAGAATTATTGTACGAAGGAAATATGTTCAACTATTACAACCAGTGCAAAAATGCTCACATACTCCAATAAACTTAAAAAAAAATTTAATCTATCTTCTCTAAAATATACGTATAATATTGCACAGCCTTTTTCCCAATTAATTTCTAATAAGCTGAATATCTTCAGACACACTTTTGTAATAAGTCATTCTTTATGGAGCTAGTTTCCTACAAGGCCACTATTTATGTAATTGGTAATAAATACTGTTCTTTCTTTCTAGAGAAAATGTAATATTGTAATATAACCGAAGATTATTTTGCAATTCACAAAAATGAACTGATAATGAACACGTCATTATTTCGTTAGTCGTAAGTTTTATGTGAAAAATGATATGGAAGGATTGGTTTTGTTTTTTAGAAATAAATGTTAATGAAGTTTTGTCTGGAAAATTTGTTTAGTTTTTTTATAAGATCGGATACAACTCGTTTGTAGGAAAAGTTTTTTTGAAGGTCAAATCATACAATGGATAAAATTTTAACATTAAATAAGTTTAATCTCTAATGGTAATATCAACTAGTTAAAGTTGATATTAATGGGTTATTGGTGACTATTATAAATAAATTATTTATAATATATTGTAATAAAATTTATAAAATATTTAAATTTTTACTTTTATTTTTATTTATAAAAATTTATTAAATTAATAAAATTTGTATTTTTATAAATATTATATATTTTTAAAATTTATTTTTAAATAAATAATTTTAAATATTAATGATTTTAAATTTTAATAAAATTAATTTTATTTATAAATATTATATATTTTATACATTTTTATAAAAAATATATGAATAAACGAACGAACGAATGAATGAATGAATCGCAGTTTTTCAAAAGGGAATATGTGGCCCTACTACTGTTATTTCAACCATATGGATAAAAAACTAATTACAAATTTCTAATATCAATTCTGTTGGTTTTGCTCTACAGAAAGCATTGAGTAACATCAGTTTAATTTGCTGTCGGTTTAAGTTCGAACACGTCATGTATAATGTTGCCTTTGTTGTATATGTATACAGCATTGTATATTTGTTTTTATTTTGCAGAAGGAGATAAATTGTAATGACGGTAGAGATTTTAATCTAAGAATGTATATTTGAATCTGACTCCTATCATAGTGAAAGCGGAAAAAGCCGCTTCTATACAGTTGAGTTAGAAAGGCAGAAACGTCACTGTATTATCTTTCTTCACTACTGAACAATTTCCTATGCATATATATTTTATGAAACTGTATTTTCAAATTTCAAACAATTATACATTTAAAAGTGTGTTTTGAAGGTAATATTGAAACAAAATTTACGTTTTTAACATTTGTTGAGTGGACCCTCAATCTAATGTAATTTGAAGTTTCGAGCCAGTAAAATACATTTTTTTGGTGCTATAAATACAAACAAGTAGGTTTGTAACAGAATTTGTCACTTAACCCGCTTCCACACAACAGTTGTGTTTAACAGGTAAAAAGGCGCTAAACACAGCATTAATTCTATATTAAACATTTTTATGCTCAATTTGGCTAGTTTCATTTAAATTTTATTTCGAACATTAAATAATTATTACTTATCGTTTGCAAAAATTAATTTATATTTCAAAGAATAAATATGTAATATTCCCCGCTTTTAAATAGAATTAAAATATTTCATTTCAACGTACAAAGAATCTCGTAGGGAAATATATTTGACGTCATTTCAAACTGATCGATGTTGCAAAAATAAATTTATTTTAATTTATTATCTAAAAGAATTAAAGTTTCTCGAGCGATTGTTGCGAATGGCAATGGTAATTTAATTCTAATAAAAATGGCTTCCTATGCTTTTTAAATGAGCATTAAATTTTGCAGTTTTTTAAATAATTAAAGTACTTCGAATTCGAATTCTTTTCTGAAATTTTCAATGAATTCTAATTTCGATGCGCTGAATTTTTTGACGTATCACACTTGTCCGTAGCATTAGTAGTTTGGGCTATGAAAGTGGGTGACAGACAGACGGACTGAACGATTATAATACCTTCCACTTTTTACGTTATAAACGTAGTGTGGAAGCTAAAATGATGTATAAGTTTTATTTGTATTTAATAATTCACACTAACAACGTTTTATATGAAAACTGTCGCATAAATTTACGAGTGGAAAAACTTATTCACTCGCTTTTAACAATTCCTCCGAAATTTTATTTTCCTCTTGCTACGTCATTTTTTTATGAATTAATATATCAGCAGCCTCGGTATCAGTATTTTTCATCGATATCATAGTTAAAGTATTAGATTGGCAGATCACGTGACCTCCAATGCTAACGACGGGACGCGCATGGAGACCAGAATGGGAGGGCAATGAGGACAGTGTTGCCACCAGTTTTAGGAGAAAAACACTACGAGAAAATACAATTTAATTCTAAAATTACAAAACAATACCATAAAAATTTTAGCTGCATTTTGGAATCTTTTTAGTGACTAAAAAAAAACGTGAAACGCTTTGCTAGTATTTTTATGGTATGTTTTTGTAATTTTAGAATTAAATGGTATTTTTTCGTAGTGTTTTTCTCCTAAAACTGATGGCAACACTGTCCCCATTGCCCTCTTATTCTGGTCTCCATGCGCGTCCCGTCGTAAGCATTGGAGGTCACGTGATCTGCCAATCTAATACTTTAACTATGATATCTATGGTATTTTTTTAAACGATGAACATTCTTGCTATAATAAAAAATGAGTATTATTAAAAATTGCAAAATGTAGTTGTGAAGTGAATTCTACGAAGGTTCAATATGTACTGTGTATACCTCTGTGGCCAGATGGTTACAGTTTGGTTGAATCAACGGGATTGCTTTAACTTGAGCTACACGAGGGCTATTGACGATGACTCGTTACAGTTTTATGTGTGCCTGTGTAGTGTAAATAATTGAGGAATTAAAATTACTCTTCATTGAGTATAAAAATAGTAGGAAAATTGTAGGACAGTCCAACACCTCCTGTAAACAAGGCCTCTACACGGGTTACCATTTTACGCGTGACGTAGTGAAAATTATCCACTTGCCCTATCACTTACCTAAAAAAGCCGTCGAATTACATATTGGCATTGCTTTTCGGTTTTGTGCCTGGTTAGATCGGACTAATTTAGCCACGTCATTATTTGAAAAGCAGAGGCCTTCTCTAACTTATTGTTATTACTGTCTAGTATTTTACCGCGCGGTAGTATGTACTAACTTATTATGTATGTTAATATATGTTTAGTTAATCAATTTGTCTTCTCATTTGCTATCCAGGGATATTGCGGTAGAATTGGTAATTAATATAGTTTTCAATAATTATGCTAGTTTATTTTATTCACGGAAGTAATCAATATTCTAAGTTCTTGATACTGTAATTAACGCAATGTACTGAATATCACTATACGACTTGGCCATATCATGAATCATATTAATTAGCATCATAACAATATCAGTTAACATATATTAAACCCATCTTTTATCCGGCCCAACACTAACGAAGAGGTTGGACTTTTTTGAAAATAAATGCAGGAACATCTTTGATACCTTTGCAAACAGTCCTCGCCTACGGCTCTACGGTTAATTTACTAATCTTTTTTACTTCCTTTTTAGAGTTAAACTTTTTTTTGGTATAACATTACTCTTTTTTTGGTATAATATTACTCTTTTTTGGTATAAGTTACTCCTTTTCATGGTAAAACATTATTTCATAAAGCTGGAAACAGAAATAATAGTTATGATAGTTTATTTTATTCACGGAAGTAATCAATAGTATAAGTTCTTGATAATGTAATTAACGCAATGTACTGAATATACGACTTGGCCATATCATGAATCATATTAATTAGCATCATAACAAAATCAGTTAACTATCATATATTAAACCGATCTTTTATCCGGCCCAACACTAACGAAGATGTTGGACTTTTCAAAAAAAAAAATAATAATGCAGGACCATCTTTGATACCTTTGCAAACAGTCCTCGTCTAAACGCTGTCAAGGAAAACTACCGTAAATAGTAACTGTTTACGTTTCTCTTGTCTTGTTATTTATAGATAAGTGACGCTGAAGATTTATCAGATTTATGGCTTTTATATGAAGCAGTGCATGCGTTCCGAAGTTTTCTACATATTTGTCTAATCTTGTCATAAAATTTGCATCATAAAAAACGTCTATCTTTGTAGAAGTAGTTTTTTTAGGGTTACATTTTTGATTTTAAATTCTTAACAATCAATAACAAAATTGTTTAACTTTGATATTGGTTTTGTACTACAATTTTGGGATTTATGACACCATATTAAAGGACACACTATTATTTTTTAAATATCTATCTGTACTTACTATACAAGTAGGAATGTATTAAACAAAGTACTATGCATGAAAAGTATAGACTTTGTAACTTTGAGTCAATAGATGATAGTTAAATGTTTTACCATCCAAGCACATATAAATGATTAGCGAAAAAAAATCATATTAGAATTTTTCATTCGAAATGCGTTTTTTTTTAAAAATATTATTTTTAAAAAGCAATTTTTATGCCATAACTTGATAATAAACAGAAAGCTACATCTACTGTGAGCTTTTGTATAGCATCTATGAAATATATAGTAGGTCAATGTTAACTTCTATTCTGATACAGATCATGTGTGGATCAGATACAGATCATGGATCATGACTAAATATTGACAGCATCTTTTAAGGATAATAATTTTTTAAGGGAGTTTATCAATGATGCAAACATTAAATCGTTTCATTTAATCAAGATGACTAATAGCCCAGTCGGTTAGGCATTCATGCCTAGCATGCGAAAGGTCCCAGGTTCGGGTCTGGGCATCGCCAAAATAACTGCCGACCTATAAACGGCCCGTGCAGACAAAAATATCCGACGAATAGTACCCCATGTAGAGGGAGTGCACGTTAAATATCCTACAAAGTCCAAACGCTGCGTACGATGTCGCCCTTAACGGTTGCGTTGGGTGCCTACTGAGGTGTCGGCTCGACACTTGACTGTGGTTCTAAAATACGACGCCCGTCGCCAATAGCCCTCGTGTAGCTCTAGTGCGACAAAATTCAAACTAAACTAAACAAGATGACTAATGACTATTAAGCCAACTTACTTGGGAAAAAATGGTAGCTACTACTTAAGGGTTTCATCTTTGCACGCCTACACTATACATACATATATTGTGTAATGTTGTCATTAATTTTGGGAATAACGTTAGAAGATTCTGAAGCAAGATTACTAAACTTAAATTGAAGCGCTTAGTGGAAGAACGTGCTAAGTGATAAAAAGGTAAAAAAATTTTCGTTTGCATTTATAGATATGTTAAAAACGGCAATTGCAAAAAGTAAAATATATACTTAACTTAAAGTTTATAAAAAGGGGGAATATTGTTATCTTTAAAAGAGGGAATAGTATGTTCATTGACACAAATCTCAATTTTTTCAAAAATGTCACTTAGCATGTTCTTCCACTACGCTCTTCAATTGTGAGAGGAACGTGCACAAATCGCTGTGTAACTTTCCTAGACTACAAACGAACGCGTTATCATAAATGTTGTGAGGCGAAAAGGATTATATAAAAAAAAATGCAGATTTTATCAAGTCGGCTTTGAATTGTCGGTCAAGCGACGTTCTTGCAATCGAAAGATTGCAAGATGGAGTCTTGGTGTTAGAACAAAGCTTGAATTGGGAATACAATTACATAAAATAATAGCATAATACCGCCACAGAATTTCATAAAAGTATGCGTACTGTTATATTCTAATTAAAGCAGTTGTATTCCACGCTAAATTATGTTTTTCTTTCTTTTTGTGGTGTAATTTTTAAACCTTGTTGATGTAAGTTTTTCTATTTCACGGTAAAATGTTGTTTCATAAAACTGGAGACAACAATTCCTACAACTAGTTTTGTGGAGTAAAAGCTAATGAGTTCTACGGTTAATTTACTAATCTTTTTTACTTCCTTTTTGGAGTTAAACTTCTTTTTGATATAACATTAATATTATACCAAAAAAAAGGAGTAATGTTATACCAAAAAAGGAGTACTCTTTTTTTGGTATAAGTTACTCCTTTTCATGGTAAAACATTATTTCATAAGGCTGGAAACAGAAATTTCTGCAATCAGTACTTTTGTGGAGTAACATTTCACTGAACATTTATTTTGCATTTTAAAAGACGCGCGCACTCGAGTGTTAAATATTTTTGACATGGAATTTTCTGCCTGCATCATACTACATTACATTACAGCAATCGTCAAACCGAAGTTACACAATATTTATTCTTATAAACAAGTGGATTCTGAAGGAAAACAGCATCAATAATAATTTCGTATGACAACTGAAGACAGTTTCTCGGCAATACTTTTGCATTAGAATGATGACTTACAACTTTATAAATAACTTCGAAAAATGCGTTGTAGTGTACGTTTTCGTTGAAATGATTTGTTATTTAAAAAAAATTCCGATACACTTTGGTGATTTCTGTGGCGCAACACTATCATTGTACTTAAATGTTAAGGAAATAAGTAATGCTTAAATTTAGTGAGATGAATGAATCAAATAGTTTAGACAATCGATTGATTTCATAACATTAAATGAAGGTTCATCAAATAAATCTATACATTAATGAATTTTCTTTGGTTTTTATTATTTGTAGTATATGCGTAATGGGAATGTTTATGACTTAACGCTCTTGTTTTCATTTTTATTTATACTGCGATTTCATTGGTTTCTTCGGCTTCACTCTCAAAATGACCGATATAGATGAAAAGAAACTTTTCTTTATATGCAAGTTTTCTTTAACAATTGTTTTGAACAACCAGCAGCACAGCAAGAAGTTGGGATTGAAAAAATTAAAAAGTAAAATATTCTTAAAAAACTCATTTTCGAATAACAAATGATATGCAATTCAAAAGCCTGAGATTGCTAGCAATAAAATTGGTTTAAATGCTGAAAAAAAGAACAATTTTTATCTCTAAAGTTGTTATACGAAAAATTGAAAATGGGAGTGGTATCCGGGTCACCAAACCGAAGTCTTCTTTGTAAATTTGATGTAAAACAATAATTTTCCAAGACTCATTTCTCCGTACCGAATATTTTTTTAAATTTCAAAAAATAATTTTACAACAAAATATTCTAACCAATTTCAAAAAGTGGTATTATATAGAGCCCTGTAAGTTAGTATAACATTTATCATAAAAAACAATTTAGAAAAATATTCAATGAAGCCGGAGTAATTTGGCTTTGAAAAGTATATTTTCCTATTGGATGAACACAGGAAAAAAATCATTTTGGAGTCTCCCGGCTACCACTCTCATTTCCCCTTTAAACGGATAGATCACTAAGTTTTCAAATGTTATATTTTTAAATTTGCAACTTTTTTATGCTATAATATAACACTCATTATTATTTTGCATAAAAAATAGTTGCAGAAAATGCTTACATTCTAAATTTTTATTCTTATTTCAATAATGGTACAACATTTCTTTTTCTGTTTTGATGCTTGAAAACAGGGTTTTAAATAAAAATTTCCAAAAATGTAACATTGGAAAATACTAAACAATCCGACTATTACGCCACAGGTACGATTTAGAATATTTATTCAAGAATTTTAATATAAAAACAATTGTTAATTATTAAAATTCATAAATATGTTCAGACAAATGCAGAAAGAAAAATTAAGATAGCAAGAAATTACACAATTGAAGAGCTTAGTGGAAGAACGCGCTAAGTGACATTTTTGAAAAAAATTTATATTTTTATATCAATGAACTTTTTATTCCCTCCTTTTAAAGATAACAAGCTTCCCTTATATAAATTTAAGTTAACCATATGTTTACCGTTTTCGAAGGATCCAAGTGCAAACTAAGAATTATATTTTAGGATATATATTTTTAGGAAAAATTCTTCTGTTGAAGCGACTCATTGTTCAACAATATTGTTGAACAATGTAAACCGCTGGTGCTGCCATCTTGTGTAAAGCAGGCAATTTATTTTGGTGCTGCCATCTACTGATAAAGATAATTTATTTTAATGCTGCTCTCCGTTTAGAAAAGAATGAGACGTTTTCTAATCTCATTTTTGATGTTTAACTCATAAAAAAAATACTTTAAAAGGATAGCGGGAATTAGAAAAAAGCAACTCTGTTAAAGTTACAATTACTTCATTTAAAAAGTAACTTAGTTAATACTAAAAGTAACCAATCACCGTTACTTTAAATAACAATTTTTATTATAATTTAAAATTTCTTTAGTCATCTTACCGTTTCTCAAAGAGAACCAAGACTTTCAAAAATGGAAAAAAAGAGTTAATTTTTAACAAAGCTGAATTTTCGTTGTTAAATTTTAAGTGATTAAATTTAAGCTGAACGCCGAACTGTGCCGAAAATATCCGTGGCGAAATAAGAGCGGCGTGAGAACGGAAAAGTAACGAAACTTTTCATTACTTCGCTACCGCATAAAGTAACTAAATTACAATTACTTTCCGAAAAATCTAACATCGTTACCTGAAAAAAATTAACTGTTACAAGTAACGTCGTTGCAAGCAACACGTTACTCCAATCCCTGAATAAATAACTCTAGTGATGTAATAAAAAGAAACTTTAACCAGTAATTGTTTTACAATCCATAAAACTTTTTAATAAACAATCTTTTCAATACAAAGCACTACTACAGTTTTACAATACAAGCACTACTAAGATTTTACAATGCAAAGCACTACTAAAGTCTTACAATACAAATCACTACTAACGTTTTACAATTCAAAGCACTACTGTTTTACTAATACAAAACACTAAAAAAATACCAATACAGAGCGTCGACGATCTTTACAATTCAAGCCTTAACACAACCTTTACATTTTTCAAATAGAGTGTACATGTACGCACCAAGGGTATTCAAATAATCCATTTTGAAACCTCAAAATATTTCCTGAAATTAAAAGTACGATATAGAGAACATTACAATAGTCTGTTCAATAATTTTGTAGCTTACCACACTTTCATGATCCGTAAACATGTTTTGTCTTTCCCTATGTTATCTTGCTCAATTGCCTTAATACTAAAGAAATGACTTACCCTTACCTTTAGTTAATACTTCAACTCTCTACTCCTTGAGATGATCCACATAAAAATCCACATGACTACAGTAGACACATTGTAAAAATCAACTTTTTAACCATGGTTTCATGCGCATGTAAACATAACCTATAAATATCCATTACCTTTACCTAGAATTTTTGAATATTTAACACTAAAACCTAGTTCACAATGTGAACAAATGGACCTTATTCATGACGTGTCAATGTAATAGTGATTAAAAGCACCAGTACTCTAATCTTAGAAATGTAACGTTCAAACACAAGTATACAAAAAGAATTTTATGCTGTACAAATACGAAGATGAACATTGAAGAATTTTGTATCAAGAATGAAAATGCATCTTAACACTACATATGGATATAAAAGTGAACATTGCTGTGAGTATCTTAAACAGAAACGTTTGGTTGACTTAAAAATAATCCTAATATAACTCACTTGCAAGAAAGAATCTGCTTTAATCTGTTGCAGAACGAAGGCTAGCTCTTCGTTTGCACCAGATTTAAACATGAATACCGCACTTTAATTTTTAGAAAGGAATGAGAACTTAAAAACCAATCCAGACAATTTAAAGGATACATTTTGGAAATTTTCGATTTTAATTGTTGGAGATTCTTAAGGGAAATGACCTCTGATGTCAAAAATTTTAACCGATTATAAACCAATTCCCCTGTTACTTTTCAGATATTAAATTCCAAATAGGAAAACATTGAATTTTGTTTTCAAATGAATGCCGACATGCGTGGTTTTGGTTGAATTAGAGTTGAAGAGCTACACTAGAGCTACTAAGGGTTTAGGTTTTTGCTTGAATTAGAGAAACTAGAATTGTACTATCATAGGGATTTAGAGGAAGTCTAACTACATACATAAGGGATATCAGAACCAACCCTACTGTTTTTGGTAAATTACAAGAATGTTTTACTACAATAGAATTTAACTCAAACTTTGATACCAGGGCACTAACAATTTGTCCATCCATCCAGTAGGTACCAGTAGGTTCCATTGTAAATGGTCCAATTAACTTCAGTCTTTGCCGTTCCGTTCATTGGTGAATTTTGATAATAGTAAATTCAGTTGGACGAAATCGCCAATGAATTGGCCGGCCCCTATATCTCAGTTATACTAATTTGGAGAATGCGAGTTTTGCGACTACACCGTTCAATTACACATTACCCGCGTTCTAAGACTGAAGTAGTTTTGAGAGGTTATAAACTTCTAACATTATTCATCAGGGATGCTCGACGACTTATTATAGGAAACTTTGTTTAACTAGTCTCTGTATTTTAGTTGATCAAGATGACTTTCTAAATCAATTCCAAAAGGTTTGACAGAGTTTGAAAAATCAAACTTAAGAACAAAAACCAAACTTCTTACGCTGAGCGCCCGTACCTGGGAGAATACAAGCTATAAACGACTCGTTAACTACCATAACAAATCCTTTACTTTCATATTTTACGTTTCTAAATTTGCCAAATACAATTTAAATCATGTAATGCGTAGGTCCTATCAACATTTAAAATATACGTATTAAGGTTCTAGTGTACACTTTCAAGATTAAAAACAAGATCTATTAGTCAACAGTTGAGTTTTATTCATACGTTGCACAAAAGTTAATATATTCGAATTAAAAAGTTTTGGGTTTGTTTTTGGTTTAGATATGAATTAACGTCGTGCACGTGAGTCAGACTGTCCTGTCCAAGTTCTTTAGTTATTAAAGACAACGTCGCGTAAAAGATACACATGACCAGAGTTTACATTTCTTATGAGAATATGAAAATTAATCAGAATCAGTAGACTTTATATTTAGCTTTATATTTCAGCTAGAGCTTACACTGTGTAGGTTAACGCTTTGAAAATGGCACATTCGAGTTACCTCGGTTTGTATACTACTATTAACGTTGCAATTTGGAATAGTGGTAGAAACGTGGCTGTAAATCAGCGCCACCTAGTTGTTGATTGCATATTGATGTTGCGTGTGTGGTGAACCGCCACAAGCTTAAAGTGTTACTTCAGTACCGCAGCTTTCCCAATGCAATAGTTAACAATGGAATGAGGAGCTAACCTTTTAATATTTACAATTTTTATAATTAATGACGAGGTGAATGGCAGTATCTGAATATTTACCGGATGTGATAACAGTTGAACCACGATATAGTTATAAATGGTGCGCCGAGAAAATCGTAATTGGAGTCTTTTAGGTTTAGTTGGCATAACGTTCGCACTAGTTACAAACGGGGTATTAGTCTAACAATCGGGGTTTACGATACTACATAACTAGTTTTTAAAAAAAAGGATCGAATAACGCTTGTATTTTGCCAAATCTTTTTGCCAAGTCAATAAACTGAATTTTATATATTTCTTTGAAGTTAAAATAATCGTTGGGGTATATATTTAACTGTTACATATTAACCGACTACTAAGTGATTTGGCGTAGAATCTCACCTTTAATATTGGACAATTTTTATGCCTTAATTTCAGGTTTAATAGCAGAAAATAATGGATGAAAAGATTTTTTAACTAAAAGAAATTATTCAAAAATTTCGAGATCTAGCTAGTTTTTCAAGGTGTGCTTTTGCTAAAAGATATCAAAACTACATTCCATAACATCATTAATGCCGGTTTAACAAGCCTGCACTTTTGTCTATTCCAATAATTTGCTCACCGATGTTTATTAGTACCCAAAAAGATTGTTATCGTGTCCATGTAAAGCTATTTCTATATAGGGCCAAAAGAGTTGATAGTCGCCAGGTCAACCCGAAAGGTTAATTAACAAAATTAAGGTAGCCCCTACTATCAGCTTTTAGCCTCAGATAAGACGAGGCGCATACGAAGGTCTCTATTGCAAAAAAAAGTACGAAATGAACTCAATTTTAACATAGTTCTATTACCTTAATCTACTTTTAACACTTTTACTTCTAAAACGACCCAGAACGCCGTACAAGTAAGGATGCGATAATGCTATTCTTATGACATGTTACGCGGTAATAGAGTTTACGTAGCGAAAGTTTTAAGAGGGATCCCTTCGAATTGGGATTATAGTTTCGTCATTTTGAACCAGTCCCATTTCTGCTTTCCTAGCCAAGTCATGTTAACTTCTCTACTATCCACTACAAATTAAAGACATTGGAGTATTAACTCGAATTTAGAAGTAGCTTTTAGTTCTATTTGTTAGTTTAAATCGTACAAGACTTAAATTATGACAAGTCTAATTACAGTCATTGAAATTTAGGAACGTAATAGAATTGTACGTGCTTTTACAAAATACTAGAGTTTCTCGTTTAGTGCTTTATTAGAAAATTTCGACTGGAAAAATAGATAATTTAAATAATTTGACGCAAATTTGGAGCTATGTAAACGCTAAGAGTGAAGATAGCAACGATAATCAAGTTTCCAGCTTATTATTTTTCTAAATACCGACAATCATTGTCTACTCCAACGTGAGAATAAACCTAAAAAGATTGGAACCTGAAACAATCAATCTGTAAGGCGAGATAGTCGTACATGTTTTTATACTATACTAGCAACTACTTTTGAAGGTTTTTAAATATTTGCTGGAAATATTAACGATGATAAAAATAGGACACTGTATGAACACTTAGATCTCCAAAAGGAGTGTCATTTGCCTTTAATTCATGAATCTCGATAAGTTACAGGGCCATAGGTAGAAACTATTCGAATTTATATAGATTATGCTAAGCGCAAATTGTAACATTTACTCGTAAGCAGAGAGTAATTCACAGTAAGGTAGCATATGATCTTTGTTTAACTTTATTCTAATTTAGCTTTAATTTCTTTTAGTCAGTTTAGCTTCCACACTACGTTATAACGTAAAATGTAGAAAGTATTGTAATCGTTCGGTCCGCCCATCACCCATTTTCATGGCCCAAACTACAAATGCTACGGACAAGTGTGATACGTCAAAAAATTCAGCGCATTGAATTTAGAAGACATTGAAAATAAATGAAACTAGCCAAATTCAGAGTGCAAATGTTGAATATTTAATTAATGCGTTTGGCGTTTTTTTTTCTTCTGTTGAGCACAAGTTTTGTGAAAGCGGGCTAAGTGACAGATTCTGTTACAAACATACTTGTTTATTCTTTAGACTGCCTTTGTTTATAGTTCAAAATTAAGCACAGAAAACTTTGGTTATTCAGTAATTGGATCCGATTTTTATGCTAGCCTGTATTTTCTAATTAGCATTTTCTTAATTGAGCTTCAAGTGCAAGAGTATTTCAGAATGTAGCATCGTCGAGAGTCAGGCAAAGGCTATAATGTGCCTTCGAACGCGAATTTACTTGGCGCCAGATAAAAACTCTCGATTTAACTGCAAACCGAAATATAATGAGCAAACTTGAACAATATTTTTTTACTAAAATTTATTAAAAATTAATTGTACGCAATTTCTTCCATCACCGAAGGTATTTAAAAATTTAAAGTTTGCATTGGCAATACATGCTTTTGTAGTTCACGTGCGTAATTTTGAAGACTAAGTGTTGAAACTAAACAAAATAGTAACTATTTCGTATTTATCAAGGAAATAGATTTTACATTCTTCCTTTTTATTACTACTAATCGTAACTGTAAAGTAACTTTTCATCATTTAACGTTCTAGCCAAGACTGATTTTTCTTCCGTATACCTACCAAATTAAAATCTTTATTTCAACAAGTAATAATATAACCGAAAAACACAGTATTAATTAAATATTTAACATTTGCACACTAAATTCGACTAGTTTCATTTATTTTCAATGTCTTCTAAATGCAATGTGCTGCATTTTTTGACGCATCACACTTGCCTGTAGCATTTGTAGTTTGGGCCATGAAAGTGGGTGATGGACGGATTGAACGATTATAATACCTTCTACTTTTTACGTTATAGTGTAGCGGTAATAGCCAAAAAATATCTAAAACCTATTTTATTCACCAAGTTTATAAAAAAAATTGAAGCTAGTAATTCACGAGTCTCAATGAACAAAAACCTTCAATTTCTGTCACCCCAAAGTTAGTGCTCCCGATTAGGTAAATTATAAAAGATTCTACACATGATAGTCAGATTCAATTTCTGCAACGATTTGTTACTCTAACCCGTGCATGCTTCACGAAATTAAATTTTCACTTGATTGAAACTGATAGTCAAGGTGTTTATTTAGCATAATAAATCCTGCAACGAGGCTGTAGGGGAGGGTGGAACATGCCCCAATTCCGCAAACCACAGCAGTTAGTGGTTTTATTTAGATTTTGAGTAGCTAATTACATTTTCAACGATGAGGTTTTATGTTCAAATATAAAATAAATCATCTCCAAATGTCTACTTTCAAATTGTCTAACTTAATTGAAATTTGCACATTAATTTAAAAAAAGAATTCGTCCCAAGGCAATATTGTAGTGCGATATTTACTACAACTGCGGAAAAAAGCCTAGACATTTTGTTGCTACCTTCACTCAAAGACGTAGGTACTAGTTTAAATTTATTTACTTCAAATCGGTTAAAATAATTCACCTGAATAATAGGCTCTAGAAATTGGAGCAGTCTTTAACAGCGAATTTCTTATGAAGCTTAGATGAGAGCTGTTGGCGACGAGAGTAATAATTTAGAACCTCAGAAACAGTGAACTAACTATTAAATGTAAAACATGAAATATAGATTTCCTATTCACTACTTGCGCCTGATATTAAAATTTGGTTTACTCTGCGTTTACACAAGTCTTCCTTCGCTTCGCCTAACTACTAGAGATTACACATTTTGAAACCAAGCTCCAAACACATGTTTTTCGCATTGGGGATGCTTCCGAGGATTAAACTTGCAATACTTTTATTGATAACCCCTCTTAAATTTATATTTAGCAGAAAGTTGTTTTAGGGTCAAATTAACGTGGCGCTAGAACTCATGAGCTATTAACTACTCTTTATAATATTAAACAGATCAAAAGTAGTCGAGTAAAAGATAATGAAACAGCTTAAGTCTCCAAGTGTAATTTATATAAAGTAGTAAGGTTTGTTTGGGGAATTATCGTCGCACTAGAGCTACACGAGGGCTATTAAGTGGCAATTTTGGATTTTGTATCATACACTGTTTGCGTCACTTAATTTTTGGTATCGCAGCAAAATATTATTTACACATTTAAGACTTTTGCTTAACCCTTTTATTGAATTAAAATACAGAAATATTCACGAAGTAGCATACTTGGCACAGTTTCAAGGCCTTTAAAAATAAACGCACGTTTGGTACAAACGCTGGCAAATTATAAAGCCTAAATGGATGAAAACTAAATTTAATCAAATAACCAGAAAAATGTAGGATAATAAGAACAAGTTGCAATTTCTTCCTAAAAGTATAAATTCAGGCTATGCCCATGTTTAAGTTATAATTTCTTTCACTTATGTTCAACACTAGAAATTTAAGTAAATCAAGTTACTTCTTCAATGCTACCATAGGGTACTTTGCGATGTTTGATTTAGTTGAATTAAGGATACAAGAGGGCTATTGGGCTTAGCGAATAATGTTTAATTATTAGGTTTTATCAACATAACAGCTATGCAAAATTGGTTTAAATTATTGAGTTTAGTAGAGGCGAGTCGAATTTCTTCGCGCTAGTATACGGGGCTATTGGACGAGCGTCACGATTTAGAACCACTCAAGAGACGAGCCTACATCTGAACAGCTATGCATGTTGACGGGACAACGGCTACTTGCATTCAATGACTAACGAACTATAAATAATATAGCATCGCAAAATATTTTGTTAAACCATCAAGCTAATTATTTAACGGTTAAAAAATTAAATGTTAAGGTCCGAAGCTTTACCAGTCATGAAGCCAAAAATAATTTCCTTCGTATATTGGTTCGTTGTAGTATTATACTTTGTTAGGTCAGCTCCACAACAACTAAAGCAAGATCACAACTCATCCACAGAATATCAAGTTTTAGATGTTATCTATCATTCATTACCGTTAATATACCATTTAATTTTAATCGCATTCAAACTGTTCTTTTCAAGTTTACTCCCAATCGAGCACGACATTTAGTGTACTTGAGCGTGTAAACAGTGATAGACAAGTCTAACATTGAGCACGATATTTAGCCAATATAAATACAAAGGTAAAATGTTACAGTTTGTAAAGTTTTAATTATGATAGCGTGAGATTTTAGAACTAATTGTGTTAGCTTTAAATTTAGCAACTATTCAAATAAGCAGCTTATTCAAAAATAAGTCCCATAAAAATATCCCATTCTCCATAGTTACAAGTATCAGAATAAATGACGACTTTTCTTAGTTCTATAATAGTTTTCGAAAATTTGGCTGCAAAAAATCTAAACTATCAATGATTGAAGTAATTTTTAGTAGAGGTAACTATAATTTTCAAGTGCACGCGGTATAGATTGTGATATCCTCGAGCGTTTAGCAAAGGCTGTAATACCTTTGAACGCGAAAACTACTTGCCGCGGCAAAAGAAAAAAATAAGACCTAAAACACTCGATTTAACCACAAACTAAAACCGGATGCAAACTTGTGTGCGCAACTATTATCAGTTTATATATAAATCGGGAAATAAGCTTACTGGGGTGCACGAAATCTGCCCAATTAGTTCAAGTGAAGACTAAGTAATTTAGGGGGTCATATAGCTATGTACAATAAATTTTAACTATGAGAACCATATAATTTTACTTCCACACTAATATTAGCTAAATATCATGTTCAATGTAGACAAGTCTACCATTGTTTATATACTTAAGTATACTAAATGTCATGCTCGATTAGGAATAAACTTGAAAAGAATGATGAGAGATAATGACTTTAATGAGACTATCAAATGTTAGATTAACGTTTGATTCTAAAATATTTTCCATATTCTATGATTAAGTTGTAATCTTTCACTGGTTGTTGAAAAATTAAGCTACAGTACAACCTTTTTAGCAAAATTACTGCTTCATTGCACTAATCAGTTTATCGTTTAATTAAAAGTGAAATTTTGAACATAGTCAAGAAAACTTCGAAATCTAAAAAGTATTAGACCCGGCGCAAGCCTACCTGTATTTTCGTTGGTTTTGTGCGCAAGGAATGCGATTCGCATTAGTAATTTCCTAATAAATTTGTAATTTTAAAATGGCATTAATTTTAGCCATATATGTTATATTCATTGGAGCTTACTCATTTTAAAACCAGTCTATTAGTAGCGTAGTTATACGAATTTAAATTTTCACTCTAATTATACAAAAGTACAGACAATAAGTCACCGTTCTCACTTCAAACTATCCGAGTCGTAGTTTCTAAGGTTTATTTAACTGCATTTTTAACTATGGAGCTGCGAGTTAAAAATTTCTGTGAAGCATCTGCATTTAGTTCCCAATTACACGCACCCCCAACACTCATTGAAAAACAATGTTTTAACATTTTCGACCAACAAGTTTAATTTCATTAAAGACATTACCGCTTAAGGAAACTTAACCACCATCTTAAACGGGGATATAAAGGTTTTCTTTTGGTTTGTGTTAAGTTGCGTCGCATTACAGCTACACGAGGAATTGCACCACTTGGAGACTGGAGGCTGTTAAAATCTTACTTTACACGAGTTGATAAAATTTGAGAGCAATTCAGAAGTCAAAACTTTTACGAAATACTGCTTTAGAACAAGGGACCCATTTCTTAAAACTTTAGCAGCTGAAAATCTTCCAGAAGCTTGATTTGAGCTCAAGGATGTAGAAGGGCAGCGCTTTTACTGCTCTGTATTAAAATAGAATGTACCCCATTGTGTTAACACCAATGTCAAAATTATGAAACTAATTTAAGAGAAGATTTATAAAATACCTATACGTCCTTCGACTGAGTTATTAGTTTGAGGTAATTTAAAAATTACTAGAGCTAAGCGAGCTCTATTTTGCATTAGTTTAAAGAACTACCTTATACTCTTTACAGACACTGCCTTCCGAGTTCATTCATACTAATTAGTAGATTCAAAAACGCCGTAAAATATATTTCTCTAAAACAAATTAACGAGCACTATATTGCCGGATCGCCAAATCAATGGATTTTCAAAGGTAAATTAGTTGGCAAAAATGCTGATTTTACCGTCTGAATTACTACAAGAGTGCTATATAAATGGTTCAACTCATTGTTAACACGGTATCTTAATTTATTTAATAATTTTTATGCCTAGTTTTGGATAGTTTTGTTTCAATGAAAACTTGTTTTTCCTTAGCAATAAGTTGTGGTTTGGTTACTTATAAAGCGCAATTTCATTTCTAATCGATGACAATTAGGTAGGATCTAATTCAAACGGCTACAGATATGTACAACAGATTTTGGTTCAAAGAATTTATTGACTAGTCGCAGAATACAACGCATTTCTTATAGTTCTAATGGAACTATTTCTGATCAGGCGATTGGACATCGAATCGTATTCTTAAACGAATCTCGGGACAAGTGTCGCAAGTCTAGTTGCTATAATTTAATATTCAGTTTTAGTTTCTAAAAACTATTATACCTTTAAAAGAAGCGAGCATGTCATTTCCAAAGCTGTAACCTTTCAAACTTATCAGTTTGATTCACTCATCTAATTTCATAGTTGAGTTATCATCGCACTAGAGCTACTCGAGGGCTATTGGCGACGGGAGTCGTAACTTGGAACCAGTCAAATGACTAGTTACTACCTTGTTACCTATTGCGAGTTTGGGACACTTTACTGCACTTTGAATGCACTTTACTGCTTTTTTTTTATAAGAATATGCCAAAAATTAGGGCTAATGTCATTTTAATTGCAACTACTTACAACGAATACAAAATAATTCACTAATTGGCATTATAAGATTAAATTTCTTAGTGGGGATTACAAGGGTTATAACCCGAAATCTTAAAATTCCTGATATAACGTTTACCAAGGGCATACTCCAGAAACCTACCTTACTTTTGCCATCTGTTCAAAAGATTAAAGTTAGTCTTTAATTGCGCCCAGTTTTTTTTACCTCAAATCACACAATTTTTAATTAAGTCAAAACTTTCAGAGTAGGCAAGAAGGTCATCCAAAAAATATATTGTTACAGCGTAAGCACACTTATGAAACACTTTTAATCTAGCTTTGGCAGACAGCTATCTTTATAAACTACCGCTTTCTTAAAAATTCAACAGAATCTAGCTATGTTTTAGCAATAACTTAAAGGAGTAAACACATTCATTACTAAGACCCCTGAAGTAAAAAACTTTCAGCCCTAAAACTCCATTTCCAGTGATGAATTTTCCCACCTCTGCTAAATTGTATACGCACTTTTGACCAACTAGTCTTGATTTTATTCAAGAAACTAAACTGACCTCAAACCGTTTTAAAGAACCTAATTTGCTTAAGTTGGCATCAATCAGCTTATGAAATCCACAACAATTGTTAGTAAATAATGTTTACTAGATTCTGGAAGGTATCGTGGTCAAGTCTGATTGAGAGAACATTTGGACGCTTCTACTTTTTTAATATCGATTAGATATTCTAAATAAATTTTAGGGTTCCTAATTTCATTAAATATTCGTATCAAATAATCTAAAAACTTTGCACTTGTTTAACACCTAACGTTTCTGTTTTAACAAAATTTAAAAAATAAAGCTACTTTGCATTGATGGTACCGCGGACATGAGACTTGATTGTAGAACTCTAGTACGATGGAACGGCTCCGGTAAAACTTGATATCCGACGTCGCTTTGATGAAGTCAGCCTTAGTTGTTGAACAAGAACATTCTCTGAAGTCTTGGAACAGGATTTGGTGAAGCTCTGACTTTATTCCAGCAAGAAAAGCAAAATCAATCTTCCTGAAATAAAAAATACTAAAATTAGCAACAATTTTTTTTTCATAGATAGAATTTGCAACACCTTTTAAAAAAAAACCCGACTAAGACTTACCCGTGATGAAGCCTGTACTTCTAACATTGAAGTTCTGGTAGAGTTGGCGATACAGTCGATTTAATATCTGGAACTAAAATTTAAAAAGAAACTATTAGTTAAAGAAA
Organism: Oedothorax gibbosus; assembly: GCA_019343175.1. Taxonomy (NCBI): domain Eukaryota; kingdom Metazoa; phylum Arthropoda; class Arachnida; order Araneae; family Linyphiidae; genus Oedothorax; species Oedothorax gibbosus. Next base: position 13,238,104 of record CM033277.1, on the reverse strand, counting down.
CCGACCATTCTACAATCATTTAAGCTTTTGAAATGCACAATTTTTAAAAAATCTAAATGATTTCTTTCGCACATACATACCTTAATAATTCGAAAGCATAATTCCTTAGTATGTTGAACTAACTTTGGATTGGTCTAATAGTAGGATGCGCTGTTCATTCTAATGACACATGATAAACCCATTACAATACCCTGTAAAAAAAGTTGAGTAATTAATAAGTTTACTCGACTCCTACAAAGTATACGTATACACTTGAACTTTTTTTCTAATATTTCACTTAAAAATCCAATTTTTTTATATTTGATATAATTCATAAGTGTCAGGGTACGTGTAAAAATATGTTTTTAAAGTTAAAATGTTAATTAGCATTTTATGCATTAATTAGCATGGTTTTTAAACACTCATAACTCAAGAACTAATTAACTTAGACCTATAAAATTGCCATGCAAATTAATCACCAATTCATTCTGAAGTTCGTGAACTTCAAACCAAGTTTGTGGCTCTTTGTATTTTATTTATAATGCTTTATAATAAGCAACATTATATGAAAAAAATCATTTTTTTAAGAAAAAAACAGCTGACATGCAATATAAAATTAATTTTAAAACCAAATCTTTTGAGGTTCACACCCTCCCCCAACTTATTCCACAAATAAACAATTCGTTTGACGTTAATTTTATCTTTAGTTATCGTTGTTTAAGCAAAGTAACACATGAGAAAAATGAAGTTATGAAAAAATGGAGTTTAAAGGTAATAAAAGCCACCTTTAATTTCACGATTTGGAGAATTAGAAAAACCTTTAACTTTTCATTAAAGTGGAGTATCAGTACAAACTTTACATCATTTTAAAGAGGAAGAATTGGAAATTATAATGAACTTAAAAACAAAAAAATGCCTAATTTGGTTATTTTTGGCCTTTTCTAGTGTGCATGTATACCTTTTTAAGTATTCATTGAAAACTCTCCTAAAGAGTTAAAATATAACTTTTCCGACAAGTTTTACTTAATTCTAGCACGATACTAATTTCTAATTGTTATAGATTCATAGCTCCAATTTTGCAATGATTTATGCCTTACCACAGTGTAAAAATAGCTTGAATTTTAAGTTGAAACCCCCAAACACTTATAAGCAGTCTCTTTCAGGTCAAACTAAAGAGTTTCCATTATGTGCTAAAGAAAATAGCTGCTAGCAAGAGTAGAAGATTTCAGGTTTGTGGCCTCAAAACATTATTACGTACTCTGTATCAGTAGATAAAGTACAGGTGGGCAAAGAAAGTGACCCCCGGCTTGAGCTCGATGCAGAAATCTTGGAAGAAAACTATTGAACCGCCTGAAAGCCTCCAAGTAGAATTCGAATTCATAATTATCAAGCGTCCAATAGCTTCACATGGCAAACCGTTTTTTTCATTGTTTGGTACTAGACTAAGCGGCCACATGGACTTGACATTACAGATTTTGGTGCGGCTGTGAGCTTGCGTTGATCAGATCAGTGCACATGGCATAGTTATCGGCAAATTATTCGCCAAGCGTCTGTTTGGGCTTAATACTGAAGCGATCAATGGCTTCACATGACAAACCTGTTTTTGCATTGGCATTATTTCTTGTCTTATCCTACTTCTAAGTCGGGCCCCTTTTATTTGCGCCAATCTATACTTATACAATTGAGACTTAGTTGTAGTCAGTAACTCACGGCTATTAGTCAGCAGAAATTGAAACAAAGTTGGCTGAAAAAGCAAATATTGATTTTCAAACTTACCCAAGTGCCCCAATGAAAGGCAAAATTGAAGATGTTTAACTGCAGAATTGTAGAAGTTCAGTTCTTGAGGGGCGGATGTTCAGTGGTCCATTCTGGCTATTGACGTATGACTGGCCTGCAATATAATAAAATTGGTTACTCCAAGTTGAATGTATAGCTGAGAATCTCGGATTTCAATGAGGGTCAAGAATAGTTGGAAATTCGGAATTGCGGTACAACAACTTAATCAAAACTATGATTCGAATTTTAGAAATAGCATGAAGTGGAATTCTGATATTACTTCCAAGACAGTTATGACTTTTGTCAAAGTTAACACTGGTTTAAACAGAAAGTGAATTCCTCAGGTTTAAAACTTGATTTAAAATCTTAAAACGCGTAGTCTAACTCAAGACTAAATCAATTGACATATTTGCTAAAGAAATCGTACATAACAAGCAATATTTAGTTTCAAGCTTACCGAAGTTGTTTCTCTGACAGATAATAGTGAAAGACTGTCAAACATCAGGCGTCATCAAATTACGCAGCCTTTGATCGAACAAGTCAATTTCACGTCACAATGACACAATGTAGGAGAACGAGTTACACAATGGCGGTAGACCTGTAATCAAAGAAAATCCTATTAAATATTAAGAAACAGTGCTCGAGATAAAATTATACTACTTAATTGTATGAAAAATTACATTTATTAAAAGCGGGGTCCCAAATATACTAGGACTCGTAAAAAACAAAATTTACTTAGTTGTTTTAATTGGACCAGTGCAGTATGAATGCTAAGGTTGCATGGCGCAAGGGCATCAAAGGCCATACTGCGCCAATTGATTGGACTAATTATTTTTAAATAAAAGTTGCAAGCAATTGAAACTTCCATATTAACTTTTCAGTTACAAAAAGGTCTAGCGAATGATTTGTAAACGAAAAGGTAGCCAAAGGTCATTTTTTTAAAGAATTTAATCACATTAATAAATAATTAATGACTCAAGGGCTAGCAATAAATTACTAAGACTTGCTTTTGAAGTCTCCCGAAAACCCGCATTCATAATGTATCTATGCACACATTGTACTGGACTAATCTTTCTTAACACAAAATTCTACACCTAATTTGAGAATAAAATTGGAGAATACTTTATTACATAAAATGGCGAATTACCTTTTTTGCTGGTGAAACTCATCCCGATAGACCAAGGCGCAAGAAAATGCAAAGGTCTCACAATAGCCCCGAACTTCAGAGCTACATGTAGCTTGGGCTTTTGGGGATTGGATAAAGGTGTCTGCTTATATAACTTCTCAGTTATTTCTAGAAAGTTTCTTGACCAACCATGATAGACGGTCTAAGGAACTATAACGTGGTATTTCGCACCTAATTTGTATAAATTCAAGACATATTTTCTTCTCCCGCAAACTATCTCTAACGTGGGCCGTAGTGAGCCTAGTGGTCAGCGTCTCGGTCTCGGGATCGGAAGGTCCTGCGATCGAGTCCCGGTACCACTGAAGACCTACCGAGTATATGCGGAGTACGTGCTCGTTAAATCTGTTGGGTCCGAAAGTCCTCTAAGTTCCCATACCAAATCAATACCTCTGGGGGTGACAAGCCAATTCTGGGGATCCTCTAGTTAGCCTCTGTCTCTAAAACATTAGATGGATCCACTTATGTGTGTGTTGTCTGTTGTGTCTGTCTTACTTGACGAAGGTTTATAAGCGGGTCGCTGACCAAGCACACAAACCTGAATATATATGTCTACCAACCAACCAACCATCTCTAACGTAGGGTGGCCTAGTGGGTTTGATCGCAGCCCATTACGCTAACAGCTGCGAACTGTATACCGGGTGCGGGTTCGGTTCCCGCCGTCACCCTGGGTGTACTATCTCTCTCTGTGTCAGGAAAAAATTCTGTCTGTGTCTGTCTTACATGACGAAGGTTGAAGGCTGTGCCCTGACTACGACATCAAATGCCACAAATGCAACAAGACTTGGCGACTTGGCAGAGTCAGACACATGCTATTGCATCGCTTGGCGCCCTTGGAAGTCACCAAGTTTTGTTGCATTTGTGGCATTTGATGTTGTAGTCAGGACACAGCCTATGAGCGGGTCTCTGATCAAGCACACAAACTGGAAAATACATATACCAACCTACCTACCTATTTGTAACGTAAAATTTACAATATTCTTTTGTTTTGGTTGTTTGGAAAAATTGAACTAGAGCGTCAGTAGACAATTGTTGTCAGTGCAGTCAATCCTAAATAAAGAATTGGTAACAGGAACTAGTAATGCTTAAAGTAATGGTTTCCTAAGATTACGGTGCCGTCATCCGCCAGATTCGTAACGGTTACGTAAGACGTCACAGAAACCTTTTACGTACAAATGTATGGAGATGGTTTCCTAACAACACGTTAATCGTAACCGTAACGGATCTGTACCATCGTCACAGACGTTCTTGCTTTTCCGACTCTTCTTCACACGTTTTTTGGACACGTAACGGCTACTTTTGCGAGGGAAAAATGTTCGAAAAGAGCGCTTCTCAGTCGGCCTTTCTCTTCTGGGGCTTTAGGATTCTTGTGGCGATTGTAGGGCTTCGGGCTTCGAAACTAAATCTTCGCGCACATGATTTAAAACAAATTATCTTTGTTCGTAGATGCCGACGTATGAGGATATGGAAAGCCCCTTCAGTTGTCCTATGTTTGAAAATTTCACTTTCCCTCTGCCGGCTACTTTCTAAATCCGATTCCTCATTATCCATCAGTATTAGCAGAGCTAAATTTTCATAATCCAAACTCATTTTTATATTGATTGAAGTTACGAACCAGCTAAAAAATCACGATGTGTCGGTTTGTTTACGTTTGGATCGGTTGCGGATTACGTTTCTTCATTTCGAGGAAACCGCATTCGCCGTAAACATTACGATCGGAATTGTAGCGGAGCGAATCTGTGACGTCACGCGTAGAGTTACGGTGACGGTGCCGTTATCTTAGGAAACCATTACTTAACCACAGTTTTCCCTTACGTAATCTGTATAGGTCATGTCATTTGTTCGTTTTTCTAAAATAAGAGGCCCGTCACCAATTGACTAGGTTAAGGTGAAGTACTTTCTTACAGCTTTCATTCCTGCATTTCCTTCTATCCGTGCTATGATTGTTGTTCTGTTCCCACGTGAAATTGTTTACCAATCGAGGCTCCATAAAGAATTTATTTTCATTCAGCATTTACATTGCGAAAGTCAAGACGTAAAACACGCCCAACGCGTGTATCTTCAGTGCGACGTCATTTCAACCAAAATCGTTTTTTTTCAAGTTTTGTCCTCTACAAGTACATTCTACACGACACAGGTTATTTAGATAGGTAGGTTGGTACATATATTTTCCGGCTTGTGTGCTTAATCAGAGACAAACTTATAAACTTTCGTCAAGTAAGACAGACACAGACAGAATTTTTACTGACACAGAGAGAGAAAGTACAATCAGGGCTAAGGTGGGAATAGAACCCGCACCCGGTACAGTGCACAGACTGTTAGCGTAATGGGCTGCGATCAAACCCACCAGGCCAACTGGGCCCCCACAGGTTATTTACTTTCGCCATACCGGAGCGTATGGGGTCTTCATAGGCAATAACTTTATAAGCAATAGATCCGGGTACAGATCACGGTCTAGATGACAACGGCAACGTTTGAGTTATAGAACCTGGCGCTATACCGTGACTTATATTTTGATCGACTAATAACCCGTGTAGAGGGAGAGCACGTTCATAATGTTCTAAAGTACCGATGCCGTGTACAATGTCGCCCTTTTAAAGTTACGTTGGGTGTCCTCTCAGGTGTTCATGTTGTCCTCGTCACTTGGCCAGGGTACTAAAAAACTCTGAGGCATTAGAACTAAAAAAATATCAAATACAGCAAAAATCCTAAAGACGTTCTAGAAGCTCAAAAACCCTGAAGACTTTATAATCCACTATAGATAAAAGAGTGGAGGTGTCGACCGCGTCACTTGACTACGGTTTTAAATGACGACGAGTTATTGGCTGTGCTAAAGCACCTAAAGTTTGTTGTCGGTTGTGGTCAGCAAGTACGTTTTTATTCGTACTAAGTAACTGTAACGAGTTACTTTTCATGAAATGTAACTGTAACATAGTTACTTTTCATAAAATGTAACTGTAAGAGAGTAGCTTTTTTTAAAATTAAGTAACTGTAACAGAGTTAATTTTTAAAAGTAACTTTCCAATCCCTGCTCATAATATCTGACAAGTTGAGTAGTAATAAAAATTTCTGCAAATTTTATACTAAATATTCATTCATTAAATCCCCTGAAACGGGTAGTTCACTACGTTTTTGGATATATTCTTTCTAATTTTGTAACTATATAACACTCTTCAGCCGAAAAAACGATTTTGCAGAAAATATAAACATACATTCTTAATTTTTTATTCTTATTTCAGTAACTGTACAGAAGCCATTATTTAAGGGTACAGTTACATTTAAAATGCTAAAATAACATCAATATTATCAGCAGCATTATTTTTAGTGAAAACTTTAAAAGATTGTGAATTTGCAATTGGAAACTGTATGAGGGATTTTACTGAACACACACTATTTATGAATACAACAGGACGGGGAACCCAATATATAGTTCGAATATCTAATTAGCATCTATTTCGTATTATCAGTTTTCGGATTGCTGAGGTCATCTTGTTTTCAACGCTTAGTCAAGCGGAGTCTGCATTTCTGTTCTTTTCTCTCAACTTGTCGGCGACATTTTCGGCCCTTTCTGCCCGTTGTTCTGCGTCTTCTAACTGCTGTTGGACTCTGCTGTATTTCGACAAGTGTTCGGCAGCAATCGCATCCTGCAAAAGAAAATTAAGAAAAATTTTAGTGGTTGGACATAGCTTTAACATAAGAAGGTCCGTGCTATCTGAAAATGTAACATAGGAAAATAAAAACTGCTATTACGTCACATGCAGTACGATTTAGAATATAATGTTTTATTATTATAATTTTGAAATGTGATACCAATAAAATACAAAAATTTACAAAGGGTGAAATTATTGAATTTAGCCTCTGAATGTATATAAAAAATAAATTTATTTATAGGATAAATATTATTTGGTTTCTCTGCTTTATTTAGACAAGTGTTCAAGCAATCACTTCCTGCAAATGCAATATTTTAGAAAAAATGTCTTATTGCTTGGACACAGGCTTTCAAATAAGAAGTTTGTCCTTTCTGAAAATGTAGCATGAGTAAATACTTAACAAATGGGGTTTTTAAGTCCCAGGTACGATTTAGAATGTTATGTTTTCCTTTAAAGCTCTAAAATATACTACCGATAAAATGAAAAATGAAAAAATAACTAAGAGAGAAAATATTAAATTTAGCCTCTGAATATACATGGAAACATAAATTTATTTTTAGGAAAAATTGTTTTGTTAAAGTAACACTTCTTCTAACTATATAGTTAAGCGGTGGTGCTGCCATATTTTGCAAAAGAGGCAATTTTTAGGTGCTACCATCTTGTGGAAAGGAGGCACTTTATTTTGGTGCCGCTATCTTGTGGAACGAGGCTATTTATTTTGGCGCTGCCATCTAGTGGAATCGATGCGATTTATTTTGGTGCTGCCATCTTGTGAAAAAGAGGCGATTTATTTTGGTGCTGCCATCTTGTGAAATACAGGCAGTTTATTTTAGTGCTGCCATCTTGTGGAAAACCGGCAATTTATTTTGGTGCTGCCCTCTGTATTGAAAACATTGCAACACGACGTTTTCTATGCTTAGTGTAAGGTCATTTAACCCTTTCAGTCCCAGTGATGCCATTTGGCTTCATCATGTTTCTGAAAAAAATAATAGGGCTGACATCTATTGGGATTAATAAAAATATTTTCCAATAGAAATAAGTTTGAAGAATCGAATGATGTGCTTTTTGATATCATAAATGGCTATAGACGATCAGATTTTTTTTTTTTAAATGATGATGCCCAATTGTCATTGGGACTGAAAGGGTGAATATCGTCGGTAAAATGACAATACCACGAATGTGAAAAAAACACAAATGTGCAAAGGGATGAAAAACCAGAAACAGTTAAACCGGTTTTTGGCTTCGGTTAAATGGGCAAAAACATTTCTTTAGATGAACCGGTTAAAACTGAAGAACCGGTTTGAACAAACATTTTAACCGGCTAAACTGGAGGTTTGTTAGTTTGCATTATCTTCGCTTGAGCTACACGATGGCAGTTGGCGACGGGCGTTATAAGTAAGAACCACAGTCAAGTGACGAGCCACTAAACTGAAGGAAAAATTTAATGCAGTTAGATAAATCAATGGATTATGGCGTCATAAAATATATCATAATGGATTTGTATGATATAGGTTCCTTATTTATTAACACTCAAGCTGCGGATAATCCCCTAAGGCATCAAGAACTATGCTACCGGTAATGCTATCCTCATGGCACATTACGCGGCAACAAATATCTTCAGAAAGGGACACAAGATATGTTTTTTTTTATTTAAAAAACAGCCGTAACTTTTAATTAAAATTTTATTGTTTTTAAATGTAAAATGGGGTCTTAATATAAATTATTTCTTCTGATAATGCGTTTTTTGCGATTTTTTAATGTTTTTCAGGAAGTATTCGAGATATATTTTAAGTAGAGAAATCTGTATCGGTTCGTTACTTGATTAGCGTTCAAAATTACGATTCCCGTCGCCAAAGCGTTAGTGTAGTACATCTTAGTACACGTTACAGTACAGTTAGTACACTTAATGCTGCGTACAGTCCCAACGCTGCGTCAGGTGTCGGCTCGTCACTTGACTGTGGTTCTAAAATACGACGCCCGTCGCCAATAGCCCTCGTGTAGCTTATAGCTCTAGTGTGGCGATAATTCAAACCTAACCTAAATAGACAGCCGGAGTCGTTCAACCAACCAAGCAACTAGAACCGGTTTTTTAAAGGATCGGTTTTTAGTTTCTTTAAACTGGTCCCGGTTAAAACTGGAGGGAAAAAATAACCGATTAAACCGAGAACCGGTTTTATTTTTCAAAAACCGCAAATCCCTAGAACTGCACATTCGTGGTTTTGTCATTTGTAACTAAGTGAGGTATCCCGCGTAAGTCCATTTTCAATTGTGTCTTACTTACAACTGTCTCTAGAGATATTATCTATCTATATACATAAAAGGCAACTTCCGTTTGTTTGTTTGTTTGTATAAGACACGAGATCTAAAGAACCACGCAACAGATCGTTACGAAATTTGGCACAAAAATTCATCTCATCTCCGGAACAAACATAGGCTAAGAATTTTTCGAATCAGACCATTCCTTCTATCGTTTTCGAACGTTTTTATTCGAATTTTCTGAAAAACTACACCACTTTGGCTCAAATCCGATCTTTTTTTACTTTCCTGATGCCATCGGCTGAAAAAATTAAATAAAACTTTTAACGAAAACATTTAAATTTGAAAATGTTTATTTTATTCTGTTGCCATTACCTTCAGAAACTAATTTCATTATTTGAAAAATAATTGACATGTTTCAAGTGACGTAATTCCACCAGTCTCCATTCCCGGATTTTATTGTGGGTTTATATGATGTGATTTTTTCATTGATTTTTCTGTTGACTGCATGTATGCATATTAAGCAATAAATGTATAGTTAAGCTATTACTGAACTATGATGGTTAATAAAGGCCATCGCACTAGAGCTGCATATTAGTGTTTTATGTATTTATTTTTTCGCCAAATACGTTGCCAAACTCGCCAATTTATTAACTAAAACTCGCCAAATGGGCAATTTCTTTTATAAATAATTTATAATCTGGTCGGTTGTTCGAAGGTCATTGTGTTAGAGCTGCATAATGGGTGTGTTTGTAGCTATATATATTTTCTTACCAAATTATTTCCCAAAACGCGCCAAATGAGCTAAAAGGTTTTATGTATTTATGAGGGAATTGTAATGACATTTATGAGTGCATTTTATAACGTATTTTTCATTTTGGAATTTTAAGGCAATGAAACGGGATTTTATACTTTATAACGAGCGGGAACAATAACAAGTTTATGATCCTATAACAGGTTATATGGTACACATATTTGGAACGATTTGATAATTTTTAATCCGTGCGAAGAACGGGTATAAATTTGCTAGCGTTATTATTGAATTTTTTTTTATTCAATTATTATTGTATTTATTTTCATTCAAATATTGTACATATCTGCATTGATTTAGTACTGTATACATATGCATTGAATTCTTAATTGTTCAGCATTTGTATTGAATTATGGTAGAAATTTGTACTGCTTATATTGTATTTATATCTACAAAGTGTCCAAAAAAAGTTACTTAATTTATTATAGAACTCCCTTGAATTGCGTTAAAATAAATGTTTGAGACCCTTTTAAGATTTAGCTGTTTTTCCATTTTTAATTCTTACTGATTATTTTTTACTTAAATATGTATTCTTTTTAATTTGAGCTTCTTATCAAAGGTATTTTTTAAATTAATATTAATCATTACTATATCCAAGTTGGGTTATTAAATGGAAAATTACTGGGTAATCTTCATATCTTATGTAACTAAAATGAAAGAAAAAAAATAGTTAAATTGACTGTTAAATTATTTTTCCACCTCTACCCGTGCAACGTCGGGTATAACAGCTAGTCTATAATAAAAAAAGAAAGAGTCTGTATGTGTGTGTGTTTGTCTTCGGATCGTAAAAGACCTACTTATACTGTCCTCAGAAATTCGAAATTTTCAAGATAGATTCCCTTTAATACCAACGTGTGCACCTGAGGCTTAGTTTTTTCATATTTGTTCCATTTTTAGAGAAAATTCGAATTTTCTGAAAGAAATACACCACTTTCGCTCAAATCCGATCATTTTTTCTCTTTCCTGATGCCATCGGCTGAAAAAATTAAATAAAACTTTTAACGAAACATTTAAAATTCGAAATGTTTATTTTATTCTTTTGCCATTACTTCAGAAACTAAATTCATTATTTGAAAAATAATTGACATGTTTCAAGTGACGTAATTCCGCCAGTCTTCATTCGCGGATTTTATTGTGGGTTTATTTGATGATTTTTTCATTGATTTTTTTGTTGACTGCATGTATGCATATTTAAGCAATAAATGTATAGTTAAGCTATTACTGAACTATGATGGTTAATAAAGGCCATCGCACTAGAGCTATTAGTGTTTTATGTCTTTATTTTTTTCGCCAAATACGTTACTAAACTCGCCAAATTATTAACTAAAATTCGCCAAATAGGCAATTTCTTTTATAAATAATTTATAAGCTGGTCGGTTGTTCGAAGGTCATTGTGTTAGAGCGTTATAATGGGTGTGTTTGTAGCTATATATATTTTCTCGCCAAATTATTTCCCAAAACGCGCCAAATGAGCTAAAAGGTTTTATGTATTTATGAGGGAATTGTGATGTCATTTATGAGTGAATTTTATAGCGTATTTTTCATTTTGGAATTTTAAGGCAATGAAACGGGATTTTATACTATATAACGAGAGGAAAGAATAATAAGTTTATGATCCTATAACAGGTTATATGGTACACATATTTGGAACGATTTTATATTTTTTTATTCCGTGCGAAGAACGGGTATAAATTTGCTAGTTTAAAATAAGGAAACAGTTAAACTTTTATGGTAGAATGACTCAACAATGCCACATCTTTTTAGTGTTAAATTATAAAGACATTATCCAAATGATAAACTAATACTTGTTATAAATTACTTCTTCCGATACAGTGGGCTTTTTATGGAGTAGCCGATAATATTCTTTATTGTATGCACACACTGCCTCATGTTGATTGATGTATGTGATTATATTTGTTTGGCAAAAATTGTTAATGGGATTCACATGTATTAGTGATGGATAAACCATAAATTATAACCATTATTATGGGCTACCCATATGAGGCCAGTATTATCGAAAAGAGTAATCTAGGACACAGTGTAAGTTATTATTTGAGTAGAGTATAATTTAAATGTACAATTAATTTTAATTGCTAATTTAAAAATATTACACTGATTTTTTTAACTGTTCCATATTTTGAATAGCTTTCTTAGCGGTAACTGTAAGTGGGACAAAATTGTAAATGTGTCTACGGGGGGGGGGGGGGGGGGGGTTGCGCAGGCTAGTCCATGTGGTTTGACCAAAATAAAGGGGGTCGTTTCTTTCTGGGTTCCATATGGGTAGTGCCCATATTACCCAAGTAGGTCTATACCAATCTCTTATTACTGTGCTACCTGGGTTTATATATCACACCGTACGCGGAAAAGGGACCTATCGAACAAATAGGACTTTTCGAGTTGCAAATGCTATAATATTCCAAATTTAAATATCTAGCGATTAGAACAAATATTGAAATAATTGGTAGAACAATTGGAATGCAGTAAGCAGATCCTTATTTTTCAACAATACAGTGCAATAGAAAAAATAAACTTTTTCGCAAAAACTAGCATTTTGCCGATAGGTCACTTTTTCCGCGCACGGTTCATGTAGCAATGATAACTTCCTACTAAGGTTATGCAGGGTGTCCGTAAAGAATGTCCGAGTTTCAACAGAGTTCTGTTACCCTGGCCGCCTCGTTAACCTGACATCACGCCTTGTGATTTCTACCTTTGGGGCTTCGTAAAAGATCGGGTCTACGTTCCACCCCTACCCCACAATTTACCAACCTTGAAAGGTAGAATTGCACAGGCTGTTGCTTCCATTACTCCGGACTTGCTGTAGACAGTATGGAAAGAATTGCATTTTCGTTTGGATGTGTGCCGTATCACTAAATGCGCACACATTGAGCACTTATAGGAAAAACTAGGTTAGTTTTCCTTCAATATCATGTATGATTTGTTATATTTAGTATAAAATAAACTCCTGTAATATACCATTAAAACTCGGACATTCTTTTACGGACACCCTGTATTATGTACTTACCACTTCTTCACATTGTTTTCTAAATGTCTTTACTGTTTGTTGGAGTGTGTCGATAACACCTTGGAGTGCGTCGTGGCTTTTCCGGTCCTCAGCCACTTTTAATTCGAGTTCCAGCACTCGCTCTTTGCAATTACGAACTGTTTTAAGAACTTCAGAGTTTCGCTGTCGCTTTTTGTCCAAGTCTAGTTGAAGCTCTCGAATCTAGTAAAAAATATGCATTGATTAGATGCTATTTTGGTGGTCTTAGTGCGTATAATTTCAAGCACGTTTGTTCATTTTTTCAATACTCGAGGCATACATTTCGCCTTTAGTAATATATATTTAAAAAAATTCATAGCATTATTAACAAAAATCTGTTTATTGTCATTTAAACTTTTTGCTTCACTGATTCATTTTTGATAAAAAAAGTTTTTGACATTTTTAAATATAAAATTTTAATTAATTTATGAAAAATGTTCATACAATTTTTGTATAAGATTATTTATTTTTCGTTTTTACAATGGTATGTAGTCAGTAAATAGACCCCTAGTTTAAAAGTTCAAATTTCTGACAAAGGCCAAAAATGACATTATTTAATTTTATTTTGAACCTCAAATCCTCATAGCTGAGAACTAGGTTAAATTTAAAGTGGAGCTAAAACTGAAATGGAATGTTTGACTGAAAATTGAGAAATTGAATATTTGACAAAATATTGAAAAGTAATAAAACAAATTAAAACGATAAAGATACTTCACTAATACTTGACATTATCAACGTATTTAACAATCATCAACGAACAATTGAAGATCCTATTAGAAGAAGTTGCTTTGTAAATTTTTTTTTTGAAAAAAAATTGAGATAAAATTGAGATAGAAAGTTTTCCCTTCATTATAAACTTTTAAGTTAAGGGTTAGTGGGCGCGATGGACCGGGGGGTCTCCAAAGTAAAGTGCATCAGTGTTAATCCTATGGAGAAAAAAATATTTTCTCTGCCCCATTTCTCCGGCTGTATTGAATATATTTACAAGCGGATTTTTTAATGTGATAAATGTAGCTGACTTACAGGTCCCGACCTTCTCACTTTTTGAAATTGGTTCGAATATTTTTTTAAATTTTCAATAAATAATTTTACACCAAATATTCGAAGCGGTTTCAAAAAGTGGGAAGATAGAGACCTGTAAGTTATCTACAATTATTATTTAAAGAAAACTGTTTGTCAAAATATTCAATACAGCCGGAGAAATGTGGCAGAGAAAATAGTTTTTTCCCATCGGATTAACACTGAGGCACTTGAGTTTGGAGACCCACGGTCCAGCGCCATTCCCCCTTAAGTATATTTTTTACTGATTGAAAGTACCGTTTTGACAGATCCAAGTGCAAACTAAAAACTTGACGATTAATTTTCCAGTTTTCACCTTTTGTCACATAGCCCTTTCTTCCACTAAGCTCTAAAATAACTATTTTAAAACTAAAGTTACCTGTTGTTGGAAATTCTCAAGGGTTCTTTCCCCTTTTGGAAGATTAGCTGCCCCTGCTTCCTCGACCCTAACTTGCAAGTCCTTAATCTGCTCCTCCATTACTTTAAATATCTTCAAGATTCTAGGAATTTCTGCATTAATAATTAAGCTGGTTTTTAAAAAAATTAACTTAATAGTAACTTAGTAAAAGTACGTACTACTGCAGGGAAAAAAGCTGCACCACTAAGTCTTTCTCTGCTGCTGCTAATCAGATGATTTCTTAAGAGATGCTATTTTTTAAAGCAAAAAAACTTTCTAAATTGATTACCATCAACACAATTTTCATAAGGGGCCATCTATATATAAAATTGAGTTAGGTATTCTTTTTACTGTAAAAATGTCTATTAACTCCAAAATACCTCAAATATTATAAGTATTTACCAAGTTTCTCAAAATATTAACTTATAACAATCCTTTTGATTGTTCGTTGTATTGGGAACACACGCATTTTTTGGCGATAATAGATATGAAATTTAACGTTCTGAGAATTATTCCAGAAATTCTTTCAAATTAATGCTTTAATATTGCGGCAAATATTGTAAAAAAAATTATATTAAGGGTATTTTGAAAGTGCGTACGATTTTTATTTAAAGCATTTGGGGGTTTCATTGGGTTTTAATAGCTGGTATCTATTTTAATATGTGGGTACCTCTTTACACAAGTCTATTGACCTAATTAAACTCACTAGATTTTGTCTTGAATAATGACACATTTTTCAAAATTTTCTGATAAATAGCAGCCGAAAAACAAGGGGTAGCGCGTTTTCCCCATAAGTACTAATAAGCTGAATAATAAGAAACAAAGAAATTAAAATTAGGCAATCTGAGTTAGATAATATGCAATACATGTATACATAACAGTAGATTATACTTAATTGCTATTAGAAAATTTAAATTATGTGAAAAAAATAAAATGTCTTTACCATAAGAGTTACAAGAAGAATCTACTTATACCCTGGAAGAAACGAACGTAGCGTTGCTTAAAATTAGATTTACTATTCTATTTTTAGACTGTTGGACGAGGAGAATTCTGACTGTGCAGTGTGTTCTATTTGCGTAGAGTTAGTTTATTTTACATTTGCAACTTAGTCACTATTATGACAACTTTTGATGAGTATTTGGCAAATTAAATTTCATGAAAAAAGTAAATTTTTTTCGGATTTTCGGATGTATTGTTTTGTAGTAAGGAAAAATACATATTATTTCGCTTTATTTCGAGCAATGCAATTTTGTTTGGTAAAATAATAGAAATATTAATGATTCAAAATTATATTTACTTATTTCAATTATTGACATATGGGTGACATCTGCACAAAACACACGTTTTTAAGGATTTTTTGCTCATGAAAAATGTGTTTTTAGAAGAAGCATCTCCAGAAGCAATGACATTGTTTCTTTTATCCGCCACGAAAACATTTAGAGTAATGGAAGTATTTGGTTAAGACTATAAATGTCGGTTTTCGATGCAGTGTAAGATGTAGTTGTTTTATCTGTAAAAGTTGGCCAGTGTCAAGCATCGCCAGTCCCGAATGATAGATCTTACTTTCAACGGTCAAACTTTGAAATACATCTATTAAGTAACAATATTGTTCGAAATAATAACAATATCCCCGGATAGACCCCAACTTGTTATGGTCAATTCAAGTACTATGTAGATTCTAGCCTAGATTATTGAGTAGATTCTCACTTGCATACGACGCCGAAGTCAAAACCTTTGTATTTATGTTGTTTTTTGGCATAACCTATTACTGAAGTTCGAATAATCTATATTTTGGGAAGACGACTTCTTTCCTACTTATTTCGGTTTCTCATAACTCAGTGCACATACATAAATTCAATAGCAGTAATAATAAAGAATACAACAACGAGGAGAAAAGTATCAAATCCTTTAATATTTATCGTATCAAATAATTTAGTTTTTTACACAAATCTTGTCTGGACAGGTCCACAATATCTACAAAAATGACTTGAATCTCTTTTATAAATACAAAATTCTTGCCACTCTTAAAAAAGTGTAGTAAAAATTGAGTACTTAATAAAAAAAGTGACTGCCATATTTGTAGACATGGTGGTTCACCTCCCCAGGGCAAATGGTACACTGTAAAAATAAAACATATTTGCCTCATATTGGCAAACAGCAATCATACACAAAAGTTTCCGTAAGGGAGGGTCCCTAAAATTTTTTTACGCCTATAATTTGTATTATTCTTGATCAGTCCCTGAAAGTAGCCATTTGGTTTTAAATGGTAATTATTTCAATGTCAATAAATTGCTGTAAAATACATTTTCACGCTTCTAGTTTAGAATTTAATCTCTGTTTAGATCTAAAGGAGATCAAAGAGTAGTTTAAATGTTATTATTTTGTCACTCTCTTATGTAAACACAACTTCAGTCGGAATACAGCACCCGTATTGGTAAACAAAACGCCTACATGTGTGCTGTAATTTTCAAGCACATGTGTACCCCAGTCGTGATCCAGTTTGAATTCCTGATTAGTAGAAAAGAAGAATACTGACCAAGATCATGGAGTGTCCAATCATATGTAATGATGTGTAAATTAAAGTGAATGAAAAATTATTGTAGAATTTACTGAAATGGGGGCCCCATATAATTTTGCATAAAAGTCACTGAAATTTGGGGTGCCCGAAATTTGTTCCAAACCTAAAATGGCGTTGTTGAAGATCTGGTCCGAGCTGTTTGTCAAGCCGAGTCTGCATTTCGGTTCTTTTCATTTATCTTGTCGACAATATTTTCGGCCCTGTCCGCGCGTTCCTCGGCGTCTTCCACTTGTTGTTGAACTTTGCTGAATTTGGCCAAGTTCTCAGCAGCAATTTCTTCCTGGGAAATTATAAGAGAAAACGTTTAAAGGTTTTTAATTACAAAAAATCCCTGTAAAACAAGCAGATAAGTGATTGCAATTGCTTCCCTATAGTATTACGAGATATTTTAATCTCAAGTTAAAGGAACTAAAATGTTGGGGGTGTTTACATTTGTTATAAACCTCTATTTTTAATTTTAAGGTTAAAATTAGGATGAATACAATACCGTCGAATGGAGAGCATTAGCCCAAGCATAAAACCCTAGCACTGACTTTCTTCAGACCTTTGAAAATATCTAGAACTGTTTACAATCCATAGACACGACATCATCATCCTCACTGACTTTCTTCTTGACTCTTTTTACTCATAGTTCAAGGCAGAGTTGCCACTAATTCAAAAAGGCAAGGAAAGTTTTTTAAAGAGTGTATTTATCGAGAAGTTAATAGCTTGAAAAGTTTGGGCCAAAGTTTCTCTCCAGGATCAAAGTTTCTTTATTTAAAGGTATTCATATTTATTTGGCCCAATGGGCAACTTCGATAGTAAAACGAGTGATTCCAGTGGAACTATATATTAAAACAACGAGGAGATTTATATACACTTGGATGGGTGATTACGATGATTTATAGAGTACTGAGTCACTTGGATCATTAGATCAGTGAAGTTCAATGTCCTTATTCAATATCGCTACAAGGGTTACGTTAAAGCCAAGCGCTGGTCTGGGCCTCGTTAGCTGATAGTTTTTCAAAAGTAAGAGGTCCGTCGCCAAAAGCCATCGTGTAACTTCAGGGCAACGTATTTCGACCAAAACCAAAAATATATACTTATTTAAAGAGTTCACTTCGTCATTTGGAATTTGGAATCAAAAGTGAGTGAAACGCAGTCCGACGATCGGACAACAAAGCGATTAACAATACTTAAATTTTTTTTAATTTATAAACTTATAGGGGAAGCTTAAAATTTAGTTTTGCATTGATTAACTTTGCCCTGAGCTTATTTTTTTTCTAGAATGAAAAAGATAAGAGGGAGCTGATAATACCTCATCCAAAAATATTATTGTATAGTAGGAATGCTAGCCGTTGTATTCCTTAAATTTAAAAATGGATTTTGAATGAATGTATTTTGCGTATCTCTACCTTTTTTAGTCATTAACAATAATCTAAAAGTGTGATATCGCTAAAAAAATTATGCTATAATTAGAAACTGTGGTTCTGCCATATTGTGTAATATTACATAATCATGTAGGTATTGTCATTCAAATTAAAACAATATGTTACCATGATTTTGCTACATTTTATTCTCACTACGTATTGTGGGTGGTATTTAACTTCTTAACATATCAAAAATCGGTATTTTATTACAATTTGCACCCATTCAGAAATATGCATACTTACGGCTTCTTCACACTGCTTCTTGTATCCCTTGACCGTTTCCTTGTGTTTGTCTACGACTTCCTGTATGCTTTCATGATTTTTCCGACTGTCAGCATATTTTAATTCCAATTCCTTCATCCGTTGTTTGCACTTTTGGACATTGTTTGCTACTTCTTCATTCCTGCGTAGTTTCTCAGCCAATTGTGCTTGAAGTTCAAGAAGCTGTTAAAATATAATATATTCATAAAATGAAAAATTCACCTAGGTGTGTCGGAATATACTTATTACTTGGTTATGTAACTTAAATGTTTAGACTAAAAGATCTAACTAAAGATTTAACTAAAAAATTGATGAGACTAAAAGATCTAGCTGAACAATCTAACTAAAAATGAGTTTGAGACTCAAAATCTAACTAAGATTTTTTTTTCCTCTAAACTTATTATTCTTTTAATGTTTTTTTTTTTAAAAATATGATAAAGTTAATATGCTGGGGGATTTATCTATGCTGGAAATGTGTTTTTCTCTGGTAAGTATTTTTTTTATACTTTTTATAAACATCAGTACCATCATTTCTTTTTATAGAAGAGCCAATATAATATTCTTTGTAGTCTTTAGACTTTGTTTAAAGACAGATTTTAAAAAGCGAAAACTCTTTTTCGATTCGTTTTTTTTTCATTTAGATTTGACGAATGATATTTTAACATTTTGAACAATATACCATTGCAAACATCCTTAAAACTCTATATGAAGTCTTTTTTTGCCGTAATACAAATATTTTAAAAAGGTTATAAAAATAATAATAAATTATTTGGATACACCCAACGTTTAATCTACTTAATGTATTAGTTTTGCTAATATAATTTCTTTAGTAGGTACATCATTTCAATTTCCTATTTTGCTTCCTTTTAATACTTCCCTTTATTCTCCTAAGATCTGCCATCCACTTAAAAGGATGTTTCGTTTTATGTTCCTCTAACTATATACAATTTATTTTTAACATTATCACAGAAATGGTTCGATAGAAGAAGATTTAAAAATCACTTATTAGCAGATTAAATCACTTATTAGATTACAGGCATCAGTCGTTTATTTCGATAAAAATGAATTTGTACGAGGTTCAATTTCAGGATTTCGGAATTACTTCAAGCCTCTTTCAGCAGTAAACTTTATAGATATTTTACATTAAAAACAATGTTAAGACAATGAAGGAGGAACTATTAATTAACAAAAACTGATACAGCATCTTTTTGCATTTATATCACTAAAATAAAAAATATTTTTAGGACTTATGACCTCAAATTTTACGAAATTGACGTCTCTCTCTACACTGTTAAAAATTCGGCACTTTGTTTCACCAAAAATATGGTTCCTAGTAGCTGCAACGGCTGTTTGGTGAAACGTTAAACCATATTTTTGGTATTCGGTTGAACCATTTCTCAGGTTTTTGTTTCCAAATCCAGAAAAATGGTTCAACCAAACACCGAAAAAAAGGGGAAACATTTCACCACACAGCCGTTGCAGCTACTAGGAACCAATATCATGGTGAAAGGAACCAATATCATGGTGAAACTAAGCACAAAATTTTTAACAGTGTAGGTAATTATTAAACATTAATTTTTAAAACCGCCTGGATACTTTTAAATATAAATATTTTTGAAAAATATGTTTAGATAAAAATTTTATGTGTAGGGTTTTACTAAGGTCTCAGGAGGATACAGTTAATATTGTTCCTTGCTATCCTACGAACTTTAATATCTTATTTTAAAAATCTTAAATTACCTGTTGTTGAAGTGCTTCGATGGTTTTTCCTCCAACTGGAGTAGGAGCTTCTTCACCTTCTTCCTTGTTTTGCTCCTCCATACTTTCTGAATGACTTCTAGGAACTGAGGGGTAGGACCGAATTCTCAACCTTTTTATACTTTTTAGAAGTAAGAGCTATTCTCAGTTCAAACACCCAGATTGTTTTAAAGTTTACACGTACATTTTGTCTGAGTTTGTTGGCTCTGGTTTGTTTGTAAACAAACTCTTGTTGGAATGAAGTAACTTAAATTTGATTTTTAAAGTGCGGTTTTGGATACTACAACACTGTTACAAAATTCGGCACTTGGTTTTTAACAAAAATATGGTTCCTAGTATATGCAACGGCTGTGCGGTGAAATGTTTCACCATTTTGTTTCCAAACCCTAAAATATGGTTAAACCGAATACCGAAAATATGGCAAAATAATTCTCCAATCCCGTTGCTGCTAGTAGGAACAGTTATCATGATGAAACCAAGCACAAAAATTTTGGCAGTGTAGATATTCATCTGGGTAAGGCCTAGTAGTTTAGTTTCGAAATATATTAGTTGATAAATTTTGTTTTTTGGCCAGATTTTGTTAAAACTCTACTAGAAGAGTTTCAAAGTGCAGACCTTTTTTAATGTGTTTTTAATGACCATTTTCAATTTATTATCCATTTAGCTTAAAATCAGTGTCGTCAAACCCACTCAAATTGCTGAAAAATAGTCCAAATATACTGAAAAAGGATTTTGGTTGTGTATTGTATATTTCGTCTATTTGTGGTGGAGTTTTTAAGATATGAGAGTATAAATAAAATGGTTTTATAATAATAAAATGATGTTAGAAAACATAGTAAAAATGTAGATTTGATTTGGAATGAGAAATAATCGACAGAAAATATAAAGTGTTACATTTAATAAAACTAGTCTCCTAAGTGTAATTGTAATTAAAAGTATAAATATCGATGTTTTTTTAAAGTGTCAAGTTAGATTAAAAAGAATTTTTTTTTCAGTACACCCGATGAAAATTGATATCTTACATTAAAAAAATCCCTTTATTAATAGACTAAGGATTTTTTTATAGATGGGGAAATGTTTGCTTACAAATAATTCAGGTCTAGGTCTATATAATCTATGCGATGAAAATTGATATCTTACATTCAAAAAATCCTTTTATTAATAGCCTAATGATTTTTTATACATGGGGAGATGTTTGCTTACAAACAATTTAGGAACCTTCAAACAGCAGAAATACATTTTGTATAATTTTTTTATGTATTTAGTTTTCGATGCATATTTTTTTCTATTTATAATTCATTTAGCTAAACACCGTTTTGAAAAACACATTAAGTCTAATTATACATATGGTTAATTCCACGTAAATACATACCTCAGGAAAATTTTAAAAATATTTTTATTCCAGTTGAAACTTTTATATGTGATTTAGAAAAGTTTGAACTGCAAAAATTTTACATCAAAAACTATTATTGTTTTTATCTGTGGCAACACTGAAGTTTCAAAGTGGCTGCTTTTTTTTAAAGCATGTGTTATGGTTTTTCATCATTTTGAATTCTTGAATTTTAAGTTAAGTATTATTTTTTATCAGATGTTTTGGTAAAATTATTAAAATACACTATAATAACTATCTTGAAAACACATTTTTAATCGGCATTTATAAATAAAAGTTACTTAATTAGAAAGATAAACATCCCCTGTTTTGGCTGTAGCGTAAGTCACGAAAATATCTAAAAGTTTCTATAACTTTTAAAAATAAGGCTTTGCTTCAAAAATTTTAAGATATTTTCTTTCTATATTAACCTCTGTGTAATTCCACACCTTTAAATTTTAAAATAAAAAGCATTTTCTCTATTTATAAAACATTTTAACTTTGTAGTGTAAGTCACAACGTAGGGTCAGTCACAGCTTCTATTTGATTTATCTATTGTAGATTAGCTATAATATTTGTAGATTTCTTATATTTTGATAATTTTGATTTAAGATGGCTATATCAACAGCTAAAAGAAAAAAAGAGAGCAAAGGGAAAGACTTTAAGCTTTAAGGTAAATTTCAAACCTTTAAAGAAAATTAAAGCTTTCAACCACTTTACGGACAACACTTTAACTAAAAATACACCATCTCTATTGCAATGTTCCAACCGTTAGACAACATTGAATTACATTTCTCTGCCACCAATGTTGGCCATCTTTACCTTTAGTCATGAAAAAGGACCAATTGATGGACTCGGTGCTACAGTGAGGAGGAGATAAAAGCAGCCACACAATTCCAGGAATGACCCACATTCTTCCAAAGATTTTTTCACTTTGCAAAAGAAATCTGAGCAAATATATCGCTATTATACATTTCTGACAACTGTGTAAAGGGCGAAATATTTAGTTTAAATGATATTTGCTCATCAAATGAAAATAAACATTTACGATTCCTGACACACAAAAATTGCTCTGCTTTTTAAAATTAAAAAACAAATACCTACTTAAAACTGTCATTGTTTCATTAAATCCTCAAAAAAAAATACACGGCTGATTAAACAAATTTAAATGTTGTAAAAGGAAGTACCTCTGAACAAAATTCTGAAAATGAATGTGATGCTGGAAAAAGAACATTTAGTTCCTTTTGTAGGAAAATTATCGTTAAATATTTTGTGGAGCAAATGTTAAGTAAAGATGCTTATTTAATAAAACTGAAACATCTGCAATGGTCGGGAAGTCTTTTTGCGTGGCCTGAGAAAGAAGGTTTTTCAGTCAATGCTATTGAAGAAAGAATTAAGAAATTACCAGAAACCAACTTTAGGGGATGTTGTGTAACTTTTTCTAACTATGATTTTACCATGTATGCAATTTTTAACTTACCATGTTCAAAATTATTTACATGTGTTATGTTATTATTGCCTTAATTTACATATCTGTGATACAATTCACATGATGTAATGTAAGTCCCAAATTGAATGTAGTGTAAGTCACCCGCAAAAATGTTAATAAATTATTTCCTATGATATTTCAATACTTTTTTGTAATTAAATTATTTAGCTTTAAACCTTATACTTAAAATAAGTACTGGTAGAATGTTGATTTACTTCACTATGAAGAAGAAATTTGAGTTTAAGAAATTACCAGAAACCAACTTTAGGGGACGTTCTATAACTTTTTCTAACTATGATTTTACCATGTATGCAATTTTTAACTTACCATGTTCAAAATTATTTACATATGTTATTATTGCCTAAATTTCCATTTCTTTGATACAATTCACATGATGTAGTGTAAGTCACAAATTAAATGTAGTGTAAGTCACTCACAAAAATGTTAATAAATTATTTCCTATGATATTTCAATACTTTTTTTTCAATTAAAATATTTAGCTTTAAACCTTATACTTAAAATAAGTACTGGTAGAATGTTGATTTACTGCACTATGAAGAAGAAATTAGAGTTTATAATGATAACCAAAAATCGACTTCCTTTCATGTAGTGTAAGTCACATCAGGATATTTTTATTATTTTTTTTAGTAAAATATTAAATAAAAAAAGTTTTTACTGATTGCTAAAAATACTATATGTTCAGGGGTAAACTGACATACAATATTTTTTTTGAATAAATAGAAAATAATTATGAACTATACAAACGAAATTTGTTAAATCGTCCGATGTAGTGTAAGTCACGCGTGGAAATGCCCACATATTAGGAAAAGTATTTGCATACTATACCATATAAGAATGGATTTTGTGTTTTTTAATAATGTATAAAAGTATGAAAAAAATTTGCTATTTGAAACTAAAACTTTGTCCTTGCGTAAATATTTTTACTTCAAATACCTATCTTATTTTGAACTTGACAAGTTTTAGCGCAATACTGAAGAAGTAAACTTTTCTTCTGCTTAACTCTGTTAAATTCTTTAAGTATTGTCATCTGTGAAAAAAATAACGTTGGAACAATATTTTAAAGGGTGTTATCTAAATTACTATAGCTTTTCAACTTTCAAATAAGCTTCAGAAATAAAATTTCTGATTTTTTAGTATATTAGTGACTATTTAATAGTCTCAAAGTTTAATGTAATTAAGTTACTATTATTAGTAATCATTTATGACTATTGTGACTTATGACTATTACTATTGTGACTTATGACTATTGTGACTTATGACTATTGTGACTTATGAATATTATTAGTTCATTAGTGACTATTTAATAGTCTCAAAGTTTAATGTAATTACGTTACTATTATTAGTAATCATTTATTAAGTATATCATATATTTGCATCTTGTTCTGCTTCATTTAGAATTTAAATTATTAATCGATAAGAATTTAAAAGCTTATTCTTTTATTATTTTAATGCTTTAGACAATTAGAAAAAAAAGTATCCTTACCTCAAAGCAAAGCAGTTTGTAGAGTTATTTCTTAAGCTTTGTCACATATAGTAAAAAATATCACATAATGCCATTCCTATATCTATCCGATATCATTATGATATTCGGTCAATATTGAGATCTAATGAGAGCATAGGGTAACCGGGAAGTGTTTTATATATGTTGGAAAATGTACAGAAGTCTTATTTACTTGTTGTATATTTTTAAATATTATAAAATGATTTTAATTTTAGATATTTATAAAATTGTTTCAAAATATCAAAAGTTATTATTGCTTATTATCATTTGATAATTTATCTTTCGAATCAGCTTTGCAGCAAAATCTTCTAAGTGTGTTTATTGGAATTTGTCCTATCAGCATTTAGTTGAATATCATAACAAAACTACCAGCTTTTATTCGAAATTCTTTCTCAAGAAATAAGCACACAGAGAACCAGTGAAAGATTCCTACACCAAAATTTAAGTTATTTATAAATTTATTTCAAAATGGCAAACATTTTGTTGCTCACCATCATTTACCATTTGAAGCAGATATGTAGCAAAAGCTTATTATATGTGCTGATTGAATATTTTTCTCTTAGAATTTAGTTGATTCATCGAAACAAAACTAACACCGTTTAACAGAAATTCTTTCTCAAGAAATAAGGCACACAGAAAACCAGTGAAAGTTGTACACATTTATTTAAGTGTTTATAATGAAATAAGTAAAATACAGATCTTGTTTGTTTTTCGTCACTCGCATCCTTACACATTTGCCATCATACCATGTTATCGGGAGGAAGACAAGCAAGACAGAAACAGAACAGACACAGAACAACAGACAGAAGATCAGAGCTTAACAAATACTTCTTCCAGAGGATTCTTTCTTGTATATGTCTTCTTCATTAATTAATAATAATAGTAATAATAATAAACCACAGCAAACAGCAGGCTACAGTAGAAGTCCTTTTTCTTCGGTGGATTTTAGCGTTCTAAATTTTCTATGTAGAAGTATTTGATGAGCGTCCTTTTTATCAGAAAATGGCGGTACACAAGCGTTCTTTTTTTAGTTCATGTTATAATTATTCTTCGTCGGCATTGAAGGTCGTTTGGCAAGGTGTAGCAAAGACAGTTGGGTGGCTTAGAAAGGGGACTTGCAGATTTTCAGGGGCGTACGATGACTTTGAAAGAAGGTGGGGGGCTGACGTCTGTGAAAAGAATAATTCGAAAAGTTAGAATGTAATGAAACTGGAATCAACTGTAGGTAATTGTCAAAAAAGCATGTTATAAAAAGATTAATCAATTATAGCTTGGTACTTATTTACTTTAACAATATAATATTTCTATCCCAATACTAAAAATTTAAATTGTAGAAACATTTTAGATAAAAGTTAAATTTTAAAAAAATTAACTAAGTTGTAATTTTTAAAATAAAATTTAAATGTTGAAATGTTAACAAAAAATTTTCATATTTTCTAAGTAATTTTATTTTTAGATAAAATTGAATAACTATACTATGTTGACTGATAATCTGGATTAAAGATTCCGAGTTCTGCTAATTTTTCTTTCATAATTTATTGTAAGCATCTCTTCTGAAGTCGACAAATTAGAAGAAAGTCTCACCTATAACATAAATACACGATTCATTCCTTCTTACTCATCAACGGCCATTTTGGATTGAGGTCGTCCCTTCATCATGGGCTATAATATAACGAACAAGGCAAAAAGCTTAGCTTTAACACAAGCGATGGCAGCAATAAATGGGGGAAAGATGGATGAGGGTGGTAGCCAAGCATGCAAAAATAGGCTGAAATATTTCTTTCAAAATCTGCAGTTGCGGCTTTTCAAAAATATTTAGCTAAAGCTTAAAGCTGCTTAAAATATGATTGAAAGTTTTTGATGGAAAAACAGTCGAGTTAAAAATAAAAATATAGCAAAGAGCTTGCAAAAAAGTATCTTACTATTCAGAAGTTTTTAATATTCTTCTTCAGAGTTATATTATTAAAAAAAAATATGAATCGGCATGCATTAATTCATAGCTGCTTGAAAAAACAGTTAATGTACAAGAGATTCAGATCCTTACATAATTTGAAATATAAATTTTTGCTTATGGAAAATTCGCAATTGCTAAATTAATATTCATCTGGTTAAATTGAGCGGTAAAGCATAAGAAAATTTCCGAATTTCAGAGAGCACATGACTAAGCGTCTGAATTTTCTCAATAATGCAAATATCCTATTTTTCTCAAAGGAATGGTAATCTGGAAGGGAATCATGGTGGAAAAGGTTTATGGGTATAGTTAGAGTCACTCAATACCGTATTGTACCAGTACATACAGAGTCATAACAACTAGCAGTTTTGGAGAGCTGGTTGGCGATTTAGGGCCAATTTCTTTTAGCTAATAGCTATCCGCCGTACGTCCACCAGAATAATGATTGGTGAACGCGAATTTTCATGCTGCCACAGTTGTCACGTCTCTGTTTACTTAATTCGAGTATCTAGTGACCCTATTTGTAGTTTGTGTTTGTACTTACGACAGGGCTGACGGCTCGGCCAGCGGATGCGGAACTTCGGTTCTTGGCGCGCAGCTTGGCGACAACGTTCTCGGCCATGTCGGCGCGTTCCTCAGCGTCTTCCAACTCCTGTTGTACCTTGCGGAATTTGGCCAAGTTCAGGGCAGCGATCTCTTCCTGTAATTTCAAAGAAAAATAAACGTTTGAGAATTATTACAACACTTATTGTTTAAGCCATTCTACTGTTTATTTCTTGCTATGTTACACGAAACATTTGTAGCTGTTCGTCGCAGTACAAATGTTTTTCTTTTTATATCTGTGTTAAAATATTGCTGAATTCTAAGAAGCCAAAAGAATAAATTGCTTACAACTTAGCTTAAAAATACCATTTCAACGTTCAGATTATGATATTTTAGCGTGCCCTTATTATGCAAAAGGAGAAAGTTGAGTATTTTAGGAGGGTTTTACCTTAGCATAGAGCCGGTTTATGGCTTCTAGTGAAATACAGTTAATAATTGATACTGATCCTCTAAAAAGTGCCAATCAAAGATGAGTATTTTTAAATAAAGTATTTTAATTGTTGGATGCACATTCACCAAAAAGAGGACATTAAGAAGTTTTAGTAAAGAAGAAGTACTCAATAAAGCCTCATTAAAAATCAGGTTCTAGTATCACCAAAGAAGATGAAAGGATTGAAGCTACTAAAATTTGATATTGGTCGCTTAAAAAGTACCCATCAACGATGAATATTTTTTAAATATTTTAATTGTTGACGCAAACTAAACAACTAAATATTTCGTTGTTGCACATTTATCGAAAAGGGGACATTAAAAAGTTTTAGCAAAGAAGAAGGACTCAAACCACTGGTGATTCTTGTTTTGAGCCGTATGAAAAATCATGTCCTGGTATAGCGAAAAATGATAAAAGTTTACTACTCACAGCTTCTTCAATCTGCCTCTTGTATGTCTTGATCTTCTGCTGGAGTTTGTCGACGAGGTCTTGCATGCGCTCGTGGTTCTTGCGGTCCTCATCAGCCTGGAATTGCAGCTCCTTGACGCGGCGCTCGGATTTCCTCACGTTCTTGGCAGCCTCGGAGTGTCGGCGTTGTTCGTTGTCCAACTCGGTCTCCAGTTCGCGAACCTATATTATAAATATATATAAATAAATTATTTGATTACAAACAGTATAGAGGTTTATACTTCCATTTGAGATTTGAGTTTAGATTCTTACACTCAAATTTAAGCCGTACTCGAACGCTGAAGACCAGAGCTCTAACCGTTACCGACAAAAAGCGACATACTATTTTGAAAAATAAATTGTGTATTTTAGTTCTTTATCAAGAAATTGGTTTAGTTCCTATTCTATTTGAAGGAGCACAATTTTCAACAATCTTAGCAATGAAAGAATCAGAGAGGTTCCAGTTCGTGAACCTATTTTACAAGAGGAAGACATTTTAATATGTAGCATTACATTGCTTATTTTAGTTCTTTATCAAAAAAAGTTTGATTTTTCATTCTGTTATTTGCAAAAAAATAATCATTTTTGACTATCTTTGTATTGAATACAATATTTAAAACTCAGGATTATTTAAAAATGAATTATATTGATTTAGTTCCTGTCTAAATGGTAACAAAGAAACCCTTCTTATTGCAATGACCTTTTATAAGCGCTGCAATCAAATCATACTCTCCACTACCCCAAAACTCACCTTCTGTTCGAGTTTCTGGATGATCTTCTTGCCACCCTTCAGTGCAGCAGCCTCAGCCTCATCCAGCCTGACCTGCAACTCCTTGATCTGTCCTTCCATTGCCTTCCTCATCTTCTCTTGCTGTTGGGCGTGTTCCTGTTCAGCCCTGAGTTCATCAGCCAGCCTGGCAGCATCTACCATAGCCTTCTTGGCCTTCTCTTCCGAGGACTTGGCCTCGTTGAGCATCTCGTCTAGGTCGGCGTGCAGAGCCTGCATCTCGCCTTCCAACTTCCTCTTGGCCATCGACAGAGATGAGTTCTGGGCAGAGAGCTCGTTGACGTTTTCGTGGAGCTCGGCTAGCTCGCTGTCTGCGGCGCGGCGGGCGCGATCGGCCTAGTAAGGGAAAGAAATATAATTGTTTAGTTTGTAGGAAGACTACAGAAAGACCACCAGCAGATGGCGTTGCAAAAATCTCACCAGTGTATATAATCTAGGTAACAACTAATACTTTAGTATAAAAGCCGAAGTAACCCATCTCTACCTTAGGGATCCTTTTGGTAGAGTGGGTTGCTAAAAGAATTTTAACAAGTAGGTGTATAGAAATGCTTTAACGTGGACTCCATAGAAAAAAGGAAGACTTGGGCTAAGAATGATTATAAAACGATCTTAGATGGCCAAACTGAGCACTTGAAGGGCGGTTTCATTGAGCTTTTGAAGCTAAGTTAGGATGATTGCGGCCTCAAGTCGTGAAGAGCCACATGGCAAGGCAATAGTGCCTAATAACTATTCCTATGAGGGTTATGGCTTTTTTTTAAATACTATATATGATAATGTTTGTCTAGCCATCAATCAATGAATGGTATAATTTGTTAAAATAAATTCCATTAAAAAATTTATGCTATAATGGATTTCAAATATTCCCATATATCATCTAGTTTATATAAATAATGTTCGGTAATTTTGCTGATCTCTCAATTGGTCTTAAATCTATAAATATACTATCCAATGTTAACATCGATTCATAGGAATTATTACCTAAAAATTCAAAACCACACATTTTTCAACTTACCTGTTCCAAGAGCTGTCTGCTCTCTTCCAGTTCTCCGTGCATGGCATTGCATCGCCTCTCAGACATGGCGTACTGTTCTCGGACCTCATCCCTGGCCCTCTGTTCCTCCTCCAAGGCAGACTGGGTCTCCTTGAGTTGGATCTGGTACTTCTTGATGTTCTTCTGTGCCTCGGCGTTGGCCTTGTTGGCGTGGTCAAGAGCGATCTCAAGAGTGTTGATGTCACTCTCCAACTTCTTCTTCATCCTGAGAGCCTCAGCCTTGCCCTTGGCTTCGGCTTCCAGGCTGGCCTGCATGGAATCGATGGCGCGCTGGTGGTTTTTCCTAATGAAATGAATATGCGATTTTGTAATGTGTGTTTATGTATACGATTCAGATCCTTACATCATTTTGAGTGGGATAAATTTGCTTAATTCCTATTCTTAAATAATAAATATTCGGCAAGTCACGTTGAGCGATTAAGTATACAATTATCTCCCTATTTCAAACGTGTTAAAGACAAAATATCTAAATTTTCGTAAGATATAATGCCTTAAAAGATTAATGAGTACTACGGCATACTAATAGTTTATGATTATTTTAATTGGAAGCATTAATTTAGCATCTCAGGTTATCCAATTCTTTGATACTATCTTTTACTATCTCATTTAGTAGATGTATATACAAGTACTTGACATCTTGTCTGATTCAAAGACTTTAATTGCAGTTGAATTGGTGACATCAATTAGTTTATAAACTACTTTATTTCTCTACTAGAGAACTTTTTTTAAAAAATAACCTTTAAATTTTGTCTCGTGTCTCTATTCTATCCTAGCAGCATATGATACTGAATGATCCCCTCCCGATCAATCCCCTTAATGATATCGATTAGACATAGGAATAATACCATTTGTTACTATCTTAGTAAAAAGACGAAATCCCAAACCAACCTTGTGTTGTCGAACTCTTCTTCCTTCTCTTGCAGTCTTCGGTCGATCTCCTGTCTGACCTGTGAGAGCTCCAACTGAGCGCGGAGGACCTTGTTCTCTTCCTGTTCCAGAGCTGCTTCGGCTTCTTCCAAAGCGGCCTGGAGTTCTTCCTTCTCCAACTCGAGCCTCTTGCGAGCCTTCTCCAGTTCGTGAACGGACCTGCCTCCCTCTCCAAGTTGGTCAACCTGTATGAAGCCAACATGTTATTATTATTTTAAGTTAAAAGTTAGTTTAGGGATTTGTAAAGATCTGAAGCAATTGTAAATGTAAATTTGAAAAACGTTAATAAACTTTACATTAAATTTTTTATAAGAGTATTTTGTTATTGGATTTAAATATTCATAATTATTTCAGGCAAATTACATAATAAAATCATAAATCATAAAAAAAAATCCGATTTTGCTTTTGAAATCTCTAACTAGAAATTATTAATTGCGAAAACTAAAGACATATATATATATATATCAATAAATTCGCTGTATGTATGATTAAAGTAGTGAATTAGTTGATATAGATATGTCTGCAAATATCGATATTAATTAGTGTGATGTAGATTTAGATATGTTTGATTAAAATTATGTATAATTTTACAATATTCCAAGTCATCGATTTAGGAATAAGCTATCATTTAATATATCAAACATATGTTACTTACAAGATCCTTGATCTCATCTTGCAGGTTCTTGTTCTCCCTCTTGACCGACTCGTAGTGCTCCTGAGACTCCTCGTACTGCGATCGCAGCTTGAAGACTTCGGTGGAGTAGTTTCTGCATTCCTTCTGGGAGGCATCAAGTTCAGAGGCGAGGTCGTCCACCTTCTGTTTCCATTCAGCGACGATCCTGTCGAAGGATTTCTGTTTCTTCTCCATGGCAGATGCCATTGCGTTGGCCTGGATGAAATCAAAAAAAAAGTGAAATTAGAAATGATTTATTCAAATTACTAGATATAGCTCCTAAGTGACAACGGATAGAGGCTTTTGATGGGAATCGACAAATCGTCAAAAGTAATATAAGAACCCAAATAGTTAGATATTGAACAAATTCCAATAGTTAAGAATACCTCTTAGAATCTGTAATTGATAGCATTTACTTAAAATTGAGCAGGCTATCAAGTATACATTATAGGTCATTAAAATTTGATACTTTTCAATTTTAGGGAAGTGTTCATTAAAGATTTTCTTGGATTAATCTATACCTTTTCAACTTCAATGGTCATGTCTTCCAACTCTCCTTGCAGTCTGGACTTGGTCTTTTCGAGTCCGCTGCACTTGGTGTTGAGTTGGTCAATGGTCTCCATGGCTTCCTGCAGTTTGGCGTCGAGTTTCCTCCTATAATGAGACATAAGAATTAATTCATGTCAAATAACTATTAAAATTTTAAAATGTATAGTTAAATTTGAAGCTCTTATGCATAGGGCAAGTAGTAGAGGTCAGTTAATGTAACCAAAGCTTGTTCGAGTAAAAATTTGCACTCCATTTTGTAACACGTTAGTCCAGTTAGTTCTACCTTGCCTTGCATATAAAGACTTGAGTATATAATATCCTTAACTGATACTCTTAAGAGGGAATCTTTAACTCTGCTTACTTGGATTCTTCAAGCTCTTCCAATCGGGCAAGACCTTCGCTCTCGTATTTGGACCTCCACAATTGAACTTCGGCATTGGCTTTGCTCAATTGCCTCTGGAGATCAGCCTTGGCCTCTTGTTCTTCCTCGAGTTGTTCTCGGAAGCTGTCCAAGTCGTGTTCCACGCTGCGGTATTTGCCCATAGCGGTGGCACGTTCCTGGTGATTGATCAAGTAATTGGTATTGAATATCACAATACATGATCATAAAAGTAAAGAAAAATTAATGCATTATAGTCCAGTTAGGACCTATTTCGAATTAGCAAATTAAGCGTGTATACTAAACTGAAATTTAAAAATAAAATTGTATGGAACATTTCAGGTTTTTTTAATGGAAATCAATTTAAAAAAACTTTATGCTTAAGCTAAGATATTTTTAACGTTTTTGATTGCAACTGGTTCACCTAATGAATTTCGACCTTAACTGGCTCAGCTTAACAGATTTTGATTCTAACTGGTCCAGCTTCTCGAATTTTAATATTTACTGGTCTAGCTTCTTGGATTTTTAAACTTAGTCCAGCATCATATAATTTGATCGTAACTGGTTCCAGAACCAAAAGTTTGTCATTTTTTTACTATCAGTTACCCTTACTTACCCTGCTTTCCTCGTCGGCCATGCGCTTGATGTCATCCAGCTGGGTCTGTAGGGACATCTTGAGCTTGCTGAGCTGGCTGATCTGAGATTCAGCTTCCTCGAGTTGCCTCTGGAATTCGCTGTTCTCGACGGTCAGCCTCTTCTTGGCGGCATCCAGGTCACCCAAGGACCTGTGGGCCTCATCCATCTTGCCTTGAAGGTCACCAAGCTGCATTTCGAGCTGCTTGGCTTGCTTCTCAGCGTTAGCCTATGAGGTAAGTAGTTATTAGAATGTTTGTTAATGTAAGCTGCATTTGTTAGTATATAATTGTGATTTAATAAAAATGAATATGAATAAATGAATTATGAATATGAAATCTAAATCCGTAATATGTTTACTGAATTATTTTTTAAATTAATATATGATTTAAGTTTTCGTGAATTTTGTTTCTAAGAAAAGCAGATCCATTTGAGTTTTACGGTATTTCTATAACAGTTTTCTAAATCTTGAATTTCAACTTAATATAGATAGGAAGGATAACTTTTTGAAAATATAACTTTATATAACTATAAATTTATTTATAAGAAATTTAAAGGATTTAAATATTGGCTTTTATATTTTATCATCTCATTTATTGTTATACGACCGTCTCAATGCAGCAGTCATGTTTTGTATAGGATTATAAGAATAAAAATAAGGTTGAAATTCCATGCAGTAACAGTTTAATAATATAAAAATATGTTTAGTTTATATGTTTCTAGTGCAATTAAAAAAATACAGATTTACCTTCTTCCTACAAATGCAATCCAAAGCAATTTGTAGTTCATGCATTTCTTGATGG
This sequence comes from Oedothorax gibbosus, assembly GCA_019343175.1. Classification (NCBI taxonomy): domain Eukaryota; kingdom Metazoa; phylum Arthropoda; class Arachnida; order Araneae; family Linyphiidae; genus Oedothorax; species Oedothorax gibbosus. The sequence goes on along the minus strand of CM033277.1, from coordinate 13,204,334 downwards.
TAATAGGCATTGTCCGATTCTATTCTGTTTTACAAACGACATAATTGTAAAGAGGGAGGGAGGGTTAATCTTCATGCAAACTAATATAAAAAATTAAAATCACATATTGGTACATGCAAAAAATGTAATATTCGAATAATCAAATACAAAAAGGGGTCCAGACGATAAGAAGATTTCCGCAAAGGCTTCTTCTTTTGCCAAAACGTTGACAGGAAGAAGACTAGTGGAATATTCTCCAATAAACTGGATACCCTTTTTACATTTATACGAATAATATCGAACCATTTTTAATTATGTTCACCATTTGTCAATTTTATTATTAAGTTTCAGCATTGTCACTAAATTACGAATTATTTTCTACTTATATGTGGAAATCAACAAAATTAGCTTTGTACTAATAACTTTTATGTTAGTCAACACACTGTGGCCCGAATTTTTAAACTCACACCATGCGTTTATTATAACTTTTCTTTGTTAACGTTATTATTAGGTTTCAGTATTATCACTAAATTAGTAATACTCTTCTAATTCTGAGAGTCAACAATTAGTTTTGTACCAGTATTATTTAGGTTAGTCAAGTCACACTGTGCTCAGAATTTTAAAATCACACCATGCGCTTATTATACCTTTTCTTTGTTAACGTGGTCGACGCTGGATCGAACATCGTCAAGTTCACCCTTCATTTGTGCTTTCTCCTTTTCTAACCTGAAGTCGGTTAATGAACTCGTTAAAGTTAACTATTTTGTAATTAATAAACTTTTAGATATTAAAATTAAATGATATTTTCTCCTTTAAAATTATAAACTACCATCTGAGAAAGTCATATTTAGTCATGCTATGACATAATGTAGTTTGAAAATATAATTATTTTAGATTGTTTGCTTTGTATTAGTAATTTTGAAATGTTTTAGAAAGTCATATCCAGGCTTGATATGACTTAAATGTAGTTTGAAAATATACTTATTTTAGATCGTTAGCTTTGTATTAGTAATTTTGAAGGGTTTAAAATTATTTATTGTCCAGCTTTTTCATGACTAAAAAAAGTAATGATATTTTTTCAAAAATATGATGCTGTAAAAAGGATTGTATTCATTATAACAATCTAATAATTGTTCTAATGAAATTAATTTTTTGGAAGCTCATCAAATTATTAACCTGATGCTTATGAGCTATACATTGAAGAAACAGTTGATAATTAAAAAAAAAAAGATTAAACAATTTCGTAAAATGCTCATTTTGATTTAAAAGATGCCTCGTCAAAAAAATATCCAAATAGTTATTGGTTTACAATGCAAATTACAGAATTCGAATTTTCTAATATGTAACTAAAATTAGATAAAAATTAATCTATTTATTAATTAAAAATTCTAAAGCTTCAATTTTGTCACTGTTGCTTGACACATACCTAGCCTTGTGTTTGTTCAGTTGGTCGATTTGCTCGCTAAGCTCGGCAACGACATCGTTGTTCTTTTTCCTGAGGTTGGTCAAGGTCTGCTCGTGTTGAAGGTTAGATTCCTCCAGGTCTCTCCTCAGCTTCGCCATTTCGGCCTCTCGCCTCTTATTCAGCTCGACCTACACCATTGGAACACAATTTGCTGTTACTACTGGGCTAGAATTTAAATAATAAGTGAATTTGCCAAGGATTATTGGAAAATTGTTTCGTTACCTGAGCAGAGGTAGCACCGCCAGCTTCTTCCAACCTCTCGCTGAGCTCTCCGATTTCTCGGGCGAGTTCAGCTCGCTGTTTCTCAGCCTGTAAATTGGTAAAATAGTCAGTTTATATGTCCTATATTTATAATTACAGTATTTCATTGTTATACTAAATTTTCATTAAAAAAAGTTCTTGTGTAAAGTTTATTAACATTAAAATTATAATTACCTTGGCCCTGGCTTGCCTTTCAGCTTCCAGTTCCTCTTCCAACTCTTCGATTCTTGCCTATGAACAGACATTACATGATTAAAGATTAAATAAAAAAACTATTTGAAAAGAAAGATATGTTAATACATGATTAACTCACTCGAAAGCTTAGTCATTTTGATATATGCCTTTCATTTGTTATTTTTAAAAGTTAGTTGTTTGAAAATTTTATACATTAAAAAGTATTACTTCAAAATTTTGAATAGTTGTTATTTAAAAGCCAATTGACAGTAGTTAACAACAATTTTAAGCATTTAAACTAAATAACAGTGTAATAAAGTTTTGCTTTAAATGCAATGGCTTTTAATGGCTTTAGTGTGAAGCTTTAAAAACACATTATAAAAGTGTGAAGCTATTAAACAAATTAAGCAGCAGTCTTACTTCAAAAGAAGTATTTATGGTGATATCTTGCAAGCGTAGAGGTTTGAGAAAGCATAAAAGAGCTTATCAAAAGCAAAGCTCTTGAAGAAAAGATAGAACACACAGAAAAGAGCAATAGGTTTCTGCTGTCAGCAAAACATTCCTTTGATTTAACTTCCATACTTCATATACAATATGAACAGTCCCTGGGGCAGCAGCATAACATGGTTCTTGCATTCTCCTGATCATTCTTTTGCTATCGGAACTTAGATTATAACTAGGAGAAATATACTGAGCTTTTTGGTAAGGATAAAATAGGTCTTTCCTCAACATGCTGCCGTTTAGTGAAGAAGTGATGTTAGAAGGACAAACTTGCAAACTCGATTTAATTTCTTTTATGACGCTTTCGGTGCTGCTTTCTTTGAGTTCTGTGGAGAACCCGTTCTGGACACCGTTGGACACCTCATGGTTCACTCCGTTCGTGGTTTGTTCGTTTTGAGCCATGGTTGAAGAAAAGAAATGTCGTTTCGATCACAAAAATATCCAAAGAGCCGTCTAGTATCGCAAAGGTTCAAAGGCAAGGGGTTCGCAAAGGAAACTATTTACGTCGTCAAAGATTTTTAGTAAGTTGTCCTCGTCAATTGTTGAATAGTCGAAAGGCAGTGCTAAGAGGTTCGAAAAGGAAACTATTCACTTCGACAAAGATTCTTATTGTCTAGCAAGTCGTCTCTCGTCAAGTATTTAAAAGTTCCAAAGCAGTGCTAACAGGGTTTCGAAAGGTAGAGGAAGACAAAGATTCTTATTGTCTAGCAGAGAGGTGTCCGAGGTGTCTGCTATCCTTTTCAGAGCTAACGAAGCGTCACCCAACCAGTGCCAAAGCCACGGAAGAAGTAGGTCCCCGAAAAATCGGTCAGCAGCCAAGAGTGAAGAAAGTCCCAAACGAACAAGCCAAAAAGTGCGACTTTGTAACAGTATCTCCACGGCTTCGCCAGTTTGTTCCTAAAAATGAACACCGGGATGACACGCTTGGTGTGACTCAGAGACCTTCCCCGACTGAGATTTTTGGATTCTTGCTGCCTTTTTGGGGATGGTGAAAAGGGGGGACGAGACAGACGTGTGTTCGTAACTAATGGGGCTGGGGATAGAGAATAACGAGGCGGGAAGGAAGATTCCTGAAGCGTTTGCTTTGTGAAGAATCTTGTTAGTTATGCGAATGACAGACAGTACCATCCGCATCGGCGAAGATTTTTTGAAGCCGGGAAATATGGCAGAAAGAGATGTCAAGTTGGGTTTTGTATGTTATCTTTTATAATCCTCTCAGCCAAAATATGATTCAGGAATAGGTTGCATGATAATTTTTTTTTAGGGTAAAGTTTAATTTGTTTCTTTTGAGTGCTTGCATATTCATCTTTAAAGTTTTTTTTCTGAAGAAAAAGTAGCGTAAATCTTCTAGAAACGCTTTTATTGTAAACTAAAGTTAATTACTTTTAAAAATTCATGTTTTTATTAGCGGAATAATCTTGTAGATGTGTTTATAAAAGTGTGATGAGTAAACATTTGCAGAAACCGTCACCTTGGACGCTTTCCCAGTTCCTTTTTTGATGAGATGCTATCAAATTTGACGTAAACACATTAATCTCAGCTTATTGAAAATGACGTTATTTAAGGTATATATTTATAGAAATATACTCCTGTTTACTCACTCTCCGTTTTCTTATTATAAATAAATAAAATGATTTATTTATAATGTAAATTTATTTACCTGGAGCTCCTTGATCTGTTTCTGGAGCTTGGAAACAAGGCTTTGTTCATCTTCAAGCTTAGCAGCCAAGCTAGCCATCTCCTTCTCTTTCCTAACAGGAAATAAAATCTTTTGATTTCACATTTGATGTAAGACTTCGAATAAATGTTACTTAAAAATTGTCAAATTGTATAAATTCCTTTCTTGGTTGTAGATTAAAAAAAATATTTATACATGAGAGGATATCTCGAAAAGTATATTATTTTGAAGTACGCTTAGATATAACAAGTTAGCCTCTATTAATCTTAACGATAATTTAAAGGATATTCGGCAAATGGTTATAGAATATAAAAGTTATTGTTTGAGAATCAAATACAATTTTACATTGCGACAAAAACATTATTTTGTAATTCTAACAACCATTTTTCGCGGTTTATTTTGAATAAAAAAAATTTTGAAAGGATAGAATTTTTCCAGAAACACATATGAAATAATTTTTAAAAAATATCTATTTTATAATTTTATGAAACTAAAACAATTATTCTTTTAATTCATTCACTACAAAAATTAAATTTGAAATATCTAAAATTTCCATCGTACCTTGTTTAAACTTTGGATAATTCGTTTATCCCGTTTATTATGTTAGTGAATTATCGACTGTTATCCCGTTTATTATGTTAGTGAATTATCGACTATTATCCCGTTTATTATGTTAGTGAATTACCTACTGTTATCCCGTTTATTATGTTAGCGTATTATCGACTGTTATCCCGTTTATTATGTTAGCGTATTATGTTGGTTGTATTATAATTCGTTTATTCGTTTTATTATGTGTGTGAAGTGTTGAATTTCTATTGTACCTCTGGAGGGCCTGCTCAAGCTCCTTCTTGTTCTTCTCGAGGTCAGCCACAGCTTCCTGGGCAAGCTTGAGGTCTCCCTCAATCTTCCTCTTGTTCTTCTCAACATCGCCGCGCAGTTTCTTTTCTCGGCTCAAGGAGTCTTCCAACTGTTAAAACACAAACCATTCATTAATTCGACGCATTTGGACTAACATTCGATACATTTGGACTAACTTTCGAGACATTTGAACTAGCCTATTGAGACATTTGGACTATTATTCGAGACATTTGGACTATTATTCGAGACATTTGGACTATTATTCGAGTAATTTGGACAATCAATTAATTGTGGTAAACTCTGTGACACCGGTGTCCGAGTTTACAAACTCTAGATTATTATACTGCCGTATGCAGGTAAACTGCAATATCTAGACTAATGACTTGGACTAGTGTGTTAGATGACCCCACTCTGCTGTACAGTATTACCTTATTTATAAATGAACCTTAAAAGATTTTTTTTACAAAGGTTGTATGTCAAAATTAGAGTTCCCTCTAATTGATTAATTAATCTTTGTTTAATGATACTTATTATTGCTTTAAGTATTATTTTTCAACTAAAAAAAAACTGCCTCACCTCGTCTAAGGTGGATTCCAACTTGGCCTTCACTTTGTTCATGTGGTTGAGTTTATCTTCGGTAGCCTGGAGGTCTTCTCCGGTTTTCTGTTAGGATGAAAATATTGAAGAAAATATAACAAATTGAATAATCATTACAATTAACGTTATTATTCTAAAAATTGCTATGAATTTTAACTAAATTATTATTATGTATCACATTGTACTTTGAAAAGTCACTTGTACTATGAGAAATAATTTAGATTTTTTTTTGTATTTGTAAACAAATTTATCGGCAATTATTTCAACAACTTCAAAAAAATTATAATTAAAATATTTTTTTAATATTGAATTTTAAATAACATTGCAGTTTTAACTCGAGTCATTAATTACAATTTATGAAAAATATTAGAAAACATATACTTTATGATAAAAATATGAAAATAAATGTTTTTTCTCGTAAATTTGAATTTTGACCTACCTGTCCCATCTCCTGCTGTTGTTTCTTCTCCCTGTTGAGTTTGTTGATGAGCTCATCTTGGTGGGCGATCTCATCGTTGAGGTTTCGGATTTGGTGGTCTTTCGAGGCCTTGTCTTGCTCAGCCTGTTAAGAAAAAATTAAAGTCAATCATTATTAATTTGTCATTCAATATCATTTTGTACTTCTCACGAGTTGGTAACTCTTTCTTTCACCATCCGAGGTAATTTAGTGCCTTGTTGCCAAATAAAAATACACACTGCTGTCTCCAAATTAATGTTTCTGCGAAAGCGAGTTGCCGTATCGCCAATTTTGTCATGACTAATTAAGTACAGTCAATATCTAGTCACTCTATAATCTTAATTACTCATAATGTTGTTAACCTCAAAAATGCACCAAAAATGAACAGTTTAATGTAAAAAAATGATACATTTATTATTGGAGAATTTCCCTTTACCCTTCTTCCTTTCAACATTTTAGTGAAGGAAGGAGCGTGTTCGGGAAACTTGAGATCTTTTTACAGTTAGCGATTCAATTATAGAAACAGAAAACAATGACTTACCTTCTGAATGACCAACTGCAGATCCTCAATCTCTTTCTTCAGGTTGGAGCACTCTCCCTCGAGCTTCTTTTTGTTCGAGTTGAGGTTTGAAGCAGAATCTTCTTCACGAGACAGCCTTTCCTGCAGCTCCTGCAAACGATAAGCGAATTCCGTTGTATCGACGTGTTCTCCGTTAGCAGCCATGAAGTTCTCAGAATTTTTAATGTCAATAGCAGCCATTTTTTATGTACTGATTCAGAAGTATTAGTTTGTTTTGGGTTCGTATCACAATCCGAGTATCGACAAAACTGAAGTTCTATTTAGTGACTTTTCAATATTCTGTCCAAAGTTGTGCACTGTTTGGCGATAAGCAATTTATTTATTCCACAAATAAAATGTTATTCCACGAAGAATCCGATAAAATTCGACTAAAAACACATTCCACTTCAAAGGGTCGACAGTCGAGATATAATTTCGAAGAATTGCAGAGATTCAATGGGATAGCTCTCTAAGATAAATCGAAAAAAATTATCGACTAATCTCTCGAATATCCAGGAATGGAAGATTAATCAAATTCAGATTGGTATAGGATGCAGAAAAGAGTGGCTAGAAAACCGGGAGGGACACCTCCTCAAGGCACGAAATCGGCTTCGTTAATGAAGAACTTGGACCAAACTCTTTTTTTTAAAGAAGTTGATTCGAAGTCAGAATAATCAGAGCACGATTGTGAGTCACTTGAAGTGAAAAGAGGGGGGGTGGAAAAAAGTTTGTTCCTCCACCCCCGCTCCTTGGACGGACTGAAGGATTTTCTGTCTTTCAATTTCTTGGCATAAGTGCCGCGTGTTTTGATTCGGGCGAAATGAAATAGACTCAGAGGCTCGCGTTACCATCTCTGATGTGCCAGTTTTGCTTTTATAATTTTGTTCCTTGTCGTTTCGCTTTTGCCACGGCTGTTTAACAGATTGGAGATATTTTTCTTTTTGAGATATTTGTAAGTGGTGCCTAAGGAGGGTTTGCCAAAATGGTGACGCGAAATTAATTTGACAAGGGAAAAATTAGGCGAAGATGTCATTTTTAGAAATCACGTCAATTGTGTGTTACTTCCTTGTTCTACAAAGAAATATTAAAAGTCCCGTTGTTTTAAATAAATTAGTATTTTTATGGGGAAGATCATGACATTTAAGGATTACTGAGTTGAATTTCTTCCTTCATATTTTCTTCTCACATTTTTTAAAAACATATTTTAGTATGTATCATTATTATTCCTTTGATTATTAATTTAAAAGTAACGCTCTTAAAAGACGTAACAGTTTTTAACGAACTATCTAGAAACCTTGTATAATTAAAAATATTTATTCCGTTAATTTTGAAAAAAAATCCTTTACTAAGGAAAATTATATTTATGAATTTGTGGTGTTTAGGTTAATTCCAAAAACCTTATACGAATTTATACATTTGATTTAAATTTTTAAATTTATTTCAGGGCTTATGAAATTTTTAATTAAAATAAGAGTTGGCATTCGTTTCTGGAAATAAACTTAAATTATGAATATCTTTGTGAGTAGGAGGACGATTAATCATAACCGTGCTCACTTTTTTTTGCGCAAGGTGAATGCGAGTGAAGAGATTCGCTGGACAACTTCCAGAATATTTTGAAGTCACTAAATTTTGACATTCTATTTTAAAACGGCGGCTGATCCTTGTCTGAAACATCTTTCAGGGGACACTAAAAATACCTCATTATGACTGCTTGTAATTAGTAGGTTAATGCATTACTAAGAAGAATACAAGAGGAGCTATTCAATCTAATTCTGAAACCGTTAAGGGCTGCTGTTAACGAAAATAGATGGAGAAAAATTACCCCATTCTTTCTCGGCGGTGAACCCACAATTTTGTCATTTGTTCGCATCAAATCTTTGATTTAACCAGGTCATTCATTTTTACTGGGAAAAATTATTCTTATACCTACGCATAGCTTATTTCTTTTCTTTTGATCCTTTTAAGATGTTTTTTGTGCGATTTGTACCAAAAATATATTTTGCACTATTTGCAAATAATTTTTTTTAGACTAACAACTAGTTTTATTCTTATGTAGAACCAAAAACTTTGTAGCCCCTTACACCCTTTTTCTCAAATGCAAACTTTTATTTCCCTACTTCTGCGAATGCAATAAAAACTTTGATGGATAGGAATTTGAAGCGACTCTTTCATCTGAAAATTAAGAGACACTTATCCCAATACTTTAAATCTAAGCACGTCCTTTATGCAAAGCAGAGAATCAAAACATAGAAAAAAATACTCTTACGATTAGCCATGTTAAGAGTCATTGTGTATTTGATATATATATTTTTTTAACTTTTGAGAGTATCTCTTACGTTTCGCTCGAAAGCGCTTCTTTGTTTCTAAAAAGACACTTAAAAACGGAATGAATTGGAATTGGAAACGGACATAACCTGACTAAAGTTTATTTCTTTCGAGTAGCATTTCTTTCACAACTCCTTTTAAGTGTAAGATTAAAACATTATTTTTCACAAACTTTTTATTTGTTTATCGAATGATTTATTTATATAAATAACGTTAGTAATTGACTATCTGAGTTACTTTAATTTTATAAAAATAATTTACAATTTTAAACTTGTTAAATGATTTACTGTATTTAGTACAATTCAATTCTGAATGGGGGGAATAGAAGCGGAAAGAAAATACTATCAAGAAAGGTTTCACTATTTTGCTTCTAAGCAGTCCTATCTTAAAATAAGTAGAATAAATAAGTGGCTAAGAGGCAAAGTGGTGAACCCGATTTGCGAGTTATTTTCTCTTGTAAGAACCTTAAATAATTTTGCTTATGTATGTTAGAATTACATATTTCTTGTATTTACACATTTTTCTACAAAGAAAATACTCTACTTTCCAGAAAATAAAACTGTCGGATATTTCTATTATTATCTCGCTTTTCTTCTGTGCCTTATGAAAAAATATTTTGGATTAAAATTCATTTTTTAGCTACTGACTTTTGTATTTTAGTTCTTTTAGAGGTAATTATAAACTACTCATTAATTTGATAATTATATTATTCTGCGTACTAAACGAATTGTTTGTTAGCTGCTAATGGTATATATATTTTGCCCTTGTTGAAAGTTAATCTTACGTAGTGAAAACAAGTTTACGCTGCTTCCAATTTGCTTATCCCGGTTCTTCCCCGCTAGCAAGAGATATAACCCCATTGACTTTGTAAAGTAATGGGTCTACTTGTTTTCTCCCAGTTGGTAGGAGATGTACCCTTTTGATCTGGTAAAGTAATGAGTCAAGAGGTTCTTTCGAAGTTATTTGAAGATCTGCCCTTTAGAGGTAATGGGTCGATCTTTTCTTCCTCAATTGGTATATCCTATAGGTTTTTGGAATATATACTATAAGATTTATCCCATTCGTTTTTAGGTACGTCCTATCTGTTTCTGGTATATCTTATAAGTTATATCCTATCTGCGTTGAGGTATATCCTATCACTTTTGGTATATCCTATAAGATATACCTATCTGTTTTGGTATATCCTATAAGATAAGTTAATGTCACACTTTAATTGGATTCTTTATGTTGTGTGCATTTTAAATAAATAAATAAGATATGCCCTATCTGTTTTCCGATATGAACTTACCTGGAGTTGTCCTTCCAGGTCATTCTTGATGGAGATGGTCTTGGCGAGTCTCTCCTCAACATCCCCAGCTCCTGTCCTCTCGGACTCCAGCTGAAGGAACATGTCGTTCTTCTCTTGGAGAAGTTTCACGTTATGGTGTTCCAAGTCCTTCCTGAGCTTCTCTTCCTTCTCCAGGGAGTCCAGGGCCTTCTTGAGCTTGTCTTCCAGCTCCTTGATCTCGTCCTCGGCCTTGGCCATGTTGAGCAGAGGCTTGACCTTGATGTACAGCTTGTACCACAGCCAGTTGCGGAGTTGCAAGAACTTGCGCAAGTTCCTCTGGATGACCAGAAGAGCCACTCTACAAAGAAATAAATTCAATTTAATTCAAGAAGTTTTTCCATGCATTGTAATTGAAAACATTTGTTTTACTTGGAAAGAATTAATGTATAAAATGTAAATTTATAGTCGCATTTGCGTTGATGAAGTAGGCACTTTGTATAACTTAACTTTTATTCGATGTTACTAATTCGTTTAACTAAAATTAATGTCAGATTTTCAACTTGTTTAATGATTTTTATTCATGACTGTATGTTTTAATAAGATTGCTCTTTCCTTAACAAATGATCAATAGATGAACTAACCTCTGTTCTTGCAGCTTCTTGAATTCCCTCTTGGACACATACCATCTGACCCAGGCTTGCAACCATGTCACAATCTTGGCCAAACGGTCATCACGCAACTCTTCAAGACGACCCAAGACACCGGCACGGAAGAATACCTTGGGTGAGCAAGTGGTAAAGTCAGTACATTGGGATGCATAACACGTGCACTATCTGATTTTGTTTTATGTTTCTCGCCGAAAAAGCTAGCTAAATTGCCCAATTGTTAACATTGAAGCCTGCTGCTGTACAGAAAGCAAGCTCATTTTATGAAGACGCTTATTACTGCTTACTGCTGTACTACGTACTGCTTTTGGTTTCATTAACTATTAGATGGTAGTACTTAATTAGCAGTGACACTAATGTAACTTATTTGCTTTTTAAAATTAAAAACAAAATAGTAATAATATTCGAAATTTTAATTTTATTTAAATTAAAAATTTTGGGCGTTGTTCAATAAAACAGGTAACTTTTTAATCAAAACGTATTAATTTGTAAATAATTTTAATATTTACATATAATATACTTTTGTGTTTATAAAAGAGAATTTAGGTTAGAATAATAGAATATCACTACACTAAACTAATAATTTGGTTGTTAGTATAAGGATAGGTATGTTAGTAATTTTTCAAAATGATATATGGAAATTAACGATTAAGGCTTTTCTTTGTCATTTCAAACATATTAATTCAAGAATAAATTAAATAACTTTGAGATAAAATTAATATATTTAAATATATATACTACGCATTTAATTTTATATAAAAGTACGAATGAGTTACCTTTAGTAATTTACGGATTGATAAATATATTAAAAAACAAGAAAAAAATATTTAAAATATTTTTGACAAAGTTTTTAAAAATGCAGCTGGTACAGTTTAGAGCACAAATCGAAATTACGCAACACTGGCTTGAGCAAGCAAACAACAAAAGCTCTTCACCACTGAAGCTGCTAGCGATTGAACACCTATGACGTTACAACTCACCATCCTTGGTAAAACAGGATAAACAGGACAGGGATTTTGAGGAAGTCATACTCCTAAGGAGAATTTGAGGAATTGGGAGGATAAAGGAAAACATATACACATCAGTCAGGATAAAATCGGGATCGGGAGATGATTCTAAAAAAGGGAAACTATACAGAATTCATTATTGTACAGTGAATAGGTTCCAACTAGACGAAAAATTTAACAGTTATGTCACAGACCTTCTAAATCTCAGGATTTAACCCGGAAACACCAAATTTGTAAAAAAAAATTATGGCTAAAATTTGTATAAATTTTTCTGGAATTTGGTTGTTGTGAGTTTTGGGAGAATGTACCAATTGCAAGATTTTCGATAGGTAAACTCTTTCTAAGTGCCACCGTAAGACTATTATTCTCTAAGGTGGAAATCTGGAGAGTTGTCAGATCTGGATGCTACACTGTGATTCTAATTTCAATTGTTTTACGTTTCCATAATTTTTACCTTGGTATTTCCGAGCCTGTAGTCATTCTTGTCGAGTTGGATAGCTTCCAATACGGATTCAGCTACTTTCTTAGCGTCAACGAATCCCTTGGGGACAGCACTGGCGGCTAAGATGGTGTATCTGTAGACAAAGAAAATCAAACTCTTTAGAAGAGAGTCGGATAATAGTTACAAAATGCGTTTAAGCATAGTAGAAAAAATAGCAAACTAGAAAAAATTACAAACTGAAAAAAAAAATTTAAACACATTAATCATATTATTTACATAAATTTAACTATCACAATTTTTAAGAAACGGAAATAGGCTTCTCTTAATACTGAAGTGAAAAACTAAAAGGTTTCAGTCCATCGTTTATAATTACCAAAAATTTAATATCGAACTTGATTTAGTATTAAGGTGCATTTGTATTTGAACCAAGCAGACAGCCAATGAATTTTACTATTTAAAAAAAAAGAAAACGGCACATGAAAAAAAGAATTTTCAAATGTGACTGAAATCAACTTTCAAATTCAAATATCAGCTTCGAAAACCATTAGATAATTTCATTATTCATGGAAACTGAGTAATTCAAGCGTTCATTGAGGTTGACTTAACATTAAATCGTAATGTTTTTCAACTAAACAGAAAATCTAAGAACTTTATTGTTTTAAAAAAACACAAATGAAAAAAAAAAGAACCATCAAATGAAGCGACTGAAATCAACTTTTAAATTCAAATATCAGTTTGAAAAATCACGACAGAATCGAATTATTCTCAAACGCTGAATAATTCAAGCGTTCATTTAAGCTGATTTAAGATTAAATTGTTTCTTGACTCAACATTAAATGTTTTACAATAAAGCAGACAGCCTAAGAATTTTGTTGTTTTAAAAGAACCTTCAAATAGGGTGACTGAAATCAACTTTTAAATTCAATTATCAGTTTCAAAAACCATTCGAAAATCGAATTATTTACAATCACTGCTTACCGTTGTTTGAAGTCAGGGTAGATCATCCTGTTGGGGAATCCCTTTCGGCAAATACGGATTCCTTCAAGTACACCGTTACATGTCAGCTGGTGCATCACCAATGCAGCATCAATAACACCTGTGGGGACGGAACACACGTTAGGAACACAGAAAACTGAATATATTCAGTCAAACCTTGTTAATCCGACACCCAAGGTACGTACAGAAGTCGTTCGTCTTTGTTTCTGCTTCTCTTTGTTTGTCTTAGGGTTTTTCGATAACAAATTATTGCTAAATACGACAGGACGAGAAACGCAATATAATTCGAATAAATTTTGCAATACGGATTAACGAGGTTGACTTTAGTAAATACGTCAGAACAAGTTAGTTCATCTATATTTCTTCTTTTCTTCGTTCGTCTTATTGTTTTTCGATTTATACGAACACACTATTGCTAAATACGACAGGGGGGAGGGACGCAATGCAGTTCGAATTAATTTTATGATCCGTATACGGATTACTGAGGTTCTACTGTAGTAGATACGTCAGAACAAGTAGTTCATCTTTATTTCTTCTTTTCTTTGTTCATATTAGCATTTTTCGATTTATACGAACACATTATTTGCTAAATTCGACATGATGGGGAGCTCAATATAGTGCGAATTAAATTTATCACCCGTATGCGGATTAAAAAGGTTCGGCTGTAGTAAATGCGTCAGAACAAGCGTGAGTTTTCCCTAAGCAATAACACATACTTATGTATAGTTATGTAACGGAATTAAAGCAGTATTTTTAGAAAATTTAGCGATGCATTAAAGTTAAACAATAAAGTTTAGGTTTTATAGACATGGTTATACTTTAAAATGGATCTATATATTTGGTCGAAACTGCTTTCTCCAGTATTCTAACTACTCTCTTTTTTCCTAGATTAATAAAACGAAATATCCAACTAAACATTTACATTAAATAACTTTATTTTAGTTCATTTTGTGAGAAAGCGTATTCCAGTGCTATTTTTGAGTGCAACATAATTACATGTGCTTATATTAGTAAAATAGGTAAGAATTCGGAGATTAGATTTCTTATCGACTTTTTTCTTTTTGTAAATTGAACGATATTTCTATGACTATTGTATGAACACAAATTAAACGTACGACTATTTTTTTTACATGGTAGCATAAAATTCACCTTAAATCGTTAAAAGTTCATCTACAGTTGTTACATAATATTATGTTAAATAAAATATTTATTTCAAATCATTAAAAAACATGCTTGTATAAAAGGGTTTTTAAATAAGGAAAAAGGGAAGTGAGAGGTTGGCAGTAAGGTTTATGTCAAAATAATTCATACTCACCAAACATATTTTCAGATTACTAATATTAGAAACATATCTAAATGTCAAATTTTGTAGCTGTTTGCGAATTAATACCATATTACATAAAATTATTTTCTAAATCACTACATAGCGGGAAAAATATATATAAAAAATTTTAATGCTAAAATGTCAAAAAGCAAAGAAAGCTACGCGTCTATGAAAATTTAAGCTCTATGCTATAAGTGCTAAAAATTAAAAGCTATTTTTTTAAATGCTTAATTTCAGTTTAGCAAAATAAAAAAAGTAACTAAATCTTTTGCATAATTTTGCCAAGTAGCTAAGATTTTTTTTGCAAAATTTTTCCAAGCGTATTAGCTAAAAACAAATCTTTTGCATAATTTGATAAGCGTTGTAGCTAAAGATAAACCTTTTTCTTAATTTACCAAGCGTTTTAGCTGAACATATTTTTTTGCAGAATTTTACAAAGAGCTGTAGCTAAAAAAATTAATCGTTCGCATTTGCCAAGCGTTGTAGCTAAAAATAAATCATTTGCATAATTTTGCCAAGCGTTGCAGCTAAATCTACGGAGGCAGCAGCAGCTGTAGCCGATGAAGCACGGAAGGCTTTCTTATTTATTCTCCAGATATCTTACCTGGTGACTTAGTTTCGTTAGGGATGATGCAACGAACGAAGTGGGGTGCAGTGCTACGGAGAGTAGCCATCAGCTTGTTTAATTGTTCCTGTTTTTGTTACAGGAAAAGAAAAAAAGTTAATGTTGTTAGATAGATAGAGTGCCTAGCTACCGTCTCCATTGATGATCTTGACGATTGTAGTATGGGTATAAACCGGCGGAAGTTCGTATGTATTAAAATGGGAAAAGGGTAGATGGTTGCATTCATTGAATCAAAAGGATAGATCTCATGAAAAAAAGGAAAGTTGTTGCAAAAATATTAATAAAACTGGATAGAATACTTCGAGAATGGATAGGGAAGTAATTATTAAAAAAAACCACGTGAAATGTTAATTTCAATGACTACAGATGTCGATTTCTTCAAATATTTGAGTGCACAAATTAAGCCATCATTCATAATCCTTTAAAGCGAATTGTTAACGAATTCCTGTTGTTTGTTTTGACATCAACTGAGAGTTTGCGAAGAAATGGACACATGTAACTATCGAAATAACCAGTTCACACGTTAACGGATGGAACTAAAAAAAGAAAACAGGGCAGGTTTAAAAATTTGTTTCGGGAAAGAAGGCTTTAAGTCAGGAGAGAAGACAAGTCCAAAAACCATCTAAGGGGTTCTTTTTTATTTATTTTTTTCAAAAGTTACCTGGCTGTTTCAACTCGTTGGGAATGATACAACGTACAAAGTGAGGCTGAGTGCTGTGCAACGAAGCCATCAATCTATTAAGCTGTTCCTGTAGTTGACAAAAGTGAAGCAAACACTGGTTAGCATTGCTTTTTTTTGTAAGAGACACACATATTGCTTAGTATAACAAAGAGCCAAGAAGAATCAGAAATCAACGCATTAAATTATAGATGAATCAAACTTTTGCCTAGTTTCACATAAAAACGTGAAATATTTTAAATAATACCATATAATGCTAATATATTTTTAAAATTTATGATTCTTCTTACACACACATAAGCAAAGCATTTTTTGCTAAAATATACATATAATAATGTTTAACTTTTAAAAAATTTTGCGTAAATGAAGCTAAAGCAATATTCATTGCATCGAATTAAAGCAAAATTAAACATGGGCAGCATAGTCAAGCATTTTTATATCTAAATTTAGCAATACTAGAAATTTAAACTATGAATTTACTAACAAAATTATTAATGACTAATTTATCGTGGTAAAACTGCTGCTGCTAATCTAATAAGCGTTGCCTAAATTTAAATAATTGAACGGAAGTGTTCTTGTTAAATTTAAATTCAAAAACTGAGCAAGCTACTTATATCTGCTACTAGCTAAACAAAAACGACAACGCTAGAAGCTGTTAATGGCAAAATTTTAAAGCTAAACTATAAAACTAGAAGCTGTAGCTGGCGATATTGTGTGCAATGGATTATAAATCCATCAAATTAATGTGCATAATTGAATAAAATAGCACTCAGTTCCTTTTGTATCAACTACTTATGATCTTCCTCTTTTCCCATTTTGTATAACTAGATAAAATGCAATTAAATGAATTTAGTTCTATTTATATACAGATCAATTAAAGAATAATTTCTATAGATATAGACTTTTCATACATATACACATTTATAAATAAAAAAATATATATATAATGATGAAACCATTAAAGATTAAAATAAATAATATATTTTATAAAAAAATTAATTTGTTATTTTTCAAATATAGAAAATATAAGACTAGAAGTGTAAATTAAGTTAATGCAGTATACAATCACATTTTGGGATCTTTCAGAAACTATCACTAGAGATTTCGAAGAAAATAACATTACATAGATGGTATAAAACGCGTTTTAATGAAGGGGGAGCTACTGTATTTATAAATTACTGCATACAATAAATTTGGTTATAAATGTTTTTAAAGAAAGAAGAACGTCCTTACCAGAGCATGATTACCGAATTGTATAACAAATTAATGGTTTACAATATTAATTATCGAAAGGCTACAATTACTAACTCATAATTCGGCACTAGGTATATCACCCTGGAATGGTTAATAGACATAACTGATTGTAACATCACAAAGTGCTATCAGGTCAAAATCGTTTTGCATGAAAATCTGAATCAGGTCCCGGTCTGGTTAATAACCATAACTAGTTGCAAGGGAGCATCAGATCAAAGTCTCTTTGCTCTAAAGTCCTAATCGGGACCTGGTCTAGTTAACAATCACAACTGGTTGTAATATCACATGAAGGCATCAGTTCAAAGCCTTTTTGCACTAAAATCTGAATCGGGCCCTTGTTTAGATGGCTGCAATAGCGCAAGGGGACATCAGATCAAAGTCTTTTTTCAGTAAAATCTGAATCAGGTCTAGTTGACCAGGTATAACTGACAATCGTAACTAGAAACTAATCCTTCTTACCCTGTACAAGCCAGATACAGTCTGGAAACCAGAACCCTTCTTCCTGCCTCCGCCTCCCTTGCCTCCAGCTCCCTTGTCGTCGCCACCTCCAAGACCTGGATGGTCCTCGAAGATCTCTTGCAGCAACTTGTTGGAGCCCTTCTTGCACTGGTCGACGACAGTGTCGTTGACTGGATCCTTGTTCTTCTCTAGCCATCCGGTTATGTTGTAAGGTACCTGTGGAAGAAATGGTTGATGCCTTAGCTTAAATTTGTACAAACAGCTGCTCAAATTTCACGATAACTTTGTAAAATATGCTCCGATTTTTTTTTTATAATTTTAGTAAATTTGTATCTGAGAGTGTACGCATCTTGTAAAGTCACATGACCTCTCGAGGAGGAATGTCAAAAGGGACGAAATTGGTTTGACGATTGAAGAATCCTCAATAGAGATACTTGTATTTCTGGACTAAGTGAGATTTAGTTATATTTCTGGACTGAGTAGGACTTAGTGAGACTTATACTTCTTAAAGATCGGATAATTTTCAAGAAAACGGTCATAAAAGTGCATATTTTTTGTTCCTGAAAGTTATATAAAATCTGTTTATAAACAACGCATGTGTATTCATTTTTAATTTTTTATTTGTTTTCAGCTTTAAATTTAGAAAAATTAGTTCATAATATTGGCGTTTTCATTGGTGGATTTAAGTTAGTTTTAATCATATTGGGCCCGTTACAACTGAACACTGCACCCATTGGTGTTTTAATTGTGAATATAAGTTAGTCTGAATCTAATTGACGTGTTACTACTGAACTCTCTAACCCGACAATATCATGGGAGGAAAAAATAGAGGCGAAACCTCTACCCGTCCATTTCACAAGAGCGAGAAGGAAGGGGTTAATAACGCTTATTTAATTCAACCCCTGAGTGTACATGAACAAATTTATTAAGGAAAGTAATAAGAAGTAAAGGTTATACTTACAGTTCCGGCGTAGTGAGCAATGGCAAAGTGAGCTTGCTCTTGACCGGGCTTGGGTGGCTTGGGCTTGCAGAAGTTGGGATGTTTGCCCAAGTGGTTGGCGTTCAACTTGTCACTGAAAGTCTTATCAGTGGCTTTGGGAAACATACTCTCCTCCTCAAGGATGGACAAGATACCCAAAGGCTGAGGAAAGCAATCATGAGATGAAGTATGTAATAATATAATATCCTAATTTATATATTTGCAGCTCCGGACATAATCCCGACAGGACATAATGCCGACAAGGAAAGAATGCCGACAGGGACGAATTTCCGACAGGGTTGAAAACCCGACAAATCAATACATTAATGTCTTTATGTTTAATTAAGGGAACTTTAATTACTAATTTTTGCATTTGTGGGATTTCGGCTGCCGGATTTTAGCTTGTCGGGAGAGTCCCAGCTTGTCGGAGAGTGTCCCAGACCCATATATTTTTGTAAAGAGTGAGAAAATTGTAAGAGGTTAATTTTGATACATTTTACACGACATTTGAGTAAGTTACTTTTGTATTAAAAAAAAACTAAAGTACATGTTTTCTTAAAAGTTGAATGTATATTTTCACAATTAATTTATCTTTAAAAAAATAATATTAGGTACATTTAAAAGTTTTTAAAATTTCAAGTGCATAATACTTTATAGATAAAATTTCACTCTTTTAACAAATTTACAATAAGAATTGTCAACTCTGGATATGCATAGTTATTGGCATTACACAAAATCTTATTTGACAATGTATAAATGAAATGCCAAATAAAGCATAGCTTGGTAGTATTAAAAAGCTAAGTGTGCATTATGCTAAACTTGTTACTGCTATCAATGTTATCTTTAATTACAATAAAGCTTAAACAGTGACAAATTTTTTAAAGCTGAAATTGCATAGACATAAAGCTTAAGCAACATGTAATAATAAAACACGTGTTTAAGAACTTTATTTTTAAATATATATATGCGGAACAGAAAAGGAACACATGCTATTTACCTTCTCAATGAGTTCAATGCAAGCAAGCAGATCGAGTCCAAAATCAATGAAGACCCAATCAATACCTTCACGCTTGTACTCTTCCTGTTCAAGTACAAACATGTGATGGTTGAAGAACTGTTGCAGCTTCTCGTTGGTGAAGTTGATGCAAAGCTGCTCAAAGCCGTTGTACTGCGGTGCAAGGAAGCGAGAAAGCAAAAAAGCCATAATGAATGAGCGGCAATGAAGCACTTTGGTCTCTGGTTGCTGGTGTAGGGTGCTGTTACCTCGATAATTTTTTTAACTATATTTTGCTTGGATATAGCTATTATGCTGATTGTTGCAATGTCTCATCTAATTTCCAGTTCTTTACTTTTGATAGAACTAAAAATCCTGGTTTAGAAGTGTTTCTTTAAAAATCGGTAACAACCTAGCCTATTTTTTTAATAGAATTGAAAATCCTTCTTCAGACGTTGTTTTAAATCGGTAACAATTGAGCCCATCTTTTGGAAAGAACTAGAAATCCTGGTTTAGACGTGTGTTTTTTTAAATCGGTAACAATCAAGCGCAGTTTTGGATAAAACTCGAAATCCTGGTTCAGAAGGTAACAACCCACCCACACAAGTAACAGAGAGCAAAATTCACAAAAGCAAACCAATAAGCATCTGTAAAGAAGCACATGTATGTGTTAGGTGTTTCAAAAGCGAAAAGCGGCCCCTGGACTAAAGCAGAGAATAGCCAAAAGTGTTTGCGAACAGCGTTTCGTTGTCATGGGTCATCCTCTTTAATACCTTCTCAATGAGTTCGATACACGCAGCCAGATCGAGGCCGAAGTCAATGAAGACCCATTCGATACCCTCTCGAGTGTATTCTTCCTGTTCCAGCACGAACATGTGATGGTTGAAGAACTGCTGTAGTTTTTCGTTCGTGAAGTTGATGCAGAGCTGCTCAAACCCATTATACTGAGGGAAGGGAAAAGGTGAGAACAAGGCTGATAATACCATTCACAGGGGGATGGAAGAATAGCGACAAAGATAAATTGAGGAGAATATTGTCGATAATAATACTTAATTTTTTAAAACAAATTTATTGTTTTCCGTGTTCTGATCTATTGTACTTCTGTAAAGGATAAGTTTGCGATACATTATATTTTATAAATTAGAACTGTTGCATACCTAATATAGAAGTTATAAAGTGAATGTCATTACATTTATTCATTCGAATATGCGTGTGCTGTAAAAATACAAAACGTATTTTTGTTTGAGGTTCATAGATATATCTTGTAGATTTACAAGATTATTTTATGCATCTAACACAAGTAAACTACAAGAAAATTCAATAAAACTTACGGTTTTAAACTTGCAACCAAGTTGTTAGAATATATCCGTAAATATGAGAGTTAGAGATGTGCAAGGATCTTCATGCCGAATAAACTGATTGGTTTGGAGAGTTTTAAGTTTACTAGAAAAAGTTATATAACCAGCAAAATGGAGATTTCTACTCAGAACTGCATTTTTTTTGTAAAATGTTTTTTTGTAACATTCAATTTTTTTTATATTTACCCTATTTTTTTCACAGTGTTTAGTGCGATATGTGAAAGATGTGGTGCTCAAATACTCACGTCGAAGATCTCAAAACCGGCAATATCCAGTACACCAATGAAGTGCTGTCTCTTTTGCTGAGTGTCAAGAGTCTTATTCAACCTCAGGACCAACCACTTGAAGATCCTGTCGAAAAAGGCCTTAGCCAAACCACCGATGGAGCTCTCGACCTATAGGGATGACAAATAAAAATATATTGTAGTGTTTCTCCTAGTAGAATCTGGATGTCACATCAACAAGACATTTAATTGAGATACAACATAGAAGCATTTTGTATTTATTTATATACTATCGAAAAGTGCAAAATATGCAGCAGAGATAGTCCAAATCTATACAAATGACAAACAATGTTCTTTAAGAACTAGAATAGTCCATTTTCTAGTTACTTCAATACATAAAATTCTTATAGTACGGATAACAGACAGACGAAAAAGTATAAAAAATATCATCTGATGTCCTACTTTTCAAATAAAAAAAATAATTTTTATAATCAATCCGATAAAGTTTAAATTATATCAGACTGTCTTATAAAGGACGGATAGACAGACAGTCAGGAAACAGATCCATCTGGTTTTTTAGACAACTTGAAGTTATGGAATTTTTAGAAAATTTACGAATGAACGAAAAGAAATTATTGAATATTATGAAATTTGATATGCTAATGTAATGTTTTTAATAATATTTTTCTCATAATAAAATGAGTACTCCTTTTAGAACGAATTTCATTTTTGACAGTGAATAAAAAATCCCTCTCAAAGTCCTCCTACCCACCTGAGTAGCCGATCGACCCTGTGTCACCATCTCAGTACCGACTTTGATCTTGGGCTTGCACAAGTTCTTGAACAGATCGCCGGCGCTGACGCCCAGCAACTGGGCCACCTTCTCTCCGGCCTCTGTGCCATCAGGTTCGGCCTGCTCTTCCCTCGGCCTCTGCTTGAACTTCATCTCACCCAAGTGCATGCAGGCTGCTGTCACCTTGTAGATCTCATCCTTGTAATCCTGGCTGAAGCCAAGGATGTCGAAGGCTTGCTGTTGGTTGATTTGAGGGGATATAGATTAATGAGTTGGTTAGGAATAATGATGACACATTGCAATTGGATCCCGTCGGTCGTAAAAGGAATTTATCCACGTCTGTTTGTAACGAGTTTTTTGGTGATTTTATGCGCTTGTTTCACGCTCTAGATGCTACACTGTTAAACGTTTTGGTACTTAATTGCACCGTAATCCTAGAACTTTCTAGCTGCCACCACTATTTGGAGCGTGGATTTATCAATGTTGTGGTAAAACCATAACTTTGATGCACCGCAAAAATGGTGAACCAAATTTTTAACAGTGTAGGTACGTTAGTTGTAGCGAATTCTCGATAATATTATGCGCACTACACAGTTAAAAGATTTGGAGCAAGATTGCACCGGAACCCTGGAACTTTGTAACTGCCACCACGATTTGGAGTGCTGATTTACCACTTTTGCGGTGCATCAAAGTTATTGTTTTACCACAAAATTGTCTACGCTTTAAATAGAAGTTGCAGCTAGAAACTTCCAGATTCCGGTGCAATCTTGCAACAAACTTTATAACACTGAACGACGACATTGCAATTGTATCTTGATGGTCGAAAGGGAATTTAGCCACGTTCGTTGTACACTGTTAAAAATTTTGTGCTTGGCTTCACCATGATATTGGTTCCTAGTAGATGCAACTGCTGAATGGTGAAACGTTCCACCATATTTTTGGTATTCGGCTGAACCATTTCTCAGGTTTTTGTTTCCAAATCCAGAAAAATGGTTCAACCAAACACCGAAAAAAAGGTGAAACATTTCACCATTCAGCCGTTGCAGCTACTAGGAACCAATATCATGGTGAAACCTAGCACCAAATTTTTAACAGTGTAACGAATTCTAGGTAATTTTATACGCACTTCACAGTTAAAAATTTTGGAGCAAGATTCCATTTTGGTCTATATTATGAGTGTAATATTCTATTTATGAAAGGATTTCTCTTCGGTCGTTATTTTTTTCATTTTGACGGGATCCAATTAAAGCTTAGCTTAGATTGCAGAAACATTCTTGGTAATATTATGCGCTCTAAACGCTATAGCTTATTTTTGATTTTAAAAAAATCGACTGTCCATTTTTGGTTTATATTATAAGTGTAACATAAGAAACTGTATTTATAAAAGGTCGTTGGCATTTTCTTTTTGACGAGATCCAATTAAAGCTTAGCTTAGATGTCAGAAACAATCGACCTTCCGCTTTTGGTCCATATTAAGCGTGTAACTTAAAAAAAACCTTCATTTAAAATAATCGCGTCAAATTTTCGGTTTTAAACCGGCAACTTGGTTGCCAGAATTTAACCGTAAAAAAGGAAACTTTCTGCTTTTATGTACGGTTAATTTCAGTTAAATAAGGTTTTGTCTCGTAAAATTTTCGTAGTTTTTTAAGCTGAGAAATGGTTTTTGCGTCAGGCGAATGTACCGAAAGAGTTTCGAAAGAGTTCACAGCGAAAGAGTTCGAAATTTATTAAGGTACTGAAAGAGCTTTAAAATATATTTTAAACTATTACTTTAAAATATATTACTAAGCTATTACTGAAAATTTCAATTCGGATATATAAGAGTCAATTATATAGTTTCATAGGACTTTTCTACTGAAGAAACATGTTTTCATGAAAAAACTCAAGAGAATATACAGATGAAACACAATTAAATATAACATGGAAATAAATAGTAAAAGAAAAAGACCTCTAATTATAAGCAGATAGGCATGCAATAGCTGAGGAAGGGATTTCGTTTAGGTTCTGTATAATTGAGTCATGCATTGAGCCAGCCACAAATTTGCCTAAAGCAGAATAAGCATTAATAAAAAAATTACTATAAAGGTACTTTTAAGTACCTTATATATAATTAAATTAAAAAGCTTGAATAAAAAAGTACATTTTAGCAGCTAAAAGCAAAAGCAAAAATTAAAAATAATGCCACACAAAAGCAAAAAATAAATTAAAAATTTAAAAAAAATAACAAAAGCAACTGCAAGCCAAATTTGCGAAAGGCCACACCATAAGCCTTTTTTCGTTGAAAAAAAAAACGGTATTATTTGCAAAAGTACTTTTAAAAGTTATTGCAACAAATGCTCAAAACTGTCTGGTTTTAATTTAATTAAGCATATAATTTAAGCAATTGAAAGTATCCAGCAGCAATAGTTTTTTTAAATTATTTTCCTAGCAGAAAAGCTGAGAATAATGCAGCTGACACTTTTCATGGCTATGGCACCGATTCATAAAACTGGCTTACTTTCATTTAATAAAGCATATAATTTAAGCAATTGCAACAATCCAATGGTAATGACGTTTTCTTTTTTTTTATTGCAGTAAAGCCGGTAGCAACACTGCGACACTTTTCTAAGCTATTGGAACACACGCATAAAGCTGGCAAACTTTTATTTAAATAAGCATAAAATTTAGGCAATTGCAATTATTCAGCAGCAAAAGCGTTTTTCCTTCTTTGCAGCGAAGCTGAATAATAACACAGCGGCACTTCGCTAAGCTATTGCAACACACGCATAAAGCTGGCCAAGTTTAATTTACTTAATCATAAAATTTAAGCAATTACAATAATCCAGCAGCAAAAGCGTTTTCCCTTCTTTGCAGCGAAGCTGAACACAGCGGCAATTTGCTAAGCTTTTGCAGCAAATGTATAAAGCCGGCTTAGCTTAGCGTTTGCTCAATCTATCGTAGATACTCACATCGGTGTCTCTCATTTCAGAACCGTCATCAAGGCCAGGGATTTCTACCTTACCCTGAGATTGGAAATGATAATCGTAGATATCGTTGGACAAAAGACATTTTTCTGGTTGAAAAAACAAAAAGAAATAGTTACTATTTCGACAAAAATTCAATTCCTACCAAAAAAGAAAAACCCAGTACGAAGTGATAGTTCTAGCACTATTTCCACGATTCTTTTAAAAAGTACCTGCTATAAAAATAATACCATGGCATTTTCGGATGAAGCTGTGGCAAATTTTCGATGATAAGGCTCTTAACTTGAAGGAGGAAGTAAATATGTTCCGCATATTTGGAATATCATAAAGTGGCATTGAAATTCTGTAGTTAGGAAAAATAGTGGGAGAGTTCGATATGTGTTCCGTATATTTGGAACATCATAAAGTGGAATTGCACTTCAGTAGTTAGGAAAATAATAGGTGAGTTGAAAAGAAGAGACAGTGTAAGAAGACATCAATTAATGTTTCCGGAAGTGTTCTCAATTCGATGGTTGAGTATAGGAAAGAGTGACTCAGAGTAGATGTTTAAGGGATTCGGTAGGAGAGAAATAGAATGGCCTTCGACTTTTCAGTATTTTTTACTGAATTTACTTACGTCGGTGAGCCTAACTTCTTCTGAGTCGTCCATACTGGGGATCGTAATCTTACCCTGGGACACAAAGTGATAGTCATAGATATCGTCCGACAACAGACATTTGCCTTTAGGAGAAGAAGAAGAAAAAAACATTCGACAATCTTTTCATTAACACCTCAAAACATTTATTTATGTAGTTAGATATTATGCCATAAAAATATATGTCGCCGTATGCATTTGCTGGTGAAGGGGGACATTGTTTGATACCCAATTTCTTCCCACGCCAAATATGACGTGTAGTGTTGAGGATCTTTGAAGCTAGTGGTACTGCTCCCGATACCCGCAAGTTCACACATCAACCACAAATCCTTTGAGCAATTGTTTTTATGAAAGTATTGATCACAAAAAATATAAGTAAAAAATATATATCATGCCAAACGTATTAAAGTTGCAGAAAAAAAAATTAGATTTTGAATAAACCACGTGCTTCCGCATTTTTTTTCGGTCTCTTTTGTTTGGCTTTACTTACGTCTGTGAGCCGACACTCTTCAGCGTCATCCATACTAGGGATCTCAATTTTACCCTGAGACACAAAGTGATAGTCATAGATATCGTCCGACAACAGACATTTCCCTTGTAAAGGTAAAAAAAGAGAATACAATTCCAGATGTGTTCACAAAAGAAAAATTTCTCTTCAAGATAATAAATCGATTTTCAATCGAATATAATCGAAAATAAATCGATTATTAATCGAAAATAATTAAAAAATAAATAGATTAATAATTGAAAATAAGTCGATTGTTAATAGAAATAAATCAATCTCAGATTCTTATTTTTCTTAGCTATGAATTAAAATAGATTTAATCGATTTATTTTGAGTAATATTTTTGAATTTTAGTTAACTAGATTTAGATTATTTTTGCAGCATCTTGCTATGGAAAATACTTAGGTAGTCGTGAATATGTTTGTAGTGCGTCCAACGGAATAAAATGAATGACAAACATTCAATTTTTTTTGCAGAATAAGGAGTGTTGTTTATGATTTTTTTACAATTTCAAACTATTGTATTGTATAAACGTATTAATGTAAAGTTATAATTTTAATAAGTTGTAATAATAAGTTGTCGTTAATCAACTTATTTGTCCTGTGGAGTATGTTAACCTACATGGAGTAAGTGACCTAATCAGTCACATTGTTAAAGTTGTTTATTTTATCTGATATAAAATTTAAGCAGGTAGTTTTAATTTTTTTGGAAATCTTTGGAAAAAGTTTTTGAGCCAAATACTTTTCATAAAAGGAAAAAACTATTAGGTACAAAAACATATAGAAAAATAAGAACATATATATTCAACTAAAATTTTAAAAAAATTTAAAAATCAGCATAAAAAATACTAACATAGAAATACTATACCAATTTAATCAAATAATACTTCGACAAAATTATATAAAAAGAAAGCAATTAGCATTTATTTAATATTGTTTTAGAACTGGAAAAATAATAAGTATGCAAAATTAGTTGTCTTAACTAAGGTCAAGCCGAAATGCTACTATAAATGTAAATGCTAATTAAAGAACCAAAAAAAATTGATAATTAAACTAACATAAAAATTAATATTATTAATTTTAAGTATATGTAATAAGTTTACTTTTAATAATGAATTATATGCTCATTAAAGCTTTCATAATTATATATTATGTTAATTAAAGTTCTCGCATTACCTTTGATATCGGGAACACCACCAGACATCAGTTGGTAGAAAATGTGGTAAGAACGTTCAAGAGATTGTTGGGAGATCACACGAGCTTTCTCCAGCAGATCTGTAAAGAAAATTATTTCCAAACTTAAAACTCAAACTACTCGAATAAACAATAAAAATATCCGTATAGTAGCACACATATCGTATGATGTTATTCTGATGTCAATCCGATATCATCCTGCACTTGCAATATAGAATTGACATCGAGAAGGATCGCATGATATCTTGTGCTAGTATGGATATACATTTAGAAAAGTTCAGTATCTTTTTTCATAAACCCAACCAGTAAAATACTTATCTTTTTATTCTTTACAATTTAAACTATGTTTTGTAATTTCTTTAAGACAATTAATAATCGGGGTCTAATTTCTATTAAGATTCATTGTTTGTTTTATAACATTATAAGAAAATAACTATAAACCGTACGAACGTACGCAGGATATTTTCAAACATTTCAAGACCCATATCACAAACAGTTTATTTTTGAATTACGAAATGTGAGGTACAAATTTCAGAAAGTGAAATTTAATGGCTTTCTTTTGAACAAATACATTAACCCTATGCGGGATAAGCAAATTGGGTGAAATGTAAACTTGTTAACACTGCATGAAAATAAAATTTTATTTTTGAGTTAAAAATTTAAATTATTTACACTTTTAAAATTTTATTTCTGTGTCAAGTAATTATAAATGATTCCTTCTTACTTGAAATTTAAAAATTTAGTAAGATAACAAAATTTAAGATTTTTTTCCAAAAATTATGTGGTCTTCTAAAGCCTGACTGTCAGGTGACGGTTTTATACGTTTGTATCCCACAAAGAGTTAAATAAGTTGTACATAAGTGAATGTTCTTCACCTTACACTCTTAAAACAAAAGAGTAAAATCCACTCCTATAGGGGAAGTGCATTTTCGGCACGGAAAGGAGTGGAAATTAACTCAGACTGAGTTAAAACCACTCGTTTGTTTTAAGAGTGTAGACACAAGGGGCTAGTGTATTTAAGATAAATCATTAAGATCTTTTTTTTCTCATAAGTTTAAAAATCCGGACTTACATGTTTCAATATCGGCACCAGCAAGTTTTCCCATGGGACCGAAGTGAATACGGATGAATTTACCCTAGAACAGGACAGAAGTTGAGTATGCAATATCTTTACGTGAGTATTTTAAATAAAAATATCATGTAAAAAGTATTTAGTTTATACTTACGAAACGGGAAGAGTTATCATTCCTCACAGTCTTAGCGTTACCGAAGGCCTCAAGAACAGGGTTAGTTTGCACGACTTGATCCTCCAAACTTGGCTGAAAATAGACGATTTTGTCAGTCAATTGGCCATAGTTAGTAAAATTTGTATTTCGAATTTATTTCAAAAGCCATATTAACACTAACCGAAACATGCTTGTTTTAGTATTAAATGTGGTTTTAGATGTTTAATTTATTGTTTCTGGGTGGTTCTTTTAATTTTGAAACAAGGTTTTGGTAAGTTCATTAAATAAACTTCATGCGTTTAAAAATAATACTTTATTTTTGAAAGCGTTTGTATGCTTTTCTGCAAGATTGGTAAATTTGTCGAAATGTTATATTACGCTGCACAATTTGTGCTTGGTTTCACCATAATGATGGTTTCTATTTGTTTCAACAGCGAACAACAGTGATGCGTGCCGAACACAGTTTCAACAGTGGTGAAGTGTTTCATAGTGTTTTTGATATTCGGTTGAACCCTTTTGCTGGTTATCGAAACAAAAACCTGACAATTGGTTCAACCGAATACCTAAAATAGGACGAAACATTTTACTACACAGCCGTTGCCGATACTAAGAACCATATTTTTGGTAAAACCAAGAACTACATTTTAACAGTGTAACAGATGTAGAATTCGTTATTTTTGGATGGTACTTTTAATTTTGAAACACAATTTTGGGCAAGTTCATTTAAATAAACTAACAAGTTTTATTTTTGAAAACGTTTTTATGCTATTCTATAAGCTTTGTTATGTCTGTTATGTTATTCAATACGAGTTTTAATCTATTCTATAGGTAATTTTGTCTAATTATATTATGAGAGCAACTGCTCTGATTTATAGTTTTAAGATATAGTGAGTTTTTGAGACATAGAGTTATAGATACTTACTCCCTTACTCTTTACTTCACCCTTCTTGGTGGAAGCGCCGACGTTGGCGTAGTACGCAATTACCTTCTTCGTGTTCTCAGTCTTTCCGGCACCAGACTCTCCTCTGGGGGTAGAAAGAAAGATTTTCGTTAAATAATATTCGATATAGCGTTTCAAATGAACGTCAAAACAATATTCGTTAACAGTTTCGTTATTCGTTGAAAAAGTTGAAAAAGCTGTTTGTTACTTCAATAAAATGTTAGGTTTTTATAAAAAAAAATATTTATCACTCTTTCAAATCTGTAAACTGTTAAAAATTCCGCACTTACTTTCACCAAAACTAGAGTTCCTAATATCTGCAACGGCTGTGTAGTGAAATGTTTCGCGATATTTTTGGTATTCGGTTGAACCTTTTTTCACGTTTTTATTACCAAAGCCTGAAAAATGGTTCAACCGAATATCAAAAATATGTTGATGTACATTTTCCCACTCAGCCGTTGCAGCTGTTAGAAACCATTCTTATGGTGAAACCAAGCACACAATAATTTTTAATAGCGTAGGTCATCACTTGAAGTAAGAACTGTTCGGAAGTAATTTTCCCTTGAATAGTCCCAAAATGTGAAATAAAAAAAGTTATTATTTTCGCGCAATCTTAAGATAATAATTTCTTCCGTAACCTCATTCCTTTATTAAAAACGTAAATTTAATTTATTTAACCCTTTCAGTCCCAATGATAACTTGGCATTATCATTTTAGAATTTTTTTCTGATCGTCTATAGCCATTTATGATATCAAAAAGCACATCATTCGATTCTTCAAACTTTTTTCGATTAGAAAATATTTTTTATTAATCCCAATAGATGCCAGCCCTATTATTTTTTTTTAATTATGATCAAAAAATGATGATGCCAAAATTGGAAA
Organism: Oedothorax gibbosus; assembly: GCA_019343175.1. NCBI lineage: Eukaryota > Metazoa > Arthropoda > Arachnida > Araneae > Linyphiidae > Oedothorax > Oedothorax gibbosus. Next base: position 13,174,071 of record CM033277.1, on the reverse strand, counting down.
AATGATTATCTTCGTTTGTAAGAGTTCAATTAATAAGATTTACTTCTACCCATAAAAATTATGTTAGTTAATAAGTTAGTAGTTAATAAAAATATGACAATAGTTTTAAATACTTACGTAATCAACATAGACTGGTTCTCCCTGTCTGTAAGAGAAAATACGTGCATTAATTTCAGATGTTCCTTGGGGGAAATATTAATTAAGATTCACTATTTGTTCTAACAAAAGATATTTTAAAATTGAAATTTGTTTTTATTAAAAATACGAATTTTCAAAATAAAATATTCTTTGTTAAAATATAATTATAATAATTCTGCAATTTACTTGATACCCTCTATTTTTAAAAAAAATTATTAGCAAAATATTGGTTAACAGTCATTTTAAAGCAAAGTTATACTAAATTTATTAACTCTAAACTATAAAATTCTTTGTTTATATACAGGTTTGTTTATTTGAAAATAAGCTTTGTACAGAGAAATAAAATACGTTATTAGACTTTAATTAATGTTTATTTATGTATTTTGTTTAAATACTTTAAATTTGAATACAGAATTTTATTTTCGAATGAAAAAATTAAACGTACAATTACAAAACTACTAATATGCTTGCAAATTTGAGAAATTTTGCAAAACTTTTTAACGCAACACTTTCTTATTGTACTGTTTTTTTAGAGTCCATAACTATAGTTTTTTATTGCAAAAGTATACTTTTTACTTGACACAACCCTCAGAAATATTGTTGCTTTTGCATATTATATAAATGTTATGTTTTATTCAAAAAAATTAATAAGTCTTAAAACTTTGCCTTAGAAATCCATTTACACGAATTCCCAAAGTAGCATTTCTTTCTCCCTTGCATGAAAATATTTATTTATATTTTTATAATGTATTTTATAACTTATTATTTAAAATATATGCTTCGAAAAATGTGTATCTTACTTTAGTAAAAAAATATTGTAAAAAAGCAAACTCAGTTAATTGTGATAATTTGTGACATTTCTTTATTGAGAAAGATTTCTTAGTCTCTGTCTTCTAACTAACAAGAATCTGCAGTATTTTATTCTTAAGAAGAAAAAAAAACATGTTCGTCATCAATGAAATAAATGAGCTCTGAACCAAGCCAATTCTTCGAAGGCAAAAACCGAACATAAACTGTTCTATTTGGACCGAATACCTGCTCCAACAATGTCGAAGGACGCGGGTCACGTTAAGAATAAAAGAAATTTCTTGGCACCGGAGCCAAAAGGGCTAAAAATAATGGCTGAGCCCAAGAAAATAATCTGCCTCCTTGGCACCTGAAGACTATTCTTCCGAGCCCCAAAATGGTATTGTGAATATCCGGATCTTGGCAAGGGTCGCCATTTTTTTTCCTATGCAGTTCTTCAATTTCGAGATTCTCAAATTGTACTACCTTCTTTAAAAGAAAAAAGAACACCGGAAGCCTTTCTGCTCATATAAGTACAAGAAAAAACAATAAAAACTTTGACGAAGGCCGTAAAAACTGTCAATGCTAAAGTTAGATCGGGTGAGTTCCTCATGCCTCAAAGAAAAAACACCGTTAGGTCGTTGGGTTTTTACTGGAGACGAATTCCAGAGCTTTTTCCGATTTACACGGTTTCTTTTCGTCACATTTAAACAGTTTTCTTTTTTTAACTTATTTACAAAAGCATTCTTCTCAACCACTTTTTAGTGTTCTATTTTTTGACTTTCAGAAGAACATCCTCTGAAATAATATTAGTCACTTCTGTTCGCAAATAGATAAAAAGCATTCTTTAAAGTATTCTTTCAAATCAGTTTTTAGTGTTATGTTTATAGGGTTTCAGATTAACTTTCTTTTGAAAGCGGAAAAGTTTGCAGAATCGTTCGTTAGATATAGTGCACATTTATTAGTCAACTTTAGTTTGTCTGAAAACTATTTTTAAAATATTGTATTTCTAATAAAAACTGTTTGGTTATATAAATTTTTTTTAACTGCTGTGAGTAAATACTTGGATATGTGTATGGCTTTATGAAAAAACTAACTAGATTAGTTTATACGACAGTCTAAAAGCTTTTATTTCACTCTATTTTTTCCGAAATGATTTTTGTTACTATTGCAAGTGAACTGTAAACGATTTTTATGCATTTTTCTCTATATTCCTAATAGCAAAGAAATATTTAATGCTTATATTTAATAATATATTTTGTTTGTATGTTTTTCATGTAGAAATATAAAGTGTTTTTAATTGTAACTTTGGGAACCGGTTCTATTTTTCTACTAACTTTGAACTGATTCGAATGTATGTTTATTGAAAGATTGTTCTCCGAAGTTATATTGGGCATTTTTTCTCTTCTTAGATTAGTATCCTCTATAAGACACCAATCAGAAAGAAGAAAAAATTTTAGTCTTCCTTACTAAACCCTTCCGTGTGGGCCTAATTTTATTCAATTCCAAATAAAAGAAGAGTTTTAATGATTTTACTACAACATTCTCGTATGTCATGTTAGTTCCTTGAAATCTTATTTAGGACTGCTAATGGGACAGCATTAGCTTAATCTTAGCTCCAAGATAGCGCCATTTTCTTTATAACATCTTCTTTCGAGTCTATTTTTAATAAGTGGTAAGACAACATTGAAATCAAAGAGTTCGTTAAGGAAAAAGTTATGGTGTTGATTAACGTTATGGCATATAAATTTTGTTGTAATTTTCATCGGTTTGTGCGTGTGATTCTTTTACAAAATCCTTTAACCAAATAAAGAACCATTTCAGAATTTTATTAATAGCTCCTTCATCGAAACAAATTACTTTTAAGTGGGTTTTTTTATTCATTTATAAAGTATATTAATTCATTTTTCCTGTATAAACTGTTCAGTGTTCTAGTCTTTATGTGTCTCATTTTGTAAACGTAACTTGTTCGACCAAAGCAGAAACTCGCATGGAAGGTTTTCTTGCCGTTCGTCTTTAATGAATAAATAGTTTGTTTAATTATTAACCGTTAATTTAATGAGTAACTCGGGCCGTGGGTAGCCTAGTGGTTAAGGCCTCGTTCTCGGAATTGGAAGGTCCCGCGATCGAATCCCGATACCACTGAAGATCCACCGAGTATATATGCGGAGTACGTGCTCGTTAAATCTGTGGGTACGAAAGTCCTGTGGGCGGTCATGGCGCAGTTTCCCACGGGTACTGGAGACTATTTCCCTCCCCTTCAGGGACATGTCTAGAATGTGGAGGTGACGATAGATGGCAGCATCTGTCACTTATGTGTGTGCCTGTCTTATTTGACGTAGGTTTATAAGCGAGTCTCTGACCAAGCACACAAACCTGAATATATGTCAACCAAACAACCAACCAATGAGTAACTTACTGGACAACATAGCCATGTAGGCACCATCAGAGATGGCAAAAAGATGGGGAGGCACCTCAGTACGCCTCTTCATCCTGTAGAGGTTCATGCATCTTGCGGTGTAAATGGGGAACCTCTTGTAGGGGTTGATGGCAACGCAGAAAAGTCCGGAGTAAGTCTGAAATAAAGAGTTACGTTTATGTCTGCATCATAGTAGATAGAAGGTCCGGTTTATTAGCATGGGGCATTAGCCCTTTTTTACTAATATGTTACAGGTCTATTTTACAATTTAAGGTTTCGTCTTTTGTAAGTTTTCATTGAAATGATAAGTTAGTCTCTGCACTTTTAAAAATGAGAACTCATCTCCTATTAATTTTGATGTCGATCTGATTTTCTTCAAAGGAACAGGTTTTATGTGGTAAGGTTTAAACAAAAATTTCTTAATCGAGAATGAATGGTGGCGACGGAATTTAACTAGATGCAATGAAACTTTTTTTTTAATTTTCAAAATAATTCCGTAATAAGAAAATTACAAATTTTCTAAAAAATTATTCTATTTCTATTAAATTATTATCATTTTGGAGTTTCGATTATGATTTGTTTCCTGCAATAATTCAATCTAATTTTTAAATTATTTTAAATTTGAGTTATTTTTGCTGACAACAAGGTTTTGGTCAGCTTTTGAATAAAACCAACTTTTTTTTAAGGATTTTTTTAAAACTTTAATAAATATATATAGCTATCTACTTTGAAAGTCGTATTGTAATATTTTAGGACTTTTATGCAACTAATTCCTCTAAATGGGAAAACGCTAATGTGATTATAATATTTCCGAATTTGTGTTTTTGCCAATTCAGTTCCATAAACTTATATTAAACCTTCAAACACAATACTTACATAAATCAGCTGAGCATAGTATCGTTGTCTCAAGTTATGCAAGACAGAGGCATCGTTGAGGTATGTCAAGTTAGACATATCTTCAGCTTTTTCATACTTGGGCGGGTTGACTTGTTGCAACAAATCCTTCTTAACAGTTCGAGACTGAAAAGACGAAATAATAAACGATATAAAACTATGAAAATTGATAAATTGTAATTGAAATTTAATTAAATCTAAAATATCAATTACTTTTTTTCTTAGTTATGTGACAAAAGACACCTTTTGCTCACTTGGTCTGGTTTTTTGGCTATTTGAGTGAGATTTCTTCACTATTACTTCATATTTAAGGATTACTATGTTTTTATTAAGTAGTGTTAATAGTAAAAGCCATTACTTTTTAAGTAATTTTATTTATGCGATGAACTTTTTGCTTTAACTGTTAAAACAAATTAACAATTTATCGAAAATGATGTTCACTTCATACTTTTTACCGTCATTTATCGCATTTCCATTTTAAGTAAACGATATTTCTCCTTCGTACTCTCTAGTTCTTATAGTAGGTTAAACTGAATGCATGAAACTCTATATGATAAAATTTATTTATAAGTTGCGGCATCCTTAAACAATATTTCTTCTTATAGTAATCGATATATACAATTGATGTTTAACGTTATTGCATTTCAATTCTCCTTGGTTCATTTTTTATATCTAAAATGTAAAGGTTCCTTAATTTTAATCTAAATAGGATTTTGGAAATTTAAGCGTGATCTGGAAGTCACACGTCGCATAAACATTTAGAGTTGTTCGAAATTTTAAACGAATAGTTTATGCCTTTTGTAGACTTATAATATTTTAAGTAATTTATAAAACTATTGTAGTGTAAATGTTAGACAATATCATTTTTGTAGAGTTTAGTGAAACTTTTTTTGTTTATTTCCTTAGACTTAGAATTCTTAAGGTTTACAATATTATTTTACAGTTCAACTGTTTTTGTGACTCGTTGTATTGTCATATAATCTTACTTTTTACCCAATCAACAAAACTTTGTATTGGTTGTTTGTTCTATATCTGTTTAGTATTTTTGGCATTATTTTTTTTTTGTAAATTAATACTTTAAACCTAGTCAAATGTTTTTGAAATATGTGACAGTCCAAATATTTTTTTTACACAATTCAACGAATAATGTTTCAAATGGTTTAGCGGTTAAATGTAGCCAGAGGAGTTAATTTTTTCTGGTTATAGAGTTTGTCACCAAAAAAATCTGAATTCTCAGAATTATGTGTCCCTCAAAGCTTGTGGTACAAGTTTGTTACATAAAAATAGTGTATTAAGAATTCTCATTCTTTAGCAATAGTATTTCGATTTTGAGGCGCATTAGTTTATCTTATACAAAATTAGTTGTGTAATCTCAGTATTTGATATTGTGGACAATTAGAAATTTACCACATCAATTTTGAGGTATTAGTTAATCATAAAAAGTTAGTTAATTTTGTAAGCTCTATATTTGATCCAGTAAACAAGTAACGCTGTGTTTAAGAAATGATAGTTTTATTTCAACAAGCATAAATGTTCCCTTCCGTTGTTTGAGATATTAGGGTTTTTTTAATTAAAAGTTATTTTATTGTGTAAATTCAATAGTTGATGATGTGGACCAGTAGAGATGTACCCTTCGGTGTTTGAAATATTAGTTGGTCTTTTGAAAGTTAGTTTCTCGGGTTAGCTCAATGTCTGGTAATTTGACTCAAACTCAAACAATTTTCTGGAATGGGCTCTTATCCTTTCTTTGAAGTAATTGTTTGTCATTACACGTTTATTGTGTCAAATCCATCTTTTGTAATTTGACTATGTTTAGAACTTTGACTGAATTGAATTAATTTCTTGGATTGTACTCATGTCGTTCCTTTGAAATAACTATTTGTCATTAGAATTTAATTTATTGTGTTAGATCAAGATTTGGTAATCTGACTACGTCTAATAATTGGACTGAACTAATTTGGTGGAATAGCCTCCTATCCTTCCTTTGAAATAATTATTTGTCGTTGAAAGTTTATTGTGTCAAATCAATATTTTGTAATTTGATTATGTTTGGTAATTTCAAGTTTTTAGTAACTTGACTGTATTGAACTAATTTAGTGGACTGACCTTCGAAATAATTGTTTTTTGTCATTGAAACTTAGCTCATTGTGTTAGCTCAATGTTTGGTAGTCGGACTAAACATGGAAATTTGACTGAATTAAACTAATTTCGTGGAATGACTTCCCGTTTTTCCTTTGAAAGTTTGTCATTGAAACTTAGACTATTGTGTTAGCTCAAGGTTTGGTAATCAGACTACTTTGAGTAATTTGACTGATTTGACTCAATCAATTTGGTGACACTGACCTCCTGCCCTTCGATGTCGACGACGCAGTTATCACCCTTGGTCTCCTTGATGAGACCGAGGACATAGCCTTCCTTCTCGTCGACGACCCACACCATCTTCTTGCCATCGTAAGGCTTGGTCTGATCCTTACGCTTCTGCTCCATGGAGATGTAGATGTAGGGTGAGGGATCGGGGTCATCTTGTCCTTGAGGAGTTGCCATTGCTGCTGTTTGCTGTGTAGCTTGAGTAGAAGAAGAAGACTGAAGAACTCAGAACAGCCCTGGACTCTCGTGCTGCAAGGGAACAAGAAAGTCGTGTTGAAACGCAGGTACACATTTACATAAGTCGTATGAGGTACAGTTTCGGAAATAATAATAAAACAAGTTCCACTTCTTCATGTTAGTTCAAGGAAGAGTGGTGCATTTTTGTTCCCCCTGCTGTAGCTTTATTTAATATGTATTACAAGTTCTCTTATTGGATCTTATAGGCTCTTATCCACAGCCCCTGTCTAAAGGAACACTTTACCGACAACTGATGATTTACCGACAAGTGGTAAGTAGGATAACTCATCGACCAACTAAACTGTCGGAGTAAAAGCGGATAGTGTTCAGGCTGCACGAACGTTTAATAAAGCCTTAATGACCAACCTCATATACACTTAAATCTCCACAAAATATATTTATTAAAAAAACTAATATGTTTTTTTAATAAGGGGTAAAATCGACCTTACTTATAAGTTAAAAACAAAGAATTGAGTAAAAAGTACGTAGAACAGTATTATTTTTAGCCGATGTTTCACTTGAGTAACAAATCTACCTCAAGTTGTAACCTTCCCATTTATCTAAAGTGCTTACATTTTTACGAATATTTAAAATTGAAAGGAAAGAAATTGAAAATAACGAAAATAAAAAATCTTTAATGGTGGTTAGGCACTTTGAATTAAACTATTTATTTTATAATTAAAAAAAATTATGTTACAATGCATTTTTATATAAATTAATCGTCGATTTCATCGAAGAGATAATGAAATCTGAAAATTTCGAATAAAAAAGATAACTTTTAATTAAAATATCATAAACTTTTAATTTATTTCAAAATTTTTGCAGTTCATTGTTCAAACATGTATTTCTATAGTTTATCAATGTATACAAGCTCTTTAAAATTTTCGCGCTTAAGGTTGATAAGCATAAGGTTGGTTTTTATAGGTTTGACAGACTATATCAAGTTTTTTACTATTATAATGATATTTCTGAAACCAAACAATTAAATCAAGTTATGTGTATCAATATTTGAAGAGTCTAGTTGAAAAACTCACATTCTCTCTGAAGTATAACTAAGATATAAGGATTATTGGTAGCGTCATCAAATTGAATTTACGATCGTCGAAAGTCATCAATGCACGGAGCCAATCTGTTAGTTATACTTTGGCGTATGTGAGTTTTGAAACGAGATCATTTGTTTAAAATATATATAATAATATAAAGACAGTTTTAACTTGATTGTAATATCGATGTTTCACAGAAGCAAGTTTAATTTTGCATAGACGAGTATGAAGCACTACCATTGTACGTATCATAAGAAAATATCCATTTTCAAATTCCATAATATTAAACAAAAACTGCTATTTCATCTTAGGAAGTTATCTTAGGAAATCAAAATATCAAATTCCCAATTAATAAATTATTGAAGCTTAAAATTAAACATGCATGGGAAAGTAAAGAACTTTAGGTTCAAATTAAATGAGTTTTTTTAAGGACTAAACTTCAATGTCTTCGTCAAAGCTAGAAAAAATATTAAGGGGTATAAAAAAATTTAAGTTTCTTAAGAGAAGTGAAAACAAATTTAAAAATTAAAATCAAAAAGTTTAATAAAAGGTCTTTAATAAAAGGTCATTTAAAAAATATTTAATTATTTTAAGAAAAACATAAAAGTTATGTTAGCAAAATTTTAAAATTCTTATTATTAGTACAACCGATTCAAAGTTCTTTTTGCAAGATTATTTCAATCAGTCGAAAACACTAGGGGCTTAATAGTTTTCAGAAGTCAAAAAAATTTTAGCTTGGGATGCATACTAAAATTATGCCATCCTTAAATTTAATTGTTATATTTTTCAATATGTATGTTATTAAAGTTGGCCTTCAATGTATATTAAATATAAACGAGAATATAGAACCAGAGAGATAATCCAATCAGAAATCTTGTCGATTCCACACCGTAATATATCCACACCACACACAACAATTTACCAGAGGACAATGCAAGCCGAGAAACAATGGTTATAATAGAACAAATCAACAACACCGGAGAGATATAGGGATAAGACACTTACACGTTCGAGAGCTATTCTGCGCTGGAGTAACGGCCGCGGGCCTTTATAAACCTAGGCTATCAAATGTCTCAATGCCCCTGTGTGTGAAGGATGCAAATCGTCAGGCTCTCTCCGATTGGATGATCTCGCCGGGGGGAAGGGAATCCTTTCCTAAACAGAGCAAAACACTTGCCAGCATCCCGAAGAACAAATAGAACGGGAGGGGTGGTAAAAGGGGGATGACGTCTTGACTCGGTTCCATTTTTGGGTCAGGCGACTCGCTGCTGCTGGTAGCATCGCTTGGAATCTGCTTCCACCACTCTTCTTCTCTTGGAGAAAAAAAGAACCCGGTGGTGGTTTTGTCATGTTCCTTTGTTTGGTTGTTCTTGATGTCTCGCTGGTACCTGTTCGGCTGGGAGATTTAGTTCCTGGCACTTGACTCACGGTCCAACATCCCAAGAAACCAACCCGGGCTAACCATACCAATTTTTAAGGGGTTCCAAAGTTTGGTCTAGGCAACCTGATTTTAGATTTGCAAGAATTAATTTCATTAATATTATTTGTTGAGTTTTTTCAAATAATTTGTTCCAAATGAGTCCATAATAGTTTAATGTTCGTTAGTCAAGAAATGCAACGAAAATAGGAATTAGTTATAATTTTGTTGGTGACTTTGACAAAAGCTGGCTTTTAGCTTGTACTAAAGTCAGGATTGGGCCCTATCGTTTGGGGATGAGTTACTTCCTGGCATCCAAATGCTTCCAAGTAGCCCAGTTGCTAACACGTTGGACTTCGTAAAGGGAGGTGAGGTCTTCATATAAAATACGATTTTTCATGCTGTCATGCTGTAAATGAATTGTTCAGTAAAAAATGCTAGATGGGATGGTTTTGTATTAAACCCATTGCAGTCCTCATCCTATTCCACAAGGTTGCGTTGGAGGCCAATTATGAGTGTGCTTATGTAGCTCTAATTCAACGTCAATCCTACCAAAACAATTGAATAAGTTTTTTCCCGTTTGTAAATCAGCATAAATATAAGTTATTTTGAACTTAAAGAGGATAACATTGTCACAAGATATGAATTTTATTCATAATTCAAGGCAATGCTGTCGTCAATTGAAAAAGCTAACCTACTTCTAAAAATGGAAAAGTATATGTAACAAGAAGTTATTGACGTAACAAATATTGGGAAACTTTTAAAAGGTTAAATTCCCAATTGATAGCTACTCCAAAGATGTTCTATAGTTTAGCGCTGAAATTCAATTTAAAATCTAGATATTTTTTCTATACTAGCATACAATGATTCAATCTTATCTTGTTTTGGTATGAAGGTTATTCAAAATTTTCTTTCAATATGTATAAGTTTGTAAATGAACTGATATTTGATGAGATATCCTGAACCCCGGATTTTAAGATACCATATGTTTTATATTCAAAGTTGCGATGAAAAAAAATTTCTTTTATCTTATTTGTTTTAAAAAGAAGAATTTTTAATAGCTAATTACGAAACTAACGAAATTGACCTTGAGTTAAAATTACTAAACTTAGTGAAGCATCGAGATCTATCAATGGATTCAAAGTTTACATCAATTGATTCAACTGGTAGACTATATCCGTCAGTTTTCAACAATAAAACTACAGTTGGAACGTAAAATAAGAAAATTTCTAAGAAAATTATAATTTTTTGCCAGCTAATCAATTTTCTGCGTGCTGATTATAATAATATCAAATACAACTCTTTTTAAAAACTAAATATAAAATTTATATTGAATTGGCAAAGTATTAAGTTATATAATTGCTAGGAAAGAATCTTTTTATAAATAAATTCAAAAATGATGAGCAAGTTGTCATCCAGCTCCGCGACGATAAAATGAATGAGCTGCAAATGATGGAAAAAATATCAAGGTTCCGTAAATACAAGAATAATTTTATCCTCTCAATAGTTATTCACTAGCCACTTCAGTGATAAAAATATGCATAGAAATTCACACAAATATAGAATTAGATTAAATATAAGATTTAAAATTAGAATTTTAAAAAAAAATTATCTTTAAATACAGATAGCAGTTTGACCACTTAACGACGATTGGCAAGAAAATTTGCGGAAATGTGCTCTTTACGTTTACTTAAGTCAACAAAATATAAAGTAAATGAAGACCATAGTACTTAACAATTTATGTAGTAAAAATAAAGTTACATTAAAAACGAATAAAAAACCAAAATGTAACGTTTTTATTCGGTAAGGAAGGTGTTAATGGTATTCACAAATGGCGTAGTTTATACGATGGAAATTAATCACAACTGAGACAACAGAAAATGTCCCTCATTCATAACATGTTCAGCTTATGAAGTTGAACTAAATTCACCTTTGGTGAAGCTTTCCTTCCAGATATGCGTAGCTTCCTGATGACGATAGTTAACACAGGACTGAGACAACAGAAAAATGTCCCTCATTCATAACATGTTCAGCTTATGGAAGTTGAACTAAATTCACCTTTGGTGATAGCTTTCCTTCCAGATATGCGTAGCTTCCTGATGACGATAGTTAACACAGGACTGAGACAACAGAAAAATGTCCCTCATTCATAACATGTTCAGCTTATGGAAGTTGAACTAAATTCACCTTTGGAGATAGCTTTCCTTCCAGATATGCGTAGCTTCCTGATGACGATAGTTAACACAGGACTGGTAGGAAGAAATTTAAGTTACCTGTACTCATTACCTGAACTAGAAAAACTCAGATTATAGCCACAAGATATTTTGGGGGCCCCTTTACGGAAAATGTTGTTCGTGATTTCCCGTAATAAAACTTTTGAAAGTTTCGTTCCATACTTCTCCTTCCCCCAATGAAAGAACACAAAAAAAGAAAAACTTTATTCAATTTGAATATATTGGCTGCCACAATCGGCTCCATGGAAGTACTTATTAGAACTCTTATATTTTTTAAGTAGTCTCCACCCCATGATATTATACGTATAAAATCCGAAAAAATAACACATTTCAACTAACTGTTCTTCAAAATCTAACGACAACCGATGCTCACTGTTACCTGAAAATATCTCCAATTCCCCCACATTTCACTATTTAGGTTACACCTTTCTTTCGGTTTGGAGAATGGACCCAGGACGCCTAAAAATAATTCGATCTTTTCTTTGGTGACTGAGTCAAGGGAGAATGATCACCCTGGTTTAATTGAGAGAAAAATTCGAATGTTCTTTCTTGAAGCTTTTATGTGGGTGATTCAAACGATCTTGAAAAGTTTATTGAAAGAGGCTCGAGCAGGTTTCTCCTTTAACCTTGTAAAGGTGTTGCGTGTTTTCTGACGGATCAGCAGTTGATGCACTCTAATTTTATATATTAGTGCATGTATAACATGTATGAAAGCCGTAGTCAGGTAAACTGCAGTATCAAGACTAATGACTTGGACCATTGTGGCAAGCACTCAATAACTTCAACTACACTGCTCTAAAGAATTAAGGGAATGCATGGTTAAAACCCTTTCACCCAAAATGATTCCATTTGGAGTCATCAGTTTGCGATTTTTTTTTCTCACTAAGATAAGCTCGCACTTATTTATCGTTAGACGGAAGAATCATGTCTTTTGAAGAATTAAATAATGTTTGTTTTAATTAAATGAAAATATGAAAAACATGGTAAAATAAAATTCTCTCCCAAAAAATTTTATGAAATAAATTGACCCTAAATTCTTCACGCTTACATTCTTACATGTTTAAAAATTGATTTTAACTTTTTTAACAAATAAAGTTTTGAAAAAGTTATTGTTATAATTTATTCAAAAGTTATGCTTCCTTAATTTTTCCCCGGTAAATTTTAGTTAAAATAAAATAGGATTTTTTCCCTGTTTTTTACCATTTCATTCTGAATGCATAATGAATCTATTTCACAAATTTTAGATTTGTAGAACAAAAAATAAAACGTTGGAACTGAAAGGGTTAACAAAAGTACGCAAAGTGCTCCCCTAATTGTTTTGAGCAGTGTATGTAAGAATGTACACTGAAAAAGTCTTATTGTTTCAGAGCAAAAATTATCCAATTCATTTTTGTGGTTACTGCAGTTTACCTGCCTACGGTAACATGTTTAATGACATTTGAAGTTCCTAACGTAATCTAGGTTTGGGTTGAATCAACTATACATTAGAGATACTCGAGAGCTATTGCCGGCGAACCTAATTATAAGTCTATTTATAAGTCAATTTAAAACCAATTTAAAATAAATTGTATTGCCTAAGAATTCTCTTCGAATTTTAATTCCAGTAATACATTTGCTGGAATGATAGGTGATAAATGCTTTTTAGCCAACTTTTTCTTTTTTTTTAGTTAGAGCGAATCTAAAAAATAATGAAAGTAGGTTATTGAAATCGTGAAGATTTCTGTCCATCTGTACCCACTTCCAAATTCCGCTCTATCCGTTCAATTTTAACGATTCTTTCTTTTGTGCGAAAAGCATAACTTCAGAAACCTATCTTTTTTACTTTTTGTCCGTATGTCGGTAGTCTTTTTTTTCCGTTTGTACACCTGTCATTTGACAGTTGTTTCAACTTTCCTTTTAACTATCTAATTTAAAAACTTCTTTTTTTGTTAGAAAGGTATGACATTCATATACCTATATTCTAAACATTTCGACCATATATCTGTGTATCAGTATTTTCTGTATTTATTATAATATAAAAGCCAGACTATGTACATCAATGGAATGCATCAATTATTGAATATGAAGTATCAAAAGCTTAGTTACAGAAAATTAGGTTATTCTATACATTATTATGGAACTCTTCTTGCTCTTTTAAGAGGGACTGTCAGTCCCATATAGCTAATGCATTAGTTTTGAAATCACAACTTTTGCAAAAGAATTGCCTTGTAATAATAGCCCTTTTCTTCAAGGTATGGGAATCAACATAACATCGAAATGAAACAAATTTGAAACGAAAATGTTATCTAGTTATTTAATTATATATTTTTGAAGTTTTAAAATACCCAAAATATTCAGCAGATGGAGACAATATTTTAAAACTTTATCATTTAATAATTAAATAACCAGATGTTATTTTCTTTTCAATTTTGTTTTAAATTGATGTTATGATAATTCTCATATCTGGTGAAAATAGGATAACATGGCAAATCAATTCTTTTGCAAAAATTATGATTTCAAAACTAATGCATTAGTTCTATGGGACTAACAGTCCCTCTTAACATCAAATTATTGGTAGTTGGTCTTGTCGGTTTAAATTTAATAATAATCGAATACTGTTTCCAAGCAACATAAAAAAATTACGAATGAAATTTTCTAAAAATAAAAAAATGAAATTGAAAACTCATATAATGGAAGTCCAATTATACAACCCATTAACTATCATTTCAAAATGTTTTGAAGTTGCTGAGAAAATAAAATTTCTCTTTCATTTATACAAGTCACATACACTCAATTTAAAATATTTTAAAGTTTATACATACAATAATAATATTTACTTCCGTTTTGAACCCTCACCTCACTTGGCTTGCTTTAAATCTTTGCTTGATAATCCTTTTAGTTTGAGAGAGCAGTACATAATGTAATATAATGTATAACATATAACGTTGGCGCCTTCTTAAAAGAAGTCGTAAACAGATCGTAACTACATAAAAAATATGAAGTTATAACTGACCAGTTCCAATTTTCAAACCCAAACAACAAATGCAACATGCAAGTAGGATACTTCACCAAAAATTTTGTTTTTCACAAATATATTTGAGTTGCATTACAATTTAATCTAAAGACCAACAAAGATTATTTATTACAGGGAACTGTAATAAATAGTAGAATAACTGCGAAGCGATTTTTTGAAATTCGTAACCCAAGGGAAGTGGGATGGGTGCCTCACCCATGTCTTTGACAAACATTTTTTTTAATCAATAGAATTTTTTTTAAAAAATAATAAAATCTTATTTTTAGAATAGATATTTGAAATCTTATTTTTAGAATAGATATTTGAAATCTTATTTTTAGAATAGATATTTTAAATCTTATTTTTAGAATATATATATTAAATCTTATTTTTAGAATAGATTTTTTAAATCGAATTTTTCTACAAAAATTCTATTTAAATTCAAAATTATTGCCTCCACACAAAATTAATTCGTCTAAAAAAAGCGCCCAGACACAGCATTTGGTTTTATATAAAATTTTTAAATGTCAAAATTTACAAATTTAAAACAAAATCCAAACTTATTTAATTCTCCAAAGTTAAAAAAGCTAAAACAAAAATTTTAAAACTTCTTTTAAATAAAGATATTTTGAAAACAAAAAAAAGTCGTTTTAAAACAAAAATAATTAATTTTACAAAAACTAATAATAAATCGTTTGCTAATATTTGTCACATTATTTTATTTTTAAATTGTTTTGTGGAATAAATTTTCAATAATATATTAATTAGCTACTCAGATTTCTATTTTTATCTAGTTTTTACTAATTAGTAGAATATATATTTGCAATATTTAACTACTTTAGTCCATCAATTACTATAAATTCTTATTGACAGCAAGATGTGAATTTGAAAGAACTTTATTTCGTTGAGCTCAGAATAAATAAATTTTGTTTAGAAAATGTGCTGTAATGGAACTTCGGCTCATGAAAAGAAATGGTACTTTTCTCTTCCCTCAAATGAAGATGAAAATATTTGTTTAGCTTGTATAGTATTGAGCCTAGAAGATAAACAACTGTTAAACGTGAGGAAGAAAATAATTCTTCAAAAACTTCATGAAATATTGCACAGTAGCCCACAAATCATTATCAAAATCATTGAACATGAAGAAGAAGTTCAGTCACATATAATTTTAGTATTGTTAGGTAAGACATTTTTTACTGATATAACTGATTTTTTACAGTAACGTTCTTTATATGAATTTTTCCATAGCATGTATTACAGTTGTGTGTAAAATCTGTCATTAAAATTTTTCAAGGGTAAAAATAACAACAACAAAAAATTTAACGACTAGACATTTTTTAAAATAATCATTATGGCATTTTATGAAATAACCTAAACTAATTATTTTCATTGTAAATACATGCTAAAAATTCAACTAATATACAAAAACAGTATGTTTTGACATTTCTAATACACATAAGACATGTGGTTAAAATAGTAGTAATTCAGTTTTTTAATGCTTAAGCAAAATTAAGGTGTGATAAAAATGACGACCAGGTCAAGTTCTTGAAAAATTGTGATTTTTATTTAATATCGTGCATAATTAATTGAAAAACTAAAATTAATTAGAAAATTACATTTACTATTTGAGTATTTAGTCATATTCCTAACGGCTCAGTATGACACACTTAAATTTTTTTAATAGTAATATGATTATTCAAACTAACAAATTCATACATTTTTAATGAAATTCTACAGTATCTAAGGTATATTTTAGTTTATTGTGTAATACCGAAGTTTTAATTTTCGTAATGATTTTCTTTATCAGAAAAGCTTTTTTAAGCAAGCTTTTAGCTTCCACACAACGTTTATAACGTGAAAAGTGTATTATAAGTATTATAATCGTTAGCATGTCTGTCACCCACTTTCATAGCCAAAACTACAAATGCTACAGGCAAATGTGATACGTCTAAAAAACTAGCGAATCGAAATTAGAAGGCATTAAAAATCACAGAAAAAATCTGAATTCGAAGTACTTCAATTATTAAAACGGCTGCAAAATTTAATGCTAATTTAAAATGTATAAGAAGCCATTTTTATTAGAATTAAATCAAAATTGCCATTCACAACAATCACTTGAGAAACTTTATTTTTTTAAATAATAAACTAAAAGATATTTGTTTTGTGACATAAATCAGTTTGAAATGACGTCAAATATATTTCACAAAGTTTTCTTTAATGGGAATATTTCTTATGATGTCACGCTCTCCATACTGCGATTTCATTGGTTGTTTTCTTTGACAAAGTGTTGAAACAGGCCCATTGTTATGTTGATATGAAATGTTTTGCTTCTATTTCAAAGTGAGGAATATTACATATTTATTCTTTTTTTTTAATTTTGCAGTAGTTCAAATATCTAATATGTTTATCTTTTAATTTTTAAAGTAAATATATTATAAATACTATTTTTTAAAAAGGAACTTGTCTAATTGTCTGTGTCATTGATATATTAGTCTTTGACAGTGGGTGACAAAAGGACAGGTAGGCGGACAAAGCGTTCCTAGAAGACTTTTCGATTTAATTAATACAGTTGGAAAAGGATTTCAAATAAGCCACAGTTTTAAATTACCCATTTTCAGTAGCAGTACTTAAGAAACACTAGTTGTTACACATTACATCATTAGAAGTGTTTCCTAAAAAGAAAATTTTCAATTTTGTTCTCCAAAAAAAGTTCAAAATCTTAAAAACTATTAATTTTCACCAAAAAATTTCCCAACTATAAAAAATATCATAAAACTATTATATTTTTGATACATTTCATAACTAACGGGTAATAAGTGTTTATTATACATAAAACTATATGAAGGAATAAATGTGTACAAATTAAAAGAAAACATCTAATATTCCTTTAAATTAGTGCCAGAACATCTAAAAGTAAATGGACTCGACTAGATTTTAAGGGCCTTTAAAATTTAAATAATACAGGACTTCCCGGTCTTATTCAGTGGTCTGGCCCTGAATATTAGGGAAACTTTACAATTTGTGTGAAAGCATAAACGTAAATATCTCCAGAACTTCCGCGTGTATCTGAAGTTTCCTCAGAGCCCCAATCTTATCTGAAAGAGCTGCCGGTTTCTGGAAAGCTATTCTGGATCCAATCCAGGTATACTTCATAAGATCACTTAAGTGTTTTGCAGCTCGTGCGTAAACTAAGACTTTTTAATAGCTTGGTATTATATTTTTGATTTTTTGTCAAAAAAAAATTAAATTTTTTGAAAACCCATGTTTACAGAAATTTCAGTATTATTGAATGTGTTATTAACTTTATAAGGAATCTAGTTTTGAGCTGTAATCTTTTTGCTTCTAAACACCATTAAAAAGTTAATGGGAATGTTTCAGATGATATAACGCTCTTGTTTTCATTTTTAATTCATACTGCGATTTCATTGGTTGCTTCGGTTTCACGTACTGCGATTTCATCGGTTGCTTCGGTTTCACTCTCAAAATGACCGATATAGATGAAAAGATTTTTTTTCTTTCTATACAGGCTTTCATTAACAAATGTTTGAACAACCAACGGCACAGCAAGAAGTTGGCATTTAAAAAATTTAATAAGTAAAATATTCTTAGAAAACTCCTTTTCGAATGCCAAAACATAAATAATTCCAGGCAACAAATGAAAACAAACCGTTGGAGCTGTAGCCATCCACGACGTGAAACAACCCCATTGAAACCACAAAAAGAAGAATACAATGAAAAACTTGTTTTTACCAATAATTTGTTAAAAATAATAATAACTAAGTGTATTGCTTTCACTTCATCGATGGAATATTTACTCGGAGTAAAAACAGATTTTATCGCGCAATTCGAAAAGAAATATGTTTCAATCTTCCAATTAAAAATAATTTAGTGTATATTTTCATATTTTAGTTTTTATTTACACAGTACGTAATTAGAAATCATGATTTTTCCTTCTATATTGTTCTTGTTTATTTACTATGTTCATTTGTATGTGCTTTGAGAAAATACACAACTCGGATTTAGCTATGAAAAAATTACAAGTTCTCCCATGCAATCAGTATATGCGATGTCACTGTTTCACCCTTTTAAATTTTCACTTTTATAAATGCCACATACAAGTATAAAGTGTCAAACAGTGGGTTCAAATACTGTACTTCAAACAATGAAATAGACGCACACAAATTGTTTGATGATATATTTCACTTTTTAACCAAATATATTTTGTTAAAAATTAAATACAATGTCTGTTTATCAAAAGAACCGTTAGTCTTTTTATAAAAAGTTTAAAATGCAACTTACTAACGGTAGCAAAGAGAAGCTCACTATACACGATTAAGAAAAGCAGAAGGACAGCAGTCAACGATACTTAGCATAAAGATTTCATCTACTTTAATATCTAAATTAAATTTAATTATTTGACATCTAATAAATTAAAAATTATTTCAATGAATTTTTTAGCTTAATGCGTATAAATTTACTTTTTCAGGTTACTGCTGTGGAAGTGTTGAACATTTAGTTAAAATATCCACAGAGTGTAAGTTTTAAAACTTAAAAAAAATTATTTTATTTGTTAATTTAATAACATTTTGAATACAACAGAATAATATTTTTGATGACTTCTATTATTTATATTAGAATATTTAAAGCACAACCACATAAATATCTATAAAAAATTATGGGAAAATATTTCTATACAATTAATGTTAATTAATTCCTGTCTGTGGTGATGTAAAATCACTTGATTAATTTTGAAGCCAAGTATCTTAAAACAAAACTTTTATTGCTACCTAAGCCTTTTTATGTGTTGTTGCTATCTTAAAGTTAAAGATATCTTGCTTTAAATTAATAAGAATGAGATTTGAACATTACTTAACTAAAAGTTAAGAAAATCTCCGTTTTCGCAAAACTAAATCCCCTTATAATAACATCCCTGCGTCAAATTTGACATTTTCTCCACAAACCCACAGCATTTCTTTTTTTCTATCAGAAAAACAATATGGTTTCATTCGACGTTTTCGTTCTGAAACCTTCCTCGCAAGTAATTTTACAATATGTCACATTTCTTAATCTCTTACGACTGTTGACATGAAAATTTACCACGAGAAAATGAGCTGCTTACATTTATCTAAATAAACAAAATACAAGACAAATAAAGACCATAGTCCTGAATAATTTATGCAGGGCAAACTAAACTACACGAAATTTAAAAAAACTTAAAGTTAACATTTTTTCCGGAAATGAAGGTGGTATTGGTATTCACAAAGCGGTCGCCAATGGGTTAATGAAATCCGTATTTTTTGACGCAGTCACCACTTTATTAATTCAAAAATGTTTGTGTTAAATTAGGATGGCAATACATTTATTTACGCAGCCCTTAATTATCTTTTTGTTAAGCCACTTGAATATATATTTTAGTTTTGTAACACAATAAAGTTGGCAAATTTATGCATGAAAATAAATTAGAGTTAAACTCTCTGTAGCGAATATTTATGGGCTATATATAAATAAAGTGATAGTTAGGTTAAGTGCTATCAAAAAAACTTTTTGTCTATGCTACAACATTCGGAGTAAACTCAAATAAGTTTCGACTAATTTAATGTCTTGCGCGCTTCTTCCATTTTCCCTAAAAATATTAACTATTACTTTTATTTTTTGTTATAATAGCACATACCGTTAAAACATTTGTGTCACTCTCTCTACAAAACAACAATAGCAGTTCTCTCTGCCAGAAACCAAAATGGTTCCCATCCAATGTCCTCTTTCTGTAAAACCTTTTCACGGATCTAAGTAATTGTGTCACAATATGAATTCTTTAATTTTTGACACAATGACTTAAAAAATCAAAAGTTTGTAAGTTTAATAGATTGTGTATGAAATTAGTAAAAACATGCATTTGAACATTACTTAGCCATGACTCGACTTACGATACTAAAAAATCTCTCCGAGACGTTACACTATTTAGAGTGTCGCTATTCCGAAGATGAAGAATAAACCTACTCGCGCACGGCCGACAATATACTTTTCGGGTTATGAAGAGGTTTTTAGAGCAGGTATGTTCTTCTTCAGAACAGTCGACAACCCGAATAGGACGGAACAGGACGTGACGTCACGATGATCTTTTTGACATTATAGGTTGATCAGGCCGTGATTTAGCTATGAATTGTAGACCAATTGAAAGTGTTTTGCGCTGCTAAAAATTTGGAGCTTGGTTTCACCAAAAATATGTTTGCTATTAGCAGCAACGGCTGTGTGATGAAATGTTTCGCTATATTTTCAGCACATGGTTGAACGATTTCTTAGGTTTCCAAAATCTGAAAAATGGTTAATCCTAATCACGTGATAGTCAGGTTAAGTGCTTTCATAAATCTATTAGATTGTGTCATAACGTACGTTTTAAGTTCAATCAAGTTTATGTAATATTTCTTCTGTTTACTCTTATAATTCCAGCTATTTCGTATGTTTTCCCTTATAATAACACCCTCCTGTCAAAAAAATTTGTCATTTCCCCCACAAAACAACAGCAGTTCTATCTCCATGCCAGAAAACCATTCTGGTTTTCATTCAACGCCCTCGTTCTGAAGAAAAACCTTTCCCACAGGTCTTCTCCTTTTTCTGATTCACGCAAAAAAAGAAAAGCTCCGGCTGGCTGTGGCTCAGAAACTGACTGTTGGGGTAAGTATTCCGTCTTTACTTTTATCTATACGAGAGCCACAATGTAGAAGCTCAGCGGTGGATTGGCATACTTTTGTCTGACGTAAGGCTGATCTAAATTTAAGCGGGTTTAGTATCGCCTGTCTGGATGCTATCCTTAGCTGCATCGACCAGGCAGCAGCATTTGTTTCGTTGCCTTCGACGAGGAATTTATTTACTCAGGTTTAGAATAACGAGTTTATCTTCTCTTCAAACACAATGTAATATATTAAATTAAAGAGATATAACGCATAGTTTATAGACATTAGTAAACTATAAAGAAAAGCTGAAGCTACATCATACCCCTTTCAAACCTTCTCAACTCTCTCTCTTTAATTTAAAATTTCTCAATGAAGCCTTCGGGGAAAAGTACAATATTTATTCATCCCATAAATTTATTCAAACGATTCATGTTTACTTTTTTATCACACTTGGAACTAATTACAACTAGTTCTCTACATTAATTTTGATGATCTAAATTTAAGCAGGGTTTAGTATCGCCCACCTGGATGCTATCCTTAGCTGTATAGACCAGGCAGCAGCATTTGTTTCGTTGTCTTCAACGAGGAATTTATTTACTGAGGTTTAGAATAACGATTTTATCTTCTCTTCAAACACAATGAAATCCACTAAATTAAAGATATATAACGCATTTTTATGGACATTAGTAAAGAAAAGCTGAAGCTACATCAAATCCCTCTCTAGCCTTTACCTCTCTTTTTCGATTGAAATTGCTTAACAACGTTACATTCCTGATTAAATTTTTTATCAAAATTTAAAGTTCAACTAATACAAAACGAACATTTTTCGAATCTAAATTTAAGCAGGGTTTAGTGTCGGTTGTCTAGATGGTTAATTGCATCGAACAGGCAGCATTCGTGTTGTTATGTCTTTCAGGAAGAATTTGTTTTCTCACGAAGGCATTTAGACTAAAAAATTATATTTTCTAAACACACGATCCGATCCATTAAACCCCCTGAAGAGCAAATTGGCTAAAATAAACTTGATATTCTGCATGGGATTTAAATTAAAATTTTTAACTGAAAATTTTAATTTCTTAATTTTTTTAAAAATTATATTTCAGTAGAGGATGATTATAAATGGCTCCTCCTTCATTTAAATTTTGAAATTTAATAAAATTATTAAATTTAAATTTTTTTAAAAAAATTATGTGTTGCTGGGAAAACTGATAGTCAGGTGACGGGTTTATACGTATGTATCTCCCAGAGAGTCAAAGAGCTAGATTATGCCGGAAAAAGAGCTTGATAACAAAGAGCCGTATCTATTTGACTGATTCATGTTAAATATGTCGTCGTTTGCTTATTCCTTTTACGGGGGCATACGTCGCTAATTTCCCTTGTGTAGTTCCAGTGAGACATTAGAACAACGTTTGAATAGACCACGTTCGAATGTTGCTTTCGTTGTCAACCAAACTTTAGAGATAGAATGCAGAGAATATACATTAGTAAAGGAAAGTAAAAGGCCCTCTACCTCTTTTGCTTGATTTTGCTTTGTAACGTGACAATAGGTAACAAAAAACTCCTCTTAAAATGTATTTTTAATTAATTTCTGAACTTAGACGAACGATTTGTTTTTAAGTTTTTTTAAATAGGATATACATTCGGAAAATAGCACTTATTTACTAATCTAAAAGAATAAAGCAAAGCGAATAAAGCCAAAAGTAATGAGAGTTTAAACTAATAGTTTTGGGTTTTTAGCAAACATAATTCTATAAATCCCAAGAGTCACAAACAATGTAAAATAGAAAGTGTTTAAGAATATGCGCCTCAAAATTCAAACATTAATAAAACCATGATTACTTTGTATTATAACTGACTCTGTTAACGATACTATAACACGGTATTTTTTGTGTATTTCGCAGTTTGCAAGCGTTGGTTTTTAAGCCATACATTTAACTAACTACAGGCTCTTGCAAATTTGTAGTACTTTATTCTTATGTTGTGCCAACTTGACTTATATTGTCTTTTAAAATGTATATTTAGTTTACATTATATGCAGCTTATGTGTGTTACAAGTAATTTTATTATTCAATTGATTTTAACAAAATGTTTAATTCATTTTTCAAGTTCCTCTCTACGACTTTTATTCTTTAAAATTGGTCTAGTTAATGACAGAATTGCTAAAAATGTTGCTTTCGATGTCAGTCTACCCTTACTACGGCTTTAAATTCATTTGAGACATTTTAAAATAAGATGTTCAACTAAGTCTAATTATTTTTTTTTAAAAAAACATAATGGATCATTACTTTTTGGCTAGGAGTTCCATGTTAAATAATGCATACTTAATCGAGGTATTTAGGTATTTTTATGGCTAGTAGTTCAACAAAAGCTTTTATAATATATCAAATAAAAAAAATGTCGCACTTAATGAAGATTAGATTATTTTGATTATTTTTTAAGACTCTTAAATTCTGGGAAAGGTCTCAAAAACGAAAAGAACTCAATCGGCAGTTAAAACTTTTGATATTATGCCAGAACGATGTGGCAAATAATATTAAAGTTATTTCCAGACCTTCTCTTGATTAATATCTACTTTTAACACTACGCCGACAGCAGAATTTATGAGTAACGACTCATGCTTCGCAAAGCATAAAATAATTTTTTGTTGATTTAAAGTATTAGTTTTGCATTTTTCTTCAATTTGAAAATAATTAATCGATTAATATTGATATTGTTTAATTCATTCATTTAAGGATAAATCATTCAATTGACATTTTAATTTCAATTGACATTTAATTTCTACTTGTTTGCTGTTTACATTGAATTTTTATTCAATGTAAACAGCAAACAAGTAGTTTTGTAACAGAATTCTGTCACACTCTTAACATTTCTGTTCAACTAGAAAAAGGGTGCAAAACACATGATTAATTTTAAATTAAACATTCACACGCTAAAATTGGCTAGTTTCATTTATTTTCTTTTGAAAATTCAATAATTATTTCATATTGTTTGCTAAATAAATTTTTATTCAAATAATAGCTGGCTGGATTTAACATGCACGAGTCCGCTTTCAACAATGTATTTTCATTAAATTTCTTCACAATTCGTTCATATATATATATATATATATATATATATATATATATATATATATATATATATATATATATATATATATATATATATATATATATATATATATATATATATATATATATATATATATATATATATATATATAATATATATATATATATATATATATATATATATATATATATATATAGATATATATATATATATATATAATATATATATATATATATATATATATATATATATATATATATATATATATATATATATATATATATATATATATATATATATATATATATATATATATATATATATATATATATATATATATATATATATATATATATATATATATATATATATATATATATATATATATATATATATATATATATATATATATATATATAATAAAAGAAAGAGTCTGTCTGTGTGTCTGTCTTCGGATCGTAAAAGACTTACTTATACTGCCCTCAGAAATTCGAAATTTTTAAGATAGATTCCCTTTAATACTAACGTGTGCACCTGAGGCTTACATTTTTCATATTTGTTCCATTTTTAGAGAAAATTCGAATTTTCTGAAAAAAATACACCACTTTCGCTCAAATCCGATCATTTTTTCTCTTTCCTGATGCCATCGGCTGAAAAATTTAAATAAAACTTTTAACGAAAACATTTAAATTCAAAATGTTTATCTTATTCTTTTGCCATTACTTTCAGAAACTAAATTCATTATTTGAAAAATAATTGACATGTTTCAAGTGACGTAATTTCGCCAGTCTTCATTCCCGGATTTTATTGTGGGTTTATTTGATGATTTTTTCATTGATTTTTCTGTTGACTGCATGTATGCATATTTAAGCAATAAATGTATAGTTAAGCTATTACTGGAACTATGATGGTTAATAAAGGCCATCGCACTAGAGCTATTAGTGTTTTATGTCTTATTTTCCGCCAAATACGTTGCCAAACTCGCCAAATTATTAACTAAAATTCGCCAAATAGGCAATTTCTTTTATAAATAATTTATAAGCTGGTCGTGTCATTCTGTTAGAGCTGTATAATGGGTGTGTTTGTAGCTATATCTATTTTCTCGCCAAATTATTTCCCAAAACGCGCCAAATGAGCTAAAAGGTTTTATGTATTTATGAGGGAATTGTGATGACATTTATGAGTGCATTTTATAGCGTATTTTTCATTTTGGAATTTTAAGGCGATGAAACGGGATTTTATAATTTATAACGGGCGGAAACAATAATAAGTTCATGATCCTATAACAGGTTATATGGTACATATATTTGGAATCTATTTGATATTTTTTTATTCCGTGCGAAGAACGGGTATAAATTTGCTAGTATATATATATAAGGCAAGATCCTGACTCACTGACCTAGTACAGCTACCAAATTTTAGGAAAATATTCGTCATTTATGAAGCGATTTTTCGAAATTTCAACCCAAACGGGTGTAAGAGTATAAAACGTGAGCCGATTTCTCCATAGGAACAGCATTGTAAGATAAGAATTTATGCTTTTTATTTCAATTTAAAAGAAATTTCAGCGCGTTCAGCGTGAACGAAAATTAAGTATAAGAACGTAAGAGAACGTCGTGAGTTTAATTTGTAGGATTGTTATTTGAAAATTATTAGGTAATTGTTTTTTTTTAGTTGCATAACTGAAATGATATGCGATTGCAAACATTTAATGCTAGAACTAAATAGCTATCAAGTGGATGCAATCTTTATAACTCCAATGCATTCTTTGAAAATCGTCACGCCTCTTCTGGTATTAAAATAAAACCATAGATTCGACTATAAAAAACGTGGGCTGCATAAATATTTCTTTTTGCAACAAAAAGTTATTAATAATTTTGTTAATTTATTATTATTGTTTTATTATTAGGAAAAACTTAGTGCAGTAAATTATATAAATTAAACAAAATGTTCTAGAAAAACAAACTTTGTAGCAGACTTGATATTGAAATTTTAAATTCATCTGTATTGTAGGGGGAACTAGGGACATTTGACCCATAAGGATACATGACCCAATGCCTTTTTCTCAGCAATGGAAAAGTTTTGTGAGTTGAAAGTGGCATCACTTTTTTCCTTTCAGCCAGCTAATCACATGGTGAAAAAAACGAGCTGAATCATTGCGTATGTGTTAAATTATGCGAAGAAATACGTTTTCATGCACTGAAAGTAAATTTTTGAGGCCGTAAGGTTTTTCGGTCTACATTTTTTGGTTTAAAGGAAAGATTTTTTCACTTAGTTACTTGTTTTGGTCATGCTATTAACTACAGTTACGTGTATAATAGTGCTAATGTAATTATTCGCAAATGACTTTGTTTTGGGATTAAACAGAAAAAAGTGCAACTAGGGATAATTGACCTAAGCCAATTGGGGATATGTGACCCAAGTAAACAACACAAAAGTAGACAGAAGTAGACCAAAAGTTTTAAAAATCACGGCAGTCCCAAAAGTAATGAATGGGTTCTTAACGAAGTACAAGGTTTGTTGGGAAGGTACAAGGGAAATTTTTTTAACGGAGCTTTACACTTCAATATGCAGAAAAAATCGATGGAAAATGTTTTAAATGTCCTGATATGGCTAATACATCAAAAAATGATATTGATATAATAGTAGCGATTCTTCAACCACCTGTGTTTTCTCTGCAAAATAAAAGAAGCCCCAGTTTTGTATTTCGAACAGAATTTACTTTTAAATTTGATTATTTCGTTAATATATATAAGCATAATTAATGAGATAAAAATAAAAAGTAATAATCTTGTCTGAAAATACTATAAAATCTATAATATGGTATTAGTTTTGTCATTTGGGTAAAAGTTTTTTGAAAATTTTAAGTCTTACTGCCAAATTTTTGGGTTGGGTCACGTATCCCTAATGGGTGGGTCATGTATCCCTATGCATTGGGATACATGACCCAAAACTAAAGTTTTAAATAATTTATTTTTTACTACTATTGCAGTTAATACTACAGAAAAATACTAATATATATTGTGTACTACTTTATGAAGTATAAATTATCTGCATTTACACATTCATGAATAGTGTTTTTTAAAAGTTACAAGCAAAAAACTTCGAGTTGGGTCATATGTCCCTGGTTCCCCCTACGTAAATATATAGGTGGAACTAGGGACATTTGACCCATAGGGATACATGACCCAATGCCCTTTCTCAGCTTTGGAAAAGTTTTATAAGTTGAAAGTGGCATCACTTCTTTCCTTTCAATCAGCCGACCACATGGTGAAAAAAACCAACTGAAACATTGTGTACGTATTACTTAGTTTTGGGGTTAATAAAAAAAAGTGCAACTACGGATACTTGACTAAGGCCATTTAAGGATATGTGACCCAAGTAAATAATACAAAAAATAGACAATAGCAGACCAAGTAAATTTTTCAAATATTTATGGGAGTCCCAGAAGTAAATGAATGGGTTCTTACCAAATATTTTGGGAAAATGGAACATAAGAAGATTTGTTGGGAAGGTACAAGAAAAAAATTCTGACGAGCTTGCAATTCAGTTTGAAAAAAGAAACAATGGAAAATGTTTTAAATGGCTTGAAGTGTATAATATATCCCAAGTTGATATTGATGAAACAGAAGCGATTTTTCAACCACATTTGTTTTCTTTGCAAAATAAAAGAATCTCCAGTTATGTATTCAAACAAGACTTTACGTTTAAAACTGAATATTCGTTAATACAAGAATAAATAATGGGTTAAAATATAATTAATAATTTTGTCTGTCAAAAATGAAAAATATATATATAAACTTTATATGATGTTAGTTTTGTTATACGGTTTAAAGTATTTTCATAATTTTTTAGTCATTTTACCAGATATATGGGTTGGGTCACGTATCTTTAATGGGTGGGTCTTGTATCCGTATACATCGGGATACATGACCCAAAACTAAAGTTTTAAATAATTTATGTTTTACTACTATTGCAGTTAATACTTCAGAAAAATACTACTATATATTGTGTAATACATTATGAAGTACTAGCAAATAAATACCCGTTCTTCGCATGGACTAAATGAATATCAAAGCGATCCAAGTATATGTGTCATTTAATTTGCTATAGGATAATAAGCTTTGCCTTTGTTTCCGTTCATTACAAAGAATAAAATCCCGTTACTTATATTCCTTTAAAATTCCAAAATAAAAATACATCACTATAAAATGCACATCTTCATATCACAAAAATCTTCCTCAATATGAACTTACTATCATCGCATATTTCCTGATAAATTCAAAATTAACCATAATTGGATAACAATGTTATTTCACGTCAAAACCTCCATTCTGGGTTTTAAAAAAAACCATTTAGCTCATTGGCGCGTATAATTATTTTTCAAATCATTAATTTAGTTTCTGAAGGTAATGGCAAGAAAATTTCAATTTTAATT
The DNA here is from genome assembly GCA_019343175.1 of Oedothorax gibbosus. Taxonomy (NCBI): domain Eukaryota; kingdom Metazoa; phylum Arthropoda; class Arachnida; order Araneae; family Linyphiidae; genus Oedothorax; species Oedothorax gibbosus. The sequence continues at coordinate 13,145,366 of CM033277.1, read as the reverse complement.
AATTTTGGTGTTCATTTTAATTTCTTCTGTCGAATGGCAACACGAAAGGGAAAAAAATTATCGGTTTTGAGCGAAAGTGGTGTATTTTTTTCAGAAAATTAGAATTTTCTCTAAAAATGGAACAAATATGAAAAAACTAAGCTTCAGGTGCACACGTTGGTATTAAAGGGAATCTATCTTAAAAATTTCGAATTTCTGAGGGCAGTATAAGTAGGTCTTTTACGATCCACAGACATACAGACAGACTTTCTTTTATTATTATAGATAAATTGACTGCATTTGCACATGCGCATCCATAAATAGTGTTTTTTAAAAGTTACAAGTCAAAAACTACAAGTTGGGTCATGTGTCCTTGGTTCCCCCTACATATTTCTAAAATCAATTATGATTTCCAAGCACAGGCTTACATTTAATGTACCAAAAAGGGCTCTCATTTATTACTTAATAGAGTGTACTTATTAAAAACACTATATATGAAAGATCGTTTTCTTCTTGTTTAAAATCCTTTAACGATGCTTGTGATATTCTTGATTTTATCTCTGTTCCCAATATATAACAGTTTTTTAATACCTGCTTCTAATTCGTATGATGTTTACACGTTTTCCTCTTATTTTTAAGACATATTTACGCAAGCATAACAAATTTTGTTTATTTTAGCACATTCACACTAATCGCCAAAAATAAAAAGTGAAAGATAAAGTTTTTAAAGTGTCAAAAATGAGTGAAGATGTTAGCATTTATACTCGTCAACAGATGACAGATACACTTGTATCTCTCTGTTTCGTTTTAATACGAGATGAAAAGCAGGCATTTTTAAGAACTGCATACGTTTTTCGAAAAATATTAGTTGAATTTTTCATCTCGTGAGACTTAAAAATCCGTTAAGTGTTTGTCTTTTGGAATTTTTAAAATAATTCATAACGAATTAATTAAGAGCATTTTATTTTATTTTAAAATGTGGGTGAATGTTATTTTATTTGTCTACTATACGTCTATGCCGAATGTGATTTCATTTTCAGATATTTTTTTTACCTTGTATTGTTTTATAAAAATACTAGCAAATAAATACCCATTCTTCGCACTAAAAGAATATCAAATCGATCCAAGTATATGTGTCATTTAATTTGCTATAGGATAATAAGCTTTGCCTTTGTTCCCGTTCATTATAAAGAATAATATCCCGTACTTATATTGCTTTAACATTCCAAAATAAAAATACATCACTATAAAATGCACATCCTCATATCATAAAAATCTTCCTCAATATGAACTTACTATCATCGCAATTTTCCTGATAAATTCAAAATTAACCATAATAGGGTACTTGACAGTATCGTTAAAATACCTCCAATATCAATTAAATTATAGTTTGAATCCAAATATAACAAACGTATATATTTTTTTGCAAAATAAATCTTTAAATAATTAATAAAAATCATTTTCAAATGGGTTTTTTTCATCGGTACGTCACGTGATCACAAACACGTCGATTTGGCTGACGTCACTAGTATGTATAGACAAACCGGTGTGAGATGGGTTTTTTTTGTTTGTAATTAAACTGGTTTTAATCTAACTTACTATTAAAATAATAATTATAAGATAATGGGTGGAGGTTTTACAGAAGCGGATAGTTCAAATTTACTTAAAGTAGATTCTAAAATGGTGTTTCAAAGTTTGTTTATAGTTACTACATCATAGATATCACGTGACAGCAACAAGCGTTTTCGGGAGTCATTTTTCGTGCTAATTTTAAAATTCATTTTTTCCCCTTTTTATGGGGTATTTGAAAAAAAGAAAAAATACGGGTCTAATATTTTTGGCATAAGAATATTTTAGCCAATAATTTTTTTTTTAGTCAAGTACCCTATTGTATGTTATTTCACGTCAAAACCTCCATTCTGGGTTTTTTTTAAAAAAAACTTTTAGCTCATTGGCATGTTCAATTATTTTTCAAATCATTAATTTAGTTTCTGAAGGTAATGGCAAGAAAATAAAAGCAATTTCAGTTTTAATTAATTTTGTGTTCATTTTAATTTCTTCTGTAGAATGGCAACACGAAAGGAAAAAAATAATCGGATTTGAGCGAAAGTGGTGTATTTTTTTTCAGAAAATTAGAATTTTCTCTAAAAATAGAACAAATATGAAAAAACTAAACCTCAGGTGCAAACGTTGGCATTAAAGGGAATCTATCTTAAAAATTTCGAATTTCTGAGGGCAGTATAAGTAGGTCTTTTACGATCCACAGACACACAGACAGACACTTTCTTTTATTATTACTAGCAAATAAATACCCGTTCTTCGCACAGACTAAAAGAATATCAAATAGATACAATTATATGTGTCATTTGATTTGCTATAGGATAATAAACTTTGTCTTTGTTCCCGTTCATTATAAAGAATAAAATCCCGTTACTTATACTGCTTTAAAATTCCAAAATAAAAATACATCACTATAAAATGCACATCCTCATATCACAAAAATCTAGTTTCTAGTTAGTTTCTGGAGGTAATGGCAAGAAAATAAAAGCAATTTCAATTTTAATTAATTCTTGTGTTCATTTTAATTTCTTCTCTCGAATGGCAACACGAAAGGGAAAAATTATCGGATTTGAGCGAAAGTGGTGTATTTTTTTCAGAAAATTCGAATTTTCTCTAAAAATGGAACAAATATGAAAAAACAAAGACTCAGGTGCACACGTTGGTATTAAAGGGAATCTATCTTAAAAATTTCGAATTTCTTAGGGCAGTATAAGTAGGTCTTTTACGATCCACAGACAAACAGACTCTTTCTTTTATTATTATAGATAGATTAAACATATACAAGTTTAGAAAGTCCTTTATATATGGAAGCATTTTAAATGCATAAGATCTATTTTAGTATTTTACGCAATTTTTTAGAAATTGCTAATCTGCTGCTATCTTGTATAAATTTTTTTTTAAAAAAATTAGCTTGCATTGCAAATAGTTGTTGTTCCTTAAATGTTTTCAGATGTTCTGTTAAACAATAAATATTTTTAGTTGAATTATTTCGAACTTAACTCTCGCAAAGTTTCATAAGTATCACGAGCATATTATTCGACTAATGTGTCTTCATTCAAAAGCAACCTACTATCGTAAATCAAATTTTTCTCGAAACTTAGCTTAAAGAAACGAGCAGCCAAGAGCAAGTCAGCCAACAACTGTTGTTTTCCCACCGCTGAATCAGCTAATCGGATAAAAATAGAAGATTTTTTTATTTTGTTAAATAGCTCTCCCGTTTGCTTTGAAATATGTGTTGCGGGGAAACCCAATCACTCAAAACTAAGTTTAAATAAAGCTAATAAATTTGTTAAAATATTAAAATATATCTATAATTTTTCGATTTGCAATAAAAGAGCATCCCTAACCAAAACTCGAGCAAATTTGAAGCTAAAATGTTTAGCATTTTTTTCTTGTTCATTCCGTTGTTTGTTCGGTGAATGTATTAGGTTTTGATTTGGTATTTATCCAAAAATGGATGCAGGTGATACTTGATAGTAAGGTTTTCTGCCGTTACCTGCCCCCGAGTTTTGTGCACTAAAGTAAATATTAGCCCTTTATTTGCAAAATCTATAAAATTTTTAGCAATTTTTGTTCGTGTGCATTTATGCCTTATACAGAAAATTTTAAACTTGTTGAAATCAAATAATAGGGTGGTTGTTGGTATTTGTAAATGGTACTGGTCACTTTGAGCCAATGTTGCAGCAATTAATAATTTTTGTGTATGTTTCAAAACCACTTTTTCGCAGTGTTTCAGCCAACCATAAAGGTAACAATATGGTGAGACTTAAAAAAAATAATGTTTAGATTGTTTTTTTATAAAAAAAAATTATGAATGTTTTGGTTTCTTTATAATGTTTTTTATAAAGACTTAAGGAAAGTAAAACCGACAGAATTATCTTGTTGATTAAAATATGACTTAAGTTTATTATGGTTTATGTTATATGTTATAACCTCATTTGGTGTAAAATCTCTATGTTAAAATACGAGGAGAAGTCTACCTATTCGAACTACGTTAGCTCTATGGGGAGAATTAAAAATAACAGTGGAAAGGAGAATAGACGGCGTCGTCCTCGTCAAGATCTGCATTAAGCAAAAGGAAAGGGGTAAATTGCTGATACCTCACATTGAGAAGTAGGCCAAGTCTTAATTGAGTTGCCTTTAGTTTTAGATTCAAGAAACAAAAACAACATCCATTGTTTTTTTTATATCTCAGACACTTGATTTATACTTTGCAAATGATTAGTATGTGTCATCAAGTGTTTTATTCTATCATTCAAGGTTCTTTGAGAATCATATTTCCTGAATATTGCAAAACTTTTGTTGATTGTAAATAGAAAATATTTAATTGCGAGTATTAAATAATAACTAATAAAAATAACAATATGTCAGAAAAATAAACCCGTTAAGGGACTGTAAGTATCCAGCAACACAGGTAATTTCGAATTTTTTTTTTTTTAAATTTTAGTAAATTTGGAGTTTAAAATTTTGAGGAGGTTTATAAAACCATTTACCAAATAAATAAAAAAATTAAATATTAAAAAAATAAATTCCTGAGTTACAAATTGAAATGGAAAACTAATTTAGTGAAAACAAGTTTACACTTTAGCTAAAAGAATGATCTCTCAGGGTGCTAAAAATAATCTTTCTAGATTTGAAGACTAGTTAATTTTTTTAAACTTTGATAAATTGTTTAAAATGAATATTGAATAATATAAAAATAATTCTAGAATTTCATCTAAAATTCTGAAAAATTGTTTTTAAAAAAAAGAAAGAAACTATACGTTATTTTTATTGCGATCGTTTGTAAATATCAATACTCTAATCAGCTACAATGGAGGATGAACAGTTTCATATCCAAACGAAGCAATTGGTTTAAATATAGTTGGTAATGCTTATTTAAATAGTAAATATTGAAATAGTAAAATTGCTTTTTATTATATCATTTATGTTACAGATTCAACAAGAATGCAATTTCGTACGAAGTTTGACCCATTTTCATTTATTAGGTAGACTCTTTCAACTCTTCCCAGATCTCATAAGAGAATGTCTCAATCAAAACTGTAAGTCTATAATTACAATTTGTTTCTAATTCATTATGTGCTAAGTGTTCATTTTCTTATCGAAACAAAGTGTTATTGTTATTGAATGAATTAATATTCTTAAACTATTACTTGTTGTCAATCAACTGTTATGCGTAACTAACAAATGGATCATCTTGGCTAAACGCCATCCTCAGTACGTTAGTGATTACATTATTACATAAGAGTAACGCATATTAAGGTTTTAGACAAACCAATGCAAAATTTAGAAATTAAAATTTAATGTTTAATAATTTGTGAATAAATTATTTTTAATGATGCACCGGTTGTTCTTAAAAGTACGTAAATCCTTTTTATTCTACACATGCATTGTATATTTAAATGAAATTTTGCAGGATATTTGCAGTCCAGTTTTCACTCTTACGGTGAAAGAGAAAAATGTTTTACAAATTCTTATTAGCATATTTCTCAGTCTTTAAAGATATTTAATTCGTTTACTCATAATCAAAATTCATAATTGAAGCAAAAATAAAGCAAAATCTCAAAAAATTGCTGAGCCAATTTTCATTTGTCCAAATTTTTTATTACATACTGCAAATTTCGTTTATTTACATTGAATAAAAATTTATCTTATTATTAAATTAAACTACCTCTAAAAAAGGAAATTTCACATCATCAGTATAAGAGACTATCTTATCGTCATTTAATGAATCTAATTCATATTTTTTATGGGAACATAATCAGGAACATAATCAAGGAGATATTTTTATTTTTAAATTATAACATAATAGCAAAATTTTAATTAAAAGAAAATGAAAAATTTGGACCAAACTCGTATGTTTTGTCAACAAAATATCAAGATAATGAAAGGTATGCGCTAGCAGTTAGAAGAAGAGAACACAAATGTGATTTTTTTGTCAAGACGACAAAATACGCTGAACCCACTGAGTTTAAAAACTAAAAAAAAAACTCACCCTGTTCATCCTTGGGACTGTTATTGTGTTTTTTAGTGTGTGTGTGGGTTCCAGTAAAAACACATGCCATGGAGATAAATGGCAAATACAAAGTTAAAAAGTTTTTTACGACCTTCGCTTATCTAACATTATACATTTATTTCAGTACATTATCTACATTTACTATACATACATATAGAGTGATCAAAGTTAATAACTGTAGGTACTTTGTAAACTAATTTATATTTCATTGCTCCTGGCCTCATGTGTAATTAGCTGGATCAAGAGTTATTCTTAGCGAAGTTATCCGTTTGGAAAGCGGTTATTTCGTAAAAGCACTCTTGTATCCAAAATTTTAATAAATATTTCTATCATTTGTAAGGTTTAATGTTAATAAATATTATTTAGGAGCGAAATTATAAAAAAAAATAAAATTGTAATTATTTTTGATAATTTTATTATGTTAAAATTTATAACAATCCCAGGAATTTTAAAGTAAAATATATGCCTGAAAAATACTGTAGCACAACTATTACACAACCTTAAATAAACATCAATAAAGTATGCAAAATATTGTATTTGTTTGCGATTATTCAGATAAACAAAGTCAAATAATATCGAAAAAATAACTTGGTAACTTTTGATAATATAATAACATAACAGGAAAAGTAGGTCACGGATCTTTTACACAATACTCTTACAATGTTATTTTGGTAACCGCAGAAAAACAGCTTTCGAACACTTCGCATCTTCAAAATTCGCTCCACTAGCTCTTTCCAAAATAACTTCCCCAGTCCTCGAGAACTCTTTTTTTTCCTCATTCAGTTAAAACTTTTTGTAAGGGTTTCTTTTTTGCACTTAAAAAAATTGAAGATCTTTGATAGAAAAAATGTACAAGGTTTTACCCGTGACAATATTTTTTACTTGCTTTCATACTAAACAAAAGTAAAATACGTTGCGGTTTTTGGGTTGGATTGTGCAACAATTACATAGGACCATTTCATACTGGGGCGGGTGGAGTGCATTTGTAATTTATTGTCAATATTTTACGGAAATTAGAATGTTAAAAATCATTGAGATGGTGTGTAATATCGTCTTAGGGGTTTGTTCCAAAATATATTATGATTTCATAGATGTTGCTCTAAAAGCTATTATTCGTAGAGCAGAAGTATAAAAGCAAAAATTTTAGTAAATTTAGAGTTCTACAAATTTACTTTACATAAATTTTAACGTCTACACAAACGGAGCTATTAAGTAGAAACTGAAAATTTGCCACAATTTTCCAATTTTAAATCTCTTTGCGGCATCTCAAAACGGTGCTTAAAGGTAATGAAATTCTTTATCCATAAGAACTAAAAAGGCAACATTTTTTAGCTATTATATACTAATCCTAAATTAAAAATGTCGATTTCCGTTCCGCCCTAAAACGTATTTTCCTAATAAAATTAAGCACTTTTTTACACTTAAAAAAATGATAACACTTTAAAATTTAGCAATAGTTTACACAACAATTAATACTGTTATTATTAAATATATGCACTTGGTGATCATAAAATATTTTTTTTCTTAGCACAGTTTATTCGTTATGTGGCAAATGGAATGGCTCACCAATCAGAGGAAGTACGCTCAACCATAGTTTATATTTTTCTTCAAATTTATTCATCCAACTTCTCAGCTGGCAATTCAGTTATAGCAGAAATTGATTTCTTTATTGCCAAAGGAATTTTATACGTTTTGGAAAGTGGTATAACAAAAGATGTAATAAAGAATGGGCTAGGTAAATCTATTCATACAATTATAGTTTTATATAGTAATAATTATACAAAAAATTAATATAGTTATTTATTGTTGCTTATGTGATTCAAGTTGTATCATACACTTTAATTTAAATTGACTTATTTCTGTAAGCCTCGTGGCATACTCTTTGGTAAATGAGATGTTTTTAAATTTGTTCCAATTAAAAATGTTAAAAAAAATTACATTGAAAAACTATTTTTTTATCATTTCGTTTCATTAAAACCATACAATTAGTTTTTAATCAATCAATAAGAAATTATTTTTAATGCTAATCAAATTAATCCAAAACGAGTGTTGGATAGTACAATTTAGCAAACAGAACACATTAAAAGTGCCTTTAAAGTTAATACATAAAAAAATACATTTTTAATAAATGTCATGCTAAAGTGAAAGTTCTGATGTTGTCAAAATGATTAAATGAACTGAAATCATTAGTTTTTACGTCTAAGCTGCTAATTTTTTTTAAAAATTTATTTGTTACTAGCAAACGAATACCCGTTCTTCGCACTGATTAAAAAATATCAAAAATCGATCCAAGTATGTGTACCATATAACCTGTTACAGGATCATAAGCTTATGTTATTGCTACCGCTCGTTAAAAAGTATAAAATCCCGTTTCACTGCCTTAAAATTCCAAAATGAAAAATACGCTCTAAAATGCACTCATAAATGTCATCGCAATTCCCTCATAAATATCTAAAACTTTTTAGGACATTTGGCTCGTTTTGGGAAATAATTTAGCGAGAAAATAAATATAACTACAAACACACCTATTATACAGCTCTAGCACAATGACCTTAGAACAACCAACCAGCTTATAAATTATTTATTTAAAAAAACATGTTGCCCATTTGACGCGTATTAGTAAATAATTTGGCGAGTTTGGCAACGTAATTGGCGAAAAAATAAAAACATAAAACCCTAATAGGCAGCTCTAGTGCTATGGCCTTTATCAACCATCATAGTTAAGCAAAGCTTAACTATACATTTATTGCTTAAATATGCATACATGCAGTCCACAGAAAAATCAATAAAAAAAATCATCAAATAAACCTACAATAAAATCCGGGAATGTAGACTGGCAAACTTACGTCACTTGAAACATGTCAATTATTTTACAAATAATGAATTTTTTTCTGTAGGTAATGGCAACAGAATAAAATAAACATTTTCAATTTTAATTATTTACGTAAAAGTTTAATTTAATTTTTTCAGTCGATGGCAACGGGAAAGGAAAAAAGTGATCGGATTTGAGCGAAAGTGGTGTAGTTTTTTCAAAAAAGTCTAATTTTCTCCAAAGATAGAACATTTTAAAACCTGAAAGTTCAAAAATCATAAACTAAGTATGAACTACGCATTTGTGCCAAGTTACGAGTCAAACAGGTGTCTAGTTTAAGAGTCTATAAGTAATATACATACACACACAACTTCATTTTTATTATTATAGATTGCACGTAATAAGTACCTGCTTTTTATGTGTAATTGTTCTTAATATTATTTAAAATGTATGAAACATTTATTACGTTTGCCTTAACTTTCTTTTAACTTCCATATGGTATATTGAATTTTTAAAAATGATATATCAATAAAACTTATGTCTTATAAAACATTTTTAAAGCATTGTTAAAGGTGTTTATCAGCAAAGACTCGAAAAGGGTAACATTACTGTTTGAAAACTTAAATGAAGAAGCTAATTTCTTGGCAGTTATTAGAAAAATAATATTATCATCTGATGCTGCTTTTCAAGTTTGTATTGTTCAGTGCATTTGCTTCATTTTATCTGAAAAAAATGAAGACATCTACATTCGCAAACTAATCGAAGGAAATGTTCCAGGTGAGAATTTATTTGTCATAAATGTGTCGTATTATTAAAACACATTTGAAATTACGCAAAAACCCCATTCGCATAAATCGATCGATTTTCTCGAAAACCTTCATACGTCATCCGACAGGTACTTGGAAGTCTCGTATCAAAATTAAAGGATATAGCTCTTTTAGTTCGAGCTGTAGGGCAGTTTCAGACAGCGGGATGACAGACAGACTTGTAGATGCCTCAGTAACCCACAGTTTACCAAAAGGATCCTCAAGGTGGAGGAAACAACGAAGTAAGAAACCGTGCGCGGGTTGGTTCGCTGTGCGTTGAGCTGCGGTTGAGTTGCGTGAAAGCCGTTGAGTTGAGTTGTGTGCAGCGTTGAGTGCATTAGCAGCGAGTAGCAACCGTGGTTGAGCGCATCGTAGCAGGAGCATCATTGGAGTGGGTGACGATCACGTCCGGGTCACCACTGTAGCTGCCTCAGTAACCCACAGTCTACCAAAAGGATCCTCAAGGTGGAGGAAACAACGAAGTAAGAAACCGTGCGCGGGTTGGTTCGCTGTGCGTTGAGCTGCGGTTGAGTTGCGTGAAAGCCGTTGAGTTGAGTTGTGTGCATCGTTGAGTGCATTAGCAGCGAGTAGCAACCGTGGTTGAGCGCATCGTAGCAGGAGCATCATTGGAGTGGGTGACGATCACGTCCGGGTCACCACTGTAGCTGCCTCAGTAACTCATAGTCTACCAAAAGTATCCTCAATGTGGAGATGAGTTACTTCGGCTTATATATTACTATAAATGTTGTAATCAAGAATAGTGGTAGGAACGAGATAGTAAATAAGCGCCACCTAGTTGTTGATGGCATATTGAGATTGCGTGTGTGGTGAACCGCCACAGACTAATAGTTTAAAAACCACTTTTTCAGAATCACCAAAACGTGTAAAAAAAATGCAAAACTCTCCATTTTGAATTTTCGACCCCATCGCCATACTTTAATTACCTTATAATTCAAATTAGGTAATTGAAAATATTTTTTTTTAGTTTTTAAATTTTAAATATCCTTCGAATTTGAAAATTTTAATAAAATTTAAAGCCTAGCATAATTTTTTTGCTTGAATTTAAAGTTTTACATTTGTTTGGGGCCTAGACTGTTCCGACAACTATGACGTCATGTGCACAGAGAGCATATATTTGTGTTTTATTTTTTGTTGAAATAGGGTACTTGACTTAAAAAAAATATATTGGCTTAAAATATTCTTATGCCAAAAATATTAGACCCGTATTTTTTCTTTTTTTCAAATACCCCACAAAAAGGGGGAAAAATGAATTTTAAAATTAGGACAAAAAATCACTCCCTAAAACGCTTTGTGGCTGTCTCGTGGTATCTATGATGTCACTAGTATACAACTATAAACAAACTTTGAAACACCATTTTGGAATCTAATTTAAGCAAATTTGAACTATTCGCTTCTCTAAAACCTCCACCCATTATCTATATAATTCTTATTTTAATAGTAAGTTAGATAAAACCAGTTTAATTACAAACAAAAAAATATCACACCGGTTTGTTTATATATACTAGGGACGTCAACCAAATCGACGTGTTTGTGATAACGTGCCTTACCGATGAAAAAAAAAAGAATTTTGAAAATGATTTTTATTAATTATTTAAAGAATTATTTTGCAAAAAATTATATAAGTTTGGTATTTTAGCGATACTGTCAAATTTAGAAACTGACAAAGCGTTAGTAGCTGTGTTAAAACTGAATTAATAGGTTAAACATAGGCAGTCAACCTAAAATTATTGTTTGTTTTCAAATTCAATCACAAATTTCAAGTTTTCTCAAATTTATGATTTTCCAACGACAACAGTTTCTTGTCTGAAGAAAACAAATGAACTCATTCACTTACACTTTCTCATGATAATGTTGGAGGAAGATATTTAAAATATTGCCATTTTTTTTGGCAAAGACGTCCCACAAAAGATTTCTTTTTGGGAGAAACTTAAAAATAAATGGTGTTAAAGTAATAAATTTCTTTAAGTGTGTTGATAAAGAGGACTATTGTTCTAATTTCAATGCATAAACTAGATAAAATTTAATTAATTTTTTCATTTTTGTTCCTAGAGTTGCTTTTTGAAGTTATAACTGGAACTAATGAACTTCTGTTGGAGTAAGATATCTCTATATAATTAATTTTAGTATAAATATAATATAAGGCCAGTCTGTTCATTGGCAACTTATGGCCAGCTTAAAAAATTAACATAGGGTTGCTATACCTATCGAGTTGTATGAAATATGAAGCAGAATGTTTACCATATTTGAACATTTTCGTTGCTTGGCAACATTACGCAAATCAAGAACGGCGATTATATCCTAGCTGTTCCAAAGATTGTCATATCCTATCTCTTGATACATTTTTTTTTCATTTATTACTTACCTTATACAGTTAAACTACTTAGTTCAAACCATAAATTGCATATGTAACATGATTCAATTCAAGTAACAAATCTTTATTTTTTTGTTTTGTTTCAGAACTATCTTTTGCTGCCTAGTGTTGTTTACACATAGTCCTCACTTCTTTGAGAAATGCCATATTTTATATTGTAAGATTTCAAATTATTTTGATTCCATAACCATTTGTTCATTGCTTCCATTTAATTCACAAGATATGTATTTCAAATGTATTATATGTTAATTATTTTAGATAAATATATTGTTGTTGTATTTATAGAAACCTAATGCATAAATGTTTTTAATTCGAATATTTTAACATTGATAACAGCTTTCTTTCTCAGCTATTTCCACAATCCTTGAAGCTACAGTAGCACTTTTGAATCTAAAGAATATGAAACTGCTTGCTTTAGCCTTTAATCTTTTAATATCTTTGGTTTCAAAGTAAGCCTTCTTTTATAAAAAAAAAATATTTGTCTTGTATACTTTATTCAAACATAGTTTTCGTGCTGCACCAATTATTTAAAATCCTCAATAATGCTATACTAAATAACCACTACTTCAATCTGAAAAACATTTGGCTACTTATATATAATATACTTAACAGTGAATGTACATTTAACTACAATATCTTGAAATATTTGAAAAATTATCAGTTGAAGGACTCTGTAGTATTAAAGTAAGAAGCCCAAAAGTGTATCACCAAAAAATCCACTATTTATTTTGTTGAAGTGTGGAGCGTCAAAAAAACGTAACTTGCTTCTATATGTAACTCATAAACCATATTTTCAAACTTTTCCATTGCAGTTTTGAGGTTTTTCGATGTAGGAAACTTCACTTTTGTATTTTCTTGTCTTGAAAATGTCTTTGTCACATCTGTGTAATTTTTTTTAGTGATAACTACCTGGTTGCTACGTCCACACAAACTTCACTATTTCAGAAGGCTTTGCAACTATTCGAAAAAACATACAAAGTCCATAGCCCTCAAGTTCTACTTTCTGCTAACAAGCTACTATTTTATTTGCTCAAGTAAGCTTAACCTGTTTTATTTATAATTATCCTATACTATAATTAAAAAACATTACTATCTAAGCGTCTCAAGGCAACAAGCACCCTAATACAATTAAGAATTTTGTAATTTTTTCTCTTACTTTCTAATTTATTTTAAATAGAGCTCTTTAAAACAGAAATCGATCATGCCAGATCTTCACTAAGGTGATTGTTTTTACTATGACATACTCATTTATTCGCCCAGCTATTTTACAGGGCCATCTAATAAAAGATACCAAATTAGTCATCCAGAACATTTGTTCACAGACAAATCAAAACTTTTCTTATTGAATTTTGTTAATATGATATTATAAGAACAAATCTGCTTGCTTTGTTAAAGATTTGAATACTTTTTATCTCTTAAAATAAACACACATAATTACATCTTTAATTGATCTATAAACAAATGCTGCATTTTAAATATTCTTAATTCTAGTTTTATTTTACAGGAAAGAAAGTTTGTCTTCCTTTAAATTTCCTTTACCTTTAGTGCAACTTTTTGACATTCTGCTTTCTTGTTTGAAGAACGTTCAGAAATATCTCTCTTCCCACTTGTTGAGTTCACCACAATTTAGAAATAGTTTTGAAAATAATATGGATGATTTGCCTCTGGAAATAAAAATCTTAATTAATGGATTGGACATCATTTACTTTTTTATACAGTATGTTACCTAATTTGTTTTATTTTAACATAATAGACAGACTTTATGCAAAAGTAATATTTCTGAAACCGTTGTACTATATAAAAAAAATTAATAGAAAATATTTAAACGTTCTAAAACAGAAAGCTAGGCAAATAGTTTTGATGCTTTTCTATACTTTATTTGAAAAGTTTGAAGTACATATTTCTGTTATACTCTTTAAGAATTTTCTATTTTCCTTTTCTGAACACTATGTTGTTTCAAAAGCTCAAAAAAATAGTAGCTCAATTCGCATTGTTCTTTATCCTTGATATCTTACCTGCATGATATTAGTATTAGAATTTTATTGTATGAGAACTATGTGTTATTAATTTGTTTTACCGGTAAAATTTCCAGTGATTGGTTATGATGCATTATTTGTGAAGTTTTAAGTATGTCTGCCATACTGCTGAATAAGTTTCAACTATCCTTCACTGAACATTTTACCACCAGCCCATTTAGGCCATTGCCATGTTTTTACGTGCCACAAAGATATGCATGCCCTATTTTGCAGTTTTCTTGATAATCTATCTGTATAATATTAGTATTTGTTTATGCTATAGCTATATATTGGTGTTTGGTTACCAATTGGTACTATTTGAGTATTTGGCTACTCCAGTACAAGCTTAGTGTGTGGTTACAAGCTCAGTATTTGGTTACACTAGTACAAGCTCAGTATTAGGTTACACTAGTACAAGATCACTGTTTGGTTACACTTGTCTATGCACAATGATTTTTTTTATAGACAATGCTAGCCTTCAAGAATTGATATTATAAAGTATTTTTGGGTGTATAGAAATATTTTTCACTGGTATGACAGAAATATTTTAATCTTTGTCTTATTTTTATATACAAAAGCCAAGATGTAAATATATATTTGTACGGCATATTATATTGCAACATAACATGTTTTTAAAATCACTTTCCTCTGTATTTTGTAATGTTTTATAAAGTATATGTGCTGTAATTTTATGTTTAATTGAACTAGTATTTATTAATGATGAAACATTCCTTTTTTAGGATTTTAAAACACCAAACTAAAAATCCAATGAGTATGGAAGAAATATTTTCCTGTCCTGATGTTCAAAATAAGTCAAAGTCAACTGCTAAAATAAATGTTCAGTCTGTAATGCAGGCGATCATTGATGCTTTAGACCAGATATTTGTCCCATGTTGTTTAGTAAGTTAAAACTTAATTACTATATGGTTATATTTTTAATTTGTTATTAGAATATTTTAGAACAAAATTAGTGTTATTTTAAGTATTTAAAAAAAAAGTTGTTTTTTAGCTTCCACACTATGTTATAACGTAAAAGTGGAAGGTATTATAATGGATCATCCGTCTGTCTGTCCGTCCGTCACCCACTTTCATGGCCCAAACTACAAATGCTACGTGTGATATGTCAAAAAATTCAGCACATCGAAATTAGAAGACATTGAAAATCTCAGAAAAAATTCGAATCGAAGTACTTCAATTATTTAAAAAAAACTTCAACATTAATGCTCATTTAAAAGCATAGGAAGCCATTTTTATTAGAATTTAATCACCATTGCCATTCACAACAATCACTCGAGAACTTTAATTCTTTAGACATAAATTAATAAATTATTTTTGCGACATCGATCAGTTTGAAATGACGTCAAATATATTTCACTATGAGATTCTTTGTATGTTGATAAGAAATATTTCATTCTATTTAAAAGCGAGGAATATTACATATTATTCTTTGGAATATAAATTAATTTTGCAAACGATAAGTAATAATTATTGAATTTTCGAATAAAATAAATGAAACTAGCCAAATTTAGCATGTAAATGTTTATATAGAATAATTGCTGTGTTTGGCGCCTTTTTACCTGTTAAAACAACTGTTGTGTGGAAGCGGGTTAAGTGACAGATTCTGTTACAAACTACTTGTTACTTATATTCCTTAGCAATAAATAAAGATATAAATGAAATTTATATTTAAGGTTTATATTTGAACTCATTTGTAATATTTTTACACATCACTAAATCAACTAAATTTATTACACTGATAAGTGTTCTAAAGTGTTCTACATTAACACTTCTTTGTTAATGGACTTGTCTACAGTTATGTCTATGTCTACATTTTGCTTTATAAAGGTAGAATATTAGACTTTTGGTCATGTTTATTACATGAAAAAAAAGCTACTTTCATATTTTCAATAACATTACTAAAAAGTTGGCTTGACAACTGTTAAAAAGTGTAAGAATCACTGAATCTTAAACAAAGTTGTAAACAAATTTGTATACCTTCTTTATTACATATTACTTACTTAGTTTAATTTAAGTAATATGTGTATTTAAAAATATTACTGCATTTTTTCTCTTTTTTTTAAATAGTTAATTTTCATGTAATCATAGAAAATATTACAATCCTATGTTTCATACACGTTTCAACAAATATAATATTTCTTTAATAAATTACTGCTTTTAGAAATAACAATTTTAGTATTTCAAATATTTTATCCAAAACTATTTTATAGTTATTAATTTGAAACAAATATTTTGTTATTTTGCTTGTGAATTATTTTAGCTTTTAGGATACACAACAATAATTTCTAAAATATCCTGGTACCATCTAATTAATGTATTATCCGCTACCTTTGAAAGTCTTATTGATAGGTCAATGTTGACATTATTCATTACGAAGCTGATGAAAGCCAAAATTTTTAATTATGCATGGAATTTAAAAGTAATGGATGTTTCAACAATTGATAAGTAAGTATTGAAAAATAGATATTTTAGATTAACTATTGCTGTTTCAAAAAATTAAGCTTACTGTAATTGTTTAAGTGAAGTTGTATAGAAAAATAAACTTAGTGGCTCAACAGACCTTGGGAGGATAAAGGTCTGCTGTGCCTATCTTAACACTCTCATAAAACACGAGCGAGGGGTTGTATTGAAGCAAATGTCTTGGCACCCCAATGCAAATGTCACCCTCCCCATTAAAAAAAGCTTGCCAGATCCTAACTTTATCGACCAGACTTGACATATCCTAACTCCTCTCAGCCATCATTTTCTCAAATTTGTTTCATCATTTAAAATTACTTAAGTTTCTTTAATTTGTTAAATTTATGTGGCTTTTTATTATTCTTCACATTGATTATCAACAATTCTTGTCATATTTAGTTGTTTTTTTTCGTTTGTTAATGTTCGTTTATAATTTTTCAGATGTTTAGAACAACCCAAAGACGTAGGTAATCAATGTCTAAAGAATATACTACTATTTTTAATGCATTCTCAAGCTCCCTCAGAATATTTAAACAACTTAGAAGACGGCATTACTCAACTGAATGGTAATATTTTTTCTTTCAAGTTGGTATAATTTATATTAGTTAGTTTTTTTTATTGAAAATTGTAAAATGTTTATAGTAATATAAAAAGATATTAATTTACGACATAGGATGCTTGAAAAACATTTCTCAATAAATTGCTTATTTCTTATTAGCCTTTATAAATTCTTGTATCGTGTGTTCCAAAACTGCTTGACTGACTTTCTTTTTAAAAAAATATTACTTGAGTATAACTATAATATTTAATAATTTATTAAAAACTTTAAGAAAATTATGTAAAAAAAAAATTATAACTTTTTTTTAATGGTAACTTGGTTAAGTTTTAAAACTGCTTGACTTTAAAAAAAAAAAATTGCTTAAGTATAATTATATTATTTCTTATTGTAATAATTTATTATATACTTAAAAATTATGTAAAAAAAATTGTATATAAATTTTTTAATAGTAACTTGGTTAAAACAAAAATTAAATTGACAAAAGTATTTAATAAAAAAGTATATAAAAATGCACACAAAGTTCTTCTTTAATCAGAAAAGTTTAATGTAAAGAGATTTTTTTCATTTTTCAGGCTGCATTGAAGAGTGTGCATCCGTTTTGTCCCTAAAGCCTGAAATTCAAATTCAAAATGGTGGCCATTTATGCTCTATGCAATCAACTTTTTTGTGCTTGGTATACAATTCATATTTATATGAAGGACCGTAAGTTTAATTACTCATTTGTTTAATGTGTAAAAGAAAACACTTTATATTTGATGCTTGTGAAAATATTTTTCTGGCAATTTATTACGTAACTTCAATTTCAATCTGAATGTAGTTATTTTTATTATAATTCTATACATTTATATCTAAGCGAGATATTTGTGTGCTTTTATTGGCAATTTGTACAGCAGAACTACAATTATCCGTAGGGTGATTGGACGTACTGCATTTCGCACTATGCTTTTTTGGTATGTGTTCTTCCTGTTTCAAAGATTCCTAAAAAAATTTAAATGTCATGTTTTTTAGATTTGTAATGTAAAATTTCCTTCATTTTGAGGGATGATTAATAAATCTTCATAAAAACATCTTAAGCAAGATATTTTCTTTGTAAGCAACTTTTTTCTTAACTCAACCAGAATAAAGCACAGGGGAGAAGAACTATGACATCATATAATTTCAATTAGTTTTTAAGTAATTCATTTAAAGTTTTATTTGCTGGCATCTTATTACAAGACTGCTTTGATTACAAGTCTGAAAATTACAATAATATTGTAAAAAATGAACTATAACGAAAAACATGGAATTACTTTTTTTTCGCTTCTTTAACACTGTATTGCATTGATGTTGAAAATATCTGGTCACCTTTATTTTCTGAATCAATTCTTACCAATTCGTATTTGGAAAATAAAATATTCAAATATTTCCGAAAATAGTGTATATTTTAATTAATTTTTGTTTGCTTGTTGAAAATGGGAGAAAAAGTTTTTGAAAGAAACAGTTTTTAACTAAATGTAAAGGCAACATTTTTACTTGTTAGTCATATGAGTAGATGAAAGGATAAAGCAGAATGATACTTTTCGATTTTTGGATGGTTGGAGTGGGCCTGATCTAGGATAGCACTGACTATATAGGCACAAAACATTTACCATGAAAATCACTACAATTTGGGGCCCTAGGCCCGGGCCTCATGGTAGATCAGGCCCTGGTTGGAGTACAGCTAATATCAGAGTTTTACTGTACTATATAAATTTAATTAAGGTTATTTGATTGTTTTTTTTTTAATATGTATGTTTTTCTTATAGAATAGTGAATATGAAAATTGTGATTCCACATTTGGTTTACTATATCACCTGCAATTTAGATAAGCTAAATTTGAACCTTGTCAATTTAAAGCATTTAGTTTTTATTGTGGCAGTGAGTACTTTTACAGAATATATTACTGTTTCATGTTACACAATTGTTTTTTTTTTATTTTAATTTAACACTGAAATCCTATTGTCTGAGTATCCTATTAGCCTCAATACTGCATATTTTGTAAACATTGAAAAACAAAACTACAAATACGGATTGATGAAAACCTACAAATACTGATTGATGATTATATTAACCTTTTTTTTTAATCTGATTTAATTGTTTGAAAAAATTAAAATATGTAATATCTATTTCACTTTTAATGGGAACAATTTGGTTTAATTCATAAAAATTTCTTTTAGTAATTTTACTAAGATACTCATAAACTCTTACTAGATTTGTTTTCAAAATAATATTTAATAAGAAATATACATTCATAGAATATTTTTAAAGTTTTAACTAACCTGTTTACTTTCTTATTGTTAGTTTTAAAAGTTATTGTTAGTTGTGTAATACTCGAACATCTAAAAAAGATTTACTTTTGAAGTTTGATTTTGTTTTCAGATTTGTCTGTATGAAAGTATGAACAAAATTCCAACTGGTCTTATAGAAGGTTAATTTATTAAATTTATTGTTAATAAACATAGGAGTTTATCTTTAAAGAGATAATTATGTTCATTAAAAATTTAAATTAAGAAAAATTATGCTTTCATAAAAAAAATGGGACACTAACATTTTAATTTAGCTGATGAACTTTCATTACTTTATAAGTTTTGATATGATAATTCATTATAATATTATGAATTCATATCAAAAAGTAACATTTTAAATAATGTACTTATAGTTCCTTTTTGATTCTTCGTACACTTAGTTTTAAAAAAAAGTTTTGGATACCCTAATTTCATTATTCACATTTCTGCTCATTTGCTCTGATGTGATAATGCAAAGTCAAAAAAAAAATTAATTATCAAATATACATACATTTGTTACAATTTTTCTTATAATATTGTCAATTAATAATGATAATGTTTTTTTGTTTCTGCTTTTCAGTCAGCGAAATTGTTTGGGATATTATATTTAAAGTAACTTCTCCAGCAGAAATATATACACATCACAAAGTTATACTCTGGTGGTGCTTTAAAAATCAACAAATAAATTTATTCAGTTCCTATGTGGTAAGAATGTTTTTCTATAGTAAAAAAAAACCATAACTTTTAGTTTCTTTAAAATATGGGATTAAAAGTTAAATCGTTATATATGCTAATGGCATTAAAATTTTAGCAGAAAGTTTTTTTGCAAGCTTAAAGTGTGTAGAATTCTAGCCCGATATAATACTTTTTTATTTGTATTTTAGTAGTAAAAAAATATGTGCTTCATGTTACGAAATAATTATAATCATTTAGCTTAATAACTGATAACTTAGTGTTCTTTAATTATTAAAAGTATCTAAAAGCATTCGCTCTAGAATCTCTCTCTCTCCATATCAATTAAGATGGAACTCTTAAATAATTTTGCAGTACCCATAACAATGAACAATTTTATCTCTAAAAAACCCTAAACACATAGTGTAACCACTTTTAATTGAAATTTACTTCTAAATTATTTTCTTGTAATACATCATATATTTATATTCTATATCAAATGTATTCCGAGTATTTTTTCTGTACTATCTCTTAAAGCTACAAATCTGGTTGGAATATAGTTTGAAAGCTACTGATACATTTGTTTCATGTCAAGCTACCAAAATTCTTGTTAATCTTTTAACTACCAACACCATTGCCCAAGAAACGTTTGTGGTAAGGTTTGATAAAAACAGTAATTTTTTAATTTAGTTTTTTTGGTTACAACTGATGTTTTTCTATCAAGTTTAGTGTCTGATATTATACTTGAATCTGGCATTATTCTATTAATATCTGAAAGTCAAAGCAAAAGATACTATTAATTGAACAAGTAGGGTGTATAATGTTGACTTTAGTCTAAAAGTAAAATTAGAACTTTTGTTATAATTGATTTTAATCATATGAAAATATATGTGTTTCAATCAAAAACGAAATAACAAAATTAAGATCTTAAATTAATTTAATTATAAAATTTAGTGCACTGTTTAAACTATAAATGACGATATATGTAAACATTTTTCATATTTATTATTCTTTAAGTAATTAACCCTTTCAGTCCCAGTGATGCCATTTGGCATCATCATTTTTCTGATCACAATTTTAAAAAAAAAATAGGGCTGACCATCTATTGGGATTAATAAAAAATATTTCCTAATAGAAAAAAGTTTGAAGAATCGAATGATGTGCTTTTTGATATCATAAATGGCTATAGACGGTCAGAAAAAAAAATTCTAAAATGATTATGCCAAATTGCTCTAAGAACTGAAAGGGTTAAAGCATATTCTTATTTGTTATTTTTGAATTCTATTACAGAGGCAATTAGATTCAAATGCTGAGATAAAATTTTCATTCCTTAAGAAGGCATTTGAAAGTGTAGTAAGTTAACCAAAAATAGATTTTAACTACTACACTTTTGCATTTATAAGCATTTATTAATTTTAATTGTTTTGAACTTAGTGTAATGCTTTATTCTTCATATATCCCTAATTTTACTGCCTTTAAATAAAATCAGTAATTATTTTAGAAAATATTAATTCCAAAACTTTGAATGACTACTGACATTTTATTATTTTTTCCCTTTGTTAAGTAGACATTTTTTAAAAAAAGTATTTTTGTTGAGTATTAATAGTTAATTGGTGACATGGCAATTAATAGTTAATTGATGAAATGGTAATTGATAGTTAATTGGTGTCTATGGAAGTCAAATGTAGGATGGAACATAGTGACTGTTATACCTATGTGGTTATTACTTTTAGTCATCTAAGCCAGCATAGAAGTGTTCTGGCATGGAAAAAAACTGCTGCATTCAATTTTGTAAGAGAACTATAAAATAAAATTAATCACTAATTTGGAGTTACAGAGGGAAAGGCAAATATGAATGTCTGTACTGATTAAAAAATCTTTCTTACTCTTAACAATCACTGACCGTCTAAATGTTATACTCTTTTAAAAGAATTGACTGGCATTTTCAACAAATGAAAGACCTAGGTAGTTTCGTTGAGAAACATACAAGATAAACTATATTTACATATTTTCCTTTATATACTTTTTCTGTTGTTATCCGACAATAGGTAGGATTTTCAACATACTGAAAGAAATGTAATTTGCCTTATGCTTCTTATTAATTACTTCATTCAGATAGTGACTAGTTGTTTTATTATACATTAGTTATAAAGTTTTTAGTAACCTTTTGTTTAATATCATACCCATAAAGCCACTATAATTTTTTCAAATAAAGTTTTAACTTTAATTGTAGATTTCTCATTGTGAAGACACGATTTTAAAACAAAGGTTTGATAACTTGATTCAAATATTCGTTAACCAAATACAAAATTGGTTATCAAAAATGCTGATTGTAAAAAACTACGAAGATTTGTCAAAAGGTACATTTCTTAAAAATCATATTCTTTATTCTTATTTTACAAATTCTGTGCTTTATTTTATCTCACAAATAATTAAGTAAATATTAATTACTAAAATTTTTAGTAAGTTAATTAATTGGTGAATCTGACAAGTTTTATTATCAAACTTCACTTATGGTGCTGTATTACTATAAACTTTTATATCGTTATGGTAAATTTTCTTAATCTTGATGGTTTCTCCCTATTATTCCAATGCATACTATTTTGAACAGATACTTAATTTAACTAATCTAAAGATTTTAACATCAAACTACTAAGCAAGAGTATGGAATTATAGGTTCTAATAATAGTTTGTTGTCAACTTTAAACCCTATTTTTTTAGATGCTTCTTTGTCAATTGGATTGGAAAGTTTACTGTGGTGTAAAGAATATATGGAAAACAGCTGTTCCCAAGTAGACATAAAATTGGTCTTTCATGGTATAATTTTAAATTTAGTTTTTTTTAGTTCTTAAATAATCGAAAGTTCTTTCGACTATGACATAAAATATCAAAAATTAAAATTGCATTAAATGTAAAATTATCAATTCGTAGGTATAAAAGTAAATTTTTGCTTTTGTGTGCATAAGTTACTTTTAAGCCCAACTTTTTGTACAATAAACACTTTTTTTGCCGGTTAATTTAAACAAAATGTTACTCAATAAACTTAAAAATTATTTAAACAAAAAATATTATTTACCTAACGTTAACATACTCATCAAACATAGTATTGTTTTTATTCTTACTAAGTATTTGACTAAGTTTGACTTTCTTAATTAACATGCTTTGTATTTTATTTTGAAATTTAAATTTTCTATTGATCTCCTGTTTTAGTTACAAGTTTTTGTTGCAACTCATCCCTTGGCAATATTTCTTCTTTATTACCCTGTCTAAAATATTTACAGTATGCAGTGAAAGTCAAAAGCGATGACTCTAAAGGTAGTTTCATGACTTCTTAAAACATCATTTTAATATTTTAATCATATATTTTTTACATTGGTAGTGGTTAAAAAGTTTTTTTTTAAAAAGGCTAAGTTAAATAGCTTCTGAATCAAACACACAATCAGTACAAGATAGGGCAGTTCCTGCATTTGTTCAATATTATCAAATTGATATTTATAATAAAAATACTAAAATAAGCAATGTGTTTTATTAATACTGATATGAAATTTTTGAATGTGTTCTAGCATGGCATATTGTAACGGGAAATACAAATATAGTTCCTCTCTTAAGAAAATGCCTATCCTTCAGTAAACAAATAAAAATTGAAGTCTTACATTTGCTAAATTTGCTTTTAGAGCATCAGATACATGCTGAATTGAAGGTTTGTAATGAAAATAAATTACATTTAATTATTTTAGCTATTGTTAGATTAAGTTTTTATGAATGGTAATAACTTAGACAAACATAAAATGTTTATAATAGTCACAATAGACCTGTTCTAAATTGAAATAAATCTGAAAGTGTGGTGGATTTAGCTATGCAACAAGGTTAACTAATACTTATTAATTAAAACTAATACTTATTGTATAAAAGAATTCATAGATGCTTGGTAAAATCTATCGTGGGTCCTAAAAAGTCATTTGCATTCATTGAGCTAGAAGGGAAACTGGAGTGAGGTGTCAGTGAGCCGAAAACCCACTCACACCCTTTTGAGCGAACAGGACAGAAAAGGACTATTTCCCCTACACTTGTATGCAATGCTTGTATGAGACCCCTCTATCATATTGACTTGGGCTCCTTATCGTATTTTAACATTTTTAGTTCGAAAGAAATTAACTTTCTTTAACTTTAAATTCCAACTTTTTTAAGAAATAACTAACTAAGGATCACTAACTAAGAACCAGCGAAGACAAACCCAATAGCGAAATAGGCAACTTTCTAGGTTTTCTGCCTGGTTCGTTTCTGCTGCAGTGCTGTGTATTCCTCTGCGTTTCGTTATTGAACTGGCTCGTTTGCTACCCTATTCAGTGAATCACACACCTCACTCCATGTTTCTTCTAGCTCAATATTTGCATCAACCCTTTATAACAGGAACGACATATATATTATAATAAACTTGTATATTATATTTTCTTACATTATTTAAACTAAAACTTGTTGCATATTTATTTTGATCACTTGACAAACTTAGATAATTTTGCAGTACCCATAACAATGAACACTTTTATCTCTAAAAAACCCTAAACACATAGTGTAACCACTTTAATTGAAATTTACTTCTAATTATTTCTTGTAATACATCATATATTTATATTCTATATCAAATGTATTCCGAGTATTTTTTCTGTATTATCTCTTAAAGCTACAAATCTGGTTGGAATTAGAAAAAGGCTCTGTTAATTGTAAAAGTTAGGAAGGTCTAAAGTGTACAATAATACATGTAATAATGAGTGCTTTTAAAAACTAATATAGTTAATTTTTTCTATTATAATTTTAACCTTGCATTTATTATAGCTTTTTCTAATTTTAGTGCAATACAAGTATCACAATTCCATTTTCTCTCATTGTGAAGTGGATGAATTGCCAGTCTACAAAATTGTTATCTATTGAATTACTAAATAATTTATTAGATGCAGAATTTAAAGGTCTCTTTGTACAAATTTGTTCTCTTGAACAGAATAAGCCTGTAAGCAACCAAGTTTTATCCAGAAATGATATACGAATATTGACAATATACCTTCAAAATGCACTTATGCTGGTTAGTAGACTTTTATTTTACTGCAAACTAAGGAATGTGGAACACCACACGACTTCAATTATATACATTTGATACACTAGAATTCAGTTAAAGATTTTTACAAGATTTTTGTTTTTTCAGCAATACCTTTAATGCTTAAAAAGTTATATGGCAGCTACACGTGATTTTCTTGAAAACCTTATTAATATTATGACGTTCAACAGGGTATTAGGAACTTGTGTAGTACTAAATCTGAAGTTTATAGCTCTTTAACTTTGAGCTTTAGAGTCGTTTTAGACAGACAGACCAATGCTCAAAAACTGCTTTTTCAGAATCAGCGTCTTCAAAACGTGTAGAAAACACAAAATCTCCATTTACAACCCCATCAAAATATTTTCATTATCGTATATTAGGTAATTGAAAGTAAAAATAATTTTGAATGATGATTTTCTGCAACAACCAACTTTCACACAAAAAACATTATACTTACTATCAGCCATAACATATTTAAAAAATTTTTTAGCTAGATTGTTTTAAATTTAGTTCTACTTTAAAGGATTTTTAGTACTTATATTCTTCACAAATAAAATTTAATTCAAATTAATTATATCCAAAATTTTCAGGGAAATCCAGTTTTACAGAAAGTAACTTTGGAAAGCTACAAGAAATTGTTAATATATACTGCAAAAACTGACTGTTATTTAGGTTTGTAAAGACAAAATTTTAAATACCATTATTTTAAATTTAAATATTTGTTTACAACTAATCTAATGGACATTTTATAGAAAATCATATAATGCTTCAACCTTGGTTAAAAATTTTACTGGAATCGCAATTGGAAGATTTGCCAGGTTCAAAAGATTTGTTTGAGAATGTAAGTTATTTAAACTGTTTTGAGCCACAATGTATTTTTTTTCTACAAACTAATTCTTGTTAATGATTTTAGTGGTCCAACTTTAAGAAAGTAAATATAACGCTAATAGGAGTTATGGATCAATTTGCAAATAGAATTTTAGATATGCCTAATGTTGCACAAGAATACAAAACAAAGGTAAGTTTTAATGCATAAGGTTCTAGATGCTATTATTATAAGTAAAGTTTCAAGTTTATTTCTGGGTGTCTACTCAAAATCCCCAGACTTTTCCATATTAAAAACAAAAATTTTGAGGTATCGCTTATGAAGGATATAAAAAGGTTTCATGCATCTTTGCTATATGTTAAACATATATCTGAACATATTTTAATATATCTCAACCTTATAATACTGGAGTAACCTACAAAAATAAACCTTAATTGTTATTTTGAAACACGCTGATAAAAACTGTTGAGAAAGTGTGTAAAGAATGAGTGTTTCAAAAAAAGGCTGTCATTTTTTAAAGATATATGTACTTCTATTTACGCATACATATTGAATGTAAAAAATGGAGGTAGAATCTGTAACGTATCTGAAGAAAACTCTCCGCCAAAGCAAACTTGGTTTGTATCTTTTTCTCTCACAAAACTTGTGTCAGTGTCGCCAAAAAATATTGATAATTGTATTAGGATGACATTGCTTTGACAATCCAAACCTTTTACATTATGCCCTTATCTTTCAGCTAAACATGGGAACTTATAAAAATTTGTTAAAAAATGAAACCATTTTAAAGATGAGTGAGGTAAGTGCAGCACCAAGTTGCAACAAGAATAACGATACTGATTTAATAACTGAAATCGAGAATTTCATAGCAGATCGTATTTCAAATCTAAAAGAAAATGCCTAAGGTTTAAAAGCATGTGACAATGATTTATCTCTGTGACTGTATATAATTTAAAAATCCACAATAAAGGTATATGGTTATTAATTGGTGTTTTTTTTATTTTAACTGCATCCTTCACCTTTGTAATTTTATTTAAGTGTATACTACCACATTTTAAATTTGAATATGCAGTTATGCACATTATAGGGTTCTGACAGATAATTGTTGATCATTTATTTGTATACGATAGATTTTATGTAAGATTTATAAAATATGGCACTTGTAAGTGTGGTACAAAAACTAACTTCATATTATTAAAATATTTAATTCTCATCCTAAGTTATTTATCACTTCCACTACAACATATCAGAAAAGTGTTTTCAAACATTATATCATCTGTAATAAGTATTCAGACTATACTGTAAATTGAAATGCCATAAAATTCATTTTTAGATATTGTATGCACAACTTAGTTTTTGAAAAGTTAGTGAAATGAAACCTATACTACAGTCAAACCTCGACTTCCCACAAGTCGAATAATCCGCTAACTCGAACTTTTGATCAAGTCATCATTTCTATACTTTTCTTTAAAAAACTGTCTCGATAACTCGAAGTGAATATCTTCTAAGTCAGTTTTTGTGACAGATTTCCCCTATAAAAACACAATTCAGTTCAAAACTTTAAAAATGCAAACAACCTTAAAAAATACAAGAAATATCAGTTTTTTTTCCAAATGAGATTTACTTGGTATGTATACTAATTAATATGTAAGGAGGCCAAAATTTGTTAAAGTTGCTTTAATAAACTTTTTGACCCCATTCTTCTCTTGTTGTTTACATACAGTGCAGTAGAAATAAGCAAAAAAACACCTTAACCTAGAACAAACTATTCTTGTTGCAAATGGTAGGTAACATGCTTCTAATGAACATACTAAAAATCGCAACAAATGTTTTTTTGGCCGCCATCTTGAAAAAACTTAAATTTTTTTTAAAAAATCACAATAAACCATAAGTCGACTTTGGTATCAAATTAAAGGAAATTTTATGCTAACAAAGAATATGATATTGGTTTTTAAAACTAAAAAATCATTCGAAATGCAGTGAACTAACTTATGCAATGAGTTTGCTGACCAGAGTTTTCCTTTGATATAATTGATGCAGGGGGTGACGAAATATTTTGTAGTTCTAAACAAGGCAATGCAATTTTTTATAGACTGCAGTAAATTTACTGATTCTTCAAGTATTTTGTGGAATTTTTTAATGGAAAAACAGATAGTGCAGACAAAGCTCACGTGATATGATGGAAGGAGATATTCAAAATAAACTTACATTCTTCCAGCGATGGAACTTCATTGAAAACTGACTGAACTGCAGTTATGATGAAAATATTGAAAAAAAAGGAAAAGTTATTGCTGGTAAAACTGATCATTTAGATAAGTCTTTTAACAAAGAAGACTTTCTTGTGTTCCCTTGAATAATATAATACAGACTGTAATTTTTTTCTCAATTACGAGTTATCTACATTACGAACTTCATTATTTAATCAAAACAGTCGACAAATCAGGAAAACATACAAATATTCTTTTGCAAACTCAGTTTTAAAAAAAATATTTTATAACTTTAATGTACAATTATACCATAATATATAAAAGTTGAAATTTATATAAGTGGTTTGTAAAATAAAGTTAATTTAATTAAAATTAAACCTCATCTTCGTTATCTAAATCAAAACTGTATCCAGAGTTTGCACAGTCCTTTCCACAATTGTTTTTGCAAACTACTAAGCATGGATGTCTGTATCGACGGCAGTGATGGCATATTAAAGTTTTTTGCAAATAATTATATACAAATGCACTCGAAGGAGATGGTATTCTGCTGCATTTTGTGTTGGGGGTAGCCGAGCTATATCAAATCCTTTCTAGTTGAAACGCAGCATGTTTAGTGTGCTTGAGTTGGTGTTACCTTCATAAAGTTTCATTGGTACTTTTGATTTCACTCTCTATGAACAAATCCGTCAACTGTACTCTATTTGAGTTCTTTATATGCAGTTTGATTTTATTCTTGCTCAATTTTACTTTGATTAAGTTTCGAGTATACAAAACATTACCAAAACTTCAACGTAAAAAAACTTTTGGCTTAGATATTTTGTCTTACGCGGAAAAATTAAGCGAAATTGTGGGACAGCAACTTAATGTGATTTATGAGCAGAGAAAAGCTTTAGATCTACCGACGGAAATGTTTTGTAATTAGGTAAAAAAAATATTATACAAAATCATGTAATTCCAGAAACCAAGAATAAGAATACAGCTGGAGCTGTTGCCACTCACAATGAAACAAATCAATTCCTTGTTATTAAAATTACAAAAAAGTTCCAGCATTTATTTATGTAAGAGAAAAAATTCTAATTTCTTCTCAAATATCATTCTTTTACTAAGCAAAACCGGAATACAGACCATTTCTGTGGAATATGTTATGCACCCATGTTACGTTATTCCATTAAACGTGAACATCATTGTATGTTGGCACATTTCGAATTTCAACCGTTTGTAGAACATTTCAAGGGGTTGGTGTTACAGAAATCTAGCAGATATGAGGTATAATATTCTTATTAAAGAATATTCCTCTGGCTGAATATAATTCTTCCTTAAAAGACATGCACGTTATTTAAGCCGCTCAAATAAATGCAAACAATGTCCAGATAATTTTCTTTTATTATGTCAACATGATGGTGAACACATTAAGGCCATCCTGCATCAGCTTCACCCCAGTTAGTGGTAGCTGGAGCAATCGGAGCCGCAGGTGTTGTAGCCACTGCAGCTGGAATGGTGGCTGCTGTAGCTGACCAGTCGTTGGGTTGGGCAGACCAGTCCTCGGCAGTGTCTGTGAATCCAGCAGCAGGGGCCTCAGCTGACCACTATGGATAATAATAAAGATAGTTAACAAAAATCAAGCATACTAAGCATTAACAATTAATGACAAATAAATTTATGAGCAATTGTTAAGTTACCCAAGCTCTATATGATTAAATTACGAGTAAAAGCATAAAACTTGTCACCATGCCACATTACATAACTTCCACTGTTGACATTTAAAAAAAAAAGTTAAAAATAACATACCATTAAACTAAATAATAAAAGGTAATATATATGGGTTTTTATAAATCATAAAAGTTTTTATTTGACAAAAAATATCAATATTTCGCATAAATAATTCCCAGAAATTCTTTAAAGGCTAGGCATTTTATGATTTTGAACAGTTGCATGGCATTTTAACTGGGCTTGCCCCAACGTAAAAACCTCTGGATCTTTTACATCAAATTTACAAGTGACAATACTAGACTGATTCTGGGCAACTAAATAGCTTCAGCGTTTTCATTTTAGGTAAAGTCAGTGTTGTGATAGGGACAAAAATCAAAATTGGAGATTTTGTGTTTTCTACACGTTTTGGAAGGTGCCGATTTAAAAAAAATTGGTTCATCTGTTGACAAAACTTTAAATCAGGATAAGTATGAATGCTGCATAAAATACTCTACTGTAAAACTTAAGACTAAATTTATATCGTACATCAGAAACTTCCTGTGTGACAGCAGCAACCTCGCCGCCTCCCCATGGCTCATTCTGGAACTCAGTTGTTTCCTTCACTGGCCTCTCTGCCTGCACTGCTGCTTGTTCTTCCTTTTCAGCCTAAAAAAAACAAATCAAATCTTTAGAAAAGAGCTTTCCATTACAGAAAAATATCCAAGTTTTCCTAAACACAATTCATCACTACAATATTATTACATACTATAATTAGCTGTAAACTGATTTGAAATCGACTAATACTTGCAATGAAACAGAAGTAGTCAATTCAAGCCTTCATGTAACTTGGCTATTCAAGTTTAATGCACTTGTATGACTATAAACATTTGAGGAAATCTAATGCATATGATAACAGTTACAGCATCTCCAAGACTAACCATTTCCCTCCTAAGCGTATGGTAGTTTTCAAACAGATCAATATTAAACTCACAAAAAGTTAAATTTCACTATTGTGAAACTGAACAAATTTTACTCTAGTTAAAGCACAAATTAATAACAAGTAGGTTTGTAACAGAATCTGTCACTTAACCCGCTTCCACACAACAGTTGTGTTAAACAGGTAAAAAGGCGCCAAACACAGCATTAATTCTATATCAAACATGTACATGCTAAATTTGGCCAGTTTCATTTATTTTATTTCGAAAATTCAATAATTATTACTTATCGTTTGCAAAAATTAATTTATATTTCAAAGAATAAATATGTCATATTCATCGCTTTTAAATAGTATGAAAATATTTCATATCAACATACAAAGAATCTCGTAGTGAAATATATTTGACGTCATTTCAAACTGATCGATTTATTTGTAATTAAAACTTTTAAATGCCCAAATTAACTATTTTCATTAATCATCACTCTCAGATTCAATAATTAGACTTTATCGTTTGCTAAATTTGTTTGAAGTTCGAAGAATAAAGATGTTATCTTTTTTAATAAATATCTTTGTGTCGCTACAATTTCTTATTTACATTTCTTTCGAAAATTCACTTATTTATAGTTTGTTAAATTAATTTACAGTTTAAAAACTATATAATTAGTACAATTGATGCTTTAAAAATAAAAGCGAAACTTTGCATATTTTTTTATGCCAAGTTAGAATTCTCTTTGCATCTTTCTTCATACATATATAATGAACCATCAAAAAAACTCTATTGCGATATTACAACAATCCAAACTGAATCATATCACTTAAATATTTTTCAAGTGTTTTATTTTTATTTTAAATAAAGTTTCTCGTACGTTTAACGAAATGGCAACAGTGAAAATATTGAATAAAAATAGAATTTGCATGTTATTTCAATGTAGATTAAATTTTAAATAAACTTCTAATTTAATTTTTTTAATGAAATTTAGAATGTAGCCCAATCTGATTTTTTGCTTCAAAATGACGTATTCCACTTGTCTGTGGAACTTGTGGTTCTTTCTGTGAAAGTGGGTGACAGACAGACGGACTGAACGATTTTAAAACCTTCCACTTTTTACGTTATAAACGTAGTGTGGAAGCTAAAAAGTCACAACTACTTACATCCTCGGGATCTCTGTAGAAATACAGATCCACCATGACATCCCATTTGAGTTCCCGACTGATGGTTCCTCTCATCCTCAAAACTTCTCGAGCAAGCAACCACCACATCAAACCGATGGAGTGAGCACCCTAAAAAAAAATAAGGCACATTTCAATTAAAGGCAATACTTATAAATTTACCCTATTTAAATAAATTATTAATTACACTGACCAACAACGGAATTTTGTCGAATGAATGATTTACCATTTGAGTTTTTATTGTTTTAAAACTGAATACTGCATTAATAAAATCTCCAATACCATCTTTTCCCTTAAACGAACAATGAGAAGTAAAACCATGGTCTTTTAAATGAGTTATAACCACCTTCAGTTCATAAGGGTATAGCACAGGTAACCAAAATTAAATTTTCCTGAAGAACTTATTTTACTTTTGCAAACTTTAATGCTTTAACACCGCACAATTCAATCAAAAAGCTCAACCATACCCTGATTTTTTCTAAATGAACAATAAAAAGTAAACAGCAGACTTATAAGTGATGTCAGTAGATAAATGGTTAAAAATATTAACACTGTACCTTTTAATTAAAAAAAACCCTAAAGGAATAGAGTATTGGCCATCTCTCCATACCCTTTGTGTTATCCAAATTAGCCCTGTTTAAATTTACATATCTAAACAAAGCATGTCACTTTGAACTAAAAGCATTTGAAACCACAAGTTTCCACTAACCTTGTTATTGCAAGGGATGGCAATATCAACATGTCGGAGTGGAGAATCAGTATTGCAGAAGGCAATAACTGGGATGTTGACGTACGAAGCCTCAGTCAAAGGCTGATGATCAATCCTGGGATCAGTCACAACCAATAGCCTGGGTTCTCGGAAAGCAGCCTGGATCTGATTGGTGAAGGTACCAGGTGTGAATCGTCCAGCAATGGGAGTGGCCCCAGTGGCTAGGGCGAATTTCAGAACAGCACGCTGTCCATAAGGCCTGGATGAGATGATGGTGATATCGGCCGGGTTCTCGATTGCCACGATGGCTCGGGCAGCAAGAAGAATCTTCTCCCAAGTCTTCTTTAAGTTGATCAGATAAACGCCTATAAGACGCAAAAAAAAATTAGCTAAGTACCATAGTAAATTGCTTAATTTTACAATTTTCAATATATAAGTAATTTTTAACTTACCAATTTTTTTTTGTTCCAAATCAATGACATAATTGTTTATAAAAAAAACCCTGCATAGTTATATTAAACAGCTTAAGTTTAACATACCTACCCTTATCGAAAGGTTTGACAATGGATGTAATGAAACATGATCAAGAATTCAATAATATTTTATTTTGGTTTTTATAGTTTTAACACTTGAAAGAATGCTTAAAATTAAACATAAATAAGACACTGGTCTGGATAGAAATGCAAATATAAACATTCTTATATAATATTCATGAACTTCAGAACAACTTACAACCAATAGTTGAAGTCACCTCCATGCCTCTTTTAAGAAAGAAACAAATTCCACAAGTCAGAAAACATTGACAAATTTAAGATAGCACATTAACTCTAAAAGCCATTAACAGAAACATGCAAGGCACAATGCTTAATTACTTTAGGAATTCAAAATAATATGAATATGAACAAATAATATGAACATTATCTTATTCTAAGGCAGACAAAAAAAAACAGAAGTATATACAACTGTGTAGCACATAGCTTTGCATAAATCAACAATATTTTATAAAGGAATGTATGAAAAAAAATGAAAATTAAAGTTAACAGTCTTATGAAAACTCAATGGTATTTAGTCCATGTCTTCTCCAGGGGGAGGTGGCTCTTTAGGCCCCTCCTCACTCTCATCAACACCTTTCATCTCTACATCTTTGGGCTGAAATATGTCCAACACACTCAGGATAGTCTTGGGAATGTGCGACCTCTGCTTTTCGGTGAATTCACCAACATGTTGCAGGAGAGGATCTCTCAAGTCTGGATAGGTTTTTAAAACCTCTTCGAGCTGAGTTGGTGGCAACTGGAGCAGAACTTGGAAGGACTGAGGTTTGGTCCTCTGGCAACATTTGATGAAGCCCTCCCATATCTTCGGCTGCTTCCAGACTTCCTTCAGTATGAGGCGCTGAAGGATGTTGGTCACGAATCCGAGAAGGTGAGGATGGTTAGCAAGGGACTGAATGACAGTCCTCATGAGTAGAATGGGCAGTGGATTCTGTTCCATGAGCTGTTGCAAGACCATAGCCAGAACGCTCTGGGTATACACATTCTTTTCTTCGAAACACAATGAAGTGGCTTTGATAACAATCTTGAGGCTGCAATTAGCTGAATTGATATTATGCAAAGCTATAAGTAACTCAGCAGGGGATAAGGGACTATTTAAATTGCTTCCTACTAAACGATGGAATACTTCCTTCACCACAGTCGGATTGAGTTTAATAAGCTCGGGTAAAGCGGCTATGACTTCACGTTTTTTCAGACCGGTAATGATTGGGATAAGGAAACGTACATCCTGCACTCGCTTCTCATAGATATCTCGAACACGAGAAACAAGTTCGGCAGAAGGTGGTGCCTTGTCGGTCAAGATATGGATAATTCGAGTGACAAAGGTTTCTGCCCCTTGTGGGCAAGTCTCGACAAAACGAAGAAGCTCGGGAGAACTCATGCTCATATTTTTCACAGGTACCTCCAATGCTCGAAGAATTGTGCGTTTAACATCTGCAGAAGTTTCAACATATACTGTGCCAAGATCAAAAATGAGACTATGGTTTAAGGGAAGCAGAGCAAAGTATAAATGCAAACACACTTTGATTAGATCTTCTGTCCAAGCATCAGGTAACTGCTGAAATAGCATTAAACCTGTATTCTTGGGAACAGGATCTAGTAAAAATTTAAGGCTCCTCAAAGCAAATGTTTCAATAAAAGATCTCAACCTGCCACTTTCATAAATAGAAACCGCAGCATCTACAACCTTGGAACGTACCTCGTTATTTTCATGCAAAGTAAGATCACATATAACACCAAGAAACAGTAACTTTTGAGGCGGTCTTAGTGTTGTCATATTAGAAGCAATATCTAGTGCTTGGTCAGTAAAGGCTTCCTTGGCAATAACAATCTTCAAACATTCGGTCATGCCTTCAGTGATGTATGGTAAATCATAGAAGAAACGGTTGAATAATGCACAGTTTTGTTCATCTTGTAAAATATCTGCTAAAAGAGAGTTAACTATCTCTTCATATCTTTCTAAGTATACACCAGAAAACCCTTCAAAATTCCGAAATGAAGAATACTGCTGATAGAGCCACTGAAAGGCTAAATCTAGATTATTTCGTGGATTTTTCATAATGTGCCGCTGCAGATCAGTAGCCATATCACCACCAAACTGTGTAGCCAAAGTAGTAAGAATCTTTGTTCGAATGGGAGCTGCACCTTTCTTGGCCACAGCCTTTTCAGCATCCAATATCCTGTTGAATGCAGAGCGACATAGTCGGTTAGCATCTTTTGCAGAAAGAGGCTTAGCTTTCAACTGAAAATCTATATTCTTTGTAACTCTACTGGTTTTCAATTGTGAGCTTCCACTGGGAATCAACACAACACCTTGCTTCTTGGGCATATGGTCTGTAGTTCGTCCGATTACAGTTTTGATTTGACCTGAGGATTCTCCGTCCTCATCGTCACTATCAACTTCAGATTCGTCTTTTGCTTCAGCCGTTTTGCCGAGCCCGGCCAAAACTAGCTGGGTTGCCAAAAGGCGAGCAATGTGACGAACCTGGGGTTCAGTACCAGCTGCAGCTATTGGTGTGTAGGTAGATTGAAAATGAGCTGGCATATCCTCAGGGAGGTTTAACATATTAACAAGTACTAGATCGGCCACATTAACATGGTTAAATTTAGGAATCAAATCTTCAACGGTAGCATCAATTGCCGATTTTTTAGTTGGTACCACTGGCTTAGATGGGCTCTTTTTCTTAGCCTCAATTTTGCTAGATTTGGTTGGCTTAGCCCAACTTTCTTCCTTTGGCTCTCGCTTTGGAATTGGCAATGGAAAACACTTATTGATCTGAGATTGAGTAGCGCCTAAATCAGACAGCAAAATAGAAACTTGTGCCTGAAATTCAACAGCTCCAGGATGCTTGGCCAAAATAAGCAACTCCAGCTTCAAATATTTACGTACACTAGTAACCTGAGACTGGCTAAGAGTAGGTGGCAAATTTGCATGCAATGATTCGAAAGCCTGCAAAACTTTAGAAAAAAACTGGAATCTTCGTTTTCCTATGATCGTCATAACACCTATGCAGGCCATCAAATTGCAACTGGATACATGAGAAGCACCATGAAAATCTATAATCTTATGCAACAAATCATTGGCCTCTTCCTCCATCTTTCTTGGCTTAAAAACTTTTAAAATCAACGGAATATCTTCTAACGACAGCTCATCTTTCTTATACACAGTGACTTTATCCTTAGCAGATTGTGCCAAGATCACACTTTCCATAAACTTAACAGACATAGCCCTTACCCCTTCGTTATCTGAATCTAATAAATGAACTATTTTTGTTTTTAGCTCGGTCATAGAAGCCCAAGTTGCAACCATAATATCATCGACAGTTTTCGCACTGCATAGCCACTCAATGGCAACGGTATATAACTTAGCAGTTGCCTCCACGACTTGTTTCTGAACAGCTGAAGAAGGGTCCTCAAGCATCATAACCAAGTTACTTATGACCTTTGGTAAAGTCTTAGGGTCTTTTTCGCAAGCGTTTTTGATGAACCGAACCACAAATCGACGGATCTGTATGTTCTTATGATGTTGAAAATTTACAACCTCGTCTAAAAAATTATCTAAGAGCTTTATGTCTTTCTTTAAAATAAGTTCCTGGACAGCGAGCAGGTCTTTTAGAGTCACATTTTCGTCTTTTGCGAGGGAAGCTGAATTCAATAGCCGAACCACTTCCTCGGGAGAGACTGGCTCTTGGTTATCTTCCTCATCAACAAAGAATTGGGCAGCAGTGCTACGCCTGTAATCCACAGTAGGCTTTTTTGATTTTTGGGAGGCCTCACCTAGAAGATGATTTAAACCCATTTTAGGAAAACCGAAGCTCACATGGTTACAGGGCCTACAAAAGTCCCGTACCAAGCTTCATTTTCCAACAGACCCAAAGCTATTTTTTGGAAAGTTATCAAAATTTGTTATTGTTAAATAAAGGTTACAAAAATAATATTTC
Source organism: Oedothorax gibbosus (assembly GCA_019343175.1). Taxonomy (NCBI): domain Eukaryota; kingdom Metazoa; phylum Arthropoda; class Arachnida; order Araneae; family Linyphiidae; genus Oedothorax; species Oedothorax gibbosus. The sequence continues at coordinate 13,108,161 of CM033277.1, read as the reverse complement.
GTAACATTTCTGCCAAGACTTTTGCTGGCCACTGCAACACAATTTTTATGTTAATACAAATTTATTAAGAACCTAAGGAATTCAATAACAAGCTTAATGTTTAAATAAAAATATTCTGATACTTGGATTATAAATAAATTTCTCACGTGATCCCATAATTATATATACCACAAAAAATACCTTTCTGTATTATTTATAACTAATCAGGCAGAGAACTTTGCATGAGATGATAACATGTTGTATAAAAAAAATAACATTGTATGCAAAAACCTCTGAAGAAACTTCAGAAACTTTCGTTATTAGAAGGTCCATTATAAATAATACTTCTATTATTAGATAAATAATGGATGACAAACTTATTTAATTTTTTGCATAATGCTTGCTTGTGGTTAATCTAACCACATTTCCAAAAGAATTGTGTGTTTGCATCTTGTATGTTCTCTAATTTTCTATGCACCAATTCCTGTTCTGACACTTTCATAAGTATAACAAACCTCTCCCAATTTCATGGGTGTTTGAACAAAGTACAAATATAAAGCAACGTTCTAAATATGTCTTCAGTAAATAATGTAGGTAGATTTTGTCAAATAAGGTATCTTAAGTTAGAATTTTTGTACATTTATACTAATATATTTTAAGAACTAGCTTCGAATAGGATTTTCTTAACATAAGCAGTAACAAACTTGACAAATACTCACAGCTCTACTACTGCTGAATGTAAACTAACTAATTAACTGCTTTTAAAATTAGTTACCAAAGCCACTAAATTACCGAATAATATAACATCATATACAACCTATTTTAACGTATCTAAATGAAAAGTAACAGGGTGTCCAGCAAAATTTCTGGTAAAAATTCAAGCACATTTCAAGGGTTTCAAGGCTCATTTCCAAATTTTTCAAGGATGCTCGCATATAACCAATTATATCACTACGTTTTTTTCAAATATGCTTAACTACTAGCTAACAGAAATGAAATATTAGGCAAAAAAAGAAAATATTTGAGTTTTGAATTGTTTTTGTTTTAGAACTAACGATTATTTAGCCCAGTTATAGTCTCCTATAAGTTGCAGAATACATGATTGTATGTATACATATATTTTTACTAGTCATCAGTCATTTAATTTACAATTTTCAGGCAAATTTGTACTTGTAACTTGAATTATTGGCAAATTACCAAAACTAACTAAAATATAATTTAATTAAAACAACCTATATTCTACACTTAAAATAGGCTGATCATTAAAATTAATGGCATTTTTTTTTAAATCAAAGCGGGGTGGCATATTCGTAGGGTTAAGTTAGTTAATATTTAAAGTAACAATCTTCAATTTTAGTGAAACAATACCACATAACATTGGATTCTTTTTTATATGAGATACTTTTTAAAATGTTAAAAAATAAAGGTTATTTTAAAATATTTCATTCATTACAATTTTTAATAATACTAACTTAAATAAATATAAGATTTTACATCTGATAGCTTAATGAGTTATTTCCTTAAATCTTAACCTAGAAAAGCTAGAATTGAACATTCCGATTTATGAAAGACCTTCAAAAATCAGCAAATCAAGAAAATCGGTAAATCGAAAAATTTTGAAAATTATTCACAAAATACCTCAAAGATTGATAAATCACGAATTTCAGGAAGTCTGAAAAATTCCAAATTCTCAGAAATCGTTGAATTGTTATATTTCTGAAATCGGTAAATTGCGAATATACCGTAAAAGTTGTTTACCGTAAAAGTTATTTTCGAAAAACGGCGTTTCGCGAACTATTTAAACACGAAAAAAACAAAAAAAAAACCTGAAGATCTTTCATCAGAAAAATTGCAATTAACGACCTTGAAAAACCATGAAATCCGAAATTATAAAACGCAAAACTAAACATCAGTAAAATAACGAATATTCGAAAATTTGCTAATACGAACCGCTAATCCAGGAACTCCCGGACACTATAATTTCGGCGATTTCCCGTTTTGTTTTTTTTAAACTTAAACTTGTCTAACAACAAAAACCCCAGTATAGGCCGAAGCAGAAAAAATGCACAAAAAAAACGTTAACAAAAAAATCAAGCTGTTCTTGTGGTATAGGGATGGGTCGTTCACCACTGAACGAATCTTAAAGAACGATTCTTTAAAACGAACGAATCAACTGAGTGACTCTTTTAAAAGAACGATCGTTCTCGTTCGTTTTCAGCCAATCAGAAGGCCACCTATTGAGTCAAACCAAAAGATTCGTTCAAAAGAGTCACCTACTCAGTTAATCACTTGGTGGTTCTTTTCGGAATAACCCGGGAATATTGTAGTTCCCGTCGTGTTCCTGTGAGGCTGAAATTCCAGTTCGCTCCTCAGCTTTACGACCTCTCATTGGCTGATTGAGTAAAAGATTAACGCGTTGGTTCTTTTCGAAATATCTTGCAAAAAGTGAGTGTTGAACGAGCACAATTGAACGATGATTAAGTGAATTGGTGCTTTACGGAATAACTTAAGATGTTGTAGCCTACGCAGTTGTGAATTGAAGTTCGTTCGGTTGATTGTAACATGTCCCCATTGGCTGATTCCTACAAAAGAGTCATGGATCATTCAGGCTGGTTCGTTTCGAAAAATTTCGGTATCGTAGACACATGGTATTTTTTTTCGGCTAGAGGAAAAGTATGGGAGGTGAGCTTTCATAATGTGCGCAGAAAATGTATTTAAGCGGCTTCTCACTGACTAAAAAAATAGTTTTTTAGAATTTTTCAGAACAAAAACGTGTTACTAATTACAAATGTACGCCATTTGCTTATAAGAAGGTATTTTAAGTGCATAAGATGTCCCTCTAGGGGACATCGCACTGACAAAAAATGAACACATTTTTTTATAAGAATTGAAAAAATACTTTATAATTAATAACTATTGAACAATTGTCATTTATACATAAGAAGTTTACTTTGTGCAACATAATATATCACACTCAAGGAGGGAGCATAGCACTGACTTAAAAAAAAAAAATTAAGAATAAAAACACAATGTTAATAAATATGACATATAAGATGTTTATTTTTGCGCATAATATATATGATTTTGAGCATAATATAGATGTCAAAGGCAAGCTTGTTTTCTTTTCACATTTCATATAGCCGGGTGTTAAATTTTAAGACTTATGCAAATAAAAAGTTGCGTGCTGTTTGTAAATATTAAAATTAAATTAATTCCATTTTCACTTGAAAATCATTTTTCGGTGGTATAAATATTTTCTCCTAAAAATAGTATAAAATTAACAATAAAGACATTTGATTTTCAACTAGAGTTTTTAGACTCGACTAAATCGACACATTTTAGGATTTAAAAATTGTAGATACGCACATAAAGTTACATGAATATGCGGAACTTAAAATATTCTATTTTTAGTTTTGTTTGACTTATCGTCGTACTAGAGCTATACGAAGGCTATTGGCGACAGGCGTCGTAATTAAAAAACCACAGTCAAGTGACGAGCCGGCTCCTGAATAGGCACCCGACGCAACCGTTAAGGGTGATATGATATCGCGTACGCAGCGTTGGGACTTGGAAGCATATTTAACATATTAACATGCACTCCCTCTATACGGGGTATTATTCGTCGGATATTTTTGGCTGCACGGGCCGCTTATAGGTCGGCAGTTATTTGGCGAGGCGATGCCCGGACCCGAACCTGGGACCTTCCGCATGCAAGGCAAATGCCTTAACCGTCTGAGCTCCCAGCCCCTTAAATTTAAAAGATTAGAGTCTGCCTAAAAAAACAGCAGGGCAAAAAAAAAAATAAACGTCAACGCGATTAGGTGTTAGGTTAATATGACCTGACCAGCCGTACCGTTCTTAGCGAGACAGTATAATGGACAAATATCTCAGTGAGCCTATCATTCCAGGTCCCACAATCCTTTAAAATGGTGGGCAGATCGCAGGCACATGTATCCTGGTTTGGCATGCTCAAATGGAACGCAGGTTGTGCATTCCTGCAACTTCAGTGCCATGCGAACGAATTTTTTCAAAAGCGGGGAACACTTTAACTGAACGACGAAACAGATTGACTTCGTCTAAACTAGATAAAATTCTGTTTTTTTAACCATAACCTTTAAGCATTATTTGATAAGGACTAAATATTTTTTCGACCATATTGTTTTTTAATCTATACACTTCAGCCTCAATTAAAATTACTATACATTAAATATAAATAATTAATTATCAAAAGAAATCTGTTTCGTTTTTTCAGTTTATTTTCCCTGCTTTTTAAGAAATTCTTTAATCTGTATAAACATGTTATCTTTTTCCAATTTTACAAACTTTTAAACTGTTATTTTAGCTTCCACATCACGTTTTATGACTAAAAAGTAGAAACTTTTATGAAGGCTATGTCCGTCCGTCACCCACTTTTACAGCCCAAACTACAAATGCTACAAATTAGTGTGATACGCCAAAAAAAAATTCAGCGCATCTAAATTAAAAGACATTGAAAAGCTCAGAATTTTCTTTAATTCGAAGTACTTCAATTATTAAAAAAAAACTGCATAATTAATATTCATTTAAAAAGCATGAAGGTCAATTTTTATTAGAATTAAATCTCCATTGCCACTCACAACATTCTCGCGTGAAACTTTATTTCTATTAAAAAATTAATTTAAACTTATTTTTGCGACTTCAATCAGATTAAAATATCGTATATGGTATATGTTACAATGATATTCATTGATTGTTCGTATTATTTGTTTAGAAAGAGACACTGGGCGTTCTATCTTTTAAAAAAAAAACTTAGTTGACGCAATTTTCTTTTACATTTAAACATAACACTTTTTAAGATATTAATGAATGATTATTACTAATTATTCCTTTAGGCAGGGTTTTTGCATTGTCTTTTGTTTTTTAAATGGCATTTAAAAATCATTCTTCGACTACAAATAAATTTAGCAAACATAAGTAGAAATTGGCTTGTTACAGATGTTTCTCTTTCGAGTTTTAATTATTTTCTCTTAGCTGATTTCATTGGTGTTTTTGTTTCATTCTTATTCGCTTCTTTTTCATCTGCTGTGTTTTATTTTCGAGTTCTTTACGTGGACTTGTTTTTATTCCTACTATTTAAAAAACTTTATTGATTTTGATTCGATTAAATTTATCTGAGAAAAGCATTACCAAAATGTCAATGTTGTTGGAAAACTTAAGTTTAGACTATATTCTGCTGCTGGAACTGTTTCCCCTCAAGACGTGAAAAATCCCCATTATTGAATTTTCTAGTTTATTTAATTCTGACGTTTAAAAGTTTAATATCGAACTAAATGCAGTGTTTTTATTTGTTTAGAAAGAGGCACAAGGCGTTTTATTTTTTTAAGAAAGAATACGTAATTTTTTCTTTACTTTAAACATTTTATTGAAGAATAATGACGTCTTAATGCTAAGTATTCCTTTTGGCGATTTTTTTTTTTTCAAAATTGTTTTTTTTTTCAGAATAATATTTAAAAATCAATTTGTTTTATTTTATGTTTTTATAGATAGTTTCAATGTTGTATATTGATAGGAAATATTTGTCTTTTTATTTTAAGTGTGCGCAATATTACATTTTATTCTTCGAAACAAAATTACCCAACTAAATTAAAAGAAATAAAACAGTTTAAAAGTTTAATATTGAATGCTAAATAGTTTTTAAATGCATTAATTTATTTGTAAAAGCAGTCCTAAGTGACAGTTTATGTTACAAATTTACTTGTTTACATCATCATAATTATTTCTATACTTGTATTATGTAAATGCATTGTTTTTATTAATAATAAAACAATTAGTGAACTTACTTTTCTCGGTAGTTAGTTTCTCTGAGTAACTTAAACAAACTTTTTTAACAGAAAATTTTTATAATTTACTGTGGTGGGTTTATTAAAAAGTGATACCTACTGGATATTAAAATTGAAACAAACAATTGATTTTGATTAAAAATAAAATAATCAAAAAATTATTATTTCTATAGAGGCATAAATCCTGTACATAACACACGATTTGATAAAACCTTTGTCTAAGGAACATTGAAAGGAAAAATTAGCTGTGCTATTAAAATGAAACTTCCCGTCCCACTATACATTTTACATAAAAAAAAAACCTAAAATTAAACCAAGAGACAATACACACCAAAAATGAAGAGAAACTACCCAAAGCAAACAACTCGAAAAAAGAAGAAGAAAAATCTATTGTATTAAGCTTTCGAATTTCCCCAAAACAAACAAACAAGACAATCCAAAACCACTCCCCCCAAAACCTCATTTCTATGCCCCAGATTCTGAGAATTCTCTTTTTGCCCCAAGACCAAATCCAAACACCAAACGGCCAATGTTGCGCGAGGCCCATATCAAGGGGCAAACGAAAAACAAGTCTGAGAAGTCTTGGCACAAGCCGTTTGCTTCTGGCGAAATTCGTAGACCCTAAAAATCTTTTGGTCACGAAAAGATTTATGAATCGTGACTCTCGTTCAGTTCAGCTCAGTTTCTCGTTCACTGACTCAAGTTCGCTAACTTTAATCAGTCGAGGCGAACGAAAACACTGCTGAACGAATCGTTGAGTTAATCGCGAACGAACGATTAACTCAACTGATTCGTTCAGCAGTGATTCGTTCGCCTCGACTGATTAAAGTTAGCGAACTTTAGTCAGTGATTAACTGATTCACGAGTCTTTTCGATGCACAGCGTCGTAATCATGAAACCTCTTTGTACACTAGGCAAAAAGTACGAAATGCCTCTACATGTGAACGATTGCTTTTATTCCATTGTGGGGTTATTGTTTAATTTACTAGCTTTGCCGTCAGCATATTGAATGTCATTAAACATATTTCGTATCAGTAAAAAAAAAATTAAGCTACGCATCTGTCATCAAGTTAATTAATTTGGAAACGAATTTTTTTTTCGGAAAACAATTATTAAATCAAAGTTGCGAAAACATTTTTTTCAAAAAAAGTTTAAATTTGCTACATGGAATTTTTAAAAATAAACGACATTGCCATATTAATGCTAACAGAAAAAATGCTAATTAATATTTATATATATTATTAAGCTTTGTAAGTGAAAAATAATTTGTATTAATTTAAGTTAAAAATCTCAACATATTTTTAAAAAGCCTAATGATAAAAAATTAAATTACTTAAAGTTATTGCAATCTAATGTGTCCCCTATTTCTATTACATGCATGAAAATGCCTAGTTATTGTTCCTTTTCTTATATGAATAAATAGAAATAAAAGATCAGATCAAGAAATTTATTAAAAATCTCCCCAAAAAAATTGAAAAATCCCCAAAACCAAATAAAAATATTCTAAAAATGCAAATAAAAATCAAAAAATCCCAAAATAAAATAAAATTCCAAAACTAAAATAAAAATTATAAAATTACCCCCCCCCCCCCCCCCCCCCCAAAAAAAAAAGACGGTTGACTGGTTCCACTTGAGACTACGATTTTTCACCCCTCTGCGTTGCCACCAGAATCAGCACCTTCTCCCCTGAGACGCCCCCCTTTCAATCTCTAAACCCATCACTACGACATCAACGCCACAAAATTTGGCGACCGCCAAGAGATGCAATAGCATAGGGGCTGACTCTGCCAAGTCGCCAATTTTTTATTGCCTTGGGGCGTAGGCAGGACATAGCATTAGAATTCCTTCAAGCTTTCAGTTTGTGTCCCCCCCTCCCTTTTCCCCTTCAAGGAGAAAACAGCCTTTCTACCATACTTGGCATAACGCCAACTCTCACCTGCTTGCGTTGTTGGGGGGGCGGGTACAAGAAAAAAGAACGAATCAGAAGATTCGTTCTTTTGAACGAATCTTTGAAACGAACGCGAACGATGAGAACGAATCTTCCAAAAGAACGGGTCTGACCCATCTCTATTGTGGTAACAAAGTCACAATATGTACTCACGAATACTTGATCAAAGGAAATATTCTGGTTGTGCCGATTGGCCTGAACTGGAGCTACAAAAGTAACGAGGCGCTCTTCCGATCACGCAGAGGCAAAAAAAAAACTATCAATCATAATTGAAGAGCTCAAGTGCAAAACAAATTAAATCACTTATTGGAAAATATTGAGTTGTTTAGCTTTTCATACAGGTATTGTAGGAAGGGATCCACCAACATTTTGATTTGCACAAAAAAAGTGACTTTTGACAAAAAGTGAAAACTTTTTTTGTGCAAATCAAAATGTTGGTGGATCTCTTCCTACAATGCCTGTATGAAAAGCTCACCAACTCAATTTTTTTTCCAAAAAGTGATTTAACTTGTTTTGCACTTGAGCTCTTCAATTATGAGCCAATGCGACCTCATAGGTAGTTTTCGTGAAAATTACTAGGCAGCAAAATAAGTAAATCTGATCAGGTAGCATTATTGGATTGCATTGGCCGGTAACCGATATTCGAAGGCATCTTGAAATCTCATCTTAATTCATCTTCAAATTTTTAATTAAATTTTTTATTTAGTATTAAAATTAGTTTATTATTTAAAAATGCCGTTTTGTACTGTATTTCAAAACTTTGAAGTCGACAATCACTGATTCTCACCAATCGACAACTTCCAACAAAATTCGAAGCTCCCTTAATCATGAAACCTTGAATATCGGCGAATCAAAAAATTCTCATATCAGTAAAAACAACGAAATCGCAAATACCAAATATTTGAATCGCGAAACTGAAAAATGTGCAAATCGTCCATCTTCAAAAATAGGAAAATTTAACTCTTGAAAAATAAACGATCTGGGGAAAATTAGCAAATCGCATAGCCTTAAATTCCGCCCAAATAATAAAACTAGGCGAACTGCAAAATCACGGAAAATCGAGAATCTTTGAAAATTAGCAAACGAATCACGAACATTAAAACCACAACAAATAACTTTTATATTCGGCGAAATTCTTAATCTTAAAAAAAAGAGAAGACAAATCTCGTAACTTTGAAGGAATTAGACATCCACGGAAAAATCGCAACTCTTGAAAATTAGCAGATCTTAAATTTACAAATGAGGTCTTTTTTTATAAATCGGATGATTGCTAAACCTCGTAATAAAAGGCTTATCTTCATAAATCTATAAAATTCGAAAATTGCAGAAAGTTTCGAAATTTCCCGGTGCACACCGGAATTTTCAACAATTTCAAGCACAATTCCCGATTTTCCCGACGCTAAAAAATTCAAGTACAATTCCCGATTTTCCAGAATTTCCCGACTGCTGGACACCCTGAGTAATAACCCATCAAGTAGAAATCCAACTATTTTCAAAACAAAGAAATAATGCAAATACAAATTACACCTTTAAGTAGTTTAAATTAGAAAAACAGGGTGTCCACTTGATTATCATAGGAAAATTCCACGACAATTCCAGAATAAATTTTGCAATTTTCCAAGCTCAGCCAACCTTGCATTTTTAATTAAGGCGCTATCCATATTTAAATGATTACCTAAAAAGGTTAATGGATGCAATTTAAAGTTAAGCTGTGCTTTCAATTAAGGCTAGGACTAATATTCAGGGTATTCAAAAACATGCCCCCTTCCTTACAGTCCTTCTGATCCCCACAACCCAAGTTTCAATACACGTTCCTCCCCATCTTCTCACGTTTTCCAGGAAACGGTATGAGGTCGTGTCCGGCTCCCCCCATACTTGGGGTTTGAAAAGGTATTACAACTTCTTAACAGAGCCTCTGTATAACTAAATTTACGCAAAGAGCAAATCCAGGCAAGCCCATTTCTAGAACAAGCATACACTAAAAAACCTTTCGACAAATAAATTTAAGTATTCCCCGAGAACTTTTTAGAACATCTTCATTTCCCTTCTTTCCAGGATTAGTAAACACCCTGGTAAGTCTTACTAATACTATATCAAAAACATAATTATAATAAAAGTAGTTCTCACCATCAGATCGTCTCTTGAAGACGTACTGTTCCATTTGAAAGTCCAAATTGGTCGCTCCAATGTGAGTGGATGAAGCAAGGAATTTGGTGACATCTTCATCCTTCAATGCTAATGCTGGTAGGCCTCCCGACATCTTGAAGTCGCAATTGAGTTACGTTTGCAAACCTATAAAACAATTTATAATTAGAATTTTTTTTAACAAACTGGAGCAGATAGTTTACATAATAAAACTAATAAAATTGCACCAAGGATCAACAATGATCTTTCAGGTATTATGCAAAGTCATGGATATTTAATTTTACTAATTTATAATTGTCTTACAATTCTTTAACTGATTTTATGTTTGTTATCAATCATAAGTTTTCCAATTTTAAAGCAGAAGTTTTAAAATTATCAAAACTTTTTCTTGAGGTCTTAAGTTTTCATAGAATGATCCACCAGTATTCCGATATACGGCAGGCAAATAATGAAGATGCAAGGTGAATAGGAACGTAACTAGTTATTAGTGTAGAAAATGACTATAAGTTAAGCATAGCAACATAAGTAAGGACGGCATATAAACAATAGAGCTTAAGTAGAACAACAGAACTCGAAACTGTAGGATCTAGTCAGGCAGTTCCTTATATATCACAACAGGCTCGGACATGCGCAGACAGTTCAGGACATGCCTAGCTCAGTTCACAACAATGTACACTGTTATCGCTAAATAAAGGTACTGCTAGCGTATTCAGGCCGGTCTCGATTTGGCGGCTTAACTTTTGCAGCCAAGTAGCAAAAACATACTTAATTTGGTAAACATTCCAGTTCAACTCAATGGATGTTTACATCAATCTTGTTGCCAAATCTTGCAAACTAATTTACTTTAAAAGGGGTTTGGTTGAAAATACGGCGTACAAGAATTATGTAAACAATAGTAAAGCGTGAAATGGGTTTATTTTGAAAATTCCGGTCTTTGTGCAGGTGAGTATTTGTTCGAAAGGTGTGCAAGGTTTGGTTTGGATTTTATTATAATCGGCCGCAGGCCGATAATAATTTAACTTATTAACAACTTTTGATTAAATAAATTATAATCAAAACGTAGTTTCACATGTCTAGTTGCCACAATCGACACCAGTAGTCTTTTGAAGGATACAACGGCTCGAGTGGCCACAATCGACGGCCCGGAGGGGGTACCAGCGGTTATTTTAAGGATATAACGGCTCGAGTGGCCACAATCGACGGCCCGGAGGGAGTCGAAAGATTTCCGAGTTTCACAACTTGCGGCGCAGACGGGATAATTTCGTAACGTATATGGCGTACAACATTTTAAGTTTCGACCATTAAAACATTTGGTCCTTTAGACATTTGGTTTTTTTTAGCCAAAAGAAATTTGATCATGCTATTTTTAATTCCCCCTCCCTTTAATCTTGGGTCGAAATTCATAACTTGAACCAGTAGTGGTTGATTCCTAGTTTCGGTATACGACGTCCTTTTATTCCTCGCCAAACTTGTTGGCGAGAAAATATCGCGTAGCGACGTGTGATAGACGATGCGACTGGAAACCGCGAAATCAAACAACTGCGTTGATAGATTGGAATTATTTAACGCCTTTTTTATCACCAACGTTCCGAAAAAGTCGCTGTATACCGAAACTAGGATTTAATCCCAGTAGTTTAGATGTGATTTCAAGTATGTTGCTATTTTTACAAAGTTGGAAGCCAGATCATTTAACCGATTTCCAAACACTGACTATCCTGTCGATTTTGTTTATCTGCTTTGGATCAGTAAAATGTACCAGGTTGCCATCAATAATTTAATGCTCATTGAAAAGTACCCTAATTTTTAACAAACTCACAGAATCTTAACACAAAGAAGCTGGGAGGATGTTGATTGCGTCTTACAAAAAATTTAATTGAAGCTGCAGAACTAATAAAATACACGAAATATTTTCTGAGAAAGGTTAACTACCTATATTTACTTTTAACTTGATAAACAATGAAAGGCATATTTCACAAATGAATTAACACTTGTGTATAAAGTATAGGTTTTCTATTGAATCCAATTTTCTTTTTCAATTTCATATTTATTTTGTCACATTGATTGCAAGTTACAATTTACATACAAGAAAAAGTATAAAACAAACGATTCCCACGTCTTCATTACAAACATCAACTATCTATAACAAATGTTTTTAAAATTGCGAGGGTAATAAATAAACACTTGACATAGTCAGCTGGAAATTAACTAAAAACATTTTTAATGAAATGCGTAGTAGAAAAGACGACGATTTCGTTTTAAAAATAAATATCTTAAGCCAGCCAGTTAGGACTAAGCCTGCAAATAAGCATTATAAATTATGCACTACACAAGGTAATGACAACTTGGTTTAAGCAATTTATATATTTTGCTTTTGATTTTACCACATAAAATTTGTGAACAGACCTAATTTTTAAAAATTTACAGCCTAATATTATCAAAATGTGTTAGCCGATCCTAAGTGAGCAACTGTGTACACGTGGTATAGCTTTTTCAAATAACGCTATTTCACCGATAGCAACCACTCCTTTCGTTTCAAGAAATATTTTAAAGTTTATTAATAACGAAAATTGTAAAACGAATATAAAATTATATCATTTAACACTATTAATTAAATTAAGAAATATTTACCTTTACGCAATGCCACTGGGAGACTTGAGTTGTTCGAAAAAATGGTGCGTTAGGAACGTGCGCAAACCGCAAAAAAAAATTCGGCTTGAAATGCAAATAGAGTTACAGTTAAAAAAACATATTCCAAAAAAGAAAAGAAAATCAAAATTTGTTACATATATTTTGTTAAAAAATTATTTTTTTAAATATAGCTAATAGCCGAAAAATATATTAAAAGCAAAATGATCCAAATGAGTAATTTGTTTAGTTTTTTTTAGTTTGGTTTAGTTATTATAAGTATAACGAATCCAAGCAACTGTTGGTACCTGTTGGGGAGCTAGGGATACTTTGCCCCGATTTTTAGTTAGGGCAGGTGCATTATTTAGTTAGAGGGGGGCCGGAGGATTATAGGGGGGGTCATGATTAAATTTTATCCTTGAAAGGGGGGCCTGGTTTTAATATTCCAATTATTTACCAAGGAGTGGGGGGGGGGGGTAGAATTATTATGATTAAGTTTTAAGGTCTTCAGATTCATATCCACTAAATGTGTAAATTTGATGCTTTTCAAATTTAACCGAAAGTTAATTATAAATAAATGCATAAAGTAAAACTTCTAAATTATAATCGTAATTACTGTGAGCTGCTCATATTGATTACTTATCAAATTTACAAATAGTACATTTGAAGATTCTCTTTTCACCTACAGCAAGACAGTAACCCAGCTGTAAAAAAAATCTGCTTATTTCCAATGACATTTCCCAACTTTGAGACAAACAATTCCGCAAAAAAATCTTTAAAGTTTATTACTTACACCATCTTAATATTTCCAATGAAAAGTATATTGAACTTGATATTTTATTTTTAAGATTATTATTATTATTATTATTTTATTTTTTTTGGGGGGGGGGTCATATTTTAAATTTCAGGTCACAAGGGGGGGGGGGGGGTCAACCTTTTTATTTAAAGCTGTATTGCAAAATCCTCCGCCCCCCCCCCTCTAGTTAATTAATGCGCCTGCCCTTATTTCTTCTTTAAAAAAAACACTTTATTTATGCGCTTGTATTATACTTAATCCAGTGTTACCCATTATTTATCGTTATTATTGTCTATACTTTTAAATTGTATTTATTAAAAGTGCATAATATATACTGTAAAGATAAGGAAAAGTAATGGATTTAAAAATCTAACAATTAAGTTAAGTATCCCGTCTCGTCGTATAAGGATACGATACTTGACCCACTGATTAGGGATACTTGATCTTACTCATACATTTTGGATGACTTATAAAATTATATATACATAAAAAACGTTTGCACATTTATATGAGAAAGTGAAAGTCATTGTGTCGAATGAAACTGATGCACAAGATTGTTTACATTGTTTTTTTATTTTGCAACTAGACCCGTTAAAATACTAAAACGGAAAAATATACTTTAAAAAATTAATAAAATTCAATCCCTAATAATTAAAGGGCATACTTGCAAAACACACATTCTCCAAAGCATAACTAACATACAGGGCCCCACCTGTTTTCAACGGGAACTTCGTCCAATTTAATATTATCAAAAGTCGCCAATGAACGCGTCGGACTCTATATATTAGTCATACGTTTTAGAATGTGAGTTTTACAACTTAGTCCCTTCAAATTAAGAGGGACTGTCAGTCCCATAGAGCTATAATGCATTAGTTTTGGAATCACAACTTCCGCAGAAGTATTGCTTTGCCATGTTAGCCCTTTTCCTCCAATTAAGGGTTAAGGGAATCATCATAACATCAATTTAAAACAAAATTGAAAAGAAAATGACATCCGGTTATTTAATTATTAATTGATAAAATTTTAAAATAGTATCACCATCTGCTGTATATTTTTGGCATTTTAAAACCTCAAATTATATAATTAAACAAACTAGATCATATTTTCGTTTCAAAATTGTTTCATTTCGATGTTATGTTGATTCCCATTCCTGGGGATAAAAGGCTAACATGGGAAAGCAATATTTCTGCGGAAGTTGTGATTCCAAAACTAATGCATTAACTCTATCATGGGACTGACAGTCCCTCTTAAAATACATTGTAATTTTCCAGGAGTTATGGAAGCAAAACTTCAAACTTCAAGCGGACAAAAACTTCAAACGAAATCGATCCGTTTACAGAAAGATTATTTCGTAAGCAACAAAAGGTATTGACTTAGTATCACTTAATAAATGTATTTTATTTTAAAATGTTTACTGGAAATTTCGAAACCTGTTTACTTATGATAGTTGTGTAAAAAGAAGAAAGATTTCTCGAATTCTTGGTAAATATTCTTGTGCAATATTTAGCTTCTTATGTTTCGTTGAATCACCGTAGCTCCTAAATTATTTGAATTATCTTAGTAAACATTCTGATACTAAAAGAATACTCATTAAACCTATGATCAGAAAATTTTATTTGTAAATAAAATATATTCTAAAGAGATAATTAAAATGAATGTTTGTGTAAGTTCTTTTACGGTCTTGATGTTTATAACTTAAATATTAGTAAGTGTACACACCTTCCATGTCGTCAGGACTTTTATTAAAAACGTGTACCAACAAAACTATATCGTTTTACAAAGTATTATTGAACAAATATCGAATAATAATAATCAATTTATTCAACAATTGTAGCCAAATAAAACTAATGGGAATGTTTCAGATAATGTAACGCTTTTGTTTTTTCATTTGTCTACGTACTGCGATTTCATTGGTTGCTTCGGTTTCACTCTCAAAATGACATACATAGATTAAAAGAAACTTTTCTTTTCATGCAAGCTTTCTTTAAAAAAATTTTGACCAAATAACAGCACAGCAAGTAGTTGAAATTTAAAAAATTTAATAAGTAAAATATTTTTGGGAAACTCATTTTCGAATACCAAAACAAAAGTAATTCCAGATAACAGGAGAACATAATCCAGTCGCATTTCAAGAATAAAATAGAATATAACTATCAAACTACAACAAGTTTGCCACGACAAACTACCAAAAGACTAGTCTTTGAGGTCCTTTGGAAATTTTTTTGAAGAATACCAGCCATTCATTGGTTAGATATGGTAAACATTTCATTTATGTCTACCAATTTCTCCTAGCTACCCCATTAAAATATATTACTTTAAATTCTTAATGCTACAAACTTTTAAATCTTAAAAACTGTAGTTCTCAACTTTCTTTCCAATTCTTTCTTGAATTGAATGACGCCTGACACTTCGTAGATGTCATTTCATTACTAATGAGACTCCATTTCGTCTTGTACCTGACGTGAAAGTGTCTCGGTTAGAATTTTTAACTTGAGATTTTTAAGTCCGACTCAGAGCTTTTCACTCACGCTTGGTATTTGCACTCATGTAATTATATATTTTAAAGTTTAACCAAAGACATTTTTGCTTTTGGTACTTACTTTCTCATTATTTCTTAAAATCTTAAAAATATTTATCTCCTAAACCCCTAGTCATTTTTGATTTCAAGTTGCTGTGTTTTTGTTATGAAATTTCATTTTCTCCATAAGTTCTAAAATCTTATCTTCAGAATAACTTTTTTGTTCATGACATGTTCCTTTGAGACTGATTTTAAAGCTATTAAATATTATAGTGTGTTATTGTAATTATCTTATCCACGTTTTACCTTATTTATGCTTGTACCAAGTAGGGAATAAGCTTACACTGCAAAAAAAATCTAAATTAGAACAAAAAACGGACTCATCTCGGGTTGTAAGGGTTTTGGATACAATGATCCAAATTTGAAAGCGTCTCTTTATGACCCAAAATGTGTAAAACAAAAGTGTCTATTATGGTTTTTTTTTGCCGAACCCATATGAATCAATTTTTTCAGAAACCCCATAAGTCCATAGTTTTCTAGAAATTGAAAAAAAAAATTGTTTTAATAACAACGGGTTTCTCCCAGAAATACTATATTCGGAATTGCTTTCCATGGCAGTGCAAATCACTGGATTAATTGGATTGCTTTCACAGAATGTGCGTTTGCACAGGATGAATGATTAACATCAAAACCTTTGATAAAATTGTGACTTATGGGGTTCCTGAATAAATTTATTTATGTTAAAGTTAGAGTTTATCCAAAATGGGGTAACATTTCAACGTTGCCATTTTTCGAAATCGAAATGGGCAATAGTTTATGCACAAATCAGCTCTATTAAGTTCTAGTTACGTAGTTCATCTGTTTTATCGACTAGAGAGTATTTATATTTGGTTGCTGTTGGCTAATCCTGCCTAAAATGGGTATAACATTGTTCCGTTTTGGAATTTGTTGTGATCTTTCACGCTTAATTTCGATGTAAATCAAATTGGAGTTGTTCTAGTTTGGTGCTTAATTTTTATAGTGTATGATTTATCAGTTTTTGTTGGTTATAAAATCAAGAGCTTAGTGGAAGAACGTGAAAAGTGGCATTTTTGAAAAAAAGTGAAATTTTTGTGTAAATGAACGTTATTACTAAGTTCTTTAACGGTAACTAGTTTTCCCTTTTTCATAAAGATTTAGTTTAGTCTATTTTTTGTTACGGTTTGCAAGTACCGTTTTCAACAGATCTGAGGGCAAACGAAAAATTTTAAAGGTCATTTTCTCGTTTTCACTGTTTTGTCACTTAGCACGTTCTTCCACTAAGCTCTTCAAATGTCAAAATACTGGTCGTTAGCATAACTGTTTTAAAGACAAAACTTCATCGACATTAAAATCTGTCATTTAAAGTAATTTAAATAATTTTTTTCTACTAAAGAACAGAAAAAAAATCATACTTATACTTTTAATTCAAGAACAGTTCGTCTGACGACTTTTTTTTCTTTATCCAAAGAATATGCAGTGATGAGAATGATGCTATTGGGATTCAAATCTTTTTAATATTCTAATGACGAAGAATTTCTCAGATGAAGTGATTCCATGCGAATTACATCACAGCTCGTTTAAGGCTTGACAATTGCTTAGTGGAAGAACGTGCTAAGTGACATTCTTGAAATATTGAGATTTTTGTGTCAATGAACATATTGTTCTATCCTTTGAAGATAATCAAGTTTTCACGCTTTTCATAAACTTAAAGTTAAGTGTATTTTTTACAGTATGCAAATACCGTTTTCAACAGATCTGAGAGCGAACTAAAAACTTTAAATAAAAGCTCATTTTCTCGCTTTCACCTTTTTGTCACTTAACACGTTCTTCCATTAAGCTCTTCAATTATTAAAAAAAAGAGGATTGAGTGAAGAAATTATATATTTTATTATTTGAATGTTATAAGAAAAAAAATAATTAAAAAAAGGGACCAGGCATTTTTTATTCAACTGAATTGCTCGAACAAGAATTTTTGACAAGTTTGGCATGAGTTTAATAAGCCTCAAATTTCTGCATCTCAAGCGACAGTATAATTGGGAGAAAACAAGAAAAATGTGGACCAATTAAGTGTGATATAGAATATTGTGAAGGAGTAAAAAGAACAGATTTCTGGCTAAATGTTTCAGAAGGAAATTGTTTTAGGCGAAAATACATTCGTAAAGCAGTGATCTTTTGACTTTCAAAATTGCAAGTTGGGAACGAACTTTATGTAATTCTTGCAAATTTCTTTACTAACTTGGATCTCGAAAAAAGTTGAAGATTTTAAGAACTTTTCTGGCGTTAATAATATGTTTTATTTAATACTAGCAAATTTATACCCGTTCTTCGCACGGATTAAAAAAATATCAAATCGTTCCAAATATGTGTAGCATATAACCTGTTACAGGATCATAAACTTATGTTATTGTTCCCGCTCGTTATAAAGTATAAAATCCCATTTCATTGCCTTAAAATTCCAAAATGAAAAATACGTTATAAAATGCACTCCTAAATGTCATCACAATTCCCTCATAAATACGTAAAACCTTTTAGTTCATTTGGCGCGTTTTGGGAAATAATTTGGCGAGAAAATATATATAGCTACACACACCCATTACACAGCTCTAACACAATGACCTTCGAACAATCGACCAGCTTTTAAATTATTTATAAAACATATTGTCCATTTGGCGAGTTTTAGTTAATAATTTGGTTATTAATCATTTTTATTATTATAGATTTTAAAATTTATTTGAGATTCTTTTATAGTGGGTTCTATATTGCTCTATACTCTGCGGTATGTATTTTTTTAGTATACCAATTATTTAGAAATTTCATTAAAAACAGTCATACATTTTGTAACACATAACACGGACGAATAAATTGCAGATTTTATGATTCTCAAGTTTCTATAGGTACATTATTTTTTCTTCCATAATCTCAACATTGCTATTTTGGCCGTCTGTTCTCTACGGGAAGGTTTCAGATGATGTAACGCTTTCTGTTTTCATTGGTTGCTTCTCATCATGTTGCTCACTCTTAAAATGACCTTCATAGATGAAAACAAACTTTTCTTTATATGCAAGCTTTCTTTAACAAATGTTTTGAACAGCCAACAGCACAGCAAGAAGTTGGGATTTAAAAAATTTAAAAAGTAAAATATTCTTAGAAAACTAATTTTCGAATACCAAAACAAAAGTAATTCCAGACAACACATGAAAACAAACCGTTGGAGCTGTTGTCCTCCATGACGTGAAACAACCCCATTGTGTATAAATAAAACACATACATCTTAGGTTCATTCGATATATTTTATTTTCGATGTACATAGTTGTATTTTTGACTTGTCACAAAAATACATCGATCACAAAAAACTCAATAAGCAAGACTCAAAACTTTAAACATTATTATTTTTCCATACAACATACCGAAATATATGTATAGGTATATGAATACACTGCGATGCAAAAGTTTAGACAATGATGTTTTTAGCTGTAAAATTTAGAATTGTGATAGTAGAAAAACAAAACACCCCTAAACATATTAAATAAATATTTTGAAATGCTATAATTGAAACATAATTGTTTGATTTGCTGTAACAATTTTTTTTTCATAAAATAAAAAATTGTATGATGCAAAACTTTAGACACAAATACGATATTATGCTAATTTAAAGTAGATAATGGCCTAATTTCGCATTTTTATTAATGAATTGTATTTTTTTATATGATAACTTTAAAAAACACGATATCCGGTGAACTAAACAGATTTAATAACGATATTGGTTCAATTTTACACCAAAAAGACAATATAGCCACTTTAAATCTTTATTCAAATCATATTTGCTTCAAAATTACAATTTAACATCTCTAAATATGAACCTAATGCCTACCAGTCCATCACCTTAAAGTTTTGGCACGAATTCGTGGATTTAGAGATATGCATTGACCGATTTTCTTGATGAAAAGTGCAGTCTTTCCCATATAAAATCACAAAAAAGCGACATATTCTTTTTTGCACTTTAGTACAATGCAGAGATAGTCACCTCTTCAAAAACAACAAAAGAAGTTTCATTTTACCGTAAATTCACTCCACACTATTACGAAAGTTTCTTCTTTAAACTGAAGTTTGAAATTTCTTGAGAAAAACCGGTTTCTTTGAACCGGTTACAATTTAACCGGTCTCTTTAGTGCTATTTAAACACGTTCAGTTTAACCGAATATTGAAAAATAACCTTTTGAAAACACCGGTTTTCCCCCTCAAAAACTCTAGCATAAAGGTGGAACGTTTGTAATGGTGTGGAGGGAATTACGTGTTGATGAGACAGACTTTTTTTTGTCGTTTTTGATGAGGTGACTATCTCTGCATTGTACTAAAGTGCAAAAAAGAATAATATGTCGCTATTTTGTGATTTTATGTGGGAAAGACTGCACTTTTCATCAAGAAAATCGGTCAATGCATGTCTCTAAATCTACGAATTCGTGGCAAAACTTTAAGGTGATGGGCTGGTAGGCATTCGGTTCGTATTTAGAGATGTTAAATTGTACATTTGAAGCAAATATGATTTGAATAAAGATTTAAAGTGGCTATATTGTCTTTTTGGTGTAAAATGGAACCAATATCGTTATTTAATCTGTTTAGTTCACCGGATATCGTGTTTTTTAATTTATCATATAAAAAAGATACAATTCATCAATAAAAATGCGAAATTAGGCCATTATCTACTTTAAATTAGCATAATATCGTATTTGTGTCTAAACCTTTGTATCATACAAATTTTTATTTTATGAAAAAAAATATTGTTATAACACATCAAACAATTATGTTTCAATTATAGCATTTCAAAATATTTATTTAATATGTTTAGGGGTGTTTTGTAATTCTACTATCACAATTCTAAATTTTACTGCTAAAAACGTCATTGTCTAAAACTTTTGCATCGCAGTGTATATATACTTTAAAAAATCCGAAAAATTTACATCAAAACACAGAGCACCTCCGAAAATGTATATCTATTTACAAACAAGCATGCTGCTATTTATTTCTAGCATAATCTAGCTAAAACTATTATACGCACGATTTAACTTAATTCAATATCTTAACAAATAGTTTTTGGTCATATATTTATGTACAAGTTCCAGAGGGATAATCAGTCCAATAGACCTATTATATTATTTTTGAAATCACAATATCTGAGTATTGTTTGTAAATTTCACCTTGCATGGAAATAGGGTACTTTTTATTTCGGGGGCGCAGTTGATAAAGTCGCCAAAACTGTACAACCGCCAAAAAACTGAAAGTTTCTAATGGTAACCTTTAAATGTGTATACTGGCAAGATACTGGGGTCCTTTGCGTGTGCTGTGCTATGTAGTCAAAGTTTGTTGCCTAAGATTTCGTTTGGCGAGATAAGCGCAAGTGATTTTTTAAAAACGATTTTAACTCATGCTGCCATCTGTTGGCAAAGTATGGCTGTTTAAAAATTTTAACATTTATTAACTAAATAATCAGGTGATATTTAAAAAAAAAAAAAATTCGTATGTGTTTTGTGTCATTGTTATTTCGTGTGTCATATCCGAAAAAAATTAACTCGTTTCAGTCCGACGAGTACAAAGTTTTCAGAAAATTTGATTTGTTCAGAAGCTGATAACATTGTAACCAAATTTATACCTCATTTTTAGATTTTTCCTACATTTCTCAGCATGTCCGATCAACGCAATCCGCCATTCACTCACAATAATACAGGGTGTCCGTAAAAGAATGTCCGAGTTTCAAATTGTGACCTGACATCACGCCTTGGGATTTCTTCCTTTGGGGCTTCGTAAAAGATCAGGTCTACTCTAGGGTACGAGGATAAGGGTACGCTCTCAGTACGAGCTCTCAGCTCTCAACCCCACGATTTACCAACCTTGAAAGGTAAAATTGCACAGGCTGTTGCTTCCATTACTCCGGACTTGCTGCAGACAGTATGGGAACAATTGTATTTTCGTTTGGATGTGTGCCGTATCACTAAAGGCGCACACATTGAGCACTTATAGGAAAAACTAGGTTAGTTTTCCTTCAATATCAAGTATGATTTGTTATATTTAGTATAAAATAAACTCATGTAATATACCATTAGAACTAGGACATTCTTTTACGGACACCCTGTAATATTTTGAGAGAAAAAAGTCAAGTGTTGTACAGTGTACACGGCACCCCCCTGTAAAATATCAGTTAATTATAAAGTAATATGTTGACAGATATTGCGTTTTCAAAACATAGCATTAAGTCACTGGTTTTGACTATCCCTTTTAAAATATAAAGTAATATGGTAAAATCAAGGGTCATAGTAATAAAGCAATAATAACTTTGCCCTTTATGTTTGAATCAAAGTTCATGCGAATAGCTGTTAATGATCAATGTTTATTTTTACTTCACTCATAGTAATTAACAAAGTTAATCTTATTGTCAATAAAACACAGTACTTAAAAAATGGTATTTATAATGCTCTTTTTTAAAATAAACTTTTTTAATAGTTATTTATGCAACAAGTGTGAAAAGTAATACTTTTTAAAACTAGTGGATTTTATTTCACGAGCGAGGTACGAGCGAGTGAAATAATAACACGTGCTTTAAAAAGTTTACTTTTCACACGTGTTTCATACACTATTTTTTATAATTACGTGAAAAAAATCAAATCTCATTGGTTCAAAAATATTTTACATGCTAATTTTTTTACGTAAAGAAGATCGGCATCTGTAAATCTCTGGAACTACAAAAGGCAAACTTATTTTTTAGTTTAAAGTCAAACATTTGAAAATGGATACTGATTCAAAAATAAAAATAATAATAACATTCACGCGCATAATATTTATAATGAAAGCAGATCAATAAATTTCTGGATTTTATGAATATTATGAAATAGAAATTTTACTTGAAATGTTGGCATCTTATGAAAAGAGTGAAAAAAAGTAATTTTTGTCATTGTTTCTAAAAAGTATAACTTTTCGCACGCGTCTGATATTAAAATTATAGTGTAAAAAGCGGATTTTTTTCACGCAATTATAAAAAAAAGTATTTCGAAACTGCTTGTCAATATTTTATTTCTGAAAGAAAATTGTATCTATACTTTAGCATAAATTAAAGTAATTTTGAACATATTGAGATTCTTTATAAGTTGTTATTTCTTCTTTCTAGTGATAATGTAATATCGCATTGAAACAAAGTTACTCGCAAAATAACAATAGAAATTTTTTCAATAAGTTTTAATATTATATTACTTTTAATATGTATAAATATTACTTTCTTAGAAGAGTCGCATTTATACAAAAACAAGTATGAAGACTATTATCAACATACACAACATTTAAAACGTACTCTATACTTTAAATACACGTTCCTCATCTCTTACAATAAAAATCAGTTTCAACACCAGATACAATTAAAAATTATAGAAAAGTATCAACATTAGTTATGAATATCATTTTAAAATTTTATATAACATGCGTTGTTATACCAAACAATATAAACCTTATTACCATAAATTCTATCATATCTATCATTTAAGATCTTATTTTATCCCTTTCAAAGTAGGTCTTGAGTTCTTTTTTTAGGTTATGCAATTTTACACTAATAGTCATTATATTTCTAGTTTGGTCTATGTACTTTCTAAACAAGAAACTTAATAAACGGAATTTGTTTCGTTGTCTTGAGATTTTTTGGTGACTTAGTCTTTACCCCTCGCTTAATTTACAAATATGAATTGTCATTCCATTCCTATAGAAATATTTTTTTAAAAATATTATCGTACATTTTATTTGCACTTTTTCTATTAAGATACAGATAAAACTTGATACTAAGCCAGGCTTTATTTATTGGATCATCTTACTTGCATTTATGTCCGATAAGCGTTTTTTACTTGCATTTTAGCTTCCACACTACGTTTATAACGTAAAAAGTGGAAGGTATTATAAACGTTCAGTCCGTCCGTCTGTCTGTCCGTCCGTCACCCACTTTCATTGCCCAAATTACAAATGATACGGACAAGTGTGCTATGTCAAAAAATTCAGTGCATCGAAATTAGAATACATTGAAAATTTCAGAAAAGAATTCGAAGTACTTCAATTATTTAAAAAAACTGCAATATTTAATGCTCATTTAAAAAGCACAGGAAGCCATTTTTATTAGAATTAAATCACCATTGCCATTCGCAACAATCGCTCGAGAAACTTTAATTCTTTTAGACAATAAATTAAAATAAATTTATTTTTGCGACATCGATCAGTTTGAAATGACGTCAAATATATTTCACTACGAGATTCTTTGTATGTTCATATGAAATATTTTCATTCTATTTAAAAGCGAGGAATATTAAATATTTATTCTTTGAAATATGAATTAATTTTTTCAAACGATAAGTAATAATTATTGAATTTTTGAAATAAAATAAATGAAACTAGCCAAATTTAGCATGTAAATGTTTAATATAGAATTAATGCTGTATTTGGCGCCTTTTTACCTGTTAAACACAACTGTTGTGTGGAAGCGGGTTAAGTGACAGATTCTGTTACAAACCAAATTGTTTACATATTGGATATAGGTATATATAGTTTCTATTTGTATTTACTTATATTTTAAAAGTTGACATTTAGAGGTGTTATTGGTATGAAAATGTTACGAAGGTATTGGTATGAAGATGTGTTATTGGTATGCGTTACTTACTAATTTTTTTTAACCGATTAAGTAATTATTGAATAAATATGAAATGATAAAAGAGTTTTTTTTTACTGAATCAAGTTATTTTTCAAAATATTAGTAACTCTATTTACTTTACACCTTAAACATTAAAACTTAAAGTTTAGCTAATGCACAACGTAAATATATTATTCCAGCTTTTGAAAGATTCAATTTAAAACTGAGAGATACGATGAACTTTCAAGTTGAATTCTATCGAGCGTCTTCCTGATAGTTGAATTTCCAAAGGTAAAAAGTCCTTTGACGAATTTCCCACTACGATTCTCACTTTAAACATTTTAGTGAAATAAAAAGCGTGTACTGAAACCTTCCTGTCAATCTTTACATTTAGTAATTCAGTTAATGATGAATCCAGGTAACGAAATTTCCAGACTTTCCTTCAAATCCACTTTGAAAGGGAAAAGTTTCCTCACTGTTCAAGAATTATTCACCTACGCAATTCTTCTTATCTAAAGCAAGAAATAAAAAGATTTAAAAAAGTACAAATCCCGAAAGACGTTCTCAAAGCTCGAAGGCATGGTCCACTTTAAAAGCAATAATTTACCGTGAAAATAATATGCAAAAGGAATGGAAGTTACTTAATATAAGTTTGATAATTTAAGTTTAAACTACATTCAAATTAGTTCTAAGATATGTGAAATTTTTTTGTTGAAGTCATTGGAATAGTTTTGAATAGTTATAGGATCGTTCATGAATAAATTATTTTCCATACTAATATAACTATTATCTTAAACAAAAACAAAAAAAATTATTCGATGTATCAATACAAATACCATTTGTTGAAAGTAAATAAATAAGTTGAAAATAGCAAACTAATATGAATATAATAACTTAATTTCTTTTTAACGACGTATTAACATTATTTTTTAAACTTGTGTTGCTTTTTATACATTAATTTATTTTAAAAATATAAACGTAATGAATTAAAAAAAATAAATGGAAATTGAACCTTAGGGAACCGATCATAAGTAGAAGTTAGCATGCGGAAAATAAGCTGTAAAATGAAAAATGCTTTTAAAAACTTTAATACTAATAATCAAGAACCCGTTTTGGGATGCAGCGCAAAATGTTTAATAAACTCACGGTATTAATGAATTCGGATACTCTCACAATTTCAAGCAGATATTTCCACGTAAAAAGCCAATTCAGCTTGTCACAAAATTATCTATCACACTAACTTAAAATCCATTTATTCATCAGCATACATTCAAAATACAGTAAAAAACTGCACTTAGTGTTTACTAAAAATCCGTTAATATATAATCCACTTAAACGTTTTTTTTGAATAAATTGAATCTAGGTAAATGTTTTGCATGCTCATGCCATTTATCATTCAAAAACCATAGGAAAAACAACAATGAGATATGTTGATGAAATGTTGTCCGGTGTTACAAACTGTTAGAACAAGGGCAAAAAAATAAACGAACAAATGAATAAATGAATTCATAAATGTTTTCTAGTTGTGTTTAAATTTTTCCTTTTTAATCTAAGAACAAATATTAACAATTAAAAAAGGTTTAATTTTAATAACAACTATATATTTTTTGATGGAAAAAAGGAGAATTTTTCTGCCTGTCCCTTTTCCATAATTTAAGTGAAGAAAAACTGATGTCATTTTGATGATTTTTTGGTAACCTGGCTTTTTTAATAATAATCATCAGTTATTACAAATAGTGATATGTTACCATTAATAATAATTAATTGCCAACGTAAACTGTGCGAAAGAAAACACAAGAATGTATCTTCCAACGCTAGACCACTGTACCTGACATGCATCTACAAAATAAATTAATATTTGATGAAGAGATTAAAATTGGATAAATACAAAAAGAAAATGTCCTTAATTAAGTTGTTTAAAGAAATGTCACGCCTTATACGTTATTATACGCGTTGTTGTCTTAAAAATTACCTTTATGCATTAAAGTATAAATCGAAATAATTGATAAGAAAAATAAATCAATTTCCGGAACTATGACCGGAGAATACATTCTCAATTGGATCCTGTTATGTTTCGATAGCTAACTTTTTTTTTAATCTAAGACAACATCCAGTATCCGTCACTCAAAAAATATAAAATATTAAAAAGAAAAACCGATCCCAATCACGGCTTACTTAACTAATAAGACCAGAGAAGCTCTCCCAAACACGAGAGTTGACGGAACGTTTGAAGCCACTGTTCCGAATGTCGTTGTTCCGAAGATTTAGAAACCTGATATCGAAACCTGTTCGGAACCACATGTGCACGGCTGACTATAATTTTAGGCTTCCGAGTGGTTCCGAACAAGTTCAGCACTCGGAACAGTGACATCAAACTTTAAGTTCTACGCACGTAGGTTACGAAAATATAGCAGGTCTATTGCTTCGCTCGAGGCGTGCTTATACCAGCCATCATCCATAGTAATAATTCTTAAAGCACCACGATAGAGGGCAGCACTACCGACTGTAAGTGGATCCATCTAATTTCAGAGACAGGTTAGGTTAGTTTGAATTATCGTCGCACTAGAGCTACACATGGGCTATTGGCGACGGGCGTCGTAATTTAGAACCACAGTCAGGTGACGAATTTCAGAGACAGAGGCCAAACAGAGAATCCCCAATGCTTCACTCGCACATTTGGAGGCTTCTCGGCTCGAGTCGAGTAGGCGTATCCGGGCCACTTCATAACAAGCAGAGACTCCAACTGATACGAATTTGACGTCACGTCGTCGAAGATCGAAACTTTTCGACTTCGAACCAAATGTGGTCACCGTGAACGAGTTGTGAACGGTTTCGAGACAGTGTCCTACTCGGAACACTCATCGACGTGACGTCAAAATTCCGTCCGACTTTGAGAGCTCTTCGCTAGTAGTGAGTAGCTGCGTATCCAATCACGAGAGAAACATAAATCCTCATTAAAAGCTCAACATTCTTTTAAAAAAACAGAGACACTTTCATCAACATCCACAAACAGTAAGTAAAGATCTGACACGAGAAGAGTCACGAAATGCAGCAGTCGTCGATGTTGGCCGTCGTGCCGTGGTGTGCGGCTGCGGCTGCGTCCTTCATCTTCTGGACCTTCTTGCTGGTCCTGCGGATCAGGCTGCGGCTGCGGGGCTTGAAGCTGCGTTGGTGGTGCAGCGGGCTGCCTGTGTCTTCGCCGGCTGCTGAGGCTGAGCCTTCGGGCGGACACTGGAGTCGATTGGTGCTGGAGGACCTGTCAGAAATACGGGTTTTTAGAATGTCACTGGATAGTGAAGAGGTACGGGGCGACCTGGTTTTGATCCCGAAACCTCTTGCATGCTAGCCCAATACCGAAACGTGTGTGACAAAATAGTTACTTGGTCTTGGGGTTTAGAATTTTGTATTTGTGCTGACCCGCTACAGTACTTCACTTTCAGAAAGTCGGTGGAGGAACGATTGATGGTGTCTGGTGGATATTTGATGCTTCTGCCTGAAGTGAGTCGTAAGGCTTTGAAGTTCAGGACTTTTGCTTGTGGTTGTGTGAAAGCTGTCAGGTGTGCGACCTTAGTTGGATTACGTCCGAGTCACCAATGAAGAGGTACCAGCCTACCCGTACCTCTTCAATAGAATGCTCAATGTGAAAAAAAATTTGAAAATTTCCAGATACACGAGGGGAGTATATTTAGATTATTTCCTCTTCTTCTCAGCGAAAAAGCAAGATTTTCTATCTGAGGATAGTCACATTTCCTCCAGATTCTTTGTATTTTAAGCAGTCCATTGATCTATTCTGCCGTGGGCAGGTAAACTGCAGTAACCACAATAATAAATTGGACTTTTGTTTTGTTTTCAAATAATCAGTCTTTAAATATACTCTCTTATACTTTAGAGTTATTGAGACCTTGCAACAGTGATCCAAGCCATTAGTCTAGTTACTGCAGTTTACCTGAATACGGCATTATTTGTGTTTTGGGATTTATCTTTTATTTTTTTTCAGATGACAGCATCAAATATCTATTGACTCTCAATGGTTAAAAGTAGATGGCATTCCTTAATTGGGTATTAAACAAATCGGGCATAGAATACAATGGAAACATACCCTCCTGCAGCGTGTGCACTGGACCTCCTTCTGAGTCCCTCAGCGGGCAGGGGCAACTTGGAGAGTGTCAGGAATGCCCTGAATATGTCCTTGATGTTGGTGTTGTCCTTGGCGGAGCACTCTAGGATCTTGGCACGGAGTCTTGGGAGCTCGCAGAACAGCCACTCTGCGGCGTCTTCTTTCGTGACTTGGCGACGTTCCTCCGCCAAGTCGCACTTGTTGCCGACCACCACGATGGGGACCTCCTGGTAGTCGGACTTCTGGTCCCGGATTTCCTAAAAAAATAAATAGTTGGATAGTTTGCTTTAAAAATGGCCAATTAAGTCTGCAAAAACTAAATTTTCAATGCAAAATATTGCAACACATGGCAAACAATGTATTTTCAATAAGTAGAAGTTCCAAAGATAGGAAGAATAGCAAAACATTCTTTATCTTAAATTCAATAATACATTTCACATAAAAAAATTGTTTTACTTGACTTAAAAATTGACTTAAAGCCAGTAGGAAAAAACGTCTTCAATTATTGTTATTTGAAGAAAACACAGGGCCCAACTCTGAATAACTCGTGAATCCAGGACTTACCCTACCAATTTTCCAGGGTCCCCAATTTTGTTTCAGGCAATGCATTTTTGCGTATGATGACACTGGTTTATTATTAAATTATAATTTCAGTTTATTTTGATTTGAATTTGTTCAAATTGAGTAAACAGTAACGTGTTCACAGCAAATAATGTTAGTTACTGTTAGTTATGAATTCTAACGAAAATATTTTATTTTATTCGGCGGAATCGTTTGGACGTTTCTTCAAATTGAAGTCTGAATATCTACCGAAGGATGGTGTATGGTTGATTTGATGATTTAAACCATTTAGAGATGGAGATGATGGTGGATTATGATGGAAAATGATACTTTTATAAAGATAAGGCACTTACGTATTAACGCCACTGCAGCATATAGATTTGGCCATTTTTAAGTGCCACATATATACACCCAAAATTTTTTGAGGCAAATCATAAAACACTTTATTTAAAATGGCGTAAAAAATCAGCAAACAACAAAGAAACAAGCAATCCAAAAGATAATTGCGTATGAAAATGCAGGACTGTGTGCGAACAGGACTGCTCTTTATTGGCGGACTAGCGCAACTTCTGCTGCGTTGGCGTTTATACATAAGTGTACCAGAAAAAGAAACATCTTCTCTTTACCTGAAAGCAGTCCTTGACAATGCTGAAAGACTGCGCACTGTCCACGCTGTACACCAGCAGAAAAGCATGTGCCGTGGCTATGGACAACCTCCTCATGGCTGGAAACTGAAAGTCGCCCGCCGTGTCCAAGATATCGACCTTCAAGGTCATGGCCTCAAGGTCAAACTCTCTGCAGTAAAGGTCCTCCACTGTGGGTCTGTGCTTGTCGCAGAAGCTGTTGAAGAGGAATCGTTTCACGATGGAGCTCTTGCCTGTGCCGCCGCCACCTAGGGTCACCAGACGGATTCGGTACTCTTCTGCCATGATGTAAATGTGGTTTTATGGAGTAGGTCTTTTCTCTGTAAATGAAATTGTTTTGTTAAAATTCTTATTCATAAGCTACAGGGTGGCGCAAATAAAAGTGGCCCCGAGGTAGAGATAGGAATGGTTTGAGATGCTTGGCGATAAAAACTATTGAAGCCGTCTGAAAGCCTTCAAGTCGAAATAAAAGATTATTCAAGCGTGCAATGGCTTAACTTGGCAAACTTGTTTTTGCATTGCTTGGAGTGGATTTGCATCACATAAGAGCTACTAGTTCTAGAGCTACTAGTTTGCATCACATAAGAGCTACTAGAGCTTGTCTAGTTCAGATCGTAACTGTGATTTGCTGCTGTGTGAGTGTTAGATGATCAATTAACAGGTGAAGATGATAGTTACAGTACAGCAGAGGGTGTTGATTGTAGAAATTTTTATTAAAACAAATTTGTAGAAAAAAGGTAACCAGTTTTTTGTTAAAGAATTTAAAGGTGTAAAAGTGCCAAAAAAAAAAAAGAGTGCTATGATTAGTTACAAAATGGCGTCAGATAGGATCTGTTTTGAACAAGTCCAAAAACATTCCGAAACGGGTCCAAACACCAGATTTTGTGTCTTGTAATCTATTAAAAATGTTTTGTATTTACAAAAACCAAAATATCCGATTTTCTAGGATAAATAACGGCCAAAAAAATCACCAGTGGTAACTTTTTTTTTGCACAGCTGTATAAACCTTCAGTTTATATTGCATTCCACTAAATCGTCAAACCATAGCATAGTTACCAGCAAATAATTCGCCAAGCATTTGGGCTTAATATTGACGCGATCAATAGCTTCATTTAACAAACCTGTTTTTGCATTGGTTTCCGACTTGGCAACAATTCTATCTTATTCCTATCTCCATGAAGGGGCCACTTTTATTTGCGCCACCCTGTATTATAGTAGGCTCCTTTTTAACGGGACTCCATTTAATCGGACCTTCGCTTGAACCGAACGAATTTTTTTATTTATCAAAATTTAAAAATTAGCTAAAACTGACTTCTACTTCGTTACCGATCTCCTATTAATATGATGTTGATGCAAGAAATGGTAAAACTATGGGGCAAGTTTCTGATTTTCTAAGACTTCAACAAAAACAGTTACGGAATTTTTAAGGTACCCGACTACGTTGAAATGACCATTTTTGATGAAATTTAACATTTTTCTTTTATTATTTTAAATTATAGCGGAGATTTTTAAGAATCCAAAACTGTCTCTATATTGACTGTGCATAAAATAATCTTTTTTTTCTGCATAAATGAATCTCCTTTATATAATTTGTTTACTTTAAATTGATTTTCTGCAAATTGAATTTTTTTTAATTTTCTTCTCGACAAACCATATTTCTCAAAAAGTACTTAACCGAATGTTTTGAAATTTTCTGTGCATATTTTAAAACTATTATCTAGGGAATAGACCACAGACTAGTAATTTAAAGCATTATTACAGAAATTAGGACATTTACTATCATAAATAGTAGAAAAAAGTACACAAAAATCTTTAACTTAGCTTCGACAACTCATAACTTTTTATTGGTGCGATAAATATCTTAGATTGTAGTCTATTCCCTAGGTATCAAATGAAAATTTATTAATTTATAGTTGTTTTAAAGAAATCTTAAATATTTTTTTAGTTAGAAAGTCTATCGTAAAGGCGAAAAACATCAAAATTTACCTAAAAATTTTTAAATTACAAAAAATATATTTATTTAAAATAAAAATGGTCACTAATTATTATTATAAGTTGTGTTGGTGAACATAAAAATACATAAAATATATGTATTAAAATTTATTTTAAAAAACTAGTGTCCAACGTAGTCGGATACCTTAATGGTATGTAACTTGTAATACTTGAATACATTGAAAAAAAAATAGCGCATCACTTTCTTGTGTATTTATTTATAAGGTTATAATATTATCAATGAATAAATGTGCAATCAAATGTACACCAAAACCTTATAATTAATTTCACTTCTCCGGTTTAACCGGATTTTAGCTTAACCGGCTTGCCCTCATTTGAGTCGGTTGAGACTACTGTAATAAGTGTGTGTGTGTTTTCCAAAGCCATTTTATCCACTATAAACAGAATTCAATTTATTAAACATACGGGAGGGATATTCTTTCACAATCATTGAATTTCTTTTTTGGTGAATATATTTCTTTTTTATATCGAAGAGAAGTTATTTTGAACTCTTTAACAAGTGATCACCAACCACTTGAACTAGTAAATAATTCTGTTAATTAAGTTGGAGTTTACTATCTAGACACTTTTTAGAATGTAAGTATATTTCGTTAAAACAGAAGCTGACCATATGAAACCATGGAAAATGTAGAGGCTAAAATTTTTGTATTCACCAATATTTCATTCTATAAGCCTCGTGACAGGCTCTCATTTTATTAAGTTAGGGAGAGAAGATAGAGTGTGACTCGTACACTGAACTGAACTGAAACTCTGGAAGGAGCATCGAAACGCTCGACAATAGGGTCGGTGAAGCGCGGCAACCCTGTAAGAGCAACCCAACTTTTGCCGCCAATCCTATACTTTACCTGTTAAAATAGGCATTTTAAACCAACTTTTTCAATAATTTTTTAAACAGAAAATTGATATGTTATTGCTTTAGGAGGTTCTTTATATAATAAAGTTTCATAAACATGTACTTAAAAAAAAATAGAATTGCAGGAACAATCTTTAAAACTTAAATTCCTTGGAGTACTATTATTGGCGAGCGATTAGGCAATCCAATGCAAACTGTCAAGTCAAGTGTCAATTGTGATCGGCGAATTCATGCCAAATGTGGCACATATTCTCCCTAAAGCTGTCGCCAAGTGACCCAAAAATAGGCTTCACCAGCTTTTCATGGGAGGGTCCTTCCAGAGTTTCAGTTCAGTTCAGTGGACTCTTACACTCCTAGAGTAATAAATGCTGCACTAGTAATTACTCAGATGTTTTGATATCAGAAACACCCACTGGACTGGACTGTGATCGATTTCTATGGGTATATTTTAAGTTGCTTTGAAAACTTGCCTCTTCATGTGAGGTACAATCATGAGATTTAAAAATTTTCTTTAACAAGGCCAGTTTTAAACTTATATTTACTATTTTGAAAAAATAAAGGAGTTATGGTGTAGATAAAAGTATAAGAATTTCATTGATTTTAATTTTTTTCTCAAAATAGATAAAACTAAAAAATAAATAAAAAAGAATGAAAAAAACCCCCTTTAAAACTAACCCCGGAATCCCCTACTTAAGAGTATCATATAACGTTAAATAAAGGGCCTCAACAAATATAGTTTGCTTTTAAATAGTCGGGGTATACCTATATACGTGGTTTCAAATTTTACACACATTTATCTGAGCACTACCATGTTTAAGAAAATCAGTTAGTGACACACTGTATTAAAAATCCTGTTATGTATTACAGAAAATTTTTGTCAACAAAGTTGCTAGAATATATAAAAAAATATTCAATCAGCCGGAGAAATGTGGCTTAGAAAGTATTTTTCCCCATTGGATTAACACATAGGCACTTTGGTTTGAAGACCAAAGGTCAATCGGACTTATTCGCACGTAAATAATTACAAAAACAACCAAGCGATAAAATACACTCTTAAAACAAACGAGCGGTTTTAACTCAGTCTGATTTAATTTCCACTCCTTTCCGTGCCGAAAATGCACTTCCCCTATAGGAGTGGATTTCACACTTTTGTTTTAAGAGTGTAGTTCTTTATTCCCCAAGCCATTTCCTATTTCCAGCACACAAGCACGTACCCAAAAGAACCCAACTCAGCACATCTTGTTGTCAGCACCAGTTAATGTTTCCAAATAGATAAGTCCATTTGCTCACACCTAGAGGCATAGAGTTTAGAAGAAGATGGAGATCCTTGGCGCGAAAACAAATGAAGCCGCCAGAAAATTGCCAAGCAACCCTGTAAGCCCCAACAAACTGCTCACTCAATGTTTGTTAATGCTGAAACGCATAATTTTATTCTTTAAAATACCTTGATAAAAAATCGACAAATGACTGTTTGCGAATTTGTAGGGTGTAGTAAGAGATATGAATTTTTACAAGATTGTAGTAAATCCCTTCATGGGTAAGAAAAATACGTTGTAATTTTAGTTTTATTAGAGAGTCAAAAAGTCGCCAAGTCGATGTAATAAACCAATACAAACTCCACTTTAGAATAACGCAGAAATAGGTCACCGAGAGTGTTTGTTTGGGCTTACTACAAGGCGATCGATGGCTTCACTTGGTAAAGCAGTTTTTGTATTGGTTTTTCCAGGCAGTATCTCTATCTTTTTCTTAACTCTATGCCTTGAGGCACCAGTAAGAAGAAAGAAAAACGGACACGTCTAGTCACGTGGCTGTCCCTTTGTCCGTGGCAGAAGTTTTTATTCTTGTCCCTCCGAGGCACGTTTCCCGAAATTGGATTTGTTGCGCAACGTGTGCGAAGATATGAAGGGTGTATTTTCAAAAGTGACATTCTCCAAAATATGACTAACATATAGGGGCCGGCATGTTTATTGGCAACTTAGCTCAAGAGGAACTTACGATGATCAAAAGTCGCCAATGAACGGACCGGACCCTATATCTTATTTATACTTTGGAGAGTGTGAGTTTTGCACCCATATCCTTCTGTGTGTCTATTCAGCAGAGACTGCTATTTTTACAAGCTATTTCTTTCCAATTTTGTTTGAAAAATAGATACTATTAGTCATCATATTCTCGAGTGTCTGGATTGCTAAACAAGATCTACTTGAATTATTCCTTTTTATTTTTAGACTTTATAAGGTTTTGAGGGTTCATAAATTTATTATAACTCTGCTAATAGATGTTTGGAGATTGGGAAAAAGAATCTCTTTGTGTTTACCAATTGTTTTTCTTTTAAATTTGGAGTCAGTAAAAAAAAGAAAAGCAGTTTTACAGTTATGCTTCAAAAAGTAAAAATTAACTTCATATTTGGGGTAAACAAATACAATAAGTAAGACTTTTAAAATATCTATCGTTATTTGTTTAATTAGCATTTACTAATAATTTTTAACTGCATGACTACCAAATGATGAAAATTAATTAGTGGATGCCGAAAAGGCTTTAAATAATTAAAATACCCTTTGAAACAGGTAAACAAGAACATTTTTTTTTGTTTACAAGCGTTAAAAATTAATTAAATAGTTTTGAACACATCCTAATTTTACATACACATTTTAGGTAATACAGATTTTTTTATCCTTGATTGGAACATCATATGCATCAATCAAAAAATTATATAAATTTCATAACCGTAAACGACTAGTATATAAATGTAAGATCAACGATTACTTACTTTTAAACTTTGAATTTTAGTTTTCAGAAATATGCAACATAGTTAAGATCCTTGCCTGAAGGCTTTTTTTTCAGCAAGAACTATAGATACTATCCGATATTTTTTTTTTATTAAAGGCTAATAAATTTAAATATTTGTCTTTTAAGTGTTTGTTGATGGGAATTTTATGAATAAAAATGTTTTTAAAAAATGTATTTCGTTGTAAGGAATATTTAAAAAAAATCTGAAAGAATCTAAAGAATGATAGACTAAGAGAATAAACTTTTCTGTATACTATGAAATTGTTCAAAGTAAAAAAATATTTATTTTTTAAAAAAATATTTACTTTTGTGTAATAAAATAGTGGTTCAAAAGTTGTTTTGGTTAGAATGTTTTTGTATCTTAAAAAAAAACGAAAAAAGGAAACATGATTTTATTTTTTGTGCCCAACGGCATTTATTCGAAATTGTGTCGATTAAAAAAGGAAATAAAAAAATGTCGCCTCAGCATGATTCTGTCATTTTCAAAAAGCATTGAAAGATCCAAAATTTTGTTTGCGTTCTGATATTTGCGGTTTCTAAGGTGTATTTTTCGGAATTTGTTTGAATACATTTTGTAGATTCGAGTATTTGAAGAAATCGCACACTGTTTCCTCTCGAGCAAAAAAGGTACAAAGGAAGCAATTCGAAAGAAAATGTTTTCATCCATGTGCTATATATTACTATAGGTGGAAAACTGACGCTTCTTCTATTGACTCAACAAAGAAAAAAAAACATAACTTTTCCACGTGTAGAAGGAAATTCGTATACAAAATTGTACCAACGCAACGTTAGAATAAGAAAGTGAAAATAGGTAAATTTCCAGTTTTACAACTACCAGTGTTGAAAATACTCGAATATTCTAAGAAAAACCAACTAGAATAACATGTGGAGATATAAGTTATTGTCCAGGGAAGTTGGTAGTAAAAACTATTTTAACATAAAAAAAAGTTAAAGGTAAAACTTTTTGAACCTGGAAGAAGGTGCATGGAGTGTTTTACCACGTCCTCCCAAGAATTTTTTAGAGCCTGATTTTTTTCAAGGCGTGTTAAACTTCCTGCTTTAGGAGTTTTTCATCATCTTTGGTATAAAATACTCCTTAAATTTGATTAGAAAGTCATTCGATCAAGTTATGTCCTAAATTTTTGTTACAGAAGAGATACCCCTGGAACATAACGATTTTTAAAATATGTCTTCAATAGCCAGTGCGTGCTCCCGGATTATATTAGGGGGATTGTGTATTGGGGTAAATAAAAAACTAAACTCCTCGGCGCAACAGCCCATTACTGGACCAAGGCCTGCCGTGCCCATTTCAGCTTTCGGGACCTAGGGCTCTGGGGTGCTTGGAATATGTCCCGGTAAGGTGGTCAGCCTCACGCGGAACCCCCAGTGTTTAGTTCCCAAGCATGCTTGGTACCCATTTTATCGACCCACTCAAGGGATGAAAGGATGGGTCAACCTCGCCCAATCCGGGATTCGATCCCGGACCTGCGGCGTGGCAATGCGAAGCACTACCACTAAGCCACTGGGCCTCCATTGGGGGAAATAGGGATACCAAAAAAAAAATGTTATCGATAAGAATCCATATGAATTTGGTGCTTGGTTTCACCATAATATTGGTTCATAGTAGCAGCGACGGCTGTGTGGTGAAATCTTTCACCATATTTTGAGAAATTGTTTGAACAATTTCTCGGGTTTTTGTTTCCAAAACATAAACAATGGTTCAACTGAAAACCAAATATACAATGAAAGATTTCACCACAGAGCTGTTGCAGCTAGGGACCATTGTTATGGTGAAAACAAGAGCCAAATTTATAACAGTGGATGTCATACACTGTAAAATAAAAAAAAAGTTATTCATATGATAGTTGCAGAATAAACTTAATTTTAATCAAATTGTCTGTATTAAGGACTTTTGAATGAAAAAGAAAATATTTAATTTTAAATTAATATTTTTGTAAATGATTTTTTCTTCGTAAGGGTTTTAAAATCGAGTATGTGTAATACAACAATTGAAAATGTCGCAAAATGTATGAAGAGGAAGCAGACGGCATAAAATTGGTATGCAATGTAAAATAAATAAAGTACAATATCTGTAAAATTAAGTTTTTAAAATTACTTAAGAATTTTAAATTACTTTCTGACCAAAAATTTGTTTACATAATCTTTTTTATTAACCTTAAGGGGATACGGTACCCAAAAATTGGTCAAAATATCGAATTTTCAATTTTTACTTCCTACTATTCAAAATATCCTTCTGAACATGTACTGAAAGTTTCATAATTATATCTTTTGTAGAAAAAAAGTTATTCAACATTTTCTGGAGTCATCCCTTTAAGTTTGAATCGTATTTCGTCTGCTTTAAACCTGTTTTCTGTTTCGCGTTTTTTCAATTCTTGTGTTTAATAAATCCCTAAGACTTTTTGCTAATTAAGTTAGAATTTTGAAAATTTTAGCCTGTGTTCTTATATAAGTTGTTCACGAAATTGTGCATAGAATAAGGTCTACTATGTATAGATTTTTTAAAAAACAAATGTTGAATTCCATAATTTTTAATTTTTTATTACTTTTTTTTGATTTTTTGAGATTTTCAGTATAAATACATGTAACTTTTTTACTGTAGTTCAAATTTTAAAATCCATGCATAGTTCTCGAACAAATAGTTCTAAAAACAAACTATAAAAGTTTGGTGGAGTTATTCTTAAAATTGGAAGAGGAGTATAGCGTTTTAAAAAAATTCAAAATTTTAATTTTAAAAAAATGACAAACTACTTGTAAATATTTGTTTTTATTGCTGGAAAATGTTTATTTAGAGTAAACATTATATAAAAACACTATAACTTACAAGTTTATGTTATTATTTCTAAAAATAAAGATTTGTGTACCGTATCCCCTTAAAACTAACTGGAAAGAATATGTAAGCAAAAATATAATGAATAGCAATTACGAACCACAATTTACAAATAATCATAGTTTATCAAAAATCCCATTTATTTCTATACAACAGCAATTAGTTAAAAATTATAATAACATTTATATTTTAAAAGGCAATCATTTTTTTATTGAGGTTTTATCCCGATGTGGCTGTAGTAAATATGGTTTTAGAAATAACAGCTTCCAACAGCGCTTATAATCAAAATTTCTCTTTTTTTGCTTCCAAAACTAAACTAAATAATTTTGCAAAAATAATTTTATTCCCTCAAACAATTGAATTATAATTTCAATTTATTATTTAAAGGAATAAGTTTTACTGAAGTTATAAAGTTTATAATGCAATCAAAAGGATTATAATAACATAAATTAAAAATTTATAACTTAATTTATCTTAACCGAATTAAACAAGTAAAGATATGTTTAAAATTTTATCTCCTCTGTAGTGTGCAAAATCAAACAATTCTTTTTAGAGAAATATTAATGGCCTTATTTTACCTTTTCTAATTAAATTTTCAAACAGCCCTTAAGCATTTTAATCTAATCAAACGTTTTTTTTTCAGATTTTTTTAAACTTAATATCAGTCTTTAATTTAATTTCATTTGCTAAATTTTTTTCAAGATACATTTAAATTAACGAAGTTCATAACTGAGAAATAACAGATTACTTTACTACAAAAATCTATATTAATTAATTCATTAAGCAACTAACAAATATTATTTATTAAATAAAACAATAATAAAGTACTACATTATAAAGAGATAACGACGTATTCAATACTCATTAGTAATGCGTAGTTAATGTATATTTGGATACTATTTCTCCTTATTTTCTATTAATTTAATTCGCTACGTATACTAATTAAATGATAGTTAAAATATAACGACAACAAATAGATTTTATTCATATCAGTTATATTAAATTAGGAACAAATTAAATTATTTTTATACAAATGTCGTTCAGCTAAACAATTATTAGTAACATTAGTACTAGGTAAATTTTAAATAAATTTAGAGGAAATATGCAATATGTTAAAAACATCATTAATGCATTTATATGTATTAATGAGCTAAATGAAAATATATACAGTAGTATGCATTAATATATTTATTTATAACTGGAAAATCTAACCACTTTAGACTTAAATTGTGATTGTACGAAAAAATTACAATTAATGTATTATAATGCAATTTAACCAACCTGTTAATTTATAGTTATCATTGAATAAGACTATTTATAAAAAAATTTCAGAGAATTCAATAGCATTTTTATATTTCATGCTAATTTTTTTTTTGTGGGCGTTGCAGCTTTGCCTACTAGTTTATAACAAACTAGCAAATTTATACCCGTTCTTCGCACGGAATAAAAAAATATCAAATAGATTCCAAATATGTGTACCATATAACCTGTTATAGGATCATAAACTTATTGTTTCCGCTCGTTATAAATTATAAAATCCCGTTTCATTGCCTTAAAATTCCAAAATGAAAAATACGCTGTAAAATGCACTCATAAATGCCATCACAATTCCCTCATAAATACATAAAACCTTTTAGCTCATTTGGCGCGTTTTGGGAAATAATTTGGCGAGAAAATAGATATAGCTACCCACACCCATTATACAGCTCAAACACAATGACCTTCGAACAACCGACCAGCTTATAAATTATTCATAAAAAAAAAATGCCTATTTGACGAATTTTAGTTAATAATTTGGCGAGTTTGGCAACGTATTTGGCGAAAAAATAAAGACATAACACACTAATAGCTCTAGTGCGATGGCCTTTATTAACCATCATAGTTCAGTAATAGCTTAACTATACATTTATTGCTTAAATATGCATACATGCAGTCAACAGAAAAATCAATGAAAAAATCATCAAATAAACCCACAATAAAATCCGGGAATGAAGACTGGCGGAATTACGTCACTTGAAACGTGTCAATTATTTTTCAAATAATGAATTTAGTTTCTGAAAGTAATGGCAAAAGAATAAAATAAACATTTTGAATTTTAAATGTTTTCGTTAAAAGTTTTATTTAAATTTTTCAGCCGATGGCATCAGGAAAGAGAAAAAATGATCGGGTTTGAGCGAAAGTGGTGTATTTTTTTTCAGATAATTCGAATTTTCTCTAAAAATGGAACCAATATGAAAAAACTAAGCCTCAGGTGCACACGTTAGTATTAAAGGGAATCTATCTTTAAAATTTCGAATTCCTGTGGGAAGTATAAGTAGGTCTTTTACGATCCGATAACAGACACACACACAGACAGACAGACTCTTTCTTTTATTATTATAGATAACACTATTTTGTTTTCCCAACTAGTACCAGTATTGTTTTCAAGCCCTCCCATGGTAAACACTATAAACCTTAATCTACTGCCATTGTTCTGTTCTAGTAGAATCTTCTGAAATATTTGCATTGAAATAGCTTTAGCAAACCTAACACTACCCAAATTTTCATAAAAACAACATAAAACATATTAAAATTCATAATATATCTGTTTCCAGAGAAAAAATTGATAAATATTAATTAAAAAAAATATTAGTGCACATAAATCGTGTAAAAAATGCAAGTACATTGGAGATTTTCCCTCTAAGCTTCTTCTCTTCAAAGGTTTAGTAAAAGAAGAAGTATGTGCGGAAACCTTTCATTGAATCTGGACTCCTTTTTGAATATAACGCTTTATGTGTGATTGAATCATTGAATCAGTTAACCGATTTCCATTATGTCTGTATAAATAATTAAATATTCATTAGACTATTGAATTACCTTCCCAAATCAAATAATCTTTGTCATCCATTTGTTATAGTGTTAGAATTCTGTGTCCCTTGATATAATTATTACAAATTGTCCCTTCATATTAAATTTGGTATAATTGTATTTGAATGGCTTAATGTATAAAATTGGCAAAGTCAGTTGAAGATTTCCCACTAGGCTTCTTCCCTTCAGTATTTTAGTGAAAGAAGAAGAGTGCAAGGGAATTTTCTAGGGCACTTGACGTTTTAGGTTTAGTAACTCATTTGAAGTAGAAACGTATTTTATTTTTCGTGCTGTACGTGGAGAAGTGGCACTTTTGCAATGTTAAATGAGTGGAAGAAGCGTCACTTATTAGCATACATTGAAATGGAAAGCAATGATTGGATAGGTTGTTTGAATAAGGAAATAACTCGAAAACTGCTATTTGTCCAATCGAAGAAAACTTTGTAAATCCGTTATTTCTGAATATTTTCTAATATTTTCAAATGAGATACTCTTAAGCTAATTCACTACTCAGTTACTTTCGATTAATTATTTTGACCATTGGAAAAGAAAATTAATTTAAAGTGAAAGTCATGGAATTATTTCTTTATTCACAATAACGATATTTTTTAGTTCTAGAACTTTCTAGTAGTTGATTTTAAATCAACCAGAAGTAATTTTTTTCAGTTAAAATGCCGAATAATGAATTGGTTATAACACATAACCCTTTTAATATTAACATTTTAAGTTTTTACACATACTTTTAACATATATTGAATTTGAATGAAATTATTACAAATTATAATAACATTAAATCTTTCTTTAAATTGTGATATGATTTATAAAGTATGATCATTCTAAGTATTAATGATGCTCTGATCAACACAGTTTTTTATATTATATTTTAAATTAATAAAATAATTAATTGAGTCGTCAAAAATATTATTACAAAAGTTTACCAGAACCCGAGGAAATTAATTTTCATCTTCCTTGCTGCAACTAAACTTTTTGCCATTGCTGTTGCTCTTCATAACATGTTTTTGTAAAGTTGTTGCGTCACTTGACCACGGTTTTAAATTGCGAAGGGAAATCGGCTGTGTTAAAGCTCCCAAAATTAGAATAGATAGAAATAGACAGCTGGAAACGATAAAATTACCTTCTACGTCAAGCTTTATGTTCTTCCGGAATATACTTTATGATTTTTGAAATATCTCCTAATTTTTCTGCTTAATTGGCATCAAAGAATTTTTTTAAATAATATAAAATATTTTTTTGTCCAATTTTATTATATTAGAAGACAAAATAAAAATAAAATATTGATTCATGTGTACAATATAGAGCATCACTAGAAGTATTAGTAATAAGACAATAAAAATTGCCAATAAAGAATAAAAATATTTTTTTCAAATATATATTTTATTCAGAAAATAGTATTTTAGATAAATCTGTATTACTTAAAAATCACAATCGTGAAATCAGTGAACATATGGAATTGCAATTTTTGTTCGAAAGAATTCGGCAATCCGGATGGATGTTACTTTGAATAACAAATTAAGCCCAGGAGTTATTTTCTCATTCTTAGTCAATTTTTTCTATCGAAGAAAAACGAGTCAGAAATATTTGGAGCTATTACCTTCTTTAAACAACAGATTCAATTATGAATGTTTGGGATACATAAATTATGGTGTACGAATTTTATATTTGTGAATAATAATGTTAGAACACTATACCTTATCACTTTTTGTACCAAGGTATTGATTTTAAGTACAGTAGAACCTCGATTATACGGTTTAATTGGGAACGGTGGTTGGTCGGATAATCGAAAATTCCGGATAAAAGATAATATTTTCACTTAATAGTAAAATGTCTTGTACGAAGGAGCGTCGAAAGTCCGCGGACCCTAAATCGACTCTGGTTTAACAGTTGTAAAAATTTGATTTTAGTGTTAAGACTTCCTGGCAAAAAAAGTGCTTAAAAATTATTTTTAATTTCTATTCTAAATTTTAAAATACCCAAGCGGAGAATGGCTTATTTTTGCTTTTATAGTTGATATCGCTTGTAGTC
The DNA here is from genome assembly GCA_019343175.1 of Oedothorax gibbosus. Classification (NCBI taxonomy): domain Eukaryota; kingdom Metazoa; phylum Arthropoda; class Arachnida; order Araneae; family Linyphiidae; genus Oedothorax; species Oedothorax gibbosus. The sequence continues at coordinate 13,064,947 of CM033277.1, read as the reverse complement.
TCACGATATTAAGAAGATCCCTGGAGTTTCTCAATTTTTTTTTTCAGTACACATGGATATTCCTCATCTAAGAATCGCCGTGCAATTCTGAGACGGGTTTCTTTTGGGAACAACTGAGAATGATCTTATTAAAGAAATTTTTTATGTTGACTTAGGGGCAGTTGGTTGACAGAAAGTTCCGGATAAACGAGAGACGGATAATCGAGGTTCTACAGTAATGCACTGATATTTTTAAAAATATATTCGTTAATTTTGCCTAAATATATTAAACTGAAAGCTTTATAATTTCACTTTAAAAATATAATATGCCTTATTCAAGAATACTCGAAAGTTTCGTATCACTCAAATTAAAAAATAAAATTATAATATTTATTGAAGGAGTGATGTTGGGAAAATATCTTAATGTAGGTATTAATGTGTGATAAATAAAATATATTTTAAAATACGTGTCACATAAGTATATTAATTACCTGATATGAGATGTTAAAATTGTATGCTAATTGGCAAAGTTTTTTTTTATATATTTGCATTTTTAGTTCACTTTCTCAGTCATTTATCACAAACATTATCTACGTTCATGAACATTCAATTTAATTTTTACCCAAGAAAAAATGAACTTATAAAAAATACTTTAAGAATAAGTCTTTATTCAACCATGCGTTAAATAAATACTTTGTTAGAAACTTTAAAAGTTTGTTATACGACAAAAAATTATTTTATAGTGTAAGTTAATTAAAATAGATTGCGAGAGATTAAGGGACTGACAACAAAGTAATTTAATAAAACACATTTTAGCTTCCACACTTCGTTTATAACGTAAAAAGCGGAAGGTATTATAATCGTTCAGTCTGTCCGTCTGTCTGTCACCCACTTTCACAGAACGAACCGTAAGTATCACAAACAAGTGGGATACGTCATTTTGATGCAAAAAATCATACTAGGCTACATTCCAAATTTCATTAAAATTTTTTAATTAGAAGTTCATTTAAAGTTTAAATAACGAAAAATTTAATCTACATTGAAATAACATGCAAATTCTATTTTCATTCAATATTTTCACTGTTGCCGTTTCGTTAAACGTACGAGAAACTTTATTTAAAATAAAAATAAAACTTTTGAAATAACATTTATTTATGCGTCCTAATTCAGTTTGGATTGTTGTAATATCACAATAGAGTTCTTTTGATGGTACATTATATTTGTATGAAGAAAGATTCATAGAGAATTCTAACTTTGCATAAAAATGTGCAAAGTTTCGCTTTTATTTTTAAAGCATAAATTTTACTAATTATATATTTTTCGAATTGTAAATTAATTTAACAAACGATAAATAATAACTGAATTTTCGAAAGAATTGTAAATGGGAAATTGTGGTGACTCAAAGATATTTATAAAAAAAATTACATCTTTATTCTTCGAACTTCAAACAAATTTTTCAAACGATAAAGTCGATTTATTAATTTTGAGAAATAAATATAATGAAAATAGTTAATTTTGGCACTTAAAAGTTTGAATTACAAGTAGCTAAATGCCCTGTTTGGCGAATTTCTTTCTGTGGTGTATAAATAGTTTGTTTCCTGTTGAGCACAAATGTTGTGTGGAAGCGGTTTAAGTGACAGATTCTGTAACAAACCTACTTTTTACTTTCGTTGGCACTAGTTTCAAATTCGACAATATGGCAGTTATACAGCATAGAATTATTTATAACTTGTACTATCTACTCCGTATTTAAAGTTTTGGTTATTGGGTTGTTTCAGATGACGTAAAATTAATGTTTTTGTTCTTGCTTTTCTGCTATTTCAATGGTTATTTTGGTTTCCCTCTTGATGAGGGTAGCGGATAATTTAGTTTTAAGGATATTTTATATTTAGCGGATATTTAATATTTAGTTTTTTTTTTATAGAATTTAGATAAAACTACAGATTACAGCAAAATAGATTAACAATCGTCATGAAAACATTCACTCTCCAAAATCATTTGACATTTCTAAAATTTTTTATATCAATTTCACCAAACAAATTTAATTTCAGAAGGACCAAAAAAGAAAACAATACCGCTTTAATTGCTGCCACGTGAAACTTGCCCGTTGCAATTTGAATAAAAAAATTCACAAGAAAATAATCCATATATCATATTTTTGTTATAAGAAATTAAAATTTATTTTGAACGTGAATATATAACTACTTTTTTTCTAATGAATATATAAATATTTGATAGATGAAATGGGAATATTTCTTCTGACGTCACGCTCTTTAAACAGCGATTTCATTGGTTGTTTGGTTTTCTTTGACAAAGTGTCGAAACAGCTCATTGTTTTAAAAAGGTCAACCGATCCGAACTGCGATGCCATTGGTTGTTTTGTTTTTTGTGGCAAATTGTTGAAACAAGCCCATTAAAAAAACTTGAAAAATTATTGAATTTCAAAAGATTTATTGACTTTGTTTACCTAAACCTCTGAAAGGAAAAAAAATAAGAATTTGTAACGAGAGTAAAATATTATGGTTAGAATAATAACGAAACTTGCTTAAAAGAAGATCGAAATATTCTTTTATATGTTTTCAAACCATTTTAAAGCTGAAGGTAATAAATTTACGAAAGTACAGAGTGAGGTGAATATTTTGAAAGTTATTACATTCATCCTCGATTCAACAGTTTTTGAAGATTTGTAATCTCCAACAAAAAAGTTATTAGATACAAAAGTTTGTTTTTTAAGTTTCCGAAGAAATATGTTTTTAAACATGCTTTTGAACAGAAAGTATTCGTAGAATATCTTTGCCATTTCTTTTCAAAAATGTGCACATTTTTACAAAATATGTCTTCAATATAAATTCTTTGCATGATTTAAGTGGTAAAAACGTATAGAAGAACTGAAAATGTTTTACTTTTTGATTACTGTACCATGTTGGATTTTTGGGTACATTTTATGCATTTCGATAAGTATGCAGCAACTACAGTGCGTCTAATAATTTGTCCAGACTCCAGGGACTGTATACTGAAATACTAAGTGGGAAGAGGGTAGGGGAGCTCAGTGGGTAAGGCATTGCCTGGCTTTCGAAAGATCAAAGATACGGACACGGGCATTGCCAAAATAACTGCCTACATGTAAACTGTATCCAGCCAAAGAGTTCGACAAATAATACCCGGTGTAAATGAAGTGCACGTTATATATGTTTCAAAGTCGCGACACTGCATACGATGTCGCTCCTAAAAGTTGCATTGGGTGCCTACTCAGGTGTAGGCTCGTTACTTCACTGAGGTTCTAATTTACGACTCCCATCTAAAATAGTCCTCGTGTAGCTTTAGTGCGACGATAGTTTAACTCAACTAAACAAAAGTATATTTATTTACATATAAAACCCATCTATAATAATAAAAGAAAGAGTCTGTCTGTCTGTGTGTGTGTCTGTTATCGGATCGTAAAAGACCTACTTATACTGCCCACAGGAATTCGAAATTTTAAAGATAGATTCCCTTTAATACTAACGTGTGCACCTGAGGCTTAGTTTTTTCATATTCGTTCCATTTTTAGAGAAAATTCGAATTTTCTGAAAAAAATACACCACTTTCGCTCAAATCCGATCATTTTTTCTCTTTCCTGATGCCATCGGCTGAAAAAATTAAATTAAACTTTTAACGAAAACATTTAAAATTCAAAATGTTTATTTTATTCTTTTGCCATTACTTTCAGAAACTAAATTTATTATTTTGAAAAATAATTGACACGTTTCAAGTGACGTAATTCCGCCAGTCTTCATTCCCGGATTTTATTGTGGGTTTATTTGATGATTTTTTCATTGGATTTTTCTGTTGACTGCATGTATGCATATTTAAGCAATAAATGTATAGTTAAGCTATTACTGAACTATGATGGTTAATAAAGGCCATCGCACTAGAGCTATTAGTGTGTTATGTCTTTATTTTTTCGCCAAATACGTTGCCAAACTCGCCAAATTATTAACTAAAATTCGCCAAATAGGCAATTTCTTTTATGAATAATTTATAAGCTGGTCGGTTGTTCGAAGGTCATTGTGTTTGAGCTGTATAATGGGTGTGGGTAGCTATATCTATTTTCTCGCCAAATTATTTCCCAAAACGCGCCAAATGAGCAAAAAGGTTTTATGTATTTATGAGGGAATTGTGATGGCATTTATGAGTGCATTTTACAGCGTATTTTTCATTTTGGAATTTTAAGGCAATGAAACGGGATTTTATAATTTATAACGAGCGGAAACAATAATAAGTTTATGATCCTATAACAGGTTATATGGTACACATATTTGGAATCTATTTGATATTTTTTTATTCCGTGCGAAGAACGGGTATAAATTTGCTAGTCTATAATAATAAAAGAAAGAGTCTGTCTGTCTGTGTGTCTGTTATCGGATCGTAAAAGACCTACTTATACTGCCCTCAGAAATTCGAAATTTTTAAGATAGATTCCCTTTAATACTAACGTGTGCACCTGAGGCTTAGTTTTTTCATATTTGTTCCATTTTTTAAGAAAATTCGAATTTTCTGAAAAAAATACACCACTTTCGCTCAAATCCGATCATTTTTTTCTCTTTCCTGATGCCATCGGCTGAAAAAATTAAATAAAACTTTTAACGAAAACATTTAAAATTCAAAATGTTTATTTTATTCTTTTGCCATTACTTTATAAAAATTTAATTCATTATTTGAAAAATAATTGACATGTTTCAAGTGACGTAATTCCGCCAGTCTTCATTCCCGGATTTTATTGTGGGTTTATTTGATGATTTTTTCATTGATTTTTCTGTTGACTGCATGCATGCATATTTAAGCAATAAATGTATAGTTAAGCTATTACTGAACTATGATGGTTAATAAAGGCCATCGCACTAGAGCTATTAGTGTTTCATGTCTTTATTTTTTCGCCAAATACGTTGCCAATCTCGCCAACTTATTAACTAAAATTCGCCAAATAGGCAATTTCTTTTATAAATAATTATAAGCTGGTCGGTTGTTCGAAGGTCATTGTGTTAGAACTGTATAATGGGTGTGGGTAGCTATATCTATTTTCTCGCCAAATTATTTCCCAAAACGCGCCAAATGAGCTAAAAGGTTTTATGTATTTATGAGGGAAAGGTGATGACATTTATGAGTGCATTTTATAGCGTATTTTTCATTTTGGAATTTTAAGGCAACGAAACGGGATTTTATAATTTATAACGAGCGGAAACAATAAGTTTATGATCCTATAACAGGATATATGGTACGCATATTTGGAATCTATTTGATATTTTTTTTATTCCGTGCGAAGAACGGGTATAAGTTTGCTAGTCGTGAATAAATCATTCAGCATTTTTGAAAAAAATGAGACCGTACACATTATAGAATACATATAAAGTAAAAGATTCATTTTAAAAAAGAGAGACATTCAAAGCAATCTCTAAACCAATAATAACTTATAATATTTGAGTACTATCAAAATGAAATCTGATTGCATGTAAGCCTAAATAATATGATAGAACGAGAAGATAAAAAAGGCTTAGTGAGTTTCGAATTCCGTGCTTTGTAATTTGAAGTTTATTGGAAACAGAAGATTTCGAGAGTCCATAAAATGAGATTCGACTTCAGCGTTATTTAATTTACGATATTTTTCTCAAAGTTATACGATATTTTGAAACTCATAAACTTTTTACATCGAAAGTATTTCTCACACTTTGTAGAAGCCTCGATGTGTTTCTGGATTTATCCAATTTAAAGGTATTGCAATGGAAGATTTGGAATGCAAGTAAACAATATATTATATTCACTGTTTGGGGGTATGGTATGAAACATATATGCTTCGAGAATTTAATACATTTTCAATAAATAAATTTATGTAGGTCATGACAGTTTTAGAGGCATATTGGTAAGTCATATTTACTAAAGTTACTTTTTTTTACAGAATATTATATTATATGAATTTGTAATGAAAATATTTAGTTTTTAAATGGTTTGTTTTAGGTTTTGAGTGACAACAGAAATGCCGAAAATGGTTATAAATAATTTCTAGAGCCTTGATTGAGTAATGATCCGTGGGAACAGAGCACCAATCGGAGCATTCATGAAGGAAGTTCAGGAATGAAAGTAGGAAGGAATTACGTCACAAACAAGCCTAATTCAAACTCGCTAGAGGAAATAAATTTAAAATTCATTTCTATTTAACACGAGGAGTCTGAAAAAAGTCTTTGAAACATAGATATCATAGTTAAAGTATTAGATTGGTAGACCACGTGACCTCCAATGCTAACGACGGGACGCGCATGGAGGCCAAATAAGGGAGCAAAATGGCCAGTGTTGCTGCCACTTTAAGGAGAAAAAATACCATCTAATTCTAAAATTACAAAAAAAAAACTAGAAAAGGATTTAAAGTTACTAAAAAGATTCCAAAATGCAGCTAGTATTTTTACGATATTTTTTTTGCAATTTTAGAATTAGATGGTATTTTTTCGTAGTATTTTTCTCCTCAAAGTGGCAGCAACACTGGCCATTTTGCCCCCTTATTTAGCCTCCATGCGCGTCTCGTCGTTAGCATTGGAGGTCACGTGATCTGCCAATCTAATACTTTAACTATGATATCTATTCTTTGAAAACTGTTTTAACACCAATACTAATTTGAGATATTTTGTTCATTTATTTTTTAATTTGTTATTCTGAAGAAAAAAACTTCTTTGAATGCAGTGGACAAAAAAAATGGTGAAACATAATGCGATGGAAAAATTATGAATGTTACCTTCACCTTCGGTTTAAAAGTAAAGGTATACCAAAATCTCTCCTATTAATAGCACACGAAGCGCTAGATTTTAATAATGACCAGCATTGTAAAAAATATACATATTTGTTCCTTTACATTTGTTGAAGTCACAACCATCAGTTTTCTAATAATAACAAATTAACATTGAATAACAGAAATAATTTTGACATAACAAATTACTTAAATTCTCTGTTTGGAGAATGCAAGGAATCTGGAATTAATATAAGATTTCCTGACTATCTTTATTTCCGGTTTACTGACAATTTATTACATCGTTCGTGGAAAACTGAAGATTTTGCTTCACATTTTCACTGTGAAAATTGCCCCTTTTCTGCGTACATTTCGATATTGAGTAATTCATTTCGATTGAATGTAGACATTACAACTTGTTTGAGGATATTTCAAAGCGTCTTCTGGGGAAATTACTTAGTAAAATAGCGTATATGAGAATGTTGATTAAAACGGGAATCAGGATTGTTCAATTTTATTTGATTTTCAGTGTTAAAATTACTAACTATTTAAATATGTAGAAAATGTCTTCAACTTAGCGCATGTTACATAGGAAGATTCATAAAGTAAAAAAAATGTAGATTATGGGCGCAAATAGTTTATTTGTTGGTACAAATTTACATGTTTCGACGAGACTCAAAATGCTCGCCTTCATCAGAAAGACACACAACTTAAACTAACAGTCAACAACGTCGTCGAACGTTTTGAGTCTCTCCGAAACATGTAAATTTGTACGAACAAATATTTTCGCCAATAATATGCGTTGTTTACTTCATGAATCCTCTCACGTATTTAAATATTGTTAATATTTAAGATTTTGAAAATGAATTTATATTTGTAGTTAACTGCAATAAAAGTTTTAGAGTTCTGCTTTCATATTCCACTTTATGACAATTAGAAGTTCTAAACTAGGAAAAATTTGCGTTTCCTTCATAGATATCATAGTTAAAGTATTAGATTGGCAGATCACGTGACCTCCAATGCTAACGACGGGACGCGCATGGAGGCCAAAATAAGAGGGCAAATGGGCAGCGTTGCTGCCACTTTAAGGAGAAAAATTCTACGAAAAAATACAATTTAATTCTAAAATTACAAAAAAATATCGCAAAAATACTAGAGGCATTTTGGAATCTTTTTAGTGACTTTAAATCCTTTTCTAGTATTTTCGTTTGTGATTTTTGAATTAAATGGTATTTTTCCGTAGTATTTTTCTCCTTAAAGTGACGGCAACACTGACCATTTTGCCTTCTTATTTTGGCCTCCATGTGCGTCCCGTCGTTTGTATTGGAGGTCACGTGATCTGCCAATTGTAACAGACGGTCGTCTCGCCAAAAGAGCGATTTCGCGCCAATGATCGCAGCGGCGCGCGATAGGAGAATAAGCGTATAACGTGAAACATGACTTGCGCAGTGTAATTCACAACGACAACTTTGTTGCCGAAATCACGCCCTACCTAAAACGCCTCGCTGAAAATTCAAAATTCATACGTGATCGCGTCGAAATGAAACAAGATCAGCGTAAGCTCCAATTCGACAAGGGAAGACGACAAGTTTTCTTCAGCCCTGGTGACAAAGTGTGGGTCACTTTGCATCCTCGCAGCAGTGCAAGAAACAAAAAGACAGCGAAGTTTATGCCTAAACGCGATGGGCCTTACCAAATTCTGACACAACGCTCGCCCACTTCTTAGGGCAGGCGCATTAATTAACTAGAGGGGGGGCCGGAGGATTTTGAAATACAGCTGTAAATAAAAAATTTAACCCCTCCTTAGGACCAGAAATTTAAAATATGACCCCCCCCCCAAAAAAAAAAAAAAATCTGTCAAACAGGTCCACAAACCTGACCCCCCCCCCCCAAAAAAAAAGTGTGGAGTTGTGGAAGTCTTCGGGGAAAACCTCAAAGCTTCAAAGAAAAACTCCAAAAGATCTTTGAAGGAAGGCCGTAAAAAGAAAGGATGCAAGATTTAAGGCTCGATTAGTTGATGTTTACAATAAAGTTACAACTGAAACAGCAGTGGACCCTAACTTTGACTCAAATCTTCCAACATCCATTATAAATTTTGATGGTTTGTGTAAACTGACACCGTCAGACTATGATAAATTGCTGGTGCTTGTAGAAGGCAATGTTTTCAATCATGAGGCTAAATGCTGTATCCTTGATCTACTACCACAAGAGGCAGAAAAAGCATATTAAATGCTTATGATGTTATGTATGCTAGTAGATCCGAATGCAGCTCTTCAGATTGTAGTGATTAATAAAATTTGACTAAATAAAATGTTTATAATTGGAAACATATATCATAATTGCATTATGTACCGAATGTAATTTTTACGTAGGTTGGGTCTACATTTGTTAAGGTGTGAAAAATTTAAAGATAATATTACTTTATTATACTTAAAACACAGTAGTTTTGTTTATGGTGATATTTATTCTAATGATTTTTTGAACAAACATTTTAATTTTGGAAGTTTTCATTCAAAATGTTAATATGATGCAAGTAAGTGAACTTTTTAAAGATTTTTTTGCGGAAATTATTTATGTTCTCAAAAGTTGGTAATTGTCGTTGAAAATAAGCAGATTTTTTTTTACAACTGGGTTGACTGTCTTGCTGTAGGTTGAAAAGAGAATCTTCAAGTGTACTATTTGTCGATTTGATAAGTTAATATGATGCAGCTCACAGAAATTACGATACATAATTTTAAAAAGTTTTACTTTATGCATTTTTTTTAATGGGGCTGCAACATTGGCGGTCAAGCCTTTGCAGACTCGGCATATCCCCCAGAACAGAGAGTCATTTCTTTGCGGCACCACATAGGCAACTCTTGCTACCAATGTTGACGCCCCGTGACTAGAATCTAACTTCTGACGCCCCGCGATCTTGGGCTTACGAGGCGGACACGTTTAACCTCTCAGCCACTGAGCCGCTTATACTTTATGCATTTGTTTATAACTAACTTACATGGTTAAATTTGAAAAGCGTCAATTTTACACATTTAGTGTGATATGAATTTTATATGCTTCGGGATTTTTTTTTTCTGAAGACCTTAAAACTGAATAATAATAATTGTAACCCCCCCCCAACTCCTTGGTAAATAATTGAAATATTAAAACCAGACCCCCCTTTCAAGGATAAAATTTAATCATGACCCCCCCACATAATCCTCCGGCCCCCCCTCTAACTAAATAATGCACCTGCCCTTACGTCGTTGCGAGCATAGACAACCCTACGGAAGAAATTGCCACGTATCATGTTTCAGCGCTTTCACCATACCGTGATCAAGCCAGTGGTGAACAAACACTTCTCCTGTTTCACCATTACGAAAGCGTGGACGATCACCGAAGCGCCCACCAACTCAAGGCCCTACACCCAGACCGTCCCAAACACAACAAGCACCTAATCCCGAACACTCGTCGGGACGTCGTCATGTTCGGAGGGGAAGACTGTAACAGACGGTCGTCTCGCCAAAAGAGCGATTTCGCGCCAATGATCGCAGCGGCGGCGCGCGATAGAAGAATAAGCGTTTTTTTTCACCCACGTACTTTCCATTTGAAATGACTAGACAGACATTCCAATTATAGACGTTGAACTGTGTGGTGTTCGTTTTGACTTTTAAGTGATGTTTTGTTTTGAATGATGTTACGGTTCTCGAAGGTGTATGCAAAAAAATGTTAAGTAAAATCAGTTTAGAGTGATGTTGCTGAGTTAATTTTTATTTTGTAACTGAGTTATTAGTTCTACGCAAAAATTAACTCCAGCAACATCACTCTAAACTGATTTTACTTGACATTTTTTTACATACACCTTCGAGAACCATAACATCATTCAAAACAAAACATCACTTAAAAGTCAAAACGAACACCACACAGTTAAACGTCTATAATTGGAATGTCTTTGTCTAGTCATTTCGAATGGAAAGTTCGTGGCTGAAAAAAAACGCTTATTCTTCTATCGCGCGCCGCTGCGATCATTGGCGTGAAATCGCTCTTTTGGCGAGACGACCGTCTGTTACACAATCTAATACTTTAACTATGATAAATATGGTTGCCTTCCATTAAAAAAAATGTGTTTCTCTTAGTTATTACAAGTTGCATTGAAACAATACAAAAATTGGATTGTGACCAAATAATAATGAATGGTTAACACACAAATCGAGTTGAAGGCGCAGCACGCAAGTATTCTTCAAAAATGTAGTTCAGCATCTGCTCTTTAACGTTTCGGATACATTGCTTTACTTCAGTATAAAAAATGTGTGTTACGATATTTTAAAATAAATGCTATAAGTTTGTTATACATATTTTAGAAAGCAATATATTTTAAAGTTTTTCTCAATTGCGCATGGATATAGTAATCATCTCCTCTCGCTATCGGCAGTTGTGTTGTAACAACCGTATGTTGTCATCACAGTTTTTGTATTGGAACAACACAATATTGTAATATTGCTATTTTTATACAATACTTGTATTCCACTTGTGTTGTTTGAAAACAAGTTTTTTTCTGAGTGTATTGATACCTTTTCAACATTTTCCTCTTTGCCATTCTTTACTTAATGTATACATATAACAAATTGTTAATTACAAATTATATTTTTCTTTCAAATAAATTTCTAATTTTTTTGGTGTGTTCTTTGTACGTTTAAGATTCTTTGTTAAAAGACAAGCCCACAATATCATATGATATACTTGTTATACTTTTCCGTTTTTTAAAAATATTTTTGTATCAATATTAGGTATTAATCGTATAAAATCGTATGCAGCTAATTAATTAAAATTATATTTAGTTATTCTTAAAATTTCTTATACTTATATTTGGAAGTATTATTATTATTATTTTTTATATTTTTCGCTTTTTAATTAAGAAGCAATACTTTTAATTAACTCCCCAAGAAAAAGAGTGAACTCTTTTGTAAAAAAAGTTTAGTATCTATTAGAAAAAAAAAAAAATGTTTAGTGGAAGAAACGCGCTGTCCGATTAAAAAAAATATAAAAATTAATAAGGAAAGTTATTGTAAGAAAACGAAGTCACTAAAAATTCGATTTACACCTGATAGGGGATTGGTTTACCTATGGTTGATTTGGTTTTACCTATGGTTGATTTGGTTTTACCTATCACGGAACAATTTTTATGTACTGAATCACGTATGAATGCATCATGTACTGAACTATAGAGCGACTAGCAACGTTCTATAGCTCTTCAACCAGTTAATTTTAAATACTCAACCACTAAGAGCCGCTTAAATACGTTTCCGGTGCGACCACCTGATCCATCATCTTTGTCCACCCATCAGCATGCAATCATAATAATCGAAGCCCGTTATGAACGGGTCTCCAGATAAGTGTTAATCCAATAGGAAAAAAAAATTCTATGCCACATTTCTCCAGCCGTATTAAATACTTTAACAATCATTTTTTTTAAAAAATGCTTATATATGAAGATAACTTACAGGTCTCTAGAATCCCACTTTTCAAAATTGCTTCGAATATTTTGCGTAAAATTATTTATTAAAAATTGAAAAAAAATCAAACTAATTTAAAAAAAATGTGATTGTAGGGACCTGTAAAGTATATGTATCACATAAAAAACACCGTTCGTAAAAATATTCAATACAGCCGTAGGAATGCGGCTTAAAAATATTTTTTCTCCATTGGATTTACACTTAGGATTATGTTTTATCTTCCCAGAAAACGTTTTTATGTACTAAATCATGTATGAATATACTATTTACTGAACTATAGAACGACTAGAAACTTTATATAGCTCCTCCAACTGGTTAATTTTAAATACTCAAACACTAAGAGCCGCTTAAATACGTATCCGGTGCGACCACCTGATCCATCATCTATATCCACCCATCAACGTGCAATCATAATAATCGATGTCCATATTAACGAGTGCTTTCTTTATTCATCAGTCAGAAGATTAATGGGGATATGATTAATGGGCCAAATTACCATTCTAAAATCTGCTTCCGCCATCTAGATGACACGCGAGTAGTTTAATAAGGAACTTACTGCAGTGAATGGTATATTGAGTACGTTATGTTAAGAATGGACAATTACAGCGTTTTCCAGAAAATTTTTTATTCGATTAAGCATATTAAAAAACCTCTAAAACTCAAGTATTTTTGGTTTTAAAGATGTATTTATTTTCAAATTCATTTTTAAAGTTAGTGATACGTCACTCCTGTTAAACCTCTCTTAGCATAACAGATGACGTCACGGTTGGCTTTTTTTTTGTTCTTGTCGTGTTATTTAGTATCACGTTTCACTGTATCGCTTTTGAAACTGTGAAACGTGCTTTCAACCTTATTAAAGTCTTAAAAAAGTTATGCTATTTTACAGAAACATATCATGTTCATCCCAGTTAATTTCTTCAAACGATGAACGATTTCACCCGATTATTCCGATCAGATTCAACAGTCAATAGTTCTATGCAATAGCTCATACGCGCTCTAGTGTGTGTATTTTAACTAACAACCAAACTTGGAACAAGCTGTTTAAATTCCTTGATATGTGAACTGGTTAAAAATAATATTTTCTTCTTCTTTTAATGAGGTTTCGCAGAAATTGTACTATTTTATAAAGTGTATTAAAGCATAGATCGAGACATCGCCAAAAACATAACAGTTGACGTCAGTGCTGTTTTCAGTGACGTACATTTTTTCGGCATATTTCAAATGCATTTTTTGTTGAAATTAAACATATTTGTGAATATTTAACCTTATATTCGGAATCTGCAACTTCTAATGTACCAGAAAAACATATATATTCTGAATTTCGCGATTCATGCAACTTGTCCATTGTTTGTGTTTAGAAAAGATTTATTAGTGGCAATTGCAACAAGTTATGTGAACTTCCTTGTTAACAAACAATTTTTAATTTTAGTAAGAAGTTATTGAACAAAAAAGTTTTTGATAATAAGATTGTGTACGTTAAGAAAAGGTTTCCAAATTTGTTGGCGATTTCTACAAGTGCTGAGGACTTTCCTGTTAACAAACTATTTCTGAATTTAGTAATTAATAAACAAAAAAGTTTTCGGTAATAAGATTGTTTATGTTAAGAAAAGGTTTACAAATTAGTCAGCAATTGCAACAAGTTCTGAGAACTTTCCTGTTAACAAACGATTTAAAAATTCAGTTAGAAATTACTGAGTTAAAAGTTCTTATTATAAAAATGATTTTTTGTACACTCTTAAAACAAAAGAGTAAAATCCACTATTATAGGGGAAGTGCATTTTCGGCAACGGAAAGGAGTGGAAATTAACTCAGACTGAGTTAAAATGACTCGTTTTAAGAGTGTAGGACGTAGATTGTTTTCTTTTTGTTCTTTTACCCACTCCGCAAAAAGAGTGAAATCCACTCCTATAAGGGAAGTGCATTTTTGGCACGGAAAGGAGTGGAAATTAACTCACTGAGTTAAAACCACTCGTTTACTTTTAAGAGTGTATGTTAAGGGGGTATCTAGTAAATTGAAATTAGCAAAATTACGCTTTTTGTTTTATTGTATGAAATGTATAGCTAATAATCTACAAATCACAGCAATCTAGATAACAAAATTCATATTACCAAAAGAGTTATGACTAAGTTGTTTCAATAACTTTGTATTCTCGTAATGTTAAAATGAAACTTAAGAGGCTAATATCTCCGGACGAGATTGTCATATTTTGAGATATTTGAAAATGCTAAGACTTCTTAACTACAACACTTTAAACTGCTATTTGTACTTTTTTAAATACAAAATAATATTTTTTATAAAAGTATGCATTCTTTTTGTCTAATCTTTGCATTTAATTTTTCGTAAACAATGTTCAAATTTGAAAATTCCTTTTTTTCATGAAAATCTGATTTTTTCGTTAATATTTCCCCCCCAAACAGTAGTGTGTGTTAACTAAAATTGAAATGCACACTTCTATTAGGATATTAAAAAAGAACCTCTAATAAATTTTTGATCACACAAAATTGAAAAGCCGAAGATGAGTAGGAATTTGAAAATAGGTAAAAATTTGATAATTTTTTTTAATTTTGTCAAATTTTGCATATAATGTAAAGTTTTTTGTGGCTAAAAGTAGTGTTTATAGATGTTGCTTACGTATAAAAGAAATTTGGTCTCAGCAAGTGCAAAAAGTAAAGACAAAGTTGTGCAAGGCACCGGACCCCCTTATAAAAAGGTTTCCAAATCAGCTAAACATGACTTAGTAATAAACTGTTGGTATTAATAGAATATTGTTTACTTTAACAATTTCTACATTTAGTTACAACACATTATTGTTACATTAAGATCTTAATATTAAAAAGAGTATTCTAAGAAAAAGTTTTTAAAATGTTAAAATAAGTTTGGGTAAATTTTTTTAAAGAAAAGATTTCGAAATTTAGTTAGCAAATAATAAATTATTAAGTTTTTGGTATTAAAAGAATCTTTTCTATCAAGAACAGGTGTTTAAATGTAATAAGTGAGGACATTTTCTAGGTACTAATGAATTCTTATTTGATGATTATTTCTTAGTAATCACATGGTTATTTATGTTGAGGAGAAGAAGTTATCATATTTAGTATTAAAAGTTAGAGATGAGGTTTTGATATATTCGCTCTATATAACATTTTTTTCGTTATAGTGAACTTTCATAATCAATAAATACAGTTTCAGAGCATTTTTGCTTTACTAAATTACAAATGCTGAAAAATGGAAAATGCAAATGAGCTTTATTTTGTACGATAATAACACTGAAAAGCAACAATGCTTTATTAAAACAAATGAAAATGGTTAGGACTTTATAGTCTAGAGAAATAGTATACAAAAACAAACTTTAGGTTGTGGTTGCTTTTCATAGTGTAGTGAAGTGACTTTCTCATAAAAATAAAACTTTTCATAATGACTGACTTTCATGTTTGAACTGAAGGGATTTGACGAATGTATCAAAATTCGTGGTTGCCTTGGTAACAGAGTTGTTAGAACTTGTTCGGGGAAGAAACGGCAACATCGTTCTTGGCTACACAGAAAAACTGTTTTGTTGGAGAACAATTTTTTTTGTTGACGTGTTTTGTTGATATTTTGTTGACTTAACAATATTTTACTGTCCAACAAAGCAAGTATTTCACGACAACAAAACCCATTTGGTTGAGGTAAGCTCGGCCTGCTATTGGCTGTTTCTAACTGTGACGCCATGGCGCCTGTCATCAACGGCAAATCGAAGAAAATTAAGGGCGCCATTCGGCCATTATCGTCGAGGAAGGATTTGATTGCTATTTTCAAAAGTAAATTGGGGCCGTAGTGATCCTAGTGGTCAGCGTCTCGGTCTCGAGATCTGAAAGTCCCGCGATCGAGTCCCGGTGAAGACCTACCAAGTATATGCGGAGTACGCGCTCGTTAAATCTGTTGGGTCCGAAAGTCCTGTGGTCGGTCATTGCGCATTTTCGGTTTGGCGCATTTTTGTTTGAATCAACAAAATCATTTGGTTGAATCAACAAAATAATTTCAACAAAATAATTTGGTACTGACAACACAATTTTTGTTGGCGCTATATTGACCAAAAAATCTTGTTGAAACAACAATTTTTTTTTTCTTTCAACAAAATATTTTTTCTGTGTAGGCCAGAAGTCTTAAATGTTTTTGTTCTGTATGTTTTTGTGTTGTTTTAGTAAAAATAAATGTGTCGTCCTAAAGGAAGAGAAGCCTATTCCACACAAAACAGTACCCATAGTTTGCATAGACATAGAATTTAAAAAAGCACGCACACATTTCACTTATTATGAGAAATTTACCGAAAACATCAATGTTTTCACCATCGGCGTCGTTTTTACGTTATCAAACTCGTACAGTATTCATTTCTGGTAACATTCATTAACATAGGAAAATCGAATCAATAAAAATACGAGAAGTATAACTTACATTTTCTGTCAATTTATAAAATAAAGGCCCCCAACATTGATAAATTATTTTCCACACACATAAAAAATAAAAACTCAAAAAATATTTTTGAAACTTACTAATCATTTACTAAGACCTTAACACTTTGCATTTTATTTTCAGCAAAATAATTATTTTCATGAATAAATGTTATTTCATCAATAGAAGCTTCTACAAAGAAAGAAAATACATGATTACAATATTAATCATAGAAAACCTAAGTACTACTTAAGATGGAAAAATTAATATATTTTTTTGATATTAAAAGTAAATAATAATTTGTTTGAAGTTCATAACAATTTAGAATGCAATTCAATTATTACATTTTAACTTTTTGTGCTTATATCATTTTAAATTAAAAGTATATTTGTGAACTATAAAAGCTTTAAGAGAAGGTTATTGACATTTTATAAATTTAATAATCAATAGATATGTTGTTTGAAGAAATTGAAGTGTTTTCCTAAGATATCACTTATTTAAAAAAAACCCCGATAGATATTGGTTCCTTAAATTACCTTCCGCATCAGCAGAGTTTTTAATCCCTCCCTAGCGTCAGAGCCCCTTATGTCATATTTTAATTAGTTCTTCAATTTCCTTCGATGTGATGGCAACAGTAAGAACACTCATAACTGCATCAACGACATGAAATAAAATAGACTGCGCATTGGCAAACCTAAAAGCGTCCCCCTCATAGTCACGTGACTTGGTACCAAGTCATTTCGACCAAAAAAGTTGCTACATTTGGCAGCTTATCGTAGCTGTTTTAATAAAAAAAAACTAAGAATTCTTTATTAGGATAATTCCATGCAAAATTGTCCTTACTGTAGTGCAAGTCACATGCGTAAAAAGTGATTATCCCTACAACTTTTAACATTAAATGTAAAAAACAAATTAGTGAAATACCTGATCTACATTTATTAAAACTAAATAATGTAACGTGTTTTATTTGATTTTTTTTTCAAATTTAAAAACTTTTAATCTCTTCTTAAATGTGACTTACACTACAGTTACATGGAATTATCTATTATAGTTATTTTTTCGTTCGTGTGATCAATATGTAGCTCAGAAATTTAATTAGAGTCTTTACCAATTTATTAGAATTTTACTCCTAATCATGAAAATAATTCCTGAATAATAAAAAGAGAATTGTTGCCTCTAAAAAGTATATCTTGTAAAGAATAAATAACTATGAATGTATCAATGAAGTATCACATATCCTTTTTTGCAATTCTCTCGAGATTAATAAAAAAGGTACAAAAACTAGACATCTTTCAGATATTAAAAGAATAGAAGCATATATTTGTGATTGAAAACAGACGCAAAAAGCTAAGAATTATCGACTGGAAAAACAGTAAAATCCTTTAAGTGGTTCCTTCAAACCTACGTGCCTTGAAGATAAATGTGGTTTACTTTTCTGGTTTGCCACAGTCTATTCTTCTCTGATTTTCAGGCTTGGCATAGTTCTAACTAAATGACAGATATACATTTCCATGTGTAGCAACCCTTCACTTCAAATTAGTGATTTGGCGCAATTCATCTAGAAGACGCTATCGGGGGTTGCTTTAATATTGGATTTGTAGTCCATTCTATTTGTGTCGCTGAATCGCATGGGTCAGAAAAAGTAAGAATAAGGTTTAGTTTAGTTTGAATTATCGTCGCACTAGAGCTACACTAGGGCTATTGGCGACGGCCGTCATATTTTAGAACCACAGTCAAGTGACGAGCCGACACCTGAGTGGGCACCCAACGCAATCGTTAAGTGCGACATCGTACGCAGTGCTAGGACTTTGGGGCATATTTAACGTGCACTCCCTCTACACGGGGAAATTTTTTGGCCGCACTAAGAATAAGGAGTTATCTATTCGGAAACTGGGTTGCAACGTGTTAAAAGTTATCAGTTAAATAATTTAACTTTTAATTCATACACATTTAAGTTTGCGAATATTTTCCACAATTCCATTAAAAATATTCTTCTTCAAGATTTTTTCATTTTTTAAGGATTTAAAAACTAGGTGTATAATGTAATAAAAATAACTAAATATTAAAAATAATCTTTAAAAAATTTAGATTTTTTACAAAAACAGGCGACTGGAGAAAGTGTTATCTTTCTGGTTTAGATTACCAATCTGAAAAAAACCCCATGCATTTTAAAATTGAAATTTTACTAAAAATGTTATTTTTGGGACATACTTTTAAGAAAACGTGACTTTCGGACTATTTCAGCAAATATCGCCTCGAAAAAATATATATCCTATTTTAATTTAACCTTGCATACGTGTCATTCTCTGTAAAAGAGACAAATCGATGTCCCGGATACTGTGCTCATTATTTTCAAATTATATATGCATGTTTGTGATTTATTAGTGTAAACTGGCCCACAACCTAACTAGTCCCACTTAAAAAACATTAAATAATTATAATTTACTTACATAAAATTTCATTTAAATACCTGATTTGTCATTCCCTCACACTGTCCCTGCATGCTTTTACAACTTTTAACTCCTAAAAAAAGGCCGTTTTAAATATATAATCCTTTTTGGCGGAATTATTTATGGTTAATTAGTTTCTGTAGTTTCCAAAAATGTATCTGATGTTTTTCTACTATCAATAGTTTTATGTAAATTTATGAGTATGTAATGTCCCTGGGTTATAGATTCACACTTATAACACTGCATTAAAGTTCAATTAAAAACTTACTAGACGACTAAGAAATCGAATTTTAAATTGGCATGTTATTCTTAGAGGATTGAGGCTTCTAAATCAGCCATCAGTTGTTTTGATCCATGAGTGATAACGTTTTTACAGTACTTTTAGTATTAAAAATATCATGGGAGTCTTTTACAGTCGTCACTCACTCAATCTCATTTACTGATTATAGATAAGTGTGAGAATTTTTTTACTAGTCTCAAATTGTGGGCATTTAAATGTAGATTAACATACAATATCTAAACCTTATAAAATTTCTTTGAAAATGATGTTATTTGACTTTTCCTACGGAATCGTCACTCACTCACACAACACTAACTCACATATCAGCCTTGAAGGTCAGTCCACATTGGAAAACTTTATCTTGGATCTTTCTTTCCGAGCGCATTCAATACCGATCGGTTGTTTCGCTTCAACTGTAGATTTTTTAAAAACGCATGCCTTTAGATATTTCACGAGAGTGATTATTCGTATCTTCTTCTACGTTATAATCAAGAGTTAGGGTTAATTTTAATTATCCTTACACTAGAGCTACACTAGGGCTATTGATGAAGGTTTCGTAATTTAGAACCACAGTCGCGTTATCATCAAGAGATTTATGACGAAAAACTGTAAAATAAAATGCGGTTGCAATTTTTTTAAGCCGCTCTTCTCGATCAGGAGTCGTTTACTCTAATCACGTCATACGCATATTATACTTATTTAACACAATTTATTCCATTGAAATTATACTTGATAAAATGCCAATATTCAAGTATCGTCGGTGTCGACCTCATCACTTGACCAGGGTTCTAAATTACGAGGCTTGTATTGGCTGCGTAGAGTCAATATAAGTAAGATGCATACTCAAAAATAACTACGGATGATATCTGGTGTAAGCTAGCCTTGAGCCAAGCAATAAACCAGCTATACAAACCCATCCAATCAAAGTGTGGTTGTGGTCATAACTAGATTTGTAGTTGATTAGGGACATGCACCGTTCTAAATCTCCCAAAAATGTTGTACAGTTTCAATTAAAGTGGCTACAACTTAATTAAGAAATAGTAAAATAATTTTAAAATTGATTATAGATGTTTTAAAATAGATTAGATTATTTATGTAGAAAAATGACACATTAATTGCAACCATTATTCTTTCTATAAAATGCATATGAGTTATCACTCAAACTAAATATTACTTAGCGAAATACATCAAATATTGAAAGGAGTGCTCTTAAGTTAACTTATTTGAAAAGGACCTCTTTATTGGTTTTAATTTAGTTAAATCTTATCCATTTATCAGGCGCCGGCTTGACTATGGTTCTAAATTACGACGCCAGTCGCCAATTGGCCCTCATGTAGCTCTAGTTTGACGGTATTTCAAACTAACCCAACCAAACTTTCCCATTTAAAGAAAAAAAACTCGCATTCCTATAGAGATATATATCGTGTACTCTGTCTACTGTAGGTTTAGTGCGCCTTTAATTCAACCAAACTTACCCCACATAGATTTAAATCATGCGTTTTTGAACTGAAACACCATGCGTAACTTTTTTTTTTTTGGCAAGTCAAAAAGGCATGCTATGTTTTCGGTGTCGCATGCGCATATATATTGTCTGTTGCGCATGCTCAGTATCTAAAGAAGATTACGTCAGTTGCCAAGTATGGAAAATATGTATTTTTAAAAAAAAATGATCAAATGGATCTGAACCATTTTTTTTACTATATATGAATGTGTGCAACGCATATAAAGAAAATTATTAAATAAGAACTATTTGCTATTTTTTGTACTATTTGCAATAACGCACCTATGAATTCCGAACACCTTCTCAATTGTTCAGGACTAGACAACCGAGCCCAACAACAAGGTGATATTTTTAGACTATATTGGAATGCAAGAGCGCTTATGGATTGATAAGAAAATGTCTGCCCCCTCTTCACCTGTTACCTAGAACTCTTTGATGTTTTGTTTTATTTGTATTGTTGGTTGTTTCTGTTGTTCGCTTTGTTGTTCATGTTTTTATTGTTCCTCACGTTCACTTTGTTGTCGACGAGGAGATCTCTATATTTCTTGGTGTAATTTCCCAAATAAAGCCATAAGTTACAACATTAAATAAGAAAAATATATTTTTTTCAGTTTTTAAAAGTGCAATTTATCCCATTTACAGAGAATGACCCATACCTAAACACGAGTTTCATAATAAATATGTCATTAGCAATTCTCGCATCTACAATAATAAAAGAAAGAGTGTGTCTGTATGTCTGTTGATCGTAGAAGACCTACTTATATTGCCCTCAGAAATTCGAAATTTTTAAGATAGATTCCCTTTAATACCAACGTGTGCACCTGAGGCTTAGTTTTTTCATATTTGTTCCATTTTTAGAGAAAATTCTAATTTTCTGAAACAAATTCATCACTTTCGCTCAAATCTGATCATTTTCTCCCTTTCGTGTTGCAATTCGACAGAAGAAATTAAAATGATCACAAAAATTAATTAAAATTGAAATTGCTCTTATTTTCTCGCCATTACCTTCAGAAACTAAATTAATGATTTGAAAAATAATTGAAAGTGCCAATGAGCTAAATGTTTAAAAAAAAACCAGAATGGAGGTTTTGACGTGAAACAACATTGTTATACAATTATGGTTAATTTTGAATTTATCAGGAAAATTGAGATGACAGTAAGTTCATATTGAGGAAGATTTTTGTGATATGAGGATGTGCATTTTATAGTGATGTATTTTTATTTTGGAATTTTAAAGCAATATAAGTAACGGGATTTTATTTTTTATAATGAACGGGAACAAAGGCAAATCTTATTATCCTATAGCAAATTAAATGACGCATATACTTGGATCAATTTGATATTCTTTTAGTCCGTGCGAAGAACGGGTATTTATTTGCTAGTCTATAATAAATTAAAATAACGTTTATGAGGAGTTTTCAGTAATTATTGGTGTTAAAATGTTTTTGATTAAGTGAATCGGTTAAACACATCTAGTAATCATGTGAATGAAAACATTTGATGTGTTTTCGTTATTTTTTGTACCTCTAATTACATAATTAGTTTCGTCAAATTAATTGTTAGTATCGAAACAGTTTTTTAATGAAATTTGAAGCAACTCATTATGATAAATGAATTAAAGATATTCCAAAACATTTTTATTTTATGTTTTAAAAATTCATGAGGAAAATCATAAAAAATAATTTTTTTATGCAAACATGTTTTAAAAAGATGAATTTGTTCGAACAAAATTATCGTTTAAAATTATTGCTTAAAAAGTTAACGTTTCTTTGAAAACAGGGTTATATTTCCAAACTTTCTGCAATACGCTTTAAATATATTTAACTTTAAAATTAATTATTATTATTAATTATTTAAAATTTAAAAGTTACACACTATAAATATACTTTTTACGCCTCAGCTTTACCAATAAGAGCCAAATTCACAAGTATATTGAAAAAATAGTTAAAATAAGCTTTTATTGAGGCCAGCATTATAAAGATTTTCAACTCTTATTTTGGTTGTTTATTTTATTTTAAATTTTAAGGTTGTTTTTCGCAACCTCCGTTCGTATTTAAAATTTAAAAAGTAATTACAACAAACTCCAATTAGAACGAATAATAATTTTCATCAGTTATCTAAATCAATTGCAATCTTTACAAATATGTATCAACATTTTCTTAAAAAATATTTTTCTGTTTGGATTGGTCGCGCTAAAATCTCGAACCAAACGTAATAGTAAACCAAAACTCAGCAAAAATAATTGCAAACTACATCGTAACAATTTGAAGTTAAAAGTTTTTCGTCGTAAATAATAATAGTTTCAAGCTCTTTAATGTTCCAGCCATAAAGACATATCCTATGTAACCCAATCTTATAGGTTCGTATTCCCTCAAATACATAAATCTTTTTTTATCCTACCTCCTTTTATTTTTCGCAATAAAATAAATCAGAAAAACGCATTTCTAGAAGATGTCCTCAGGTTACATAGTTTCGGTACCAGCAGGTTTTAATTTTTAAAGAAAAGACATACTTTGTTGATTAACTTAGTTACTGAAATGTAACTTAAAACAATTATTTTTATTTTGAATTGAAAGTATATTTTCCTGGTTGTTGTATAAATTTGAGTCATCAAACGTTTTGTTTTTAATCTATGAAGTTATTTAGAAAATCCACAATGCGCCAGCTACATGAAAAAAAATAACGTTGATTCTTGGCGCAAATAAATGACTTTACGAATGTGTATTATTATGTTGTTCAGATAAAATGAAAAATTATTAGGAAAGTCTAATTTTACCTTTTTGGTATAAAATGGCAATTGCAAGTTCAACGCTTTACAGTCTTATCTATGTTAACAGAAAAGTCTTGATATTCTTAAATTTTTTACACTGTAAAAAATATTTATACTTTTGTGGACATTTCCCGTATTTTCGACGGTTTCAAACCTTTTGGCTTACAATACGGGTTTTAACCGTTTTCTTAATCTCGTTTACAGTTTAGTACCGTTTTCCGAAAAAACTTGTTCTTAATGACGTCATTTTGCCTGACAACAACATTGCAAGGTAACCTTCAATCTGTAAAGAGATTCGGAGGCCTATTTTGGTATGAGCTTTGCTTCTAACTCACTGGTTGCGTGTTCGAATCGCCCCTGAAGTGAAACCTTTTCTCGATTTTAAAAAGTACGTACTTTTTACATAGGATGGTTGTCATGAAAAGAACGTCAATTTTTACGGGACTTTTTATGCAGAGTAGATAGTATCTAAAATAAAATTTATTATTATAAACTTCAAACTCTTTAGTTAACACTGAAATAACTATTTGAGTGTATCGAGAATCATTAATTATTGGTTAAATTAAGATTCACCGAAAACAAATTCTTACATGCTCATTTTTTAACTGCCAATTTTTTTTTTAAATCTTGATCAAGCCATTCCCTCAGGCCACATTGAATTATTATTGTCCAATTAAACCCTCCTGTAACGTAAACCCAGCCTTTGAATCTTTCCAATATCAGCAGAATTGTTGATTATAAGATAAAATATTCCGCTTACAACAGCATATTTCTAGAATGATTATTTTCGGGGTAGGGTGGATCCTTTTACACAGAATCGCATCCAACCGTAATTAAGGAGGGGCGAATAAAGATGCAACGACACAAATATAATGAACAGCTAATCTAATGGTAAAAATACCGTATGGAGAGGGGACCAGATGAATTGCTAATTTGGCGAGAAAGATTACTGCTACATTTGGCGATTTATCGCTGCCAATTAAGTAATTGCCTTAAACACTGAAAGAAAATTGCATTTGAAAGCTATTTTTGTTGTGGTTTAGCTGCGTATATGCTGGATACAAGTACTGTATAGTTAAAAAAACTTACGTTCATTTTAGAAAGTTTTAAAAAGCGAAAGTATTGGAATGGTTTAGAATAGGGTACTTGACAGTATCGCTAAAATACCTTCCAATATTAATTAAATTATAGTTTGAACCCAAATATAACAAACGTATATTTTTTTGCAAAATAAATCTTTAAATAATTAATAAAAATCATTTTCAAATTGCTTTTTTTTCATCGGTACGTCACGTGATCACAAACACGTCGATTTGGCTGACGTCACTAGTATGTATAAACAAACCGGTGTGATGTTTTTTTGTTTGCAATTAAACTGGTTTTAATCTAACTTACTATTAGTATAAGAATTATATAGATAATGGGTGGAGGTTTAACAGAATTAATTCAATTTTCAATTCAAATTTGTGTTCAATTTGTGTTTGCAATTCAATTGTTCAAATTTGCTTAAAGTAGATTACAAAAGGATGTTTCAAAGTTTTTTTACAGTCACTAGTGACATCATAGATACCACGTGACAGCCACAAAGCGTTTTCGGGAGTAATTTTTCGTCCTAATTTTAAAATTCATTTCCCCCCCTTTTTATGGGGTATTTGACAAAAAGAAAAAAATACGGGTCTAATATTTTTTGCATAAGAATATTTTAAGTCAATATTTTTTTTTGTCAAGTACCCTATTATCTGCAATAGGTAAATAAACTACATTATCTAGACTATTGACTAGGACCATTGTTGTAAGCATTCAATTACTCTAACATAAAAGAAAGCATTCGAAAAGACAGATGAATTTAGAGCTAAAATGATCTAATTCATTGTTGTGATTCTGCAGTTCACCTGACGTCGGCTTGTCACTTGACTGTGGTTTTAAATTACGACGCCCGTCGCCAATAGCCCTCGTAGCCTTAGTGCAACGATAATTCAAAACTAACCTTTCCTGCCGACGCCTGTTATGCTAATCTTTATGGAAAGTCACGTGACTTCCGCAAGGATGGTGGTCACCTTTAAGGTTTGCCATTGCACATTTCATTATATCCAAAGTCTCTGTAAAGATAAGGTTTCCGAGGAGTCGTAAATTATAAAGTACTAGAATTAAAAGATAGAATGAAAGTCATAGGAATCGTTTGAAACGGTGTCGAATTTTTAGGCACAGGAAACGGTGTCGAATTTTTAGGGTGGGTTTAGGGTTTGTCCTGGATTAAATAAATTGGTATATTTTAAGGTTTTGGTTTCAAATTAGATTTAGCTTTTGACTGCATAGTTGGCTCTGTGTGATGGTATATATGTCAGCTATTGAGAAAGACTCAAGAACAATGCTTTTTAATTTGGTACAAATGCTTTTTAATTTGGTACAAATGCTTTTTAATTTGGTCCATATAAATGCTTTGTATTTGCGTAGGATAAGATATTTATTTTATTATGACCGAAAATAATGCTTGATTCTTTATGTTTTGATACTTTAAACTCTAGATACATTTGGTTGTGTGTATATTTCTGCAACTTAGACAAAAAGAAGATAGATATCCTTTATTAAAAAACTATTTTTTTCAGTTATTAATGTTCAGTTAAAAATATTTTTGCTTTAGTTTTCATTTATTACTGAAATGAATGAACAAAATAACTCGCTAAGTTTTTATTTTTTAAGTGTTATAAAAGTAATTTTATTTTAAACTTCCATTTTCAAAGTTTTAGTTAAAGTGCAATTCTAAAATTTAATTGTCTAAAATAGAATTTTTTATTGAAATGTAAACATTCTCAGGTATTAGCAGATGATTTACCTATCATTAGTAGCAAAAAAATTAACTGAGAAAATGTAAATTTCAAAAAATACCTGAAAAGTTTTACTTTCAGCTTTATTATTATTTAAAGTAATTTTAGACACTTCATTATGATGCAACGCATTAAATTTCTAAATGGTAAAGATAAAAAAAATTAGAAAGTATCCCACTTTACGAGGAAAAATGCAGGATCTGTTGTTGAGTTAACGTCTTTTATCAGTCACTTTTCTTCTAACTGTGCGATATAATATCTAGTTTTTTTCTAGCCAAACCCACAAATTCAATGATCCATTATTCAAAATCTCCATTAAAAAACAGGGTTTAAATTTCCTAAATAATCGTTAGTCTACACCTGATAATGTGCAACTAAATATATGTTCAAATAATAAAGAAAAAATCGGAACCAGCAATTATCACCAATAAACTCCGTTTAAAAACCTCGCCCATTTTCATTAACGACAGGCAATTATAATTACCAAACGGAAATTTTTGAAAAGTAAATTAATAAAGTGAATAAAAAGGCTGTTAAAATGAAGTGTGAAACGGTGTCCTCATTTTGAAGAGTAAATTAGGGTATCAATCTTCTATCATTTTTATGTGTGAGAATGTGCCGTTATCACCAACGACATATACATAATAGGATGCTAAATGTAATATTAAAATGCCCGGATGAGACGGGGACTAGATGAATTGCTAGATGAATTGAGCTTAGTGGAAGAACGTGCATAAATGTGAAGTGACATAAATGTGAAAACGAGAAAATAAGCTTTAAAGTTTTTCGTTTGCACTTAGATACTTTAAAAACGACACTTACAAAAGGTAAAAAATATACATAATTTAAAGTTTATGAGAGAGGGTACCTTTTTATCTTTAAAGAAGGAAATACCATGTTCATAAACACAAAAAGCTCAATTTTTTCGAAAATGTCTTTTAGCACGTTCTTCTACTAAGCTCTTCAATTGTGTTGAAAATATAGGCATACAACGGAAAGACAGGACCAGGGACAGGAAAAAATGTGAACCTTCGCCAAACTCTGCTGCCCTTCCTCCAAGACGTTACCATAAGCAAGTTATTTCCACTTGGCAGTAATTGTTTTTTGTTTGTGCCCACGTGCCATGTGTTTTAGCTCTTGCGAAGAACGGGTATTTATTTGTTCTTATGAAGTAAATGTAACTTTCTTTTGAATTAAAACTTTATTTAGAAAAAAAATGCAGCGGCAACCAAGGACATTAATTATATCAAATTTGACCGTATATTTTTTATTGAAACCTATAAAAGGAAATTTAATTTCTTTTATGGTAAACAAGTTTAATTCCTTTTTAAAAATTCAATTTTCATTATTATGATTTCCTAATAAACGAATAAAATATATCTAAATAATAAACTACTGCTCAAATATTATTTCGAAAGAAAAGTATTCTAGGCAATAAATATCTAATTATAATGCAATAGAAAAAAAAGATCAACGAATAAACTTGAATAAATATTCTAGACACATCCTAAATAATGAAACGTGTTTTCCTTCTATAATCCTCAATATATTTTTATTTTCCCGTTAATATAGTTTTAGTAGACTTATTCGTTCACCAATTTAATAAATTAATTTTTCGTTTTTTTGCTGTTTTGGTCGTATGGGTGGATTGCTGTAAATATCTTGTAAATTAGTTTTTTAGAATGTCTATATATATGATAAGCAATTTATTACTTTATTTTTCACAATTTTGAATTCTACGAACTATTTTTATTTGCATTACTTTTTATATGATGTTTCCAAAGACCCGTATGATAAGTAAACAAATATTTTAAACTAGGGGGCACGCCCCCTTCTCGCTATCGCTCGCCAACCCCCGGGAACTGCTTGCGCAGTTCCCTTTGGATCGCTTCGCGATCCAGGCTCGCTTCGCTCGCTCACCGTTCATTGAAATATTTTAGTCTAGCCTTAAAGGTTAATCTTAAGGAACATGTCCGGCAATTTTTTTTGCCAAATTCTTATTATGGCAGCCATTGGCTACAAAAATCGCCAAAGATTGTATTTTAAGCGAATAACTATTCGTATTAATATATTTGAAATACTATAAATCATTAATTATTAAAATAACTCATTTCTTAAAATATTTTTTTGTGTTTTGTGAGCATTGTTTTTGAACTTGCAGCAAACTGTTGAGTTCTGATTTTCTTATTTTAAAATATCGCTACGATCTACGATAGCAAATGCCACGATAATTTTTAATAAGGAAATATTTTACGTTCTCTCAGCAGACATTTTCAGTTTTGAGCAGCATTTTTAGTGATTATTTGTTGTCATTTCACAGACTTGGCGAACGCACGGTTTGTTGTCATTTTGACTTGGCGACATTCTTCGACTGGCGCAAAATCCGGACACGGTCTTTTAAGTTAACCGCCTTTAGTATCCTTTTTAAAAAATAATTACCAATTATTGCTTATAAATTAATGGTTATTATTGAGAAAATATTTCGCTGCTTGACTAAGATCCATTTGTAAATAAATTGGAAACCGTAGTAGCCGTCAACGCTTAGAACCTATATTTAAAACCAATTTGAAGTTTTCCTATTTTATTAACAATTGTGTTTGGTAGTTCAGTCAATAGAAACTATAATTTAAATTTTCAAACATTAAACGTCAATAATATTATGCATGTTTAAATTTAAACTTACTGATTCTGCACACAATATTTGTTGTGAGTTCATTTTTGACATCAATGGTTGTTTTTCATTTTTTGGCCTTGTTGCAGCCATTCCCGAAATTGTCAATCCTTGTGTTATTTCGTAGTGCTTTTCTCAAAAAAATACATTCAATGTTTTTCTGCCGTATCGAACTATGTTTTGTGCATAATATCTATAGTTAATTTCCTTTTTTCAAGCCATTCCTGAAGAAACACTTAAGTAAAAGTTTCCCGTTAATATAGTTTTAGTAGACTTATTCGTTCACCAATTTAATAAATAATTGTTTCGTTTTTTTGCTGTTTTGGTCGTATGGGTGGATTGCTGTAAATATCTTGTAAATTAGTTTTTTAGAATGTCTATATATATGATAAGCAATTTATTATATTATTTTTCACAATTTTGGATTCTACGAACTATTTTTATTTGCCTTACTTTTTATATGATGTTTGCAAAGACCCGTATGATAAGTAAACAAATATTTAAAATAGAACGATTTTCTGTACAATAAAAAGAAATTTAAATAATGCTTATACACTCTATAAAATATAATAAATTTTCAACGCCTAAAAATGGACAGTAGTATAGAACTTTTCTTTTTAAATATTACAACTTTATACAATATATTAAGTAAAATAGCGGAATAAAAGTTTAATGTTCAAATTATATGTAATCATTTAAATAAAAGCTTTTTTTTAAATACGGCAAATTTAACTTTAGAGGTATTATACATTGTTAACAAAATAAAAATCTATAATAATAAAAGAAAGAGTCTGTCTGTCTGTGTGTCTGTCTTCGGATCGTAAAAGACCTACTTATACTGCCCTCAGAAATTCGAAATTTTTAAGATAGATTCCCTTTAATATGAACGTGTGCACCTGAGGCTTAGATTTTTCATATTTTGTTCCATTTTTAGAGAAAAATCGAATTTTCTGGAAAAAATACACCACTTTCGCTCAAATCCGATCATTTTTTCTCTTTCCTGATGCCATCGGCTGAAAAAAATTAAATAAAACTTTTAACGAAAACATTTAAAATTCAAAATGTTTATTTTATTCTTTTGCCATTACTTTCAGAAACTAAATTCATTATTTGAAAAATAATTGACATGTTTCAAGTGACGTAATTCCGCCAGTCTTCATTCCCGGATTTTATTGTGGGTTTATTTGATGATTTTTTCATTGATTTTTCTGTTGACTGCATGTATGCATATTTAAGCAATAAATGTATAGTTAAGCTATTACTGAACTATGATGGTTAATAAAAGCCATCGCACTAGAGCTATTAGTGTTTTATGTCTTTATTTTTTCGCCAAATACGTTGCCAAACTCGCCAAATTATTAACTAAAATTTGCTAAATAGGCAATTTCTTTTATAAATAATTTATAAGCTGGTCGGTTGTTCGAAGGTCATTTTGTTAGAGCTGTATAATGGGTGTGGGTAGCTATATCTATTTTCTCGCCAAATTATTTCCCAAATCGCGCCAATTGAGATAAAAGGATTTATGTATTTATGAGGGAATTGTGATGACATTTATGAGTGCATTTTATAGCGCATTTTTATTTTGGAATTTTAAGGCAATGAAATGGGATTTTATAATTTATAACGAGCGGAAACAATGATAAGTTTATGATCCTATAACATGGTATATGGTACACATATTTGGAATCTATTTGATATTTTTTTATTCTGTGCGAAGAACGGGTATAAATTGCTAGTATATATATAATACATGTCCAACTTATGATTTTATAAATTTTTGGCAATGCCAATAAAAAATAACTTGACCGTAGCAGTATAATATAAAAATTTACGTGAAAGTTCTTTCGTTTTAAAAGGTTGAAGAACGCTCTACAATCCAGTCATTTTATTTTATTTAGAAAATGTCAGAAACTCTTTCTTTCAAACATTCCTAACACAAATGGACAAGAGTTAAACCAGAATAAGAACCACGGCTACCATAAAATAAAATTCTTTGATCCTTCGTTTCCATGGATTAAATTCTTCCTTTAAAATTCCCTAACAAGGTAAACTTAAAATTATTGGAGAAAAATCTAGTTCTCATTACTCGTTTTGAGGGTTGTTTTAAAATAAAAGTTTATTTTAAAATGTATTATGATAAATTTCATTATTTATACTTAAAATATATTTTAGAATAAATAATCATTTAAAACTTTGTGGTGACCAAGAAATTAATTACGATAAAGTATATGGTTATTTTTATAAAAAATATGCATGTTAAACATTAAATGAAATTGTTTTCATACCAATTAGCTGAAATTCAATGAACTGTATTCAAAACCAATTAATTGGACATTAAATTCGTTCAACTGCTTATGTTTCAATATAAGGTAATCATAATTTGTATGATGAATAATTTTGTGTTTGTAAGTAATAAAAAGTAGGTACATATATAAACACTTACTTCTATATTACTTCAAAGATTATTTATTTCAAAATCTTTTGACTTTTAAATTTTTTGATCGTAGTTCAGGAACCTAAAAAAAAAGAAATTCATTAACAAAATTTAAGAAATCTTAGGAAAACTACATAGTTACTGAGAGTCCACAAAACCACTATTTTGAATTTAATAATGGATCTCTGAAAAATATTATTAAAAAAATAGTAGTTATTTTAACACGCATTAAGTTAGAATAAGAGAATTTTTTCACAAGTCACGATTAAAGAAAAATAATAATACATTCACCTATGGTGTATCTCTCACATGTGCACGTATCACCAAGCTGGTCGGTTGTTCGAAGGTAATTGTGTTAGAGCTGTATAATGGGTGTGGGTAGCTATATCTATTTTCTCGCCAAATTATTTCCCAAAACTAAAAAGCGAGCTAAAAGGTTTTATGTATTTATGAGGGAATTGTGATGACATTTATGAGTGCATTTTATAGCGTATTTTTCATTTTGGAATTTTAAGGCAACGAAACGGGATTTTATAATTTATAACGAGCGGAAACAATAAGGTAATGATCCTATAACAGGGTATATGGTACGCATATTTGGAATTTATTTGATATTTTTTTATTCCGTGCGAAGAACGGGTATAAGTTTGCTAGTATTATATAAAAAATCAGTCGTTATTTCAAGGCTCATTAAGTTAGTGTAAGAGAATTTTCAAAACTCCACAATTCAGAAAAAAAAATCATTTATGGTGCATCTCTCACATTCCAATATTTGATAAACCAAGAGAATTAATTAAATAATTGCCATAGCTATCTTGTTATAGTATTTGAAAATTAAGTATTTATTTTGAAACATTTTAATTGTATAGGAAAAATATAGGGATTTTATAGTAAAATAGTTAAGCAGATACAGTTTCAATCATAAAAACCCAAATTGTCTTTTTAATTTCCTTCAGTTTTATTGAGCTAAATCCTGTAATTTCCTCCACTCAAGTCATAAATGTCACTTGGTGCTATTAACGAAGTCATAAAGGCTGGTCGAAGGTGTATTAAGTACAGGGCAATTACTTTTACTCGTAAGGAATCGTTTTCGAAATCCTTCATGTACATATATCCCTTACATGGGAAAAGTGACCTAACTGCTAAGTTTTACTATTTGAGATATCCATATACCTTAGACAACTTTTTCTTTAATTTTTGAGATAGACTTATAAAACTTTGTGAGAAGATCAGGCACATAAAAACTAACATAAACATACTTTACTACAAGAAAAAATATAATAATTAATAAATTAATTAGCGATTAATTTAAGTGTGCCAAACTGTGAACAACATAACGACATTTCAAATTAGTTGTTTTACATAATTTTTGCAGAAAAGAAAACAGTAAATATCCAGGCATGTGATCATATAAAATCTAAGCACTAAGCAAAGTAGTTATTTAATTATGGTAGTTTCAAATGGATAGCTTTAAAATATGTTTTTTTTAATAATTTAATTTTTTTAAAGTCTGTAAAAATTTAATATTTTTTTACAATTGTTAAAAAAAGTATGGCCACATGCCCTGATTCGTACTCTTTAAAATACACTTTAAATTTTTTTAAATCGAAGCATATTAATTTGAAATATCCTGCCCGGAGTACAAGCACATTATGAAAAAATTCGTTCTTCAGAAAATG
Organism: Oedothorax gibbosus; assembly: GCA_019343175.1. Lineage (NCBI taxonomy): Eukaryota > Metazoa > Arthropoda > Arachnida > Araneae > Linyphiidae > Oedothorax > Oedothorax gibbosus. Next base: position 13,031,692 of record CM033277.1, on the reverse strand, counting down.
AGTTCAAGGTTTTCATTGTAAGATTTATGACAATAGAATTGCCTTTAAAAGATTGCATGTGAATTAAAAACTATTTACAGTACAAGAAATCTACTTGTATCATTTGAAAGATAAAGAATTAGATAATATTTTAATGCAAAAGAATCAGAACACATATTTTGATATATTTTTTTGTTTTCTAAGGTATATGGATACCTTGAGTTAATATTGATATTAGAACATGTAATGTGCATTTCAATACCTACGGATTGATACAATATTACGTCAATTGATGCAATAGCTGGAATAGAAATAAAAGTTTAACAATATTTTAACATTGAAATGGTAGTTCACAAAACTTTAATCAACCTAGATCTATGAAATCTGTGGCAGGAATACAATTCGATTTACTACTTCTAATTAGTTATGTTTAATTTTTACAACAAAATGGGATGAAACCTCAAAACTTATAACCAATCTATATCAATCGATGCAATAGCTGGAATACAATTAAACGTTGTATAATAATTAACTATAAAACGCAATCAAACTTCAAAACTTTAATCAATATAAACCAATCGATTCTGTAGCTGGAAAACAATTAAAAATCTACATTATTTTTACAAGGTCTAGTCAACTTAAATTAATCGATTGCAAAAGGTGGATACAATAAGAAATTTCCTATATTTTGACGATGAAATAAAATGCAACCTTAATACTTTAATATGAACCAAAATGAATGATTCTATATCTGGAATACAGTTGTTAGAAGTTCCACAACATTGTAACAAAGAAATGCAATGAAACCTCAACACTGTAGATGGTTCTTCTAAATATTCGAATTTTTGACGACGATGCGTCACTTTTCCCCATGAAGGTGTCATACGCAAATATAACTAGCAGAAAACTTGAATCTTCCCTGAAAGTTGTTTTTCATGTCTGAACACATGGGCAGGCGGATCTTTTAGTTTAATTGGAACTTAATAAGGGGGTTTATGGCTTTGGGTTTAGAGCTTTAAAAGTTTTGAATTAGTTTTAAAGGTTTGTGCAAAGAGGAAGAAAAGGGTTTTAAAACAAGCATTAGTTTATGCATTCGAAACTATTTTTGACAGATTTACTGGGGCAATTTATGGATAAAATTAACAAATTTCGATTGTAAAAAGTTAGTTGTTAAAATCATTATAATTAGCCTTTTTTTCTTCAATTTAGAGAGCTGCTACAAACTTACTATAATTTTATGGTTTTGAATACCTTATTTTTTTAACAAAACTTATTGTTACACATCTTTTAAAAATAGATTTATGCTAAGTAAATATTTTCTTTCTTAAAGTATTTCGAATCGTCCCTTGGTATTAATGCTGCATGCAAAATATTACGGTATTGATAATTAATAATTTTATTGATAAACATCCGAAGATTTATATTTCGATGCAAACAAATAACCGAAGATTTATATTATATGCAAAAAATGAAGGATCTTTATATTGTACCCACCTTTTGTAAAGATATTTAGATTACGACTTTTATATCTTGAAACATATTTTTAATTTTCACTCCAAAGTCGTATGTCCTTAACTTCATCCTTTGTCTGTACTCTTTAATCTGTGCAATATTCATAAAAGTTTTTAATATGTAATTTTCAATCATTTTTTTATCTTCCAATTTTTAATCATTGTTTAGTATAACTCGGTATAAACAAGGATGAATAATAAGTGTAGTAAATCATGTAAAATATAAATTATACACTCATATTATTAACTAACTAGGTGACACGCCCCCTGCTCGCTATCGCTCGCCAACCCCCGGGAACTGCTTGTGCAGTTCCCTTTGGATCGTTTTGCGATCCAGGCTCGCTTCGCTCGCTCGCCGTTCATTGAAATATTTTAGTCTAGCCTTTGGTATCCTTTTAAAATAAAATAATAACAAATTAATGTTTATAAAGTTATACGAATGTGTTTTTTATTAACAATAGTGTTTGGTAGTTCAGTCAATCGAAATTATAAGGTAAACCTAAAGAAGCATGGGTTAACCTAAAGAATCGTGCCCGGCAAATTTACGTAAAATCTGGTAGCCCCGAAAATTGGTGTTATGGCAACCTTTGGCTGAAATTAGCAATTGCATTGCCAATTTCTAATTGTTAATCCATTTAAATCTTAAAAGTATATAATTTATTTTGAAGTTTTTTACACCAATCTTCTATCAATTATATGCTTAACGATTTTAAATAACTATTTGCTTTTTTAAAAAAAATTCTTCGTCATTTTAACGTTCCACGTTTTCCATAAATCTGGTCTGCAATGTAATGAATTTTTCCTGTTACGTAAAAGTTTATTTTTTTCTTAAAAATTAAAAAGAAAATATTCATTTCATTTTCATTTTTGAAATTTCATTCGAGATGGCAACCATCTCGGCAATTGCCGGAGTTTGTTGTCATTTCGACTTGGCGAAAGTTTCTAATAGTCGCCAAATCCGGGCACGATTCTTTTGGTTAACCGAAGCATGTCCGGCAATTTTTTTGCCAAATCTGGTAACCCCGAAAAATCAATTTTATGGCAACCCTTGGCGACAAATTTTAGACGCAATCGCCAACTATCGCATTTTGGGCGAAGTTGAGTAAAATATGACAACGCTTCGCCGCTACTTGTAAAATTTCAATCCTTTGCAATCTACTAGGTAAGGTAATCGTTTCCGGCTGCCTATTTCTCGCCTCCTTCAGGAGCTTTAACACAGTCAATAACGCCTCGTATTTTAGAACCCTGGTCAAGTGACGCGCAATCTACTAATTTCGTAGTGTTTTTAGTAAAAAAAAGTATTTTCTATTTTACTGCCATATCGAACAACGTTTTGCACATATTTATGGTTATTTTTCATTTTTGGACTTTTTACAGCTATTCCTGAAATTGCCAATTCTTCGTAATCCACTAATTTCGTAGTGCTTTAAAAAAATGTATTCAAAGTTTTTCTGCTGTATCGAACTATGTTTTGGGCATAATATTTAAAGTTATTTTTTCCTTTTTCGCCTTTTTAAAACCATTCCTGAAAGTATACTTTTTTGTTGTTTTCAGTCGGCCATTTTGAAAATGGGTAATATTTTTGGTCACTTCAGTCGACCGTTTTGAAGGAAAGTCGCCAAATCCAGACAGGGTTCTTTAGATTAATCAATTATAATTTAAATTTTTATACATTAAACGCCCCTAATATTATGCATGTTTAAAGTTAAACTTACTGATAATATCCTAAAGTGGTTGTTCTTTTGGCCTTATTGCAGTCATTCCCGAAATTGTCAATCCTTGTGTTATTTCGTGGTGCTTTTCTCAAAAAAATATACATTCAATGTTTTTCTGCCGTATCGAACTATGGTTTTGTGCATAATATTTATAGTTATTTTTCCCTTTTTCAAGCCATTCCTGAAGAAACACTTTTTTGTTGTTTTCAGTCGACCATTTTGAAATTAGTAGTATTTTGGTTCATTTCGATTGTTGCCATTCCAGAGTTAGAAATATAAGGAAATTTGGGTGCCGTATAAGAGTATTATATATATAGGAGTTTTAAAATGACACCTATTGAATAAATTTTAACCTTATGTGTACTACAAGTAGCTTAATTTTCCTTCACTGGTCAATAATTTTTTTACACGGAAAGTAAATTAAAATTTTTGGAACTTTTAGTATCATTTAGCGAATTAAATAACATTTTATAATATAGAACTTAAAAAAAAACTTTACTTGAAAAATGCAGTTTGGATATCTATAAACGTATATAACTGATGATTTTATTAAAAACTAGCAAATTTATAACCGTGAAAGTAATGGCAAAAGAATAAAATAAACATTTTGAATTTTAAATGTTTTCGTTAAAAGATTTATTTAATTTTTTCAGCCAATGACATCAGGAAAGAGAAAAAACAATCGGATTTGAGCTAAAGTGGTGTATTTTTTTCAGAAAATTCGAATTTTCTCTAAAAATGGAACAAATATGAAAAAACTAAGCCTCAGGTGCACACGTTGGTATGAAAGGGAATCTATCTTAAAAATTTCGAATTTCTGAGGGCAGTATAAGTAGGTCTTTTACGATCCGAAGACAAACACTAACAGACTCTTTCTCTTATTGTTATAGACTAGCAAATAAATACCCGTACTTCGCACGGACTAAAAAAAAAGTTGTAATTGATCCAAGTATATGTACAATTTAATGCATTATAGGATAATAAAGTTATTATTTCCGATCGTTATAAAGTATAAAATACTGTTACTTATAGTATCTTAAAAATCCAAAATAAAAACATACGCTGTAAAATGTACGCATAATAGTTATCGTAATTTCCCTCAAACACATAAAACCGTTTAGCTCGTTTGGCTCCTTTTTATAAGATTTTGGCGAGAAAAGAGATATAGCTACAAACACACTTATTATACAGCTTTAGCACGACGACCTTCGAAACAATCAACCAACATTATAAATTAAAAAAAAATGGCTCATTTGGCGCGTTTAGGTAAGAATTTGGCGAGTTCGGCAACGTATTTGGTGAAATAATGAAAAATAATATTTCTGTTACCACTCAAGACCTGAAACATGCCCATTTTATTTCGCCTTTCGCCAAAACAAAAACAAAAAAATATCAAACTTACTTGGTGGTTACTAGACTTCGTACAAGATAATCTACTCTGAAACGTTAACTGCATGATACTTGAAAGATTTAACATGCACCTTTCTTATATACACGGCTCATATACATGGAAACAACATGACAGTACATGAGAAGGTTCATGCAGTAAACAACGCAGATTACTGACACAAATAGTTTAGTAGTAAGTAATTTATTTATTAGTAGTAACTTGTATTCATAAACTATTTGCGCCAATAATCTACGTTGTTTACCTCACGAATCTTCTCAGGTGCGCAAAGTTGTAGATATTTTATAAACGTGGTGGTAGTTAGAAAAACGCAACGAACATGGACGCCTGAGGAAAACAACTCAGTACACCAATATAATATTCAAAAATAATATTTAAAATCATGAAAATTTTAAATTCATATTTTTATCATGTCATTGCTATCATTACTTTCATACTAAAGCAATGTATACACAGATAATAATAAAAAAGTATCTTTCCAAGTGTAGTTTGTGCAGGTTTTCACAATTTCTCCTCTAAAATTATTGATAAAACTAAAAAGGTAGTAAATTATTATTAAATGTAATGTCTGATATTTTGTTTGTTTAGTATAAAGCCAATAATTAAACAGTATCTTCACAAGAGTATTTTGTGAAAGTTTTCATAAATTCTACTCTATAATTACTAAACTATAAAGGTAAGATAGTATTAATTGCAATGTTTAGTATTTTGTTTGTTTTTAATACATAATTTAATGCATACGTAATATATAATACATAAAAAAATGGGCTTAGTTTAGCAATATTTATATTTATTTGGTTTATTTATACAAAAAGGATATAAAAAATAGTATTTTTCCTTTCTTTCAATTAAATATTACTATAAGAATTTTAAAATAAAAATATATATCATACAGAGATCAAGTTTTTCAGAATAAAAATAAATTTCGCACAATCATTTTACACTAATAAAATATATAAACACAGTTAATTCAGTTTTCGACCATTATTCTTCAAAATTTAAAACATTGAAACATAATAACACTGAAATTTGCACAATTGAATCCGAGTTATTTTTTCAGGTTATTTACCTTTTTTTAGTTTTTTTTCCACTACAGCATCGCATATTTTCTGCGAGAACAACCTTCTACTGGATTAAACAATTTTTCTTCTGGTTGGTGAATTTCAATTTTTTCAAGTTACATTGTAATGGTAAAATATTTAGATAGATGACTGAAGATCTGTTAGCATTGGTTCTTCTGATTCGAGGTTTGGTCACGAAAGTTCAACGAACATTTTAGAGAAAGGTCGTCCACTAAAGAAAGTTGTTTAATTATTTCTTTTACTTGGTTTCCACGTATGAAGGTTCAACATCAGTTCTGCGAAAACAACCTTATACTGGCTTTAATAATTAACCTTCAGGTTGGTGAATTTTGAATTTTTAAGACATGTAATGATTAAAAATTTAGATAGATGACTGAAGGCATTGGTTCTTCTGATTTGAGGTTCAGTTATGAATGTTCGGCGAGAATTTTTGGAAAAGGGTCATCCACTAAAGTTGGTTAATTATTTCTTTGACTTAGTTTCCACATATGCTGGTTCAACTTCAGTAGTATGATGGTAGAACTCCATTTTGCATTTAACGATTACACTTTCGGGAGGCATCTGAAGCGACGTTGAAGCGACAAAAGGGGTTGACGATAGACGACCATAAATGGGGTTGACTGAAATGACAAAAGGGGTTGAACCATAGACGTATTTATGATTTGTAGACGGAGATGAAAGTTTTATTCCTGTTGGTAACGTAATGGATACGTCATGTTTGATTTCTATTGAATCTCGAGATTGTAGGAAAACTGATAATTCAGCTTCTTCGTCAAATATACTAAACTTTGCATAAAAAGATAAATTACTTGCTGGATGGAATGCAGGGCTCCTCAGTTTAAACCCAGACCGTGGATAGTTCTCTATTTTCCAACAAAAATCAAAACTTTTCTGGGCAAATGAAGTTTTAAAACAGCATTCTCTATCACCTAAATTTAAGTCAGAAACACTTGACATCATGCCCAATATCACAAGTCACGCTAACACGCGATAGATTTCAAAAGAAAATTAAATGTCTTCAGTTACCAACCCTTTGCAATTTCAACAAAGTAAGGTAGGTTGGTACATATATTTTTCGGTTTGTGTGATTGATCAGCGACCCGCTTATAAACCTTCGTCAAATAAGACGGACGCAGACAGAATTCTTTAATGACACACAAAAAGAAAGTACACCCAGGGCGAAGACGGGAATCGAATCCGTACCCAGAACAGTGCGCAGACTGTTAGCTTAATAGGCTGCGATAAAACCCACTAGGCCATCCGGGCCCCTCAACAAAGATGAATCGGCTGAGTAAAGTTCAATATGATAGGTAGGGTAAAAGGCTTATGCAAGTAGCTTAATCCGCTAAACTTCGCCAGTGTTCCTTTTATTTGCGAATTTTGTTTGTTTTGGTTTAGTTGCAGATTGCTTATAGCTAGTCATATCATAGGTTCGTGGCCAGTCAGAATTCGGTGAAGCTCTTAGCAATTTATTTTGTTCGATATGACGTAAGGCAAATCCAATTATAGTTCATAGGGATAACCAAGTGCTATGCTGTTTTGTTTCTTGGTTGGTCGTATTTGGTGTATGTAAGAAGTACATGATCATTATAGTACAAGAGCCCATGCCCTCCAGTACTATGTTTTTTTCTCAAGAATGAAATATATCGAATTAGACAGTGTTTTCAGATAATTTTAGTGTATGCATACCTGATACAGTTGACCACGGCCAATTTACAGGGGCCTGGTGAAAAGGTAGGTGAAATATAAGTTAACTTATCTCATTTTCTCGGTCCTGATTGTTATGTATGTTTTAGAAAATATTATTAAAAGTTAGTAATCAAGACTGCCAGACACTTTTCACCGTCCTTAACTTTTGCCAGGCGCTTTAAATGTCCCTGTAAAGTTCAGAATTTGTCCCAAGTTTCTGGTAGCTTAATACAGTGATACATATTTTCTAACTAAACAAAAATTTAATTTAATCGAAACGATAATCTTTCTTTGTTTTTATTTATTTAGCTTTATTTCTGTCACCATAAAAGTAAAGAACAGTTACAGTCCCTCCCAAAAAATTTAAAAAAACGAAAAAAGATTATTTCAATTTAATTAAATTTTTGTTTAGCAAGAAAATACGTAGCGCCATCTCACGCTACCAGATGCGTGAGACAAAGTCTGAACTTTACAGGGACCTTTAAAGCATCTTACAGATGTTTCGGCCGGTGAAAAGTGTCTTTCAGTCTTGATTATTAACTTTTAACAATATTTTCTGAAACATATGTAAAAATCAACGCTGAAAAAAATGAGATAAGTTAACTTATATTTCACCTATCTGTTGCACCCGACACTTGTAATTGGGCTTTCGGCACACTCTATAGGGTATATGTACACTAAAAATATATAAACACTATCTAATCCGATATATTTCATCCTTGAGAAACTAACATAGGCCTGGGGTAACTAGGCTCTTGCCCGATTAGTATCAAGGGAGTTGCGCGTCGGACAGTTTGTGATTGCTCCAGGTTAGTTTTGTACAAGACATAATTCGTTGGTAGAAATCGAGTCCGTAACCTAACTGGAAAAGAGTCCTCAGCTCTTGTGAAGAGATGGATCTGTATGGATTGTTAGCTGTGAGATGAGGGAAATTTAAAACGTATTTCGAACTCGTCCAAGCTGTCTGTATGGCTGCTCTATCGTTACTTTATTTTAAAGGTATCTGTGGTTGACCCATTGTGGAGTGATGGTGCTGGAAAGAGCATTCTTTGCTGCTGTATATTCGCCTGCTCATTAATATCGATCATGACATAAGAAGGAACCCAAACGAGAGTGAAGCAGTTATTTTGGCGATCTCCGGACCCGAACCCGGGACATTCTGCGTGCTAGGCGAAACTTAACCGACTGAGCTCCCCAGCTCTATCGAGTTGTATGAAATATGGTGTAAAATTTTTACCAAATTTAGGCATTTTTAAATCGCCAAATCGTGACCGACCATTATATCACCCTGGTATGTGTATGTGTGTAATCGATCTTATTAGCATATTACCACACTTCTTCGTAATCTGTTTATCCCTAAAGAATTAAATACGTGGCAAATATTTTCACGATTGTAATTATGCGCATTAAAATTGGAAAATTTTGTAAAAAAAGATATACGAAACATGGAAGCCAATACACAGAAAATGTAGTCATCGTAAAAAGTACATTCAAACACAAACTATTACATTTCAAACAACACAGTAATCAAATAACCATGCTTCATTAAAGTACAAACAATATAATTTGAGCTTATTTCTGCAGAAATAACGTAAAAACTCATGAATAATTTCCACAAACGATAAAAAGTACTGAAAATAAAGAAATTGTCAAATCAAAACAGAATAAAATATTATCGTCAGCGAGAAATAGAACGCCCTTTAGGTATTTTCAGTGTAAGTGATTCCTGGAAAGTACAGCTTGGAAATTATGTATCCCCAAAGACTCTAAATCTCGTCTTAGTCATACAGCTTTTTTTGTTCTTTTTAAACTCTTTACTAAATAAATTACTAAATATGAAATAAAATGATTAAGCCAGTAGGAGGATTTTCCTACCGAGCTATTACTTAATAAGTTTAGTGAAAGAAGAAACGTTTACGGAAATCGTCGAGTAGACTTGATCCCCTTTTTTATAATTATCGATTCATATATATTTGCCCAGAAAGCGTTTTTAACTTGATTAGCATTGAAGAGACAAATTGAGAAGACAAGAGAAACGTGTAAAACTTTAGAAAATGTTCTATGGACTGAAGCATAACACTGTACTTTGGCCTTTTTTAGTACTATAAACAAATGTGTAGTAACTGAAAAACAGTGTTGTAATATCATGTCAACACATTTTCAGAAGTAATTTTATAAATACAGGACCTGTGTATTTAATTATTTACCAGTTTATTTTGTACTATAGTTAAACTCATAGTTTCTTTGCACAGAAGCCACGACCATGGGCGGAGCTATAAAACGCTCGGAGCAATCAGATGAAGAGAAAATTCATCCGTTTTATTTTGTCTTTATCTTATTGCTCCGCGCGTTTTATAGCTCCTCCCATGGTCGTGGCTTCTGTGCAAGGAAACTATGAGTTTAACTATAGAAGTTAATATTTTCTGCTTCAGCGAGGAAATATTAGTTAATTAAATTATATATCACCAAAAGCAGTGCTTAGGATATTTTAGCTCAACTATCTAATTTTTGTTTTGGTTTTAGAATTGTTTTATAATATTTAATTCCCGAAAATATCTTGACAACAATTCTCAGGAAATTTTTCTCATTTTACAAATGCTCTTTTATTTTCAGCCAAGTTCTAAAAGAACCAAAAAAACTACTTTCCTGTTACTTTGTTATTCGCAGATGTTCTTAGAATAGGTAAAAGTATTGTTTCTAATATCATAGCTTTCAAACAAAAAAAAGTTTATTTTAAAATCGTGTGTTAGAATCTGAAATTAAAACAGACCGCGGACAGACAGTTAGAGAGACGTAATTTCTAAAGGATAGATGGACAGCCAGTCATTTACATCACTGTGGTCATACCAACAATAGTATGAGAAACTTTATTTATTTCAAATTAGCAAATTTATACCCGTTCTTCGCACGGAATAAAAAAATGTCAAATGGATTCCAAATATGTGTACCATATACCCTGTTATAGGATCATAAACTTATTATTGTTTCCGCTCGTTATAAATTATAAAATCCCGTTTCATTGCCTTAAAATTCCAAAATGAAAAATACTCTATAAAATGCACTCATAAATGTCATCACCATTCCCTCATAAATACATAAAACCTTTTAGCTCATTTGGCGCGTTTTGGGAAATAATTTGGCGAGAAAATAGATATAGCTACCCACACCCATTATACAGTTCTAACACAATGACCTTCGAACAACCGACCAGCTTATAAATTATTTATAAAAGAACTTGCCTATTTGGCGATTTTCAGTTAATAATTTGGCGAGTTTGGCAACGTATTTGGCGAAAAAATAAAGACATGAAATACTAATGGCTCTAGTGCGATGGCCTTTATTAACCATCATAGTTCAGTAATAGCTTAACTATACATTTATTGCTTAAATATGCATACATGCAGTCAACAGAAAAATCAATGAAAAAATCATCAAATAAACCCACAATAAAATCCGGGAATGAAGACTGGCGGAATTACGTCACTTGAAACATGTCAATTATTTTTCAAATAATGAATTAAATTTTTATAAAGTAATGGCAAAAGAATAAAATAAACATTTTGAATTTTAAATGTTTTCGTTAAAAGTTTTATTTAATTTTTTCAGCCGATGGCATCAGGAAAGAGAAAAAATGATCGGATTTGAGCGAAAGTGGTGTATTTTTTTCAGAAAATTCGAATTTTCTTCAAAAATGGAACAAATATGAAAAAACTAAGCCTCAGGTGCACACGTTAGTATTAAAGGGAATCTATCTTAAAAATTTCGAATTTCTGAGGGCAGTATAAGTAGGTCTTTTACGATCCGATAACAGACACACAGACAGACAGACTCTTTCTTTTATTATTATAGACTAGCAAATTTATACCCGTTCTTCGCACGGATTAAAAAAAATATCAGATCGTTCCAAATATGTTTACCATATAACCTGTTATAGGATCATAAACTTATTATTTTTTCCGCTCGTTATAAATTATAAAATCCCGTTTCATTGCCTTAACATTCCAAAATGAAAAATACGCTGTAAAATGCACTCATAAATGCCATCACAATTCCCTCATAAATACATAAAACCTTTTAGCTCATTTGGCGCGTTTTGGGCAATAATTTGGCGAGAAAATAGATATAGCTACCCACACCCATTATACAGCTCAAACACAATGACCTTCGAACAACCGACCAGCTTATAAATTATTCATAAAAGAAATTGCCTATTTGGCGAATTTTAGTTAATAATTTGGCGAGTTTGGCAACGTATTTGGCGAAAAAATAAAGACATAACACACTAATAGCTCTAGTGCGATGGCCTTTATTAACCATCATAGTTCAGTAATAGCTTAACTATACAGTTATTGCTTAAAATATGCATACATGCAGTCAACAGAAAAATCAATGAAAAAATCATCAAATAAACCCACAATAAAATCCGGGAATGAAGACTGGCGGAATTACGTCACTTGACACGTGTCAATTATTTTTCAAATAATGAATTAAGTTTCTGAAAGTAATGGCAAAAGAATAAAATAAACATTTTGAATTTTAAATGTTTTCGTTAAAAGTTTTATTTAATTTTTTCAGCTGATGGCATCAGGAAAGAGAAAAAAATGACCGGATTTGAGCGAAAATGGTGTATTTTTTTCAGAAAATTCGAATTTTCTCTAAAAATGAAACAAATATGAAAAAACTAAGCCTCAGGTGCACACGTTAGTATTAAAGGGAATCTATCTTTAAATTTCGAATTCCTGTGGGCAGTATAAGTAGGTCTTTTACGATCCGATAACAGACACACACACAGACAGACAGACTCTTTCTTTTATTATTATAGATTAATATTAAATACTCTATATCGTGAGGGGTATGGGTATTAATGCTGACTGCTATAGTACCTACATTCTAGTGAGTCGAAAGTACTGAACTGAACTGAAACTCTGAGAGGAGCATCGAAACGCTCGACAATAGGGTCGGTGAAGCGCGGCAACCCGGTAAGAGCAACCCAACTTTTGCCGCCAATCCTATACTTTACCTGTTAAAATAGGCATTTTAAACCAACTTTTTCAATAATTTTTTAAACAGAAAATTGATATGTTATTGCTTTAAGAGGTTCTTTATATAATGAAGTTTCGGAAACATGCATTAAAAAATAGAATTGCAGAAACAATCTTTAAAACTTAAATTCCTTGGAATACTTTTTTTGGCGAGCGATTAGGCAATCCAATGCAAACTGTCAAGTCAAGTGCAATTGTGATCGGCGAATTCATGCCAAATGTGGCACATATTCTCCCTAAAGCTGTCGCCAAGTGACCCAAAAATAGGCTTCACCAGCTTTTCATGGGATGGTCCTTCCAGAGTTTCAGTTCAGTCCAGTGGTCGAAAGAGGGCTCTTGATTTTTTTTATACTATTGCCTGAGGTGAGTATCATGACTTCACTTGTGTTTGCTCGAAAGTAGTTTGTATGCGCCGTTCGGTGGCACTAATGAAGATAAATATGCCGCAGGGTTTTGTGCCCGGAACCTCTTGCATGCTAGCCCAATACATAAACTATCAGTGATAAAAAAAAAAAACTTTCCATCGCTATGGCTTGTAAAGGGTACAAGTAACTTGTGTTGATGGCCACAATTCAAGCTGTTCTAAAAGAACTACAATAGCCTACTCTCGCTCTTTCCTTCTACTTAAATAATTGCTAAATTTTTTTATCGAAATACTAGAAGGTTTGCAACAGTAACTATCACCTAGAACCGCGATCAACAAGATTCTGCACAAGATTTATACAAAGTAGAAAACTATATAATAACTATTTTCATTAATTTTTTTTCTCTAAATTAAATTAATATTCTTTATTGTATGATGAATTTATTTTAAGTTTGAAGAATAATTACATAAAAATGCTTGGGTGAAATCCTATAATCGATTCCGGCAACATATAGAGCGTTTGGAAAAGGTCACCAACGCCTTAACTGACGCGAGCTTTTTAGTCTTAAAAAAGTGTCAGTGTAAAAATCTGTAAAAAAGCGATATTTTCGAAATAGAAATTTTAAACATTAAACTACTCCAAACTGCACTAATAAGTGACATCCACTCAAAATGTTTTTTAAAGATTTAGCAAGTAATGCCTGTTACATTTACAGGAATATATTGATTATTAAAAAATAATTTTTTTTTATAAATATGCTAAAGGAAAATGATTTTTAACGATTATGATTTTAACGTGTATGATTTTTAACGTACGATATAAATATTGTTATATTTTCAGTGTAAACAATTTATTCAAACTTATTTCTTAATTATAATATAAGACATTTATTCTTTTTCATGATATTTACATCTCATGATACTACCAGTGAGCAACTACGACATCATTTTAAGAGCATGGATCATTTAGAAAATTTTCAAACAAATTTTAAATTGTCTTATTTCTGAATTTCTCCTGATGCCCTAGTGCTAATACGAATAGTTTAAAATAACTTCGACTATATTCGCTTGGTTTTGTCGTATGTGCACTCTCATTTTGTGAACTAAATATTAATTTTGTTTTAAGTGTTTAGTGTCATATTTAAGCTTTGTATATAGCTTTAAAAGTTCAATTTTCCTTCTAAAACTCTTTTGAATCCCTGTAGACCATGCCAATATTTTAAAATTTAAAAAGGGGAAGACGGGTTAATATGAGACAAATAATATTTATAAAATGTTTACTATCAATTTAAATAACTTAAAAGAAATATATCGTGTTAATTGTATTAAATGAACTCTTCTTTATTTTTAAGTGATTTTTATACTTAATTTTTGCAAAGGAAACTGCTTTTAGAAGTCGTACCTCTGTAGGGTTCCTTAAATGAGCTGTTTCAGGTGGCGAAACTACTTCCAGATAACTTTTTTTCTATCGGTGCTCCAATTGGTCCAATGTTAACACGTGACATGTAATTACCAATCGAAACTCGATAAATAATTTATTTTCATTAATCCATTGACGCCGCGACTATTGGCAAGGAAATGTGCCACGCAAAACACATATTTTTGATTAGGTTTATATACGACCTTAGTCCTGAAGAATTCAAGTAATACAATAAATTACATGAAAAATAATTTGTAAAACTTATAGATGAAGTTTAAGTCAGAAATGAATGTTTTAATGGTATTCACAAAGTCGTAGTTAATGAGTTAATATTTCTGTTGCCACTCAAGACCTGAAACATGCCCATTTTATTTCGCATTTCGCCAAAACAAAAAAAATAGAATTGATCAAACATACCTGGTGGTTACTAGACTTCGTGCTAGCGGATCCACTCTGCAACGTTAACAGCATAATACTTGAAAGATTTAACATGCACCTTTCTCATATACACGGCTCATATACATGAAAACAACATGATAGTATATGAGAAGATTCAGGAAGTAAACAACGCAGTTTATTTACACAAATAGTTTAGTAGTAAGTAATTTATTTATTAGTAGTAATTTGTACTCATAAACTATTTGCCCCAATAATCTACATTGTTTACTACATGAATCTTTTCAGATATCAGGCGCTAAATTGAAGATATACTGTGAACATTGTAGTTAGAAAAACGCAACAAACATGGACGCCTGGGGGAAACGACTAAGTAGACTCATATAATATTCCAAAATAATATTTAATATCATGAACATTTTAATTTTATATCATTACCATTGCATAGCTATAATTTTTTTTATACCACAGCATGAAGCCAATAAATTAATCAGTATCTTCCCATGATAATTTTTCCCATGATAAGTTTTCATAGTTTCTAATTAATAATTACAAAACTAAAAAGGTAGAGTATTATTATTATATTAAATGCAATGTTTAATATTTTGTATGATTGTAATGTATAATTTAATGCATACATAATATATAATACATTAAAAAAATTCACTTAGTAAGCAATATTTATATTTATGTGGTTTACTCATACAAAGAGGAAATAAAAATTATTATTTTTCACATTTGTTTCAATTACATATTTCTATAAGAATTTTTAAATAAAATTATATATCATACAGAGATCAAGTTTTTTAGAATAAAAATAAATTCCACACAATCATTTCACACTAATAAAATTATATAAGCAGCAGTTATATCAGTTTCCGACCATTATTCTTCAAAAATTAAAACACTGAAACACATTAGCACTGAAACTTGCACAATTGATTCTGAGTTATATTTTTCAGGTTATTTACCTTTTTAGTTTTTTCCACTACGACATCGCATTCTGCGTGAACAACCTTCTACTAGATTAAACAATTTTTCTGCTGGTTGGTGAATTTCAATTTTTTCAAGTCACATTGTAATGGTAAAATATTTAGATAGATGACTGAAGATCTGTTAGCAT
Source organism: Oedothorax gibbosus (assembly GCA_019343175.1). NCBI lineage: Eukaryota > Metazoa > Arthropoda > Arachnida > Araneae > Linyphiidae > Oedothorax > Oedothorax gibbosus. The sequence goes on along the minus strand of CM033277.1, from coordinate 13,015,963 downwards.
TGGTACTTCTGATTCAAGGTTTGGTCACGAAAGTTCATCGAACATTTTAGAGAAAGGTCGTCCACTAAAGAAAGTTGGCTAATTATTTCTTTTACTTGGTTTCCACGTATGAAGGTTCAACATCAGTTCTGCGAAAACAACCTTATACTGGCTTTAACAATGACCTTGAGGTTGGTGAATTTTAAATTTTTAAGACACAGGTATTGATTAAAAATTTTGATAGATGACTGAAGATCCGTTAGCATTGGTTCTTCTGATTTGAGGTTCAGTTATGAATGTTCGGCGAGCATTTTGGAAAAGGGTCATCCACTAAAGTTGGTTATTTATTTCTTTGACTTAGTTTCCACATATGCTGGTTCAACTTCAGTAGTCTGATGGTAGAACTCCATTTTGCATTTAACGATTACACTTTCGGGAGGCATCTGAAGCGACGTTGAAGCGACAAAAGGAGTTGAACCATAGGTGTATTTATGATTTTTGAAAAAAGATGCTAATTCCATTCCTGTTGGAGTCGTGATGGATATGCCATGATAGATTTCTATTGAATCTCGAGATTGTAGGAAAAATGATAATTCAGCAGCCCGGTTATATATAGTTAAAGTTGCATAAAAAGATAAATTGCTTGCTGGGTGGAACTCAGGGCTCGTCACTATATACCCAGACTCCTTTGGAATGTTCTCTATTTCCCAAATGAAATCGAAAGTTTTTTTGGCAAAGGAAGTTTTAAAACGGCATTCACTATCACCTAAATTTAAGTCAGAAAAATTCGACATCATGTGCTCAATATACCGTAAGTCACGCTAACACTCAGTAGATTTCAAAAGGCAGTAAATAAAATGTTTTTGGTTACCAACCATTTTCAACATATCGAACGAGTAAAGTTCAGTATGATAAAATTGGTTTTTGTTGTACAGTCAAAGGTATTAATCTAAAAAGCGATAGATAAAAATTTCAAAAGATAACGATAAGTTTTGTTATATGCATACGTGTACTCTTAGAGAGTACAGAGTGTATTTCGTATACGTAAAACGAGTAATGTTAGGAGATAAGACGTACACGTGCAGTTTTAAAAAACAAAAAAGAAATTAAAAAAGCTAAAATAGCCTACTTTTCTGTTACTTAAATATTCACTGAAATTCTTATAGTATCCGTATATTCGCTCTGACTGTATACGTATATTTGTTCTGTTATATAAATGTTGCCTACGCTTAAATGATGGAGCTTTTTATTCTTAGATAAGCATTAAAATAAATTTTAAAAATGCACTACATCTAATGAATATCCGTTAACTGAAATTGAGGAACAATTTGTGCCGTCAAAGAGTTTCTAACAGTGAAGTTCTTTTTAATTAGTAAATTTAGTCTTAGCAAAAAAAAAGTTATGTATTGAAATTTAAAATAATGAAACAACCTTGAAAAAACCACCTTTTTTTAATCAAAATTTCAATAACCCACTTCTGTTTCATGTTCAGCAAAATGAAGCAGTCTTGTGTTGGTTTTTTTTTTGAGTGAATTAACGTCGCACTAGTGTTATATGTTTAACAACCATTTTTGTTTGTCATAGCAAAATAGTTAAATCAAGTTGACATATGTGACGGTGTTTTCTACACCTTGTTATACAGTTGAATGGACGATTTGATCAAGGCTGAACATTGTTTGTTCATGGAACACAAGACAATGTGTGACGCATTTGTGATGTCAACTTAGGCGTGGCCGTTGAAGTTTGAACGAATTATCTTGCTGTTCCGATCATCCATTGAATACTGAGTGTTATGTATTAAAATTGTTTGTTAGGGAATTTCTTTTTTAGTTTTACTATTCATACTCTCATTTCGTGAACTATAAATCTTTAAAAAAATCGAATTCGAAGTGTTTGGTGTTATATATTTAAGCTTTAGTTTTAAAAATTCGAATTCTCTCTTTAAAACTCTTTCTAATCCCTATAGACCACTCCAATATTTTTTAATTTAAAAAGGGGAAAACGGGGTAATTTGAGAAAAAAATATGGGTATACTATTAATTTAAATAACTTATAGGGAACTAGACTCAAAAATCTATTAAAAAACACATTTTAAGGTTTTTAGAATGAGGTAATATTTTAAATGTTGCCTTCAAAATTACATAATTTGGTCCGCAATATGTCAGCTAAAAGTACTTTAAATTAATTTTTATAAAAATAATTCCCACATAAAAGATTAAAGAAAATAATTCAATAATAAATCCGGTTTAGATATCATAGACTTTCGGCACTATCTCCCGAGGCTCTTTCTTGTAGTGACCGGAGAACTATCGTATATCTATCGTACTTCAATAAACAGATTTCCAGCTGAAGTAGCACCAGAAGTAGCAATTTCGAATTGGATCTTTAAAGATATTTGAAACTACGAACTTTTAAAATGTCAAAACTATTATACTCGCATCAGTTATTGAGAAATAAGCAACTAAAGTTTTATTTAATTATTGTAAACGTACAATATTAACCTTACATTTTAAAAATAAACCAAGAACGTTATTTACCGAAAAACACGAACTTTTAAAATGTCAAAACTATTATACTAGCATCAGTTATTGACAAAAGCAACTAAAGTTTTATTTAATTATTGTAAACGTACAATATTAACCTTACATTTTAAAAATAAACCAAGAACGTTATTTACCGAAAAACACGAACTTTTAAAATGTCAAAACTATCGTACAAGGCATCAGTAATTGACTAAAAGGCAAATAAAGTTTTAAATAATTGCATTGAAAACTTACATTCGATTTGAAAATCAAGCAAAAATATTATTAACCGGATTTAAAACGATCTCTCCTTTTAACTAATATGGATGAACATCCACGCCTGCGGTGTCGTCACAAATACGTTAAACGCTGTCCTATACACCACAAAGGAACCACCCTGCAGATAATTCGTTCAAACTATAACGACCACGCCTGGGTTGACATCACAGGTGCGACAAACATTGCCTTTTTTCCATAAACAAACAACGCTCAGCCACGTTTAAATCGCCCATTCAACTGTATTACAATGCGTATGTAGGAAACACCATCAGATACGTCAACTTTTTAACTATTCCGCTATGACAAACAAAACAGTTGATATACATATAACACTAGTGCGAAGTGAATTCAGACAAACCAAACTCTGACAAACTCCAGCACAACAAGACTTCTACATTTTTCTGAATGGGAAACAGTTTATTGAAATCTTGTCAAAAAAAGGCGGTTTTCAGCTCTATTTCATTATTATATTTGAATTATCGTCACACTAGAGCTACACGAGGGCTATTGGTGACGGGCGTCGTATTTTACATCCACAGTCAAGTGACGAGCCGACACCTGAGAGGCACCCAACGCAACCGTTAAGGGCGACATCGTACGCAGCGTTAGGACTTTGAAGGATATTTAACGTGCACTCCCGCCACACGGGGTATTATTCTCCGGACATTTTTGGCTGCACGGGCCGTTTATAGGTCGGCATTTATTTTGGCGATGCCCGGACCCGAACCTGGGACCTTCCGCATGCTGGGCGAATGCCTAACCGACTGGGCTTCCCATCCCCCCCTATTTCAAATTTCAATATATACTTTTTTTTGCGAAGACTCCATTTATTAATTAAAAAAATTAACGGTTGTTTTCCTTAGAATATGTAAAAACACAAGAAGTTCGAAAAGAATAGTAGTATAGTAGTAAAAGCGAGTACGGACGGCAGACAGACAGGTATCTTCAGCATGTTTTATAATCTGTCTCAAAAATTTAGACAGAAAATATTTTTACTCACAAATTTTACTGAAACGTTTGGCTGAGTGAGTTGTGGTAGTTATTATCAGGCAGGAGGTAAATTATTAAAAATATTACACCTTTTTATCGCTTGAATTGTATTACTTTTTTATGTGATAAATTTAAAACACGTTTTTCCGTTGAATTTAAAAGATTAAGTTACAGCTCCTGGTTCAATTTTATACCAAACAGCTAATAGAGCCATGTTAACTCTTTTGTTAGGAGGGTAGGTACATATATAATCCGGCTTGTGTGCTTGATCAGAGACCCGCTTATGAAGCCTTCCTCAAGTAAGACAGACACAAAAAGGCTTTTTTACTGTCACAGAGAAAGGAATATACACCCGGGCGAAGGCGGGAATCAAACCCGCACCCGTTACAGCGCGCAGAATGCTAGCGTAATGGTCCAAACCACTCGGCCATTCGGGCCTCAACTCTTTTGTTGCGAAATATTACTGCCCATTTTCTTCAACCTTACAGATTAACATATCTACTTGATCTCATTCGGGAACGAATGCCCACCCTTCCATCACCTTAAAGTTTTGCCGCGAATTTGTTGCTTTTGAGATATGTATGACGAAACGTGCAGTCTTTCCCTCCTTGATGTCACAAAATGGCAAAAAAGTTGTTCTGTTGTATACTTAAGTACAATGCAGTAGTCTCCACTACAAAAAAACACCAAAAAAGTATGTCCCTTCAACTTTTTCCACACCATTAAGAATGTTCTACTCTGATTCTAAAGTTTTTGAGGAATAAAAGACAGCATCTTTAACACCGGATTTTTCAATTTTCGGTTACACAGAACCATTTAGGTGACACTAAAAACCTGGCTATTTTTTCTGAAATAAAACCCCACCGGTTTCTAAGTAACCGGCTTTTCATATAAAAAAATCTTTCATTAAAGATTTTGTTTTAATACAGGTTATTTGCTCTTTAAACTGTAAAGGTACGTCTTATCTCCTAACATTTCCGCTTTCACTGATACGAAATACACTTTGTAATCTCTAAGAGAGTTTAGAAGTCCTTATACTATTTCCAAGTATGGTGATAACACGTATGCCTATAGCATAACTTATCTTTATCTTTTGACTTTCTTATATTTCGTTTTTTTTTTCGAGATTAAGACCCTTAACTATGCAACAAATATCAACTTTATCATAATAATCTTTACTCCTTCAATTATCTTTGTTAAAAATGCAATGTGTTGGTAAACAGAGACATTTTATTTCTTACAACATTTACCGAGTGTTAGAGTGACTTACGGTATTGGACATGATGTCGAATTTTTGGGAATAGAGAATGTTGTTTTGAAATTTACTTTAAACAGCAAACTTTCGATTTTAGTTGGAAAATAAAAAAACTATCCACAGTCTGAGTTTAAAGTGACGAGCCCTGAGTTCCACCCAGCAAATAATTTATCTTTTTAGAAAAGTTTTAGTTTTAGAAAAAAAACAATATTTGGAGTTGCTGAATTATCATTTTCCCTTCTATCAATAGATCCTGTAGAAATAAAACATTTATTATCCATTACGGATTTAGCAGGAAGAGAATTGTCAACTGATTATGGAGCTCATAAATACATCTATGGTTCAACTCCTTTTACATCGTCACTTGAGATGCCTCGAAGCAAGGAAGATGTTTTGATTTTTAAATGCAAAATGGATTTCTACCATCATTCTACTGATGTTTAACTTCGTCATCAACCCTCGTATTTTCCATCATCACAATGGGTCTTAAAAAATTCAAATTCACCAACCTGAAGATAAATTGTTAAATATAGTAGAAGGTTGATCCCACAGCAGTTATGCGATTTTGGAGTGGAAAAACCAAAAGGTAAACAACGTGAAAAAAATCGAACTCAGAATCATTTATACAAGCTATTTTGTTTATATGTTTTAACTTTTGAAGAATAATAATCGAGGACTAAACTAATCTAGTATTCAAATCACTTTTAGTGTAAAATGTTTGTGTGAAATTTACTTTTATTCTGGAAAACTTGATCTCTGTATGATATGTAATCTTATTATAAAACTGTTTCAGAAATATGTATTTAAAACAAATATAGAAAATATTAATATCCTATGTCCTCTTTGTGTGAATAAACCACATAAATATTAGTGTTGCTTATTCAGCGAATTAATAATGTATCATTAAATTTAATCTCAAATATCAATAAAATAGTAAAAACTACATTTAATAATAATAATAAACTATCATTTGAATTTTATTAATAATTATTGGAAAATCAATTATGAAAACTTGCAAGCAAAAAAATTCTTTTGAAGAGAAATTTTTAGTATTGGCTTCATGCATTGTTCTTGTCTGCCATGGTAATAAGATAAATTTAGTTTTTCAAGACTTAAATTTTAATATTGTAAGTTTACAATAATTATATCAAACTTTAGTATCTTATTTGTCAATAACTGATACACGTAAACTAGTTTTGGCATTTTAAAAGTTCTAGGTTTCAAATCTTTTGAAACATCCTATTCGAAAGTGCTACTTCTGATGCTACTTTAACTCGAAATCTGTTTATCGAAGTACGATAGATGTACGATAGTTCTCCGATCACGACCCAAAAGAGCCTCGGGAGAGTGCCGAAAATCCGATATCTGAACCGGATTTATTATTGAATTATTTTCTCCAATAGGGGTGAGATAATCAATTCAATTCAATTCAAATCTGAAACATTGTTGCTTTTTTGAAAGATAAAAATGATAAAAAATGTTTCGAGTAAACATAAAAATATATAGTTGAAGTTACTTTTAAAAGGTTTTTTATGAGTACTTAAAAAGCGATCACTTTAAATTTACTTTTTTTTATTTAACTTGTAGAACATTAAAAGAGGATGTATTTTTGTTTCAAGTGTGTAAAATATTTGCTAAAGATCGATTTAGATATAAAATATTCAGGATAATATAAGATTTTTAAAGATAATAATCAAACGAACACACAAATGAAAAATTTGTGTTCAAATTTTATAAAAAAAAATAATGTAATGCATTGAAAGGAAAAATAGATTCAACTTAAAATAGAAGTTTATTTCTATTTTTTTAGACAAGTTTAATGTTCATATTCAAAATGTGCAATATTTTAGAAAATTTACACACACTCAAAGCATGTGAATTAAAACAACTTCATATTTAAGCTAGAAATGTTCAAATAAATTTAATTTTCAAGAAAAATCCTAGTCACTGGTTTTCCTCCATTATGTATGTAGCCATAGGGCAGTTGATGATAATATAAGATAATCCATTTTTAATTTATTTCTGTAAAAACATTTTTTTAAATAAAAAAAATATTTAAAAACGAAATCACTTATTAGAAATAATGCAATTAAAATTCATGTGTTACACTTTCAATTTATATCAATTTGGTTTTATAGAATTTGCATTAACAAATTTATATTAAACTAATGAGTTGAATTGGTTTTTAGATTGAGAAACGCTCACAAACTTAAGAAATAATGCAATTATCAAATAATGCAATTATCAAAAATTAATAAAGTGGCAATAGTTCTACATTAATGAAAATAAGGTATCGATTGGTTAGTCAATGTCGTGGGAGATGCTTCAACACAAATGTCAAACACCAATCACAGCAACCACCAATAAAAACCAGAAATGAAAGTAGAAATGATATACGTCACGTGAAACAAGCCAATTGCTTATACCATAACAACTCACACCCATAATGTATATCGATACACGTTGAACTTATGAGAGATATTAAGGTAAATAAATCACCATTATGAAATGTAGTAAAAGTCATTATATTTGATTAACACATATTTCCATTTAATTTGAATAATTTTACTATGTTTATTAAATGGCAGTCACACACCATATGCAATCAAGTGGAGTTCGCGAAGTTCAATTTAATTTTCTGTAAATTAGTTGGGTGTTGATGAATTAGATTTGGTGTCTCCAAACTGCAATCAACAACCAGAATTAGAGTCACTGGATGATAGTACAAAGAGTAGTGACTTTTTCGGTAGTAAGAAAACCAGAATGTAATATAGAATAGAATTTGTAATAACTATGTATCTTAAATTAGCATAGTTTTCTCTGAAATCACAAAATGCTTATGTTTTTATCCATGACCAATTAATATTTCATAAAAAAAGGCGTGATAATTACCGACATATGGTTGTAAGCAGAACAATTGAAGAGCTTAGTGGAAGAACGTGCTAAGTGGCAAAAAGGTGAAAACGAGAAAATTAGCTTCAAATTTTTTAGTTTACACTCAGATCCGTTAAATACAGTGCTTACAAACGGTTAAAAATATACTTAATTAAAAGTTTGTGAAAAAGGGAAAACTGGTTATCTTTAGAAGAAGGAATAACATGTTCATTGGCACAAAAATCTCAATCTTTTCAAAAATGTCACTTAGCACGTTCTTCCACTAAGCTCTTCAATTGTATCTTAACAATTTATATTAAGCGTCATAATTTCAAAGTAAAAGTTGTAATTGGCTGTGTTAAAGCTCCTTACGGAATCTAGAAAAGAAAGACCGCCGGAAATGTTCATCCAACATAATTTCAAATCCTTCATTGGGCCAAGTATAAAGTGTAATAAATCTACCAACGATATATCCCAACGAATATGCCTCCATATTATTTTTAAGCATAATGTTTTTAAAAGCCTTGTCGATTTGTTTAAACACTGTTCGAAAAAACTTCGATTTCGTTTTTTAATAAACATTTTATGACGTTATTTTGATGATTGCTTACGGAATGATAGGGTTTCAAGCGAAACAAAAATAATAAACTAACTTTCTATCAGAGTTAATCAAACTCGAGCCAAATTTCATTAGGAAAAATCGAATACAAGTTTACACTAAAATATCATTAAATTACCCTAAAATATAGTAGTATTTAAACATTTTTAGGCCCCATTAGAAAAAATTGGACAACTATTTTATAAAGGGTATTGTTATTTAAATTTCAGATTAATAAACAATTTTTCCCAGTGCACTGCAAATTGCTCAATATTTTTTTGCCCATTAAAATCTCTCATTCACTTGCTTAGGTTTGCGTACATTTATTTAATTTAAAAGTCAATAATTTGGATTTGTGTTTTCTTCTGAAATATTTATGAAAAACTTTTGGCATATAGGTTTGGGAAAACATATTTTGTTTATATTTTAAAATTTATTTTATAAGTAGCGATGTTTATTTTTTATAACGATTCCAATAAAAGGAATCAGAAAGTCTATTAAATAACATATATATTTATAATGGTAGAGGATTTTTTTAAAATAAAATTTATATTAAAGTACCTTTTTTATAAATTCTTTAAATAAAAAAAAAGTTGTGCTAAGTGCCTAAACGGAAATAAAACAGTAATCTACAATCATTCCTTTAAAAACAGCGACCATTCTTTTAAACTAAATACTTTATTGAAAATAAATCCAAATAACCAACAACCATACAAATAGGTATTATAAAACATAAGGATATATGATATTACTCCATACACAACAACATAACATCTTATCCAAAACGGAACTATAATATATAATTCAAATTCCATTTGTGGGAGGCAATAAAAAAACATTATTTATTATTGCCCTATGATATTGCTCATGTATAACTTATATCAAAGATTGCATAGAAGAATTTACGGTATCTCTTACGCCCCCATTTGAAAAAGCAATCATTGATGTCACTTGAGAAGGGCTCATTGCTTAAGTGGCGCAAGTCAGACATTTTTCATAGCATAGACAATGCTACAATGTAAAAGAAATAATGATTTTACAGAAAAATACTGTTATTTTCTTTTAACAGTGTTTTCTGTAAAAATAAACTGTTTTAAGTAGTAACAGTATTTTTTCTGTTTTTAATCTGGTAAAGAGTATTGAACTGTAACCCCGAAGAGGCATTTCAACTGTTTGGGGAATCTCTACGTGAGGACTGCTGTTATTTTCTTTTAACAGTGTTTTCTGTAAAAATAAACTGTTTTAAGTAGTAACAGTATTTTTCTGTTTTTTTATATGGTAAAGAGTATTGAACTGTAACCCCGAAGAGGCATTTCAACTGTTTGGGGAATCTCTACGTGAGGACTACTGTTATTTTCTTTTAACAGTGTTTTCTGTAAAAATAAACTGTTAATATGTATTTAAAACAAATATAGAAAATATTAATATCCCATGTCCTCTTTGTGTGAATAAACCACATAAATATTAGTGTTGCTTATTCAGCGAATTAATAATGTATCATTAAATTTAATCTCAAATATCAATAAAATAGTAAAAACTACATTTAATAATAATAAACTATCATTTGAATTTTATCAATAATTATTGGAAAATAAATTATAAAAACTTGCACGCAAAAAAAACTCTTTTGAAGAAAAATTTTTAGTATTGGCTTCATGCATTGTTTTTGTCTGAAAGTATTTTACAGTATTTACAGTAAAAAAGTATTTTACAGTATTGAACAGTATTTTTTCTGTTTTTTTTTATATCTGGTAAAGAGTATTGAACTGTAAACCCCGAAGAGGCATTTCAACTGTTTGTGGAATCTCTACGTGAGGAACTAGCTTATTTGGAGTGACCGAGGGGGGGGGAAGGAGGTAAAGTTTCATTAATTCTTTATATTTTGTCTGTTAAAAAATTACAAATCATTCGTATAAAATAAACAGATTACCTATGTTAATTAAAAATAAATCTTACTCCCCCTAATGACTAAAATAAAACAAACTCAATTGCTATTACGTAATATCTTTAAATCAGTGATACTATTAGAAACATTTTCAAAAAAGTTCCGAATCAAAGTTATTTTTCTTCCTACCAACAAATTGAAGTTTTCTAATATTAAATACCACATTGATACTTTGAATAACTGGGACATTTGTAAAATTCCCTGTCAATGCATAATCGTACATAAGACAAACGAAGAGACCAATTTAACGAAGGGACCAAAACGAAGAGACTTAAAGAATATGAAAATTATATTTAGAAACGGGAATGTCAAAAATTTTGAGTCGCTACACATTCCTGCAGTTTAATCACCCGTTTCAATTTTGTCTTCCTTAAATTTTGATTAAACCTTCGAGCAAAGGGGAACTTTACGAAGCCTATCATAATTATAAAAACTGCAATACGCTACTTAATTCTTCTATGCTCGAATTCTCAATGGTTTGGAATATCATCTTAGCAACAAATTAATTTGTTTATATTTACCCTCCTTTCTCATTCACGCAATTCTCTCTCCACCCCACCCCCCCGACCACCTTAATTCGGATATCATATTTCCGTCTTTGCTCGGTTGCTTATGTTTACAGTCAGCTTTCCATATTATTCTAATAAATTAGGACATGGGTCCTTGTGAAAAATGTAAATTTTTACGTATTTAAATTTAAAATTTGGCGTTGGGCGTCACAATTTAGAAACACAATCAAGCGTACGCAGCGTTGGGACTTTGAAGTATGTTTAACGGGCATTTCCGCTACACGGGGTATTATTCGTCAGAAAGTTGACTGTAGTGGCCGTTTATAGGTTGGCAGTTATTTTGGCGATGCCCTAGTCTGGGACCTTCCGCATGCAGGGCGAATGCCTTAACAAACTTCCCCAGCCCCCTCGGAAATGAAGTGTTAATGGTATTCACTTACTTAATAGTCGTCGCTAATGAGTTAAATAAAATGCAAATCCTCTTAAACTGTGTGTAAACAAATGAAAATAAAAATATTGGACGGACTCAATTCATTTATGCATATATATTTTCCAATATATCGATTCCCATTCCGGCCGTTACAATCGCGACTCGTTCAGTCACATTTTATGTTAGCGGAGAACTTTTCCGAAGGGACAAAATCCATAAAAATCTCTCCTATTCCTAAGTGTAAGCAGGTGGACCGTAATGACTTTCGTGACCTGATATATACATAGGGCGAATCGACTTTACGTGCCCAGATCGTGCCTAATCGAAAAGGACAATGACGCTAAAGAATATATCGCGAAGTTTTTTTAGACGGTACTGAATATAAACTGGAGTCCGTCAAATAGCTCACAAAACAGTTTCTTCAACTTGGCAAAATGTTTAATCGGAACATTTTTCACGACATCATTTCGTCAAGAATGACGAAAATGTCATATTAGAGAAATTTTTTTCTGAGAGTGTATCTCATGGATATGCAGAAAAATCTCCCCTATTCCTAAAAGTAAGCAGGTGGACTGTAACGACTTTCGTGACCTGATACATAGCGCGAATCGACTTTACGTGCCCAGATTGTGCCTAATCGAAAAAGACAATGACGCGAAAGAATATATCGTGTTGTTTCTTTTAGATGGTATTGAATATGAAATAGAGGCCTCAAATATTGGATCTATAAACGTAGCAGAGTAGTGACAATCGAGCTCATTCTTCTGGTAAAAGTACGACGCCATTATCCAAGATAGATTTAAATGGGTATTAAATTACCTAAGCACGTGTCAGGAAATTATCTTTAGCTGGGCAAAAATTCGAATTGCCGTGACACTTCGATGTGTGTTAGCACAAGTTGATATTCACTGGCCCTAATATGGACGAAATAAACCTTGTGTTTTGATACTGGTTAAACCAGCAATTAAAAAACTAGGTTTTATTTGTAATGTTGAATTAATGGTATTATACTTAGCAACTTATTTTAATAAATTGACTGTCGCAATATAAAAAGGGCCCCAGAGAAAAAAAAATCCAGTCAAAATGTAAATATTTTTTTTTGTTTTTTTTTGGGGGGGGGGAGGGGCAATAAAAAATGTGTCTATATTTGAATAACATGTTATCTGTTAAAAAAAATAAAACAATTTCACAGAACGAATTTAAAGTTGTGTAAAAGGAATGGACATGTTTCAGTTGTTGAGTTGCAGCCAAAATGCTGAATGAAAATGAATTCTTTTTCTAGCCTCGATTGGTGAATCAATGCCATGTAGGAACAGAGCACCAATTGGAGCACCGAACAAAAGAATGCAAGAACGAAACAAGCCCATCCCTTTTAAATGCAATACAAAAGACACTTTGACACATTACCTTTATACGCCATGACCCCAAACATAACATTGTCACAGACTCATAGCCATTTGTCCACAGCCAGTCGTCTGGGAGAAACAATCCGAAATGTCGCCACTTTGTCGTTTCCAGGAATCTACCCCATTTCCGGGGTATCTCGTGCGTTTTCTAGGCAGTCACATTTCCCGGGGAAAACGGGAAAGAAAAAAATAACTGGCGAAATGCACGAGGAAAAACGGAAGCCCTTGAATCAGTCCCCAACCCCGCCTCGAAGGAAATAATCAGGTTATCTATCGAGAGTAGTTAGTATCTAATATTGATTTTTGTTGTTGCTAAAGTCGTCGGTTAAGGGGGAATGGGCGCGCTGGGCCGGGGGTCTCCAAAGCATCAGTGTTAATGTTATGGAGAAACAAATATTTTCTCTTCCACATTTCTCCGGCTGTATTGCATATTTTTACAAGTGGATTTTTTTATGTGATAAACGTGGCTGACTTACAGGTCCCGACCCCCCCACTTTTCGAAATGGGTTCAAATATATTTTTTAATTTTCAATAAATAATTTTACACAACATATTCGAAGCGATTTCAAAAAGTGGGAAGATAGAGACCAGTAAGTTATCTACATTTATTATTTAAAAAAAAAACCGTTTGTAAAAATATTCAATACAGCCGGAGAAATGTGGCAGAGAAAATAGTTTTATCGCCATTGAATTAACACTGAGGCACTTTAGTTTGGAGACCCGCGGTCCAGCGCCCCTTAACAACATATTGTACTGTGTATAGGGAATAACGAAACCGATAGTTTTGTACATTTTTTTAAAATTTCAATTACTTAATGGGAAATATACGGTAATGAAAGTTTTGCATTAGGGGGGGGGGGGGGGGATCCAAAATAAAGAAATTTTTCAACACTTTTTGGAGGATGCTGTTTTTAAAAAAGTTTTTTGAACAAGAGGTAGTTGCCATAGAACTTTTTTGGTGTCAAATGTATTGCAGAAAAACAAAAAAAAAAGGAATCAGAATTCAAGTTTGGTAAACGAGTTTCCAGTACCTGTTCGACGGCATAAGGTTTTGAGAAAATAGAGCATGTGCAGAGGGGAGATGCCTCAGAACATTTGAGGTTTTAAAGTAATTACGATTAAAATTACCTCAAAGGGAATATAATTACCTTTTAATGTATTGATATATTGAGTGGTAATTGAAAGTATTGTTGAGTTACACCCTCCCTTATCCTTAGTTTTGAAAGTTCTTTAATTTTATTTTGATAAAAAATTTTATAGTTTACTTTTGACCTAGGAATCTAAATTCTAAAGCTATTGCAGCTTATTGGTAAAATTTATTCCTAGGTATTATCTATTTATGTAAAATTTAACGACCATTCGGCTACCAAGCATTACTAAAGAATGCTTGAATTCATTTCGTAATAATTTATTTTGAAAAATTATAGTAGTACTTAGACGGAAAATTTCAATTCAAACAATCCATGCAGAATTTTAATGTCAGTTTTTTTTTAATTTCAGTTTTATTTTTATAATTAAAAAAACAAAAAAAAATTAGTCAAAAGAACGAAACTTGCTTTTGGCATCCTAATTGCTTTTTTAAACTAAAATAGCATTATTTTACAACTATGATTCAATTAGTTTAACTTAGATTAAGTGGAAAAATAACAGAATCGTTGCTTACGGTAAATAATTTATTGCATAATATTTGAGCATTATTGTTTTATCCCGTGTGAAGAACGTTTTTTAGTTTGCTAGTAAGTCTATAAGCATCCTTTTTTCCCCATTGACAACAGAAAAATAAAATTTCCTTATTTCTTTCTCATCGTACAACAGTCAGTTACGAGAGAAAAAAAAGCACAGGGAACAAGAATCATTAGGAATTAACAGGGGAAAGTAGACCAAAACAAGTGTAGCTGATGTTATTTGTGCTGTTACTGGGGAAGGAATGGGAAGCTTCAGTGTGTCAATTGATAGAAAACAAAAGAAAAGCTGGTACATCGTAAGAGAAGAAAGCGAATAAACATGAGTCATTCAATATAAACTTGTACTAATACTTACGACAACTAGTAGTTTTAGTGACTTGGCGAAAGCTTTCTGTCTCCGCCCAATGTAATTGTATGTGTAGTGTTGTTGAAGGTATTACAGCAACCCGTGTACACCTAAAGGTACCTTAAGGGGGAATGGGCGCGCTGGACCGGGGGTCTCAAAAGCAAAGTGCATTAGTGTTAATTCTATGGCGAAAAAATATTTTCTCTGCCACATTTCTCCGGCTCTATTGAATATTTTTACAAGCGGATTTTTTATGTGATAAATGTAGCTGACTTACAGGTCCCGACCTTCCCACTTTTTGAAATTGGTTCGAATTTTTTTTTTTTAATTTTCAATAAATAATTTTACACAAAATATTCGAAGTAATTTCAAAAAGTTCGAAGATAGAGACCTGTAAGTTATCTACATTTATTATTTAAAAAAAGAAACGTTTGTAAAAATATTCAATACAGCCGGAGAAATGGGGCAGAGAAAATAGTTTTTTCCCCATTGGATTAACACTGAGGCCCTTGAGTTTGGAGACCCGTGGTCCAGCGCGCCCATTCCCCCTTAAGGGTGAAGACTAATTTGCTTTGGCTTATGTAATAAGATTTTGTTTTATTATCTAGATGGGTGGTAGTCACGCATAATATTTCCGTTATATTAAAATTGCTTCTGTAAAACCTGTTTTTCTACGCATGGGCAATAAGCGCAGTGAATTTGTAAGCCAGAGATGATACGATAAATTGGGTTATTTGCGTAGATTCATATTTTTTTTAAACTCATATTAAGGAACATAATAATGTTTTCTTCTTTTTGAATTACAATATAAAAATAGTATAATTTATTTTCTACGCTAGGCTTAAAAACTATGTTTAAGGAAAGAAATCTGCGTAAAAATGACTTTTTTTAAAAAACTATATCTAGGACAAAAACATTTATTTTATTTTAACATTAAAGTAGGAACAGTCTGTATACTTCACTGCAAAAAAAATATTTAAAAATTATATGCGTTTGCTGTAAACCTTGACATCAGTAACTCGGTTCTTAAAATGTATTTGTTAATGTTCTAGTATCTCTCATTAATGGGTAGCAATTCCATTTTCGTCATCTTACCGAGTTCGCCATCTTATCCTATATTGCTTTATACTACTGAATATGATAAATATAATTGTATTGAAAATTGATAAGGAATGATGGATATTAACTGGTTAATAATGAAGAGACATTGTTAATATGATTTATTGCAACTATTGGTTTATAATATATATTATTTGCATATTATTCATATTTTTATTGCGCAGAAACAAAACTTTGATTGGTTTAAAGGCAATTTAAAAAATCCCTTTGTATGTTCTATATAATTTATGATAGAAAAACAAAACTTTTATTCCTTTAGAGAAAAATAACTTTTTTTAAGTTAATATTTTTGTAGCATGTATTTTAATGAGTTTGAATATTTTCAATTTAATTTCTCGGTTATTTTTCCAAGTAAAAAGCTTTTAAATCGCAATTTGTTTCAAAATTTGTCTTTTTTTACGCAAATGAAGTAAACTCCCAAAGAAAAACTCTTACTATTTTGATTTGGAATTCTAAAATAAATTCGAAAGCCTGAAATGGTTTTCGAAATATGAGATTGTTTATTTCTCTTAAATAAAGTTAAATTAAATTTGTATGAATAGAAAATCAGATGGGAGATGATTTTTATCCATTAATTAAAAATATTGATTTTATTATATAAGTTTTGAAACGTTAATAAATAATATGCTGTGAGCAAGTATAAGGTAATATTTATGAAGACATTCGTATATATGTCTCCTAGTCAAGTGTTCATCGTCTTCTAATTAGGTGTTCACCGTGTATACTTTACTGGTGCAAGTTAAATATGTTCATTATCTAAAGTGATGACGCCTATGTAGTTTATGTTGTGTCGCACCTGACGAAGATGATGACCCATTAATTGAAAAACCTTTACATGTGCATACTGCATGACATATTATAACTTAACCCCCTCAAAATCTTATATTTTGTACCTTAATTAAACTTAATAACTTAAATTATCTTTTTCATACATCCTTAATATCACTTAGTACTTTAACATCCCAACAGAAACTGTTTAGTCATCACATTTTTGAAGTTGATCTTTCAAACTTTCTCATGACTCTGATTGGTCAGTGGCGCGGGGCTCGAGATTTTTCACCATTTTTGTGAGCATTCGATCACACTCTCTCGTCGACTGCAGACGTCAAATCAACCTTCTCCTGATGAATAACTCTTAAATAAAAGATCTTTAATTTCTCTGAAGTTTCCCTGTCGACTTATTTTACATGTATATAAGAATTGTTCAAGATTCTGTAATTCAGAATACAAAAATATGCATTTTTAATCATCATCACTTAATGATTATAAAATTATTTGTTTCTGCTCAAAAATGGCGAAATAACATAGTCCTCTTTTTATTGCTTCACTTTGCTCTTACACTTCTTTAGTTATAAATTATATTTATTAATAAGTTTAATTTTGATTAAAAACGTGTTTGGGAGACTCCTAATCACTCACATTACATTTAAATTATTTTTCAAATTAAATTTGAGCCTGAAGGAAATGTCTAACAATTCTAATTAAATTTTTTCCAAACACAAAAAAATCCACCAAAAAAATTTCCATTTAAAAAAAAATAAATTAAATGCATTTCTTACCGGGAAGTACAAGTTACAAAAGAAAAAAATGAATCAAATCACAACTTTCTTCGTTATTAGTGAAAACATATTAAAATAAACTTTTTTCTGCTTTATTGAAATACCAAAAGTATGCAGTGAAAAAAGTCCAATTTTAAATTTAATTATATATTTTTTTGTCGTCGGGTATACACAGACAGTTCCCGTTAAATGTCAAAAGAAAATAAATATTTTGTTCCCATATTAGTGAAAAGAAAATCGTTCGACGAAAAAACACACATACTTTCTTTCTTTAATACCTTGTTTGAATACCTTACGTAGAAATACGAATTTTGCAGAATCTACTGTGATGCGAAGAAAAACAAATGTTACGGTCTTAAATATAAGGTTAAAAGAAATTGGAATCGACGAAATAAATATACTTTTTTTTTGTTTAGTCGCCCCTTGTTCGCAACTTCACTGCGCTTATTGTCCATGAGTAGAAAAACTGGTTTTACAGAATCAACTTTAATTTAAAGAAAAAACTATACATAATGGTCTCATTGTTTGTGATGCATTTTTTACTTATAATGAAATATGTCTTATGCTGAATGCCGGGTATTTATAAAACCAAATGCATGTGAGTATGCAAGTATATATTTTTTTACCAAATTTTGTACATCCGAATGCATATTTTTTTATCCATAAAGTGATATCTAGTAAAAATTAATAACAAATATTAAAAATCTATTTTAAAAAATATATATTTGAGTATAAGGCTTGATAGGAGAACGCTTTTAATAAACTAATAAATTTTTTATAAAATCGTGAATATATATATTTTTTATTTTCTCATAACTCCTAGTAAGCTTAATAAATATTTTTTATGTTAAAGGCTAAAGAGTAGTTATATATTAATTTACCCACATTTTTCTATTTGTTTGAAGATTTTTAAAAAGTAAAACGCAATTGGAATAATTAATAATTAAATTGTACAATTAGAAATTTCCTACAATTGAATGAAAGATAACTGCGATAAAAAGTTAAAATGGTTAGAAATAAAGCTTTTCACATAAATTATGTGGCATATTTCTTTGCTTTTATTCATTTAATCCAGAAAAAAATCTTTGAAGCAGTATTTAAAAAAATGGTATTTCTACCCCTTTGTGAAATGTTATTTTAAGAATTAAACTAATTAATTTATTTATTACACTTTTGTTGGTTGTTTCTGTAAAGCACATATTTTCGATATGATGTAAGATAAATACCTGAACACAATTTTTAATTTATAAAAGAATGTCTAGTATATTTTACTATATCCTACACTAATAATCCAAAATAAATCCACAATTTACAATAATAATATTCGTTTCAACCTATAAAATAATCGAGATAATAAAATTATTTTTTACAAAAAAATGTCTACATCCCTCAAACCCTCAAACACGATACACACAATAAATTAAAATCAACAAGTGAACATCGACAAATCAATAAAACTACAAAAAACTCTCTCAACTTCACATAAAACCTAACTCCATGACATATCAATAAACATTAATCAATTAAAATAAAATCATTATTAAAAATGTATAAATCTTTAAGAGTCTACAGAGAAAAACCTTTCCATGAACTCAACATGAACTATTTTCAACTTAACTAATATTTCGAACATGTATGAAATTTGCAATTTATTTAAGCTTTAAATTCAAAGTATTGATGAGTATTTTAATACCAATTACAACAAAAACATAATATCAAAAATATAATTTTTATAATACTGGGTTAGATATTTTAATTTAAATCTCACGCAGTAAAACAACAATAAGTTAAAGTCAGTCCATTAACTTGACCCTTTTAACTTAAAAAATAACCTTTCACGAACTGATCAACATAGTATTCAATCTTTTATCAACACAACAATTCATGAACATGAATAAAAACATTGAAACAAAATCATCCTTACAAACAAAATCCAAATCCCAGAAGTTTAAATAATATCCTTTCATCACCAATCACAATCAATAAAACGCTTTAAAAAATCTTTCACAAACTCAACACCAATTCAAACCCAATCCACAATCTTTTATCAACACAAAAAAATTATCAACAAAAATAAAAACAATGAAACAAAACAATCGTCACAAACAAAATCCATGTCCCAGAAGTTTAAATAATAACATCATATCACAATCACCACCAATAAAACTCTTTAAAAAAATCTTTCACAAACTCAACACCAATTCAAACCCAATCCACAATCTTTTATCAACAAAAATAAAAACAATGAAACAACACAATCTTCACAAACAAAATCCAAATCCCACTCACCTCAAAATCCACCTTTAAAAACTCTCTAATGCCACTAACTCATGCAACGTTCAAATCTAGTCCACAATCTAGCCTCGGACTCCGGCGTGTCAAGGAATTTAGCCTCGGACCCCGGCGTGTTAGGCGTCTGGACAGAGCACGAACTTTTATGTCCGTCTGGGATCGCTTCCCATCACTTTCTCGGAACATTTGGAAGGGGCTTGGAAGGTGGGTCTGTCTAGCGCGTGCGCGGGAATGTGAGGTGTGCTCTGGGAGTTTGTTCTTTTTTTTTTTGTTCTTTACACCCACCCCTTGAGATTCGGTTCGACATCACTTTGATTTGGTGACTTTTTTTACTTTTGATTACTCGATATGAAATGTAATGGAAGCATTGTGATGGGGTCGGATATCGGAAATGGGGATTTTATTTTCTTCGCGTTTTGGAGGATGCTGATTTTAAACAAGTGGTATTCAAACATTGCTCGATGAGTTCTTAGTACCAGTTGGACGTCATAATTAGGATTTCGGAAAAATTGCTTATACGCAAGTGGTAGAAATCACTTCGATTTGGTGATTGTTACTTTTACGTTCAATTACATGCGCAAGTGGTAGCTGCTATAGAACGTCTTTGGTTTTAAAGGCATTGTTGAAAACGATAAAAAGTCCTGGAGCGAGAATGTGAGATGTGCTGGGGAGTTTGTTATTTTATATATTCTGTACACCCACCTCTGGGGATTTGGTTCGACATCACGTTGATTTGGGGATTTGTTTTCTTTTAGAATCACTAAATATTGGCTCTACTTTAGTACAGATGATGACAGTTTTGGCGTTCATCAAGCCGTGTTCACCAGGATAATTGGAGAGCTTAGGGGGAAAACGTGCAAAGGGACAAAAAGGTAAAAACAAAAATATGAGCTTTAAGGTTTTTAGTTTGCACTCACATCTGTTAAAAACGGTACTTGCGAACCGTAAAAATGTTCTGAACTTGAAGTATATGAAAAAGCTAAAACTTGTTATCGTTAAAGAAGTTAGCAATATGTTCGTAAACACAAATATCTTAATTTTTTTTCAGAAATGTCACTTAGTAACAGGCATTTAGTCACACGCTCTTCCACTAAGCTCTTCGTAGAATAGAGAGTAGAAAGTAGAATTTTCAAACTTTCTAAAATTACCTATACAGAAGCAGATGATTTATTAATTGCATTTAGAAATGACGTGCCAAAAGGGTTAAGCAGATTTTGGAGATTTTTCAGTGGTTAATTTATCGAACATTTTGGACTAAAGAAAAGTTAAAATTGGCTATTAATCACAAAAACTGATAGGGATCGTTTTTTATTCATAGCAAACCAAAAATGTGTATTTTTATTCAGAGCAAACCAAAAATGTGTATTTTTAACACTCAAAATTCACTAAATTTACTTGACCTTCAGCAGATATTAAATGCTATTTATTTTATTTAAAGTTACTTGCAAAGCATACTTCTAAATACATAATTGTTTGAAAAATATGTTTATATAAAGAACATATGCATAGAATTTTTTTCATGAGTGAAAACGCTATTTCGATTTTGAATTGCATAAAGAAATTTTTATAGTAAATAATTGTTTTACGAAACGTGAAAGTGTTTATTTTTTGTGGAATGTGAAGTGAGTGTGACTTATTTTAATTCGTTACGTCCACCCCAATTTGATTTGGTTCGATATCACTTTAGTTTGACGTTCGTTTTTTTCTCTTAGAGTCACTACATATTTACTCTTCTTAAATATACATGACATCTTTAGCATTCATCAAGTTATGTTCACAAAGATCATTATTTTGGTAATCGTTAGATTTACTGGATAGGTTTTGAACTGGCACCAAATTGCCTCGGGCAGTGAAAAGAAACAACTATATAATTACTGATTCTGTGCGCTCTAGTACAATTCAATATGAAAAGTGTAAATGTAAAACTCACGTTATCCAAAGTATGGCAGAGATACAGGGCTCCGTTCATTAGCTACTTTAGACAACGGGAAATTCACAATTAGACGAAGTCGGCAATGAAACGGCAGGATCCTATGTCTTAGTCATACTTTGGAGAATGTTAGTTTTGAAAATACGCGTTTCATAAACAGTTCCTCTAATTATTATAAACTAGTAACGTTATAAAAGCTGTTGAATATTAAGTGTAGGGGCAATTCAAGGAACTGAACAGTTATGACGTTTTAAATGAGCTGTGTCTCTCAACAAAATTAATTCTCTACAGAAGGAAGCATCATCTAAATTCCAAGAAGTTTCTTATTATCAATGTTTTATTCGCATGTAAATCCATCAAACATTTTTATACTTGGGGGAGACCGGGGCTAGTTTTCCCATGTGGTAAAATTTCCACCAGGTCTTATAAAAGAAATGAGCCGTTAGGAGACGCCAAATGGATGCTTGGTTTATGAAACAACCCGTTTTATGTCACCCAGAAGAATTTTTGCTCAGTTGCTGTTGTATTATTTTCGTTAGAGGTGTTTTTTTTTTTGTTTTTTCAACATTGAGTGAATTTTCATGCTTATAATCAAACCTAAATCTAACGTACTTTTATTAAACTTAAAGTTTTATCGTATACTAAAAGGGGTGGCTCTTCTCTCTACGTAACTATACATTCGTTTTCAAAATAATTTAAAACTATACTCGTCAAGGTACTATTGAAGTCAAAATATGATGGCGGGCGTGTTTTCCAAAATTTCACGGGGCAAGATTTCCAACAATGATTTGTAGAAAGCGTGCTCCAACTTTTATAAATTAAGCTAAATATTCCCAAAACCAAATTATTTTTACCGTCTGAACAAGTAACGAAAAAAAAGTTTTGCTCTAGATTCAAAATTGTCTGCAAAGTAATGAAAAGGAAGCTGAAAGAACTCGAACTGTTCTGAAACAATAAATGTCACTCTAAAAACTACCATCAATGGATGTAGTAGCTGAAAAGCATCAAGAAACTTAAATATTCCCCACATATCGTGAATAATTACACTGTAAAGTAGGAATGTGTCATATTTCACCCAAAGTTTTGAGTCAATATTGGTTTGTTCAAAAAAAAAGGAGGGGGGGGGGGGGGTTAGCAATCACACCAAACTTTAGCCAATCAATTTTTTGTAATCTTTAATAATACTTATATAACCTCTATAAAAGAGCACCACAGTATAGTTACACAAAGGGGGAAGTTTTATGTAAGTCAAAGATATCCAGATGATAATGACCTTTAATGAAATAAATTAAAATAGTGAGGTATAATAAACTGGCTTTTTTTTTAAAAAAATACCTATATTCGTTTATACTCTTTTGAGCTATTTTAGTTTACAATAAATCTGCGTAAAAAATTTAAAAATGTTTTTCAAATGTTTTAAATGTTTTTAAAAAATAGTTGGCAAATTTGCTCCATCACTTTTTGGCAGTCTGGGAAAATATACCCCGCATACGGGGCACATTTTCCAACTCAACATGCTTGCATTTATCCACTTGCTGCCAAAAAGTATTTTTTATTTTTTGGAAAAGTAGTAATGCTAATTAGTAGATAAGCATGTGAGGAAGACAATGACATCTTGTTTACTTCAAAATAACTAAAAGTAAAAAATATACAATCAAAAAGAAGAAAACATGGGAAACTAGCCCCGGTCTCCACTATATCAAACGGACTACTGGACACAAAAGAAATTCATAGTTGTATTTCTATTTTATTTAATAAACTTACTTTGTTATAAAAAATCCAATTAAATTAATTAGTTTTATTTAAGAGCACAAAAAATATTTTTACTCCATTGCACACAACATTTAGTTTAGTGAATCTGTTCGACATTTTAACTAATACTGCGCTTTGACTATCCAGTTTAATTCTAGGAAAGAAAGCCATAGATTTCGTTTTATTTGAGGAAACGTGCCTTTATTTGAAACGTGCTCTTTTAGTGAAAATGTTATTCTGCTTCGGGCACGGAATTTCTGGTTACCGATCATTCACAATGTTATCGATATAGTTTACGGTCAACTTCACGAAATCTCTTTCAGAATCGGAATTTGGTTTTTAACATGCAATTGAAAAGCTTAGGGTACACTCTTAAAACAAACGGGCGGTTGTAACTCAGTCTGGGTTAATTTCCACTCCTTTCCGTGGCAAAAATGCACTTCCCCTATAGGAGTGGATTTCACTCTTTTTGAGGCGTGGGTAAAAGAAATAAAAGAAAACAATCTATGTCCTACACTCTTAAAACGAGCGGTTTTAACTCAGTCTGAGTTAATTTCCACTCCTTTACGGTGCCGAAAATGCACTTCCCCTATAGGAGTGGATTTCACTCTTTTGTTTTAAGAGTGTAAGAAGTTACGAAAATGGGAAAACGAGAAAATGAACTTTAAAGTGTTTAGTATGCACTCATATCTGTTGAAAAACGGTATTTGCACACTGTAATAATATACAAAACTTAAATTACATGAATAGGGAGAAACTTGTTATCATTAAAGAAGTTAGTAATGTGTTAGTTGACAAAAAAATATCAATTTTCCAAAAATGACGCTTAGTACGTTCTTATACTTAGCTCTTCAGTTGGAAATTGTTATTTTACTAGAAACTATGTAGGTTAGTGTACGATGACGAAATTGAAATGTTTTCTAACTATTCTGAGATAGTAGAAAATTATCAATTATTTTTTAGACGGTTAGGTTGAAATATTGTCGCACGAGGCAACACGAGGTGCTATTGGTGAAGAACATCAAATTTTAAAACTCTGCTTCATGACTTTGAAGCATGTTTAACGTGCACATCTTCTACACAAGGTATTTTTCTTCGGAAATTGTTCTTGGCTGCATGGGCATTTTATAGGTCGGCAGTTATTTTGGCGATGCCCAGACACGAACCTGGGACCTTTCGCATGTAAGGCGAGCGCCTATACCGAAATTATTATAGAAGCACTAAATACATATTATATAATTCTTTTTTTCAAGTAAAGAATTTACATTGTTTACTTTACTTCAATTACAGTTTCAAAACTCGTAAAAATTGGCATGTTTTATGAGTGTCATCAGTTGCAACGAAATGGTTGATACTTTTTGGTTCTTCTGGAATTAAATTTGTTTTGAACAATACAATATTACTTACCTTGATAAAACAAATGTTATGTACAAACTTATCTTGAACTGAAGCTTTTGTCTGTACGTGAATCACGTAAATTGCTGTCCAACAATTTCGATTAAGTTGTCCTCATAAGAGCAAATATCATCTAAACCAACGTTTTCCAACAACATTTGACGTTTTGGTAATGCTTGAAATTCAAATGAAATAAATCCGATAACGTTTAATAAATAGAAGGAATAAAAACAAGTGGCAGGGCAAAACTCTAAAATAAATGACTCAGACGACAAAAAACCGCACAATGATAAAGTAAAACCAAAATAACCAATGAAATCACAGAAAAGGCAAAACAAAAATGGAAACAGGAGACTAACATCATCTGAAACCACCTCATTCCTTATTTTTAAGTAAGGAATTTACATTGTCAACTTTGTTTCAACTACAGTTTCACAACTCTTACAAGTTATCTTTAAGCCCTTTTACTTAAATCTCATGTTAGGAGGTTTAAATTTATCTAACATAGATTTTGGTCCATTAAAAGACAGCTCTGTTTGAAAAGCTTTTCCAAATGTATTTTCCTTAGCAAAGATCTAAGTCTTTAAGAAAACATCGGATTCAGAATTTTGATAACCTTTGTCTAATGGCTACATCATTGTTTTGAAATCTACTTAAGCATGAATACAAAAGCTTTAAATAAAACTTTTTATTTAATGATAAAAATTTCTAATGGTCCTATATTAAATATCTTGCTTAGAAATATCAATTACATTTACGGACTCACATTTGCAATTCGTTGAAAATTGATCTTAAAAATGAACACACTATGCATTAAGATAAATACATTTTGATTTGAAAGAGATTGAAAACTAATATTAAATTACTTTTTTTCAAGCTTTTAGTGCAAATTTATTTTCCTGCACAAATATAGTTTTCAGCGTAGGTAATCAAATTCAATTTTACTTTTCATTAAAAATAATACTAAGTTTTTTAAACTAATAACTGGGTGAATTTATATTATGCTAACTCATTATGTTTAATTTCATTTGTAGTTTAATAAAAAAAGATCAAATTGAAATGCTATTATTTATTCTTTAAATAATGTAAGATTATTTTTTATGGATTTTATATGTAAGCATTAAAATATTTATTTAGTTAAAAAAATCATTTTCTATGTAAACATTAAACTGTTTATTTTGTTAAAAAAAATTCAAATGCCCTTAACCAATGCAGGAAATATATGAATAGACCTA
The DNA here is from genome assembly GCA_019343175.1 of Oedothorax gibbosus. Lineage (NCBI taxonomy): Eukaryota > Metazoa > Arthropoda > Arachnida > Araneae > Linyphiidae > Oedothorax > Oedothorax gibbosus. Next base: position 12,989,863 of record CM033277.1, on the reverse strand, counting down.
CATTATTTATATGAATAAATAATTACACAATGGCTATTTTTTTACTTGCTTTTAATATACGCGAACAATTATAAAATTTTAAATAGAAAATTATTGTTATCTTTTAATAGAAACAACTTTTTTTGTTTTAATTTATCAGAAAAAATTACATCAAATTTCTAAAATTTGTGTTTAAATATTCTACGTAATATTTAATTATAAAATACTATTTCTATCAGTCAATAATAAGAGATTTAAATATTAACTTAACTTTAAAAAAGATTAATTAAATTGCAAATATCAGAACTAATTAAATAAGTAAGAACTAGTTAAGTGTAAAATTCAAATTATAATTTCTTTTCTTTAAACTTTTCTCCAATAAAAATGGAAATTGTGTATCTATTTTCTAATTTTTAACAGCTTCATTAGCATTATTATACGTATTGGACAAAAGGTTTATTTGAATAGTAATCTTTCACCAATTTAAAATGAATAGATTTATTTGTATTGTAGTATTTATATATTGTTCATTTCTGTCTTTATTAATAAGGATCGGAGTTCTTGATTGCATTTTATTTACTTCGGGAAGAATTGAAAGGTCCATTATGAATGATGTTACATAAAATAGACTAAAAAAGGAGATTTTCGTCAAATCTCCATAAGTTTACAACTGAGCTTGATTTAAATTTTTGTAATTTTTGAATGATATTATCAAATCAATCAATTCCTATTGAAATTGTTTCATGCACATAGCATAATAATTTTTATTAGGGGGAACCAGAGACACATGACCCAACTTGTAGTTTTTGGCTTGTAACTTAAAAAAAAACCCCTATTTATGGATTTGCAAATGCAGTCAATTTATACTTAATTAAGTATTGCATAATATATAGTAGTATTTTTCTGAAGTATTAACTGCAATATTAGTAAAATATAAATTATTTAAAACTTTAGTTTTGGGCCATGTATCCCAATGCATAGAGATACATGACCCATTCATTAGGGATACTTGACCCAACCCAAAAATTTGGCGGAAAGACTTAAAATGATCAAAATACTTTTACCTTATAACAAAACTAACATCATATTATAAAGTTTAAATAGATTTTATAGTTTTTTAAGACAAAATTATCACTTCCTATTTTTATCACATTAATTATGCTTATATTAACGAACTTATCAAATTTAACTTAAAATCTTATCTAAATACAAAACTGGGGATTCTTTTATTTTGCGGAGAAAACGCAGGTGGTTGAAGAATCTTCTATTTGATCAATATCAACTTGGGATGTATTATCCATTTCAGGCCATTTAAAATATTTTCCATCGATTCTTTCTGCATACTGAATTGTAAGCTCGATAAAAAAATTTCCCTTGTACTTTCCCAACAAACCTTGTACTCACAGAAGAACAAAGTCATTTAACTTTAGGACTCCCATGATTTTTACAAAAATTTTACTTGGTCTACTTTTGTGTTGTTTACTTGGTTCACGTATCCCTAATTGGTTTGGGTAAAGTAACCCTAGTTGCACTTTTTTGATTAACCCCAAAACAAAGAAATTTGTGAATAATTACATTAGCACTATTGCACTATTATGCACGTAATTGTAGCTAATAGCATGAACAAAACAAGTAACTAATTGAAAAAATCTTTCCTTAAACCAAAAAAAAGTAGTCCAAAAAATTTCACGGCACCAAAATTTACTTTCAGTGCATGAAAACGTATTTCTTCGTATAGATAAACGCGTACGCAATGATTTAGCTGGTTGTTTTCACCATGTGATCAGCTCAATGAAATGAAACAAGTAGGTTTGTAACAGAATCTGTCACTTAACTCGCTTCCACATATTTGTGTTTAACAGGAAAAAACGCGCCAAACACAACATTAATTCTATATTTAACATTTACAAGCTAAATTTGGCTAGTTTCGTTTATTTTATTTCGAAAATTCAATAATTATTACTTATCGTTTGCAAAAATTAATTTATATTTTAAAGAATAAATATGTCATATTCCTCGCTTTTAAATAGAATGAAAACATTTCATATCAACATACAAGGATTCCGTAGTGAAATATATTTGACGTCATTTCAAACTGATCGATGTCGCAAAAATAAATTTATTTTAATTTATTGTCTAAACGAACTAAAGTTTCTCGAGCGATTGTTGCGAATGGCAAATGTGATTTAATTCTAATAAAAACAGGGCCTTTAGCTATTTGTAATTCAAAGTTTTAAAAGCCAAAATTAACTATTTTCATTAATCTTCTTTCTCAGATTTAATAATTAGACTTTATCGTTTGCTAAATTTGTTTGAAGTTCGAAGAATAATGATGTAATCTTTTTTAATAAATATTTTTGTCGCCACAATTTCCCATTTACATTTCTTTCGAAAATTCACTTATTTATAGTTTGTTAAATTAATTTACAGTTCAAAAAATTTATAATTTGTACAATTGATGCTTTAAAAATAAAAGCGAAACTTAGCATATTTTTTGTATGCCAAGTTAGAATTCTCTATGCATCTTTCTACATACATATATATAGAACCATTAAAAGAACTCTATTGTGATAATACAACAATCCAAACCGAATTATATCACATAAATAAATATTTTTTCAAAAGTGTTTTTTTATTTTAACAAAAGTTTCTGGTACGTTTAACGAAATGGCAACAGTGAAAATATTGAATAAAAATGGAATTTGCATGTTATTTCAATGTAGATTAAATTTTTAGTTATTTAAATTTTAAATAAGCTTCTAGTTTAAATTTTTTAATGAAATTTGGCATGTAGCTTAATCTGATTTTTTGCTTCAAAATGACGTATCCCACTTGTCTGTGGGACTTGTGGATGACAACAGTGAAAATATGAATAAAAATAGAATTTGCATGTTATTTCAATGTAGATAAAAAAAAATTAGTTTTTTAAATTTTAAATAAACTTCTTTTTTAAATTTTTTAATGAAATTTGGAATGTAGCCTAATCTGATTTTTTGCTTTAAAATGACGTATCCCACTTGTCTGTGGGACTTGTGGTTCTTTCTGTGAAAGTGGGGGACAGACGGGACTGAACGATTATAAAACCTTCCACTTTTTACGTTATAAACGTAGTGTGGAAGCTAAAAAGTTATGGCATTTCCAACTCATAAAACATTTCCCATGCTGAGAAAAGGGCATTGGGTCATGTATCCTTATGAGTCAAATGTCCCTAGTTCCCCCTACAATACAAATAAAACAATTATTTCTTTATATTTTCAAATTGACCCTAGGTACGATACCGGTATTGTACCTTGGTACAGCAGTTTTACTAGCTATGGCCTTGACATTCGCTAAAATTTACTTTTACTCAGCAAAGAGTAAAATTCCGTTATAAATATGTGGTTTTTGTCAATCATGGTTATTTATTAACTCATAAGCAGTAAAATAGAAACGAACTATGTATATATTTTTTATAAATTACCCAAAATCAACATTTGATATATTACTATATATTGAGCTACATGTATTATTACTTTAAATCAACCAAGATATTATTTTAGGCAATTTGTGCATAAGTTTATTTATCATTTACTAAAGTGACCATCTTTTTAGAGATATATCATTTAAAATAAACATATACCAAAAGTTTCATTAAGATTAAAAGTTCAATCTGTACAAATGTTTTAATCCCAACAATACGAAAGAAGACTTATGGCAGACATGGACTCCTAAAAAATAATCTACACAAAAGAAAAGTAGTAAAATTTAAGCCTTAAAACAATACAAAATGGTATATTTCCTGATTTAGACAGTCAATAATTCCAGACGCGAATATTTATGGCCGTATACGTTTAAACTGCTAAAAACAAAAGTGGGTCAAGTCTGCAGAAATATATCCTTACAAGCTTTCTTCCTTCACTAAATTGCTTGAAAAAAAGAGTAAAGGGTAATTTTCCAATAGATTTTACCTCTTTTTTACAATTAAATATTCATTTATTTATACTGCTTACAAGATGCATATGGTAAGTCCGTGTATCTCTATTTTTCAGCTTCTTTCAAAAGTTACGACATCTATTTTCATTGCACTGCCTTTACTTTAACAACTATGTAAAATTGTATGTTGTCGAGAGACTTCAAAGTAACAGTGGCTATAAATCTGTATTACTTTGTGAAATGTTTTCCAAAGAAAGATAGAGAGAGAGAAGCAAGTGCTATAATTCGAATCCACTTTCAGATATCCTGTTTACTGCTTTTTTCCCTCGACCTGGATGTAATTGATGGAGCATAAAATAGTAAAGAAAAACCGTTGAGTGAGGCACGGCCGACTCAACTGATAAGCCAGAGAAGCTTCCTGCGACGTCACACTGTCTGTATGGTTTGGGTTGTCGGGTGTTTCGAAAGAGAGAAACGAATCCTGTTCGAAATTTGAAAAGTATAATCAGGCGTTAGAAAAAGTTTCGTAAATTGTCTTCGAAAAAGTGATGATCCAAACCCAGTGGATAGAGTGACGTCAAGAATAGCTTCTGTGGCCTTAAAGTTGAGTAGGAAATGGGTATATCTAAATAAATGTCTAAATTTGATGATAAAAGCTCATATTTATCGTAACATATCAATCTTTGGCGTGGGCACTCTATCACGATAAATTAGATTCAATCAATATCGACTTATACTAATGGCGAACACTTATCTTCCCCGAAGATTTATAGCTCACTGAACCAATAGAGATTCATCATGCGTTCACCAAAATAATGTTATTTATGAACAAAAGTCCGCAATTCTAAAAAGTTGTCCCATTTCTGTCTACGTTAGAAGAGTCATACATTGGTCAGAAATGAATATCTGAAATGGCGAAAAAAGTTCCTATTTATTGTGATTCATCTACCTTTTGCATAATATTACTTTCACGCTAAGCAAAAAATAATTTTAAAAATATTTTTAAAAGGTTATTATCAGTAGCATAGAGCCATAAACTCTCATTACATTCTTTAAAAAATAGGAACTATTAATATAATAATAAAAAGCAATAAACTTTTATATAAATAAAGATAGACTTTTTCTAAAATATTGTCAACTTTTATATAAATATACTAAGTGTCCCAGTGTCTTGTATTTTATATACTTCAAAAGATGTGCTAAATTCACGTGACTTGGAAGTAACATTGGATTTGATAGTCATGTTTGTGCCAATTTAGGTTTCCCAAAGTTCAGTTTGTCTTTTATCGGATGTCTTTGAATTCTTTAGAATTCGTAAGAGTAAGGAGAATGCAAAAGTAAATAAAAATTTATTGGAATATTTCAATGATACTCAGTACGTAAAAAAGTAGATATAACAATTTGGTAGAATGTAGTTACGGATCTATATTACTTTTCACAAAAATATGACGCAATCGGTAACAGGAAGATTGTAAGATTATGACTAAAAATAAACTAGCAATGTTCTACTGGAAATGATAGTTTATTTATGTTGAACTTGTTTTGAAATTTCTTACTATGCATTTTATGAAGAATAACCTATTTTAGTCAATAAAATTTTCTAAAAAAATTTGTCTACAACTTTTAAAAAATAAAAAATAAAAAAAGTAAATACATTATTGCAATACCTTTAATAAAGTTTAAATAAAATTTCTATATATTTGAGCCTACTTTTCTTTTTGTAATCTGAAATAAATAAAAACAAGTAGTTTGATAACAGAAACTGTGACTCAGAACAGCTTAAACACAAAATTGATGGGCCTGAAAATGTGACAAACGCAGCATTTAGTTCTGCATAAAACATTTAAATTTCAAAATTAAACAATCTATTTTTCTTCGAAAACTCATTAGTTAGTCAAAAAATAAGTAACGAGTTTCCAGGAACTAAGTAGTTTTATCTAATTATTCTTCGAATTTTAAATTAATTGAACAAACAATGAAAATATTAATTGATTTGCGATAGAAAATTAATGCAAATAGCAATTTGTAGCTTCTAAAATGACGTGTTTAACGATTTCTTACTAAGGTGTATAGCTCTATTGTGGAAAATGTTGTAAGTGACAGTTATTGTTACCAACCTACTTGTTTTTTATAAGAATTTCAATAACTAATAAAATAACAGGAAAAAAGTTGTTCCTTCATAACTTTTCTATGCTTGTTCGTGTGTATAAAACTTAAATCTGAAAACTATACAAAGGAATTGGAAAAAGTGCTTTCTAACGAAAATATCTATTAAATTTCTGTAAATTTCATTTTAGGTTATCCAAAAATAAATATTGGTTACAATAAATATGAAAATCTTATATTTATCATTTATTTATAGTTACACAACATTAGCAGTATACAAACAGATTTTCGATTCATTTATTGTTAAATTCAGTCATTAAGTAAAGTAAATTTAAGTTTAAGCACAAACTTGTATAAAATTTTATAGCTTTTCACCGTAATTAATCAACTAACTGATCATAAAATAAAAACAATAACATAGTTAAATCACAATAAAATAACATCATGTGCACTTAAGCCCACTCCCACCTCCTTAAAAACAACATTTATTTCGCTTGCATTCATTTATTGTCTACTATTGCAACCAAACAAACCGTTAAATGGACGTCATTACACATCGTTATTATGACGTGTCAATTACTGATTGGACACTTCTTGGTAAAGCCATTCTCTTTTTGAATCCCAATAGGACCTCGTCTGTTTATCCTTTTAGCTGTAATGGTCTTTTACGGTTTGATTCACAGGTACATTGAACTCGACGCGAAATTCTATCCCCCGGGGATGAAAGGGACAATGAAACGTCTACGGAAAGAAAACTTTTTGGCTACTTTTGGCTTGACAAGGTTAAAAGTGATGTGCCCCTTAGCTTAGTTTTCTGGATAGATTATGTTAGTATATTAAAGTTATAGAATATTAAAGTATAGTATATTAATGTATAGTATAGTATATTAAAGTTATAGTATAATGTTAGTATATTAAAGTATATTAAAGTATAGTATAGTATATTAAAGTATAGTATATTAAAGTATAGTATAGTATATTAAAGTATAGTATATTAAAGTTATAGTATATTAAAAGTATCTGACATAGTTTAAAAGATGTGTAACTACTATTTAGGGATTTTTAATTAAAATGCAGGTTTTCTTTAAAGTGAATACCACATTTTAAAATTTGGACGTCTAGATAAAAAGAAAAGGTATTAGTTTAGCCTTTAAGGGATTATTAATCACTAAGTAAATAAATACTTTTATCAAATGAGTATCAGTATTTATAACTTTTATGATAAATAAAATTTTAACCCCTTTGAAGGATGCATACTATAAACAAATCTACTGACAGGTTTTGCAGAAGCAACATAATTCCTTTAAAATTATAAATTTTGAAATTGGGAAATTTGAAAAGTTATTGAAAGCTACTGCTGCAGAAATTCATTTAAACATTTAAAGGATTTAAATTTCCATTTCACAAATCAAAATTTTTTAATCTCATGCACAGTGAAAGCAATTTTACAGTTCGGCCTCAAAGGGACCACAAACTTAAGTAAAAGTATTGACTAATTTCAAGTATAAAAAAAATGTGGAAGTGGCAATAAAATGACTTTTCACAGAATTTCTGAGAAAATTGTATGTTTATTTATCCTTATTTATTTTTAATTAAACAAGTAAAATCACAATTTAACACCATAAAAAACAACTTAAGGATTTCAGTGAATAGAAGTAACTCTTTAACTAACTCTAAAGGTTATAAAAAATTTAATAAAAACATGGGCATTAGAATTTATAGTGTAATTTTAAAATTCGTGTTCAAGATATTCAAATAGCGCTTAAGCTTACACCATGTTAAATAAACTCCCTAGTCTCTCTTGAATATCTTACTCATGAAAATATAAATTACCTTATCCGATAACCAATTAAGGTCTATACCTATGGTTTCTAAGGAGAATGATGGTCATTCTGGAAGGGTACACTTATATATACTGCTCAAAAGAATTAGGGGACTTCATAGTTTAAACCCTTTCACCCTTAATGATTCCATTTGGAATCATCAGCTTGCGATTTTATTCTCACTCAGTTGAGTTCGCTCTTATTTATCGTTAGATGGAAGAATCATGTCTTTTGAAGAATTAAATAATATGTTTTTTCAATTAAATGAAAATGTGAAAAACATGGTAAAATAAAATTCACTCCCAAAAAATTTTATGAAATAAATTGATCCCAATTTCTTCACGCTTAGGTTCTTAGATGTTTAAAAATTGATTTTAACTTTTTTTTAACAAATAAAGTTTTGAAAAATTGTTGTTATAATTTATTCAAAAGTTATGAATCTAATTTTTTACCCTTAAACTTTAGTTAAAAAATTATGTTTTTTTCTCCTGTTTTTTACCATATCATTCTGGATACATAATGAATCTATTTCACAAATTTTAGATTTCCAGAATAAAAAATAGAATGTTGGAACTGAAAGGGTTAACAAAAGTATGCAAAGTGCTCCCCTAATTGTTTTGAGCAGTGTAGTTTAACAACCATACTCGAAAATTAAGTCACACTAATCCTAGAGATTGTTTCTCCATTAATGCTGAACTTAAGCACGAATGCATCTAAAGCATTACATACAAGAAAAATAATTCAAAGTACATATTTTATTCAATATAATGAAAAGAAAGATTGTGTATATGAGTTTAATTTTCCCCCAATAAATCTTATGCACATTATAAATCGCTCTGTACACGGATAAATTTATGCTTATCCAAATGAATTAACATGTTATAAGCTTTCATATAGCATGCATAATTATTCATATACTCTTGCAGTATAAGAACTGTCCCGTATCGTATAAGAATTTTAAAAGTAGGTCCTCATGGGGCCTAAGAATAAACTAAGTTTGAAAATAGTATGAATATTTTATTCGAGTGTATGATATCAGATATCTTTTTTACACAAATATTTTAGTTAGAGTTAGGTTCTTGTAGTTATTATTTTTTAGTTTTGAAGAAAACCATTTTTTAATATGGATGAAAGTCTTGCATAAAAAATATATCTTATATATTTGACAGCTTAATTACTGGTAGTGCCAGGAAAAGCAAAATCAAAATTTTATTTCGATATTAACCGAATGAGTATAAATTTTTGCTCCGTGAAATGTCTATCAATATAAAAAGCAGTACTTTTAGATTTTCATCAGTTACCGCTGATAAAAAAAAATTATAAATTAAGATTGAATGCGTGTTAAAAAAATTATAATTTCAAAAGACTTCAACTCTTTGAATTTATATTTTGGTTTCAGATGAAAGATAAAAATAATTTTGGGTAAAAAATTATTATAAAGTTATTTTTAAAATTTCTAAAATACACTTTTGATATAATTGACTCACATATTCGATGTCATTAAGAAAATATGGCGTTGCCTTTATTGTATATTTCAATTAGTCAAGTTTTATTAAAAAACACTTTTTATTTAAGCCACGACGTAAGATGACAAGAGCATCATTATTTACTAATAAATTTTGATCAGATGTGTTTTAAAATATTATCATTGGGGTGCGGGTTCGATTCCCACCTTCATCCTGGGTGTACTTTCCTTTCTCTGTGACAGTAAAAATTCTTTCTGTGTCTGTCTTACTTGACGAACGCTTATAAGCGGATCTCTGGTCAAGCACACAAGCCGTAATATAAATGTACCCTACCCATCTACCCATTATCATACAGTTCATGACCTAATGTAATAAAACTAAATTTCGTTAATTTGAATTTTAAATTAGTTTCAATTTAAATGTTTTAATAAATTGAATTACAAATAGTTTAAATTTTCAAATTAGTTTTAAATTTCAAATTAGTTTTAAATTTACTAGTTAAACAAATTAGTTTTAAATTTACAACTAGTTTTAAATTTTCAAATTAGTTTTAAATTACAAACTAGTTTAAATTTTCAAATTAGTTTAAATTACAAACTAGTTTTAAATTTTCAAATTAGTTTTAAATTTACAAACTAGTTTTAAATTTTCAAATTAGTTTTAAATTTACAAACTAGTTTTAAATTTTCAAATTAGTTTTAAATTTACAAACTAGTTTTAAATTTTCAAATTAGTTTTAAATTTACAAACTAGTTTTAAATTTTCAAATTAGTTTTAAATTTTCGACTAAGTTTTATATTTGTAAAAATGGTTTCTGCTCTTTGAAAATAGGTTTGTTTTAGGAGTCTTATCTTTATCGACCACTCGAATTCAATGCAGTAAAAGATTACTGTTAAACAAAACATAAACGGAGCTGCTCTTCAATCAAACATCCTATAATAAAAAAACGCCATTAAATAGTCATTGTAAAATTTCTAAAGTATCTAAATTTATCTTATACAATAAAATTGAAACTAACTAAGTTGTTCTTAAACTATCTATAATCATTCCTAGGTGATCATTTGATAAAATATTACTCCAATAAAACTTTTTTGTGCTTTCACAAATTTTGAATTCAATTAACGTAGGCGTACATTAGTGTATTCCAAAATATACTGAATGTGTGTAAATCTGGTTAGAAACCCACACAAATATTTACCGAACATCCTACGTAACTTCGCTCAATTGAATTGAATCGCTAAATGCTAAAAGCAATCAAGACCATTGGAAAGTTCCTCACTGCGCTTCTCCCATTAAACATTTTAGTTAAAGAAGAAGCTTGTAAGGAAATCTGCCAGAAAACTTAATTTTCTTTTAACATTTAAAGAGCTAATTAAAAAATAAAATTTAGGATTTGCAGTAGGCACATCAAGCTAAATAATAAATCAATACACTAAAGCCACCTACTTAAAACAATATACGGAGTCATAATGTCATTAACAATGTCGCAAATGCGTAGGTATTGCTATAATTCAAACCCTGAGAACTAAACCAGAATTGTTTGACTAATCCATCTATCAGATGGGACAAGTGTTCGTGGGTGTATGATGATTAGCTACACTATGCATTTAAATTATTCAAGTAGAATCGTAGTACTTCCTTATTTCTTCAAGTAAATTAAATTTTGTGTGTCAACTGAGTAACTTAATATGTTGATTCTCTAACACGTGTTTGAATGAATAAAAACTATAAGTTTGGTACGATGTTTGTAAAATAAAAAAAAATTAAGTTGAAGTTTCCTTTTTTTGTAATAGTAAAGATGTAGCAAAAGGAATAGGCATGAATTCATTTTATATTGAATTCATTTCAACTCAAAATTTTATCATACTAAATATATGACAAGAATTTGCTAAAGTTTTCATTAATTATTGTACATGTTCTGGAAAATAGAAAAAGTAGCACTTTCTATTAGAAAAAAAAATAACAAAAATATATTTCGAATCTGAAATTTTTAAATAAAACTTAAATGTTTCAAATAAGAAAAAACTTTTAAAACAATAAAAAAAACTAAATAAATTTTAATTTACAAAAAATACAACAGTTTTTCAATTATTTCATAATATCGTACAAAAAAACTAATTTTTTTAAAACAATAATCGTTGCAAATGTGATCCTTTTAACAAAATAGTATTTAAAAGCTACTTTTACTCACTTGTGTGACAAAGTAATCAAGAGCATCTGATTTATGAAAAGTTTTTATTTGAATGTTATAAATAGTTATTTATGCAAAAATGCTGTGCCGAAGCTTTAAAGTTACTAATACGAAACCACTTTTTAAAAAGATACTGCAGTAGCAAAACTACCTTTAAATAGTTATTTATGCAACTAGTGTGAAAAGTTAGGCTTTTTTTTTAACGAGTTGAATAAATTCACGAGTTTAAAAAAGGCTATTTTCAACGTGTTATCATACACTATTTTTTATAATAACGTGCAAAAAAAGGATTTATTAAATTGGCATTTATTGATTGGCTTATTAATTATTTTATTATCACGTTCAAATGATTTGAAGGGGATTATTTATATTAATGACTAGCAAATTTATACCCGTTCTTCGCACGGATTAAAAAAAATATCAAATCGTTCCAAATATGTATACCATATAACCTGTTATAGGATCATAAACTTATGTTATTGTTCCCGCTTGTTATAAAGTATAAAATCCCGTTTCATTGCCTTAAAATTCCAAAATAAAAAATACGCTATAAAATGCACTCATAAATGTCATCACAATTCCCTCATAAATACATAAAACCTTTTAGCTCATTTGGCGCGTTTTGGGAAATAATTTGGCGAGAAAATAGATATAGCTACCCACACCCATTATACAGCTCTAACACAATGACCTTCGAACAACCGACCAGCTTATAAATTATTTATAAAAGAAATTGCCTATTTGGCGAATTTTAGTTAATAATTTGTCGAGTTTGGCAACGTATTTGGGGAATAAAGATATAAAACACTAATAGCTCTAGTGCGATGGCCTGTATTAACCATCATAGTTCAGTAATAGCTTAACTATACATTTATTGCTTAAATATGCATACATGCAGTCAACAAAAAAATCAATGAGAAAATCATCAAATAAACCCACAATAAAATCCGGGAATGGAGACTGTCGTAATTACGTCACTTGAAACATGTCAATTATTTTTCAAATAAGGAATTTAGTTTCTGAAGGTAATGACAAAAGAATACAATAAACATTTTCAATTTTAAATGTTTTCGTTAAAAGTTTTATTTAATTTTTTCAGCCGCTGGCATCAGGAAAGTAAAAAAAAATCGGAACCAAAGTGGAGTAGTTTTTTCAGAAAATTCGAATTTTCTCTAAAACTAGAACATTTTGAAACATCTGAAAGTTCAAAAATCATAATCTAAGTATGAACTACGCATTTGTGCCAAGTTGCGAGTCAAACAAATGTCTAGTTTAAGAGTGTATGAGACACATACATACACACAAAACTTCATTTTTATTCTTATAGATTATTTTAAAAACACGTGCAAAAAGTATTTCTTATACTGGCATTGGAAATAAGACGCCAAATAAAGTATCACGTTCAAATAAAGAATTTTACACCAATCACAAAGCCGCCGAATAAAATATCACGCTCAAATAAAGAATTTTACACCAATCTGATGCTCTTATTTACTTTTTATAATATCGTGCGAAAAAACTAACTTTTTCAAATCAATAATCGTGGCAAAAGTGATGCTTTTAACGAAATCGTGTTTCAAAGTTACTTTTACGCACTAGTGCGACAAAGTAAATAAGAGCATCTGATTGGTTTAAAATTCTTTATTTGAGCGTGATATTTTATTCGGAGGCTTTGTGATTGGTGTAAAATTCTTTATTTGAACGTGATTCTTTATTTGGCGTCTTATTTCAAATGCCAATCTAAGAAATACTTTTTGTACGTGATTTTAAAATAATCATTAATATAAATAATCACCTTCAAATCATTTGAACGTGATAATAAAATAATTAATAAGCCAATCAATAAATGCCAATTTAATAAATACTTTTTTGGCACGTTATTATAAGAAATATTGTATGACAACACGTTGAAAATAGCCTTTTTTAAACTCGTGAATTTATTTCACTCGCTCATACCTCGCTCGCGAAATAATTTATTCAACTCGTTTAAAAAAGTCTTACTTTTCACACTAGTTGCATAAATAACAATTGTCGCACTAGTGCGTAAAAGTAACTTTGAAACACGATTTCGTTAAAAGCATCACTTTTGCCACGATTTATTGATTTGAAAAAGTTAGTATTTTTTGCACGATATTATAAAAAAAACTATTTTTTCCGTCAGTGAATAAGCAACCCTTCTGTCATGTTATATAAATAGTACCCCTTTTTCACATACATTTATACATACACAAGGGGATTCTTTCAATTATTAGCAGAAGTTATTCCTTAATAAATCTCGTTTTCGATGTAATCGCCTTACGTGATTCCCTTTAACAGAAAATGATACCGAAGTTTTCGAGATATTTGGAATATCTTCAGCATATTATCTCTTTTTCGTTCTTTTACAAATTTTCGGTATCATTTATAATAGGAGTCTGCTACTATCAGGTATTCAGACTATATGTCTGGAAAAAATTTCTAAATTATGTTTTGTTAGGTTATAGACTATATTTAACCTATAGTTTAATATAAGTTTTGCAAATTTATGTTTTTATCGATTAAAATTCTACCTATAGAGATTTTGAAGTTAACTGCAATTGTTGGAAAATATTATGAAATGACGAAATATAATTAAAACTTAAGTAAAATAATAAAAAAATATTTAACGATATTGGAATTTAAATTTTATTATTTATTATTTGTTTAATAATAATATTCTAGAGCTAAAAAATAATAATTCTAGAGCAACAAAGTAAATAAGAGCCGCTTAGCGGTGGAAAATTGTTGATTTGAACATGATAAACATTCTCGTTTTTGCTTCAAAATAGTTTACTTTTTTGCCAGTACACTTTACAAATAGGGTATTTGACTAAAAAAAAATTTTTATTGGTTTAAAATATTCTTATGCCAAAAATATTAGACCCGAATTTTTTCTTTTTTTCAAATACCCCATAAAAAGGGAGAAATACGAATTTTAAAATTTGCCGAAAAATTACGCCCGAAAACTCTTGTGGCTGTCACATGGTATCTATGACGTCACTAGTAACTATAAACAAACTTTGAAACACCATTTTGGAACCTAATTTAAGCAAATCTGTACTATCCGCTTCTGTAAAACCTCCTTCCATTATCTATATAATTAATTCTTATTTTAATAGTAAATTAGATTAAATCCAGTTTAATTGCAAGCATAAAAACATCACACCGGTTTGTTTATAGATACTAGTGACGTCAGCCAAATCGACGTGTTTGTGATTACTTGACGTACCGATGAAAAATAAGCCATTTTAAAATGATTTTTATGAATTATTTAAGGATTTATTTTGCAAAAAAGTATATACGTTTGTTATTTTTTGGGCTCAAACTATAATTAATTTTATATTTGAAGGTATTTTAGCGATACAGTCAAGTACCCTATTCCAATAAAAGAATTAATTTTGCACGTTATTATAATAAATACTGTGCAACAAAAAATTGAAAATTGCCTTTTCTAAAACTCGTGAACTTATTTCACGCTCATGAAATAATTTACACAACTCTGTAAAAAAAAACAATTTTTCGTTTTAGTTGCAAAAAAACTACATACAACTAAGTACAAAAAAAAACAACTCTCTAAATAAACAGTATAATAAGCACCCTTCAACAAAAAAAAATTCAACTTTTATAAAACTACCAAAATCTTATATGGCTTAGGGCAGCTTCAATCAATTTGAGAAAACAGTAGTTTAATGCTTGAGGTGATGTAAAAAGAAAACCATAAAGATGTTTTATAAAAGAAAACTGACGAAACTATAATGGATCAACTAGAGTGAAAGGAAAATAAATAGCTTTAAAATTGGTGGCTTTTTTATAAAGGTTATTTCTTCCCTCAGTTCATATATTATTGAAATATATTTTAACAGAAGAATTAAATGTTTTTCATATTTTATTTAATTGCATCATTTAAAGTATTTTTATTTTTATTCCTTCATTTTTTATTTATAAATATTTTTATTTTATGCTATATTTTATTAAAATATATAATTATATAATAATGTTTAATGTTATTTCCCGTTCAATGGATTTTTAAGCATTGTATTTAAAGTATGTTTTTTTTTATTTCTTTGAGTTCGATTTATAAACTAGCAAATAAATACCCGTTCTTCGCACAGACTAAAAAAAGTTCAAATCTATCCAAGTATATGTACCATTTAATCCATTATAGGATAATAAACTTCACTATATACGATACTGTATATGTGATACTGC
Source organism: Oedothorax gibbosus (assembly GCA_019343175.1). Lineage (NCBI taxonomy): Eukaryota > Metazoa > Arthropoda > Arachnida > Araneae > Linyphiidae > Oedothorax > Oedothorax gibbosus. The sequence goes on along the minus strand of CM033277.1, from coordinate 12,974,159 downwards.
TTCGATAATATACCGTTCCCGCTCGTTATAAAGTATAGAATCCCGTTACTTATATTACCTTAAAAATTCAAAATTAAAAATACGCTAAAAATGCACGGATAAATGGCATCGTAATTTCTCGCAATAAAAACTTTCAGATCATTTGGAGCGTTTTTGGCGCCTAATTTAGAGAGGAATAGATATAGCTACAAACACACCCATTCAGCTCTAACGCGATGACTTTCACACAACCAGCTTATAAATTATTTAAAAAAAACATTTTGCTCATTTGGCGTGTTTTTTGTAATAACTTGGCGAGTTTGGCAAAGTAATTGGCAAACAAAATGAGGACAAAAAACCGTAATATGCAACTGTAGTGCAATGACCTTGAACAACCGTCATACTTCAGTATGAGCTTAACTGTGCTTTATTGCTTATATACGCATACATGCAGTCAACAGAACCATCAATGAAGAAATCATCAAATAAACACACACAAAAACGCCGGAATTACGTCACTTGAAACGTATTAATTATTTTTCAAATTATGAATTTAGTTTCTGAAGGTAATGGCAACAGACTAAAATAAAAAATTTCCATTTTAATTATTTTCGTAAAAGTTTATTTTAATTTTTGCAGCCGATGGCAACAGGAAAGGAAAAAATGGTCAAATTGACGAAACTAGAATGATGAAATATTTTCTTAGATATTATTTCCTTTCAATCCAACTTTATTATTACATTGTATTCTTTTCTAAAAGTCCTATTTGGAAATATTTTTGCGAAAAAATAAGGTCATAAATATAACATGATTACGATACATAAATATTACAATGAAGTACAATAATTAAATGATAGAAATCTTTGAAATAAGTTTTGCTGTAAGCAGAAGACGCATTTCAGTGTCTTGTCTTGCTACATCCTGAGACATCCTCTATACATTCTAAAAATAGTTTATCGACACGTGTACGTTCACAATGGAAAACTTAAAACAACATTTCGTGTATTGTTAAGAAATTGTCTAGAAATACGTCCAACAATTGTTAAAGAATGGCGCTTACAGTATAAATTTAAAATAATTTTTAGAAATTGGAAAATTATTAGCAATTATTAACAGAAGTTATTCCTTAATAAATCTCGTTTTCGATGTAATCGCCTTACGTGATACCCTTTAACAGAAAATGATACCGAAGTTTTCGAGATATTTGGAATCTCTTCAGCATATTATCTCTTTTTCGGTCTTTTACAAATTTTCGGTATCATTTATAATAGGAGTCTGCTACTATCAGGTATTCAGACTATATGTCTGGAAAAAATTTCTAAATTATGTTTTGTTAGGTTATAGACTATATTTAACCTATAGTTAATATAAGTTTGACAAATTTATGTTTTTATCGAATAAAATTCTACCTATAGAGATTTTGAAGTTAACTGCAATTGTTGGAAAATATTATGAAATGACGAAATATAATTAAAACTTAAGTAAAATACAAAAAAAATATTTAACCATATTGGAATTTAAATTTTATTATTTTATTATTTTGTTTAATAATAATTATTCTAGAGCTAAAAAATAATAATTCTAGAGCAACAAAGTAAATAAGAGCCGCTTATCGGTGGAAAATTGTTGATTTGAACATGATAAACATTCTCGTTTTTGCTTCAAAATAGTTTACTTTTTTGCCAGTACACTTTACAAATAGGGTATTTGACTAAAAAAAAATTTTATTGGTTTAAAATATTCTTATGCCAAAAATATTAGACCCGAATTTTTTCTTTTTTTCAAATACCCCATAAAATGGGAGAAATACGAATTTTAAAATTTGGCCGAAAAATTACGCCCGAAAACTCTTTGTGGCTGTCACATGGTATCTATGACGTCACTAGTAACTATAAACAAACTTTGAAACACCATTTTGGAACCTAATTTAAGCAAATCTGTACTATCCGCTTCTGTAAAACCTCCTTCCATTATCTATATAATTAATTCTTATTTTAATAGTAAATTAGATTAAATCCAGTTTAATTGCAAGCATAAAAACATCACACCGGTTTGTTTATAGATACTAGTGACGTCAGCCAAATCGACGTGTTTGTGATTACTTAACGTACCGATGAAAAATAAGCCATTTAAAAATGATTTTTATGAATTATTTAAAGATTTATTTTGCAAAAAAAAAATATACGTTTGTTATTTTTGGGTTCAAACTATAATTAATTTTATATTGGAAGGTATTTTAGCGATACAGTCAAGTACCCTATTCCAATAAAAGAATTAATATTTGCACGTTATTACAATAAATACTGGTGACGTCAGCCAAATCGACGTGTTTGTGATTACTTGACGTACCGATGAAAAATAAGCCATTTTAAAATGATTTTTATGAATTATTTAAGGATTTATTTTGCAAAAAAGTATATACGTTTGTTATTTTTTGGGTTCAAACTATAATTAATTTTATATTGGAAGGTATTTTAGCGATACAGTCAAGTACCCTATTCCAATAAAATAATTAATATTTGCACGTTATTATAATAAATACTGTGCAACAAAAAATTGAAAATTGCCTTTTCTAAAACTCGTGAACTTATTTCACGCTCATGAAATAATTTACACAACTCTGTAAAAAAAAAAAAATCGTTTTAGTTGCAAAAAAAACTACATACAACTAAGTAAAAAAAAAACAACTCTCTAAATAAACAGTATAATAAGCACCCTTCAACAACAAAAAAATCAACTTTTATAAAACTACCAAAATCTTATATGGCTTAGGGCAGCTTCAATCAATTTGAGACAACAGTAGTTTAATGCTTGAGGTGATGTAAAAAGAAAACCATAAAGATGTTTTATAAAAGAAAACTGACGAAACTATAATGGATCAACTAGAGTGAAAGGAAAATAAATAGCTTTAAAATTGTTGGCTTTTTTATAAAGGTTATTTCTTTCCTCAGTTCATATATTATTGAAATATATTTTAACAGAAGAATTAAATGTTTTTCATATTTTATTTAATTGCATCATTTAAAGTATTTTTATTTTTATTCCTTCATTTTTTATTTATAAATATTTTTATTTTATGCCATATTGTATTAAAATATATAATTATATAATAATTTTAATGTTATTTCCCGTTCAATGGATTTTTAAGCATTGTATTTAAAGTATGTTTTTTTTATTTTTTTAGTTCTATTTATAAACTAGCAAATAAATACCCGTTCTTCGCACAGACTAAAAAAAGTTCAAATCTATCCAAGTATATGTACCATTTAATCCATTATAGGATAATAAACTTCACTATATACGATACTGTATATGTGATACTGCTTCGATAATATACCGTTCCCGCTCGTTATAAAGTATAGAATCCCGTTACTTATATTACCTTAAAAGTTCAAAATTAAAAATACGCTATAAAATGCACGGATAAATGGCATCGTAATTTCTCGCAATAAAAACTTTCAGATCATTTGGAGCGTTTTTGGCGCCTAATTTAGAGAGGAATAGATATAGCTACAAACACCCCCATTCAGCTCTAACGCGATGACTTTCACACAACCAGCTTATAAATTATTTAAAAAAACATTTTGCTCATTTGGCGTGTTTTTTGTAATAACTTGGCGAGTTTGGCAAAGTAATTGGCAAACAAAATGAGGACATAAAACCGTAATATGCAACTGTAGTGCAATGACCTTGAACAACCGTCATACTTCAGTATGAGCTTAACTGTGCATTTATTGCTTATATACGCATACATGCAGTCAACAGAACCATCAATGAAGAAATCATCAAATAAACACACACAAAAACGCCGGAATTACGTCACTTGAAACGTATTAATTATTTTTCAAATTATGAATTTAGTTTCTGAAGGTAATGGCAGCAGACTAAAATAAAAAATTTCCATTTTAATTATTTTCGTAAAAGTTTATTTTAATTTTTGCAGCCGATGGCAACAGGAAAGGAAAAAATGGTCAAATTAACGAAACTAGAATGATGAAATATTTCCTTAGATATTATTTCCTTTCCCATCCAACTTTATTATTACATTGTATTCTTTTCTAAAAGTCCTATTTGGAAATATTTTTGCGAAAAAATAAGGTCATAAATATAACATGATTACGATACATAAATATTACAATGAAGTACAGTAATTAAATGATAGAAATCTTTGAAATAAGTTTTGCTGTAAGCAGAAGACGCATTTCAGTGTCTTGTCTTGCTACATCCTGAGACATCCTCTATACATTCTAAAAATAGTTTATCGACACGTGTACGTTCACAATGGAAAACTTAAAACAACATTTCGTGTATTGTTAAGAAATTGTCTAGAAATACGTCCAACAATTGTTAAAGAATGGCGCTTACAGTATAAATTTAAAATAATTGGTAGAAATTGGAAAATTAGACGTTGCCTTTAGGTTGTGTATCTTCATGTTATTTTAAATTAAAGATTTTAATTAAATATAGTAGCTATAGTTCTTATTGCTATTGTTTTCTCTTTTAGAACTGTTGATTCAATTAATGAATTGTTAAAAGCTATTTCTAATGTTGTGAAGCTATGTATAGTATATAAACTAAATACCTAGACACATTTAAATGTTTATGCAATTTTAATTAAAACGATACAATTAGAAATACTTAATGCAATAGAAATGTAAGAATTTTTAATGAAATGTACAGAATAAAAAGGAAACACTTTTAATTATAAAGCTAATTACTAGTTTTCAAATAATTGTACATAAACTATTTCATCAAAATATCGGCAAAACAATATTAAAAAACTTTTCTTTCAACAATATTAAAAAATCTTTTCTTCCAACAATATTAATTTTTTTTTCTTTCAAAGGCTTCATTATATAAATATACAATTTATTTGAAATAAAAAAAAGTTAATACTTTTCTACGAAATAGCATAGTTGTTCCGATTGGTGCTCAATAGAATACGAATTGAATAACTACGTGGAAATTGAAATTCTAAAACTTCAATTTCCAAAAATAAAAATAACTAAATGCGTTTCAAAATGTCAAAAAGAAAGAAATGGAAACACAATTTATTTTTTAAAGCCTTGTATTCCGTTTAAGTCTTACTTTTAAGACAGGAATGATTTATTTTATACATTAATTGTTATGCGTTCTCAACAGCACTTCTAAACATATCTGGAGAAATGTTATGGACATGTATGTGTATCGCATTCTTCAATTCCACTAAATTGGTAACGTTATCACCATAAACAATGGCTTTGAAATAACCCATTAACGTTATATATATTTATTAAAATTCCTAGAACACTACTTTTTTTTACCAACTTTGTAACTTATTTAAAATTAATAAAAAGTTCATGGCTTCATCGTAATTTCCTTTCATTTTGAAAAATATACAATCTTTATGTGCAAATACGAGTATGCAATGCAAATATGTCAAATTGTAATTAAAAAAGCTTTTTTTGTTAGTTTCGTATAAACACTAATTTAAATTGATTTTACTATTAAATAGTAATAAAAATAAACTTCTAACAAAGGTATATTTCATGCTATAGAACTGATTTCTTTCAATAATAATATTCCTGTGTAACAAAATAGTTTTTAAGAAAAAAATAAAAATAAGGAAGTAAAAAATAAAAATAAGGAAGTAAAAAACATAATATTTGACCGAAGTAGAGTAAATCTGAAATGAGACATAAATATCAGAGTAAAAAAATACTTAAAGTGTTCTACAAATATTTTTGACATTTTCCTTAAAACAAAAGGTCCTCAAATAATTCAACACTTTTATATTAGACATTACGTAAATTTTTTTTTACTAATTGCTGAAATGTTTTTTTTGCCACATCTTCAAAGACAGGAGGTTAATATTTACTTATATATTATAATTATGCATTTATTAAAGATACCTGTAGAAAAATTATAGTTAAATCTCGGTCAAATATATATGGTTAAATTACTGTTTTATCCTAAAAGATAGTAGACACGTATTTATGTTACACTTTATTTATATTACTCATATAAGTTATGCAATATATTCACTAAGTAAACAGAACTGAATTTGACGGTTTTTCCTTATTTTTCAATTTTCTTACTTATGGAAATACTTTTTCCCCACACTATTATATTACGTATTTAGACAACCCCATTGAAATATTTACTATAAAAATTGTAAAATTCTTTGTAAATTTTTTTTATGAACTATTAGGTACAGTTGATATTTTATTTAATGTTGGTAAGTTTTTATAACTTTATTAAAACTTAATAACCTAACTGAAATTATAACTACACCTCATGCCAGAACCATTTTAACCTTAAACTTATTGAACCATATATTTCACCCTAGATCGTTATTTTACCTATTAATATGGTGGTTTTAAAGAAACAAAACACTTAGGAACGTATTATTTTCCGGGATTTTTTCTATTTGATAAAACAAACATCCACACTGAAAGCTGCAGGGTTATTTCTATAAATTTAACCAATGAAAGTTGAAAGGGTGCCGTAAAAAGTATTTTTATATAACACTAATACCATATTGACATTGACACTTACTATTCTATAATTATTTTCTTTCAAATAAAACATATTATTTTAATCCAACATCGCCTTCTGTAATACAATTACCAAAACTGACCCTTCTCCATAAATTCATAAACTTAAAACCAACTAAACATTTACGAACCAAATATGGTTTCTGTATATTTGAATAGCATATGTTTATTTACCAATTACTTAAACCTGCCTGCCAAAGTCCTCGTAAACCACTTTATCCAAACATTCTAATATACCTGGAGACTATACGGAATCCCATAGGATGGATTTATCCTAAGTGACGTCAGCCCTACTGAGGAGATAAGTTAGTAGATTATCTCTGTGGTACGTAACCAGCCGTTTTATTTCAACGGTCTATTTGTGTATAGTCCCTGGACAAATTATTGGACGCACTGCAAGATTTCATGTAAAATATTAATTACAGGGTGATATTGTACCGTTTTATTATTTTAAATTGATTTTTTTTATATTATCCAATCAATTACCGATTTATTTGACATAAATAAAACAGCATTAATTTAGAAAAGCATAAGTTTATTAAGTTTTAAAGAAAAGTGAAATTAATGTTAGTAAAAGTCAATATTTAGTCGAGCCACCTTTAGCCGCTATCAAAGCTTTAATTCTGCGCGGCATGCTATCAATGCAAGACTGTACTGTCTCCTGCATTTGAGGAAAAGGATTCCACACATAAATAATCTTATAATAAATAATTAATATAAATTATCTTAATCATAATTAATCATAAATATCTTAAAATAAATACAAATATGCAGTCTACAACAATTCTTTAAAATAAAAATCAATAATATTGTAGTTTAAATATACCATTATTGCATAAAAACTCTTAAGAAACATAAAATTACTTAAAAAATACAGTGCGTCTAATAATTTGTCCAGGGACTGTAGTTAATCTTATTTATGTATTTTTATAAGTATATTTTTATTTTATCATGTAAGCTGCTGAAAAATTAAAAGTTTTTTTTTAAAGGTTTTATGGTTTTTAACAATCATAAAACTTGGCTTGGGTTCGGTTTTTAATGAATTTGAACAAAGTATTTAAGTCATGTGTGTTTGTGAAAAAATTGAGAGAAAAAATGTTTTTAAATTATGCCTTGTTAAGTGATTAAGAATAATAGTATATGGTTAAGTTCGGATTCGTATAATTTGACTGGCAAATATTTCAGCTGTTTTATTGTACTTGTTTTATCTTTGCGATGCTGAACATCAATTAAGTGAAATAAGACGTTGTGAGCGTTAAAAACACAATTATTTCTGTATGCTATGAATTAGCAAACAAGCTCTGTCAGTTATTTGTAATTAAGAATCCATTCTTACATTTTTAAACCAAAATGTTCTTAGAAAATTATTAGCTGAAACAACTTTTTCAGCGGTAAATTTATAAGACATTTTAGATTAAATCAACTGTTAGAATGGTCTCCCGATGTGTGCCTCTGTACTAATTTTTTTTGCTTCCAAAATCTGCTTGAATCTCTTGCTAACGTCATATTTTTTTATGCAAGTAACAAATAGCTGCTACAGAGTCAATAGTTTGGAGAGCTCGAAAACATTCTGGTTTATAATAGAAAAGTCAAAATTAAGAAAAAATATAAAATTAAGTTATAAAATAGTTCTACAAAGGATTACATCTGAGTTTTTCTGGAAGGAAGAGGTTAAATTTTGACATTACTCTCATCCTTTTAATTTTTTATTAAACTCAAAAAAAAATTCAACTCAATTGTAATTTTTACCATAAGTCCACGTAATTAGAAAGCGTGCATACATAGAAATCCTCATAAAAGATTTAATTAAGTTTTCACACAAATCTTACTCGAAACCAAAATGCGAAAAAAAGACTACAATCTCTAGCTTAATGGTAAGAAATAATTACGCTGTCAACATAGTCATATTGCAGATCAATTCACCTTTAGATTCTACTTGGGAATCTGTTACTTTTGGCTTCCTGAATAAATTCTTCCTAATAGATTGTTTGGTTGAAGTGAATCGTGTTCAGTATGTTTAGTTAAGGTATTATATAGAAATTTATTTGCTACATCTTGTTACATAAACTATATTAAAAGAAAGGTTAGTTGCTTTGTCGGGGTTTATTTTCTAATTTATTAACAAGTTCGTTTTATTTAAATGTTTGTTAGAATTTAAATACAATACATTGTTACAATAGCTTATTACTGCAATTCAGATAACGCATTAACATAAGGGGATACGGTACCCAAAAATTGGTCAAAATATCGATTTTTCAGTTTTTACTTCTTATTATTCACAATATCTTTCTGGACATTTGCAGAAAGTTTCATAATGGTATCTTTTGTAGAAAAAGTTATTATTAAATATTCTCTGGAGTCATTCCTATAAGTTTGAATATGTATTTCGTCTGCTTTCAACCTGTTTTCTCTGTTTCGCGTTTTTCAATTCTTGTGTTTAATAAATCCCTAAGGATTTTTTTGCTAATAAAGTTAGAATTTTGAAATTTTTAACCTGTGTTCTTATATAAATGGTGCACAAAATTGTGCATGGAATAAGATCTACTATGTATAGTTTTTTTTAAAGGTTGAATTCAATAATTTGTAATTTTTTTGTGATTTTCAGTATAAATGCATGTTACTTTTTAACTGTAGCTCACATTTTAAAATCCATGCCCAGTTCTGGAACAAATAGTTCTTAAACAAATAGTTCTTAAAACAAACTATGAAAGTTTGGTGGAGTTATTGATGAAATTGAAAGAGGAGTAGCGTTTTAAAAAAGTTCAAAATTTTGACTTTTTTTTAAAATGAAAAAGTACTTGTAAATATTTGTTTTTATAGCTAGAAAATGTTTATTTAGAGTGAACATTATATAAAACCACTATAATTTACAAGTTTATGTTATTATTTCTAGAAATAATGTTTTGGGTACCTTATCGGGTACCTAAAGATGAAGAAGCAGAAAAGGAATATAGAATAGCAGACAAAGCTATTTAAAACGTTGGATTTTTTCAATAACAATATGTTTATCGGGGACAAAACATATTTTGAAAACAATTAAGCAGTCTAGGATTGAAAATAAGCTTGAAAACTGGTGATGAATTTTATAAAAATTTATTGGCACAGCTGTGAATCACTAAGAGAATATTGAAGAAGAAATTTATCGATGCAAATTAATATTAGTGTTACTATGAATTGTAATAAAGGTAAACATGAAGTTAAACAAAGAAAATTGAAAAATCTTTAAAGGGGAAATTGAAAACACCACTATCAAATTATTATAGAAGAAAAAACAATCACAGATGGGGAAAATGGAACTTTTGTCAACACGCAAACAAAATTGCAGAAACGTTTATTCCAATTACAATTGCTTTAAAAGTTTATCTTTCCAATTGCTATAAAAAAATAATCAAACAAATAAGAATATTTGATTAAATAAAACGGCCAAAGATACAATATAAAAAATCTAAAAGTAAAATAAAATTTGGACAATGTTGAGATATTTATCCAAATCTGAAGAGAAGAATATAGATCTTCAAACATACCTTGAAGATCTTGCACAATAAATTCTTGGAAATCTAGAAAGTACCTCGAGTGACTTCGGTTGACAGCAAAATCCACATAGTTGAGAAATAAGAAAGTAGTGAAAGTAGTAAAATTATTTACACTTACTTTTGCTTTACGACAAACTTTTAGGTTTTCATAAAGAAATAGTATAAAAAAAAATAGTTGAGTTTATTATTTCCATCAAAAGGAAGATTCTAGAAATGAAAATGATAAAAATTCCTGCCGTCTCATGGATTTCAAAAAATGAAAAATATGTCAAGTATTTCATATTTAAGATGAAACTGCTTTTTATACAGTAAAAACATATTTTAGTAAAGATAGTAGTTTTATTATTTTTCTCCAAAAATTGTTTTGAGCTTCTTGCTCCTATGGGGACCGTCGTCCTGGGTTCGTATTCGGGTCGAATAGATCATGGATTTACATTCTGTTATGAATAATTTCTGTATTGATTTATACGGGAAAATACTTATAACATATTTTTTGCGTAGCACAATGGATATTTCTAAAAACTTTGTAGCCAGAATTTTTCTGTAATATAACTGTAATTTTTTGCGTAAAGTAAGTGGAACATCAAAAATCTAAAAAAAAAGTGGTTTAAGGTATGTAAGAAAATGTGATTCAAGGCTAATACACATTTGAGATCAATTTCAGCGAAAATAAATCAAAGGAATCTGAATGGAATATATTTAATAGTCACACCGAGAAAAGTAAGGGATAAAGTTGACAATAAAACTGCATTCCAAGAAAAGGAAAATACATGATAGAAACAAATCAGAGAAGCCAATGTGTAATTTCTTTTAAGTATCAATAAACTGCAATTCAATATCTTCAGTCTTCATTTTTTTCCATTGTCTGTTTTCTTGCTTTCAACAATCATATTTTAAACACCAAATTTACTTGCAGAAAAGGATACCGAAGAAAGGAACTGGAAAATTGAAAATGAAATATTTTATTTGTTGCAAAATTCACTTATTAATGACATTTTTAGCATTAAAAATGCTTTAACCTTTTTTTCCACTTTATGTTTCATAAGAATTTTCTAAGTGTTTGTGGATTTCATATTTTTCAAATTTTATTGATAAAAAAGTATCAGATTATATTTCTTTTTGAGCTGTTGAATTTTATTTTTTTTACTTTCAGGATTGCATTTCTTATGTTTAAATAAGAAGTTTAATTTGCTTAAGGCAATAATACTTAAAAGAGGAAGTTTCGTTTTGAGAGAGAGAGTATTTACTACGATTAAACACATTTTTCTGAAAATAATGATAATTTTAATGTCAACTTTAGAGGCCAAAATATTTGATTAAATAACATAAAATATCGTAAAACACACTTTTAACTTTTACTGCCATAATAATAACTATCAAGTTTTAATTTTAGATATTTCAATTTTTGTAACAGCATTTTAAACTAATAAAAGGTTTAACTACTTAAAAAAACAGTAATATTAAGTAACTTCATTGTAAGGGATCTTCTTTATGACAAAAAATCATAGATTCAGTAAATATAACTTAAAGTATTTTTCTTAAAGATATAATTAATATTATTTTTTATCTTTAATTCTTTATAAATCGTAAACTAACAAATTCATTATTGATTAAAGGACTTCAAAAACACATATTTACAAATATTATTTGAAATTAACATTAGAACTAATTGCATGTATAAACTATGTAATAATCTATAGTAAGGATACAAAAATTTAATTACTTAACTGCAAATAATTTTTGATTATTTGAAATAATAATTGAATAATTGAATCCAATCTGATGCTTGTGATTTGCAGATTGTGTAGCTGAAACAAAACTTTTGTACTCTTAAATAAATAAAAATCATAAATAAAGATAACCTTAATAAAAAAATCATTTTTCGTGGAGATTGCCTTTGTAACATATAATATGTTTCAAATAAACTTTTCCAAGATAGATACTTTATCTACATATTCATAAAGCCATTAGCTTCAGCCGAATAATTTGGATCTTCGATTCAAGAAGCCATTGTCACTAATTTTCTAGAGATATTTAAAAGATATTTATAGAATAGTACCATGGTGACAGAGTAATTATTTCTTAATAAAGAGCTAAAGATTCGAACCTTTTTTTTTCGATTTTGGTTTTCTATCTACACAGTCCATGAATGAAAACTTAATTAAATCTTTTTATGTATTCGAATTAACTAGAATTCTTACCAAAACCTTTTTGTTTGGTTGAATTATTTGTTAATTTTAATGACATAGAAAGCTAATAATATGTTAAGAAAAACATGTAAATGTTAAAATATATCTTGCAGTTTTATCTCTTAATATGCATATTTCAGGTCTTAATTGGCAATAGAATTGCTAAAAATGAAAATAAATTCTTTCTCGAGTCTCGATTTGTGAATCAATTTCAAGTGGGAACAGAGCATCGAAAGAAATGCAGGAATACAAACTGAAAAAACTACGTCACCAGAAACAAGCCAACTGTTGTAGCTTTGCGATAAATATACTATCCGTACCATCTGTATGTACCATCCGTATTTGTACACATGTTTATAAACTTAAAAGTTATTAAAGTATTACCTTTCTGTCGTCATAAAATGTAGTTATATGTGATTCTTTGTTCATTATTTGTTTACTAAAAGAATATATAATACAAGCAATTTTTGCTTTTTATGAAAACTTTTTCTTACTCTTAAAATTAGAGGTAGTGCTTCGCATTGAAACGTCACAGGTCCGGGGATTGAGTCCTCACCATTTCATCTCTTAAGTGGGTCGATGAAATGAGGTCCAAGCATGCTTGGAAACTTGGAAACTTAACAGGGGGTTCCGCGTGAGGCTAACCTCCTTACACTCTTAAAATACGAGCGATTTTAACTCAGTCTGAGTTAATTTTCACTCCTTTCCAGTGTTGAAAATGCACTTTCCCTATAGGAGTGAATTTCATTCTTTTTGCGGAGTGGTTTTTTCCACTTCTTTCTGATAAGCCACTTTCACTCCTTTCTGAGCGGCCATTTTCGCTCCTTTTTGGACTAATTTCATATGCCAGCCGAGCGCCTTTTAACTCCTTTTTGAATAGCTTTTTTCCCACTCCTTTTTAGACGATAACTACTATGAGTGATTTCCTTCTAATTTTGAGAACTTATATTGCTTTTTTTAACCATATTTAATAGAAAATTTGACATTATTATTGCCATCCATTATTTATGCCATTAAGATAAATAAATAAGAAAAAAACTGTGACAATTGAAACAAAACAAAAACAAAATTAGAAAAACCAGAATTAAATCACCTAACCCGTTCCAGACAAGATGGCGCGGATGACTTCTTCGAAGAATCCCGCCGTCTCGCATCACGTGACCAAATTGGACAATGAAAACGTTTTAAAATCGCTCTTTTAAGAGACGAATTGAAATTGTTTTCGAAACGGAGTGAATTTGGCATTCACTCTGTTAAAAGTGATTCTAAAATCGCTCTTTTTCGACAAAGTGTTTTTTTTAGCGAAAACACACTCAGAAAGAATGAATGTTGAAAAATATTTCGTTTTTTTTAGTTAAAAATTCACTTTTTTTTGTTTTAAGAGTGTACATGGACATATGCCTAGCACCCCAGAGCCCTTGGTCAACTAAGCTGAAATGGGCACGGCAGGCCTTTTCCCACAAACGGGCTGTTGCGCCGAGGGGTTTAGTTTACTCTTAAAATTATAAGCAAAATGATTCTCACGAAAAAAAGGAAAATAAAATTTCAGTTCATCCATTTTTAAAACACACAATAATTTCTTATTCAAAACAAGAAATAAAAAATCATAAAAAAATTATCAAAAGGGTTTCTTTCCAAGTAAATCTAATGCTTATACATATCTTCAATTTAAATATAATATAATGTATGGGATAAAGCAAACTACACTTGTACTACAATCTACCATTTGTATCATCTAATCATCTGATATTGATTTGGGAATAGTAAGTGCATTATTTTAGAATCAGATGCGAAAATTGGCCTCAATATGCTGAACAAACAACCATGCATTTAATTTATTTAGCAATATACATAACACAATCATAATTTACTTAATAAGGTTTTCTCCAGATGTTATTAATGGATATCGCACCGTACGCGGAAAAGTGACCTATCGTCCGAAATTGACTTTTTGAGTTAACACTACTATAGGATGCAGAATTTCGATATCTATGGATTGCTGCAATCGGCATAGCGATCCGAGCCTTAGTTCGTCTGCAACTAATAGATAGGTCTTTTCTCCGTGTTCGTTTTTTGGGTGAAAATGAGCGGGAACGAAAGACCTATCGCACTTGGCAATTTTTCGCTATGTGTTTGCACCTGCTTACGGCAATTAAGTTTGAAGAGATTAAATGGAAAGGTTGAAATCGGTAATTAATTAATTTATTTGTTTCTTTATTTGAAATATGTACTCTCATTAATAAAAACAATTCAAAAGCTCTGTTTTGTGGTATTTAGTACAATAAATATATACAAAAAAATTCATGTAATATGTATTGATTGCAAAATGATATGTCAATATATATTTTTTTCTCAAGTTAATATTTTAGCAAACGATAAATAGTTTTAAATCGTTTTCAAGGTCGGTATTTTACTATAAATATAAACTCTATTGCAACAAATTGACAGTTTGAGATATAAAGTCATTGAATTCAACTGTATACTTAAGGTATGAGGTATCCCTACAACTTACTTTTAAAATTTAAGAATTATTATTTTATATTAATTATTTTATATTTTCATGAGTTTTAAAATTATTTTAAAATTTTAATAATGCTTCAAAATTAATTATTTTTGTTTTAATTTTCAACATGATACATAGTAAAAATTTAGATTGAAAGGTTTTTGTAGAAAAATGTGGATATCATTTCTTACATCTTGTAAGTCCTGATTTTGTAAAAGTGATTCGTTTCACATAACACCTATTTTTTTATATAAACAAACTACTATGATTCCAATCATTGAATATATTAAATTATAAAAACAAAAATGATTTAAAATAATATCGTAATTACATGATAAGAGAGATAAACCTTATTATATAAACTTCATTAAATTGGTTAAACAAGTTTTTGTTAAATTTAATTTTAAAAAATATTCTTATTGTTGATCAATATATTATTAGATTATAAAAATGCATCAAGTAAATGAGTATTCCTCATAAGTATGTTTCCTTAATATTTAGAATGAATTTAACAGCAACATTTTTAGGACCGGTCTTTCAGAAGAGCCGTTTAAAGTTTTGGTAAAAATTCAAATTATCACAAAATCGTTCCAAATGAACCTAGATCAAAAATATTTGGCATGGGTATTCGTTTTATGAGTATCAAAAGGTATGCATAGTCATTTTTTACTTTAAATTTGCCTTTTCTGAGATATTTTCAGATAGGTCTTTCTTTCGCGAACAAAATCGTTCAAATTTGTACGCGAAAGAAAGACCTATCTGAAAATATATCAGCAAAGGCAAATTTAAAGTAAAAAATGACTGTGCATACCTTTTGATGCTCATAAAACGGATTTCTATACCAAATATTTTTTTATCTAGGTTCATTTGGAACGATTTTGTGATAATTTGAATTTTTACTAAAACTTTAACCCTTTCGCTTCTAAGGCGGCCCAGGACGGCTTCAAAAGCAAACTACGGGAAGGCCGTTTTCGGCCGTTTCGTTTCACAAATAGGGGTGTCGGGTATGTCGAGGAGGGACGCGCACACTCCCTGGTTGGTCATTGTTGTCGAAGCCATTCAAGCAACACAATAGGGTTTGCACTGAAAGGTATCTGCTTGGCGGTCAGCGTGATTTATTTCAAAACCTTTCGTTTCGGGCATGTTCGGTGGATGCTTGTAATTACAGGTGTTACAATATGATATTTTCAAAGGTAAACATAGTTACAAGGAAAGAAGTTCGCACCTTACTCTCTTACGTTCAAGATGTCTATTAGACTAAATGATCAGACCTTGTCAAATTTAAGTAAAAGAAAGAAAATATTTTTTACTTCATATTAAAAATAAAATTGAAAGTTTATCTTTGCCAAGACATTAAAAAGTTTTCCTGAATAAGAATATAAAACATTACATGCGCTATAAAAACAAACGAAACTTAGTATACTTTCAATCAGGTCTGATTTATTTTAAAATTTTGCCCGCCAACTTTATATTCTTTTTTTTATTTTTATAAGTTTAAATTTGGCCTAAATTATGTACGTAAAACTCAAAATGCATATAAAACATTGCAAATAAATATTTTAGAAGCATAGAAGTGAAAATAATATCAAACTTTCACAGTTGAAAAAAAAAATGTTTTGCAGGAAAGTAACTTTTAAAAAAATTAAGTTTAAAAAAATACGTGTTATTGGTTCAAGGTGATTGATTAATTTTGTGAGTATAAATATTGATTTTATTTCGTCATTGCCTTGTGTGGGTTATAGTTTTAACGAGAATGTAATTTGCTTAGGTTTTTTTGGTACGAGAAATAATTTTAGAAAAAAAACGACTTGAGCATGTGTATATTAGAAAAATAGGATGTATATTAAACAACGAGGACGTATTTATAATAACGTATTTATAATTGCCTATCAGCACATTAAAAATATAAACATTTTAAAGATAAAACTATTATCTTTTAATTGGCACATTTCCTAAAGAAAATGCATTTTGTGTTATTTGAACTCATGTTATAGGAACTTATTTAAAATTAATTTAACGAATAAATTTGTCATTTTTAAAAAATAGTTTCGTAAGTTATAATTGCAATGCTTATAGTAATGCCAAAAATATAACTATTTCTTTGTGAAATCCATTCCATGCCTACCATTTTTTATTTTCAAAAAAATAGTCTTTTATTAGAAATTTTAAATTTTGTTTGCATAATTACATTCCATTGTATTCGTAAACTAAAAGGAAAAATGATAACAATCGAAAATCTTAAATTGCCAAATTGAAAAAACACAGTTTAAATTTAAATAAAATAGTCTTAATCATTCTTTTTATTTCTTTAAAAGCTCTTTAATTGAAATGTAAAATAACTAACAGAAGTGATTTCTTAAAATAGGAAAAACAAACAAATGTAACTTTCAGGGCCCACAATAGGAAACCGTCCAGCGAATTTCACAACAGGTGTGTTTGTCCCCGAGAAGATGCGAGGTCGCATCATTAATATTCTGGGTGACAGCCGCCGCCACGCCTTTAGCGGGGCCACCCGAAACTGGACGATTCTATTTGACTTTTTCCTACCAAGAAAACTCGTACTTCGGAGATGAAAAATACTCCTAGTTAGGGAGGTTAAAGGGTTAAACGGCTCTCCTGAAGAATGGAATTTTTCGCGATAGGTCTCTTTTCCGCGTACGGTGCGATATGTAGTTTTGTATTCAATAAATTTGTCTGCAATCATTGTTTCTGGAACATGAGTTTCACTAACAAAAGCAATTGAAACTCGTTTTTACCTATTCACTCCGGAAAAAACATCCCGCAGCATATATTCTTTATAAATAAATATTTTCCAATCAATTATATATTTAAAAGTTTGTTTTTGTTTTTCAATGTACTTTGAAAAATTAACCGTTTAATATTTGATAATGGGCAAGTCAATTTAGTAGTGTATAAGGTTTTCAGCGATAAAAAGTACAATTTTTTATGTGCTATGAATAAACTAACAAGCTCTGTCAGTGTTTTGTAATAAATAATCCAATCTACTCTTTGTTTCCAATGATAACCTCAACTCTGTATACTGTGTCCTTTTAACTGTGTTTAATGTGTCTGATGACTGTCACGTGGCTGATGAAGACAATTTATGGAGTTTTCCAATAGAAAGTTCATTTTGTCTTAAAGTCTATGGTAAAGCTGCGTTATAACTTCGCGGCTTTTAAGATTTGATGAATGAAACCACTAACGTTCATGTGGAAGAGAAAAAAGATTAGCTTAAATTTAATAACTAGCAAAATAAATAAGGTATTCTCTCGCGCTGAGATTAACGGCTAGGGAATTTGAAGTGGTTTGCTTTGGGCCCTAATAAGTGACTTTAAGAAAAAAAAGTATAGATATTTGTTGGAATTACTGCTGTTTACCTTTTCAATAAAAGACTCAGGAGAAGTCCTTAACCTAAACATTTAAGAAATACTAAAATTATTCATGTACAGCAAATTTCTCTATGTGCAAAAAAGTCAGTAGTTTTTCTTTGGACATTTAAATTTAACCTAAAACTTTTCCAGTTATAGAAAAAAGAAGCTAAACACAATTTTGATATAAAAAAATTACGTTTTATTTGTTTTAATTCTTGTGTACTTAAAATTATAGTTATACTTGAATCAAAAGAAAATATAACCTAAAGATATGCAGTAAACAATTTATTTTTTGATACTCACTCTTCAAAGTAAAATTTCCTACAAGCTTAAATTCTCAATTTTCTTTTTGATTAAAATTTTGAAATGATAATCGTGTTTTAAATTAGTACAAGAAAAACGGATCTTCACCTACAGGAAAAAAGTATTCTTTCTCAAGTTTTGAAACTGTTTTTTTTTCGTTCTTGGCAGCTACACTCTTAAAACAAACGAGCGGTTTTAACTCAGTCTGAGTAAATTTCCACTCCTTTCCGTGCCGAAAATGCACTTCTCCTATAGGAGTGAATTTCACTCATTTTCGGAGTGGGCAAAGGAAATAAAAGAAAACAATCTGCGTCCTACACTCTTAAAACGAGCGGTTTTAACTCAGTCTGAGTTAATTTCCACTCCTTTCCGGTGCCGAAAATGCACTTCTCCTATAGGAGTGAATTTCACTCTTTTGTTTTAAGAGTGTACACTTTGCGCATGTGCTATGTTCTCAAAAACCTTATTATGACGTCCGACCAATATGTACTAGAAAATCCTGTTCTACGTTTGAAGTCCGTGGCTCTTTTATTTCGAGAGTGAGTATTGAGACAGACCCACGGAGAAACCAATGTTCATAAACCACATAAACCAATTTTTTTTAGATTCTGCGACCTGGAATGTGTAGCAATTACAAAATAACCATTTCAGCTATTGGTCTTAATCACAAAACTTTCTTTACCTTATATTGCACACTAGGTAATTGAAAGTAGAAACTGAAAGTAAGCTAAAATTCTAACATTAATTTTTAAAATTTAAAATAATTATTAAAAAAAATCTTTGATGTTCATAAGTTTATAAACTTTAACGAACCTTTTACATATCTTCTAAACAATCAAGTTAAATTAATTCTAAAGCAAGCCGACAAGACAAGTCTATAAAAATATCAAATTTTCCATAAACTAAATCTCTCGTATAAGTATATTAAGGTTTACGAAACTCTCCCATTTATAAGGGAAAACTTTTATGAAGCCAGCAATTTTTACAAACATTTCTACTCAAGATTTACCAAGTTAAAAACACTCGTCGAGTTAACCATACGAATAAAAATGAGTACCGCTTGCAAAAGTTTGTGAATCGGAGTATTTCGGAGAAGTCAATTTAGAAAATTTTCACCTCGACTTAAGTAACCATAAAATGAATGCAAAATAAGTTTCTGAAAATTCAATTCAATTTAATGCTTTTACTTCAATGACGTCAAAAACTACGTAATTTCGAGGTGAGTTATTTTATGGCTTTCCACATTGCAGCATTCCTATTCAATACCTAGGTCTTAGCTTAGAAGAAAACAAGCCAATGTTTAACACTGTAACGTAGGATATAAGCCTTTTCTAAGAAAAGTTATATTTATCGACGTTTATAAATGATGATTGCTTTGGCACAATGATATAAATTAAAGAGAGTAACTCGGAAAAACTTCTTTATTGTATGGAATTTTTATTGTACTAAATTATAAGTTTTTAAATCATTGCTTCATAAAAACTTGATAGGTATGTACTTATATTGCTCATGGTAAAATGTATCGGTATATTAAATGAATTATTTCAATTATTGGGTAGTCATTTTAGCTTCCACATTACGTTTATAGCGTAAAACGCGGAAGGTTATAATCGTTCAGTCCGTCTGTCTATCCGTTTGTCTGTCTGTCCGTCTGTCTGTCACCCACTTTCATAGCCCAAACTACAAATGCTACGGACAAGTGTGATTCGTCAAAAAATTCAGCGCATCAAAATTAGAATACATTGAAAATTTCAGAAAAGAATTCGAATTCTCAGTACTTAAATTATTTAAAAATAACTGCAAATTTTAGTGTTCATTTAAAAAGCATGGGAAGCCATTTTTATTAGAATTAAATCACCATTGCCATTCGCAACAATCGCTCGAGAAACTTTAATTCTTTTAGACAATAAATTAAAATAAATTTATTTTTGCGACATCGATCAGTTTGAAATGACGTCAAATATATTTCACTACGAGATTCTTTGTATGTTGATATGAAATATTTTTATTCTATTTAAAAGCGAGGAAATATTACATATTTATTCTTTGAAATATAAATTAATTTTTGCAAACTATAAGTAATAATTATTGAATTTTTGAAATAAAATAAATGAAAACTAGCCAAATTTAGCATGTAAATGTTCAATATAGAATTAATGTTGTGTTTGGCGTCTTTTTACCTTTTAAATACAACCGTTGTGTGGAAGCGGGTTAAGTGACAGATTCTGTTACAAACCTACTTGTTTAAAATCTAAATTTTTTCAGTAAATAAAATGTTCTTATTTATTCTCACTAATAATCAGTGATAAATAAGGATATGGTGTAATTTTTCCATTATTTGTAAATATATGTTTTAATTGAATTAATTAAATCTTAAAAAAATGATGCCAGTATTCTTTCGACATTTCTTTTACATCATATAAGAAGCCTTATTGTGTCATTTAAGTAATTTTTTCTTAACTAATTACAGTCATAGTCACGTACACCAGTCAAGAAGTATAGATATTTCCCTCTAAGATTATTTTGTAAGTATATTTTATCGAGTATGAACATAATGATTTAATGAGAACAAAAAACATTGTTACAATGAAACTAAGTTCTTTGAGATAATTGCAAAACAGAGACTGCATAAGCATTAAATTATTATGATTGAAACAAACCTTCTTTTCAAAGACTACCTTTCAGTAAGTAATACAAAACAGGAAATTGCTTTGGGTGATTAGTTCGATTTCTAGTTAAGCAAGTCTAATGCAATTTATTTACTGTAATTATTAGTAACACGGAATCGCACGCAATCTAATTACCAGATCTTACTCAATAAACAAGTTAATGTAAAAAGGTATTAAGTGCATTGGAGAGTTTCCCGCTGAACTTCTTACTTACAATATATTAGTAGAAGAAGAAGCATGTACGGAAACTCTCCGTGGACTTGATACCTTTTTTTTGAGTTAACGAATCGTAAATCCCAATTAATCAAACGGATTGTTCATTAAAATAAAGTTTTATGAAAAAATTTATATTATTTCATACAATATAATTGTGGAGAGAACAGTTAAGTAAATTAAAGTACAAATGAAAGTATTGATTTTCTTAACTGAAGACAGTACAGAATAAATTTTTAAGTATTGTAATGAGCTAAACTTCTTTGCTTTGTGATAGGAACAGCTACACTGTTAAAAAAAATTTGGCTCAAGATTGCAAAGGAATTATGGAACGTTTTAGCTGCCACCACTATTTGGAGCGTGAATTTACCAGTTTTGCGGTAAAAACGCAAATTTGATACACCGCAAAAGTGGTGAATTTACGCTCCAAATAGTGGTGGCAGCTACAAAGTTCCAGGATTCCGGTGCAATCTTGCGCCAGAATTTTTAACAGTGTACAGAAAGTGGGATAAAAAAACATTTCGTCAAAAACAGGAAAAACTTATTTGGGATATTTTATACATTGTTTTAGAGCTGCAAAAATACATATTTGGGTCAAATGTTTTGTTTTGCCCAATATATGTATACGCTGGTTTAATTATCTGTGAACTTCGCAATATTAAATGAATTTTATATTTTAAAAAATGTACGTAATATTATTCATATTTAAATTGAGTTCCCTATTCTTTGGAAGTTTTCGACAAACATGAATACAAAATTTATAAAGATTTACATTTAGAGATTTTTTAGTACATTATTAGGCTATGAATATTTGGTTTTTATATAGAGATTTTCAAAGTTAATATTTGTTATTTAAGATATATACATCGTATGAAAGTTTTACTTTTACAAATAAACTCAGAATACTAATTTTGACAAATACTTTAAAATAACCAAACCTTACTATCTAGGATTAATATAGAAAAAATAACAAGATATTGTTCTTTGTTCCACAGATGCACAACGTACAGCTAAAGAGTTTATAAGACTAATGAATATTCCATATACTTATTGAAAAACCTGTCATGTCTAACAAACAATATATTTACTATACAGTAAGCCAACAATATATTTAATCTGTAGTAAACAAACAATTTCTTATAAAGATTTAACACTCACAATCCCTCATTAAAATATCGATACCGAATATAAATCTTTAAAAGAAGCTGGTTTAGCCTCTAGCGAATAATCATCATACCAATTATATATCTAGCAAAAAAAATCAAGAAATAATTAAAACAAAGAAAACATGAACAAAAACTTTTTGCTTTAGAACTTTAAAAGCCAAGTTGGGGTTTATAAAACTTCGTACCTAGATCATTATTAATAATATGCTTTAATTAATGCAATATTCGAGTTTTATTTTTGGGGATTATTTATAGAGACTTATTTATTTTTAAAGATAAAATGAAATGCCCAAAAGCTAATCCCTTCCTAATAAGACGACCATGTAGTCTCATTAATTTAGCAATGTTAAAAAATGTTTAAGAGATATTTTAAATGCTAAATTATTCTTTTAAATAAAATATAAATAATACTGTTCTGTTTGATTTCGTACTAATAATGAGTTAAATATATAAACATGTGCCTGTAGTAAGTAATAGTTTAAACATGATGATTTGTTTTCTGTTTTAAAGCATGGAGGGGAACTAGTCAGTAAATAGTTATCGATGTATTAATTTATCTCAAAAAATATTTTAATAAGCTTAGTAAAACTATTTTATAAACGTGTCCTACCTAACTGTTTAACGAAACATAATTGGTTTTAAACTATTTTACCTCAAAAGCTGTTTTAGATAAAACTAGTATTAACGAAAATAATTTAGCTTAGGAAATATTTATTAATCGTGTGAGAATTTGTTATTATTAATTATCAACAAAACTTGTTCCGATATTGAATAATTTTTACGATAAAATACAATACGAGACAGAATTTTAATATTAAAGAATAAACTAAAGAACAATTTTAAATTAATCACAAACAAATATATTACAATGAGAAAAATGCCAACTACTTTCACTTTGCAAATTTTTTCTTCTTCACTTACCAATTACTAATTCTAGACTCTAGCGCCAAAATAAATCAAACTAATTGAAAAACAGAGAAAATATAATTCGTTCACCATTTTACTGTCTAAGTAATACAGGAACCTTCTCAACAAAAAAAAATGATAAGTTTTCTATTTCTTATTCCTTAAAGTGTCATTGAACTGGAGCCTATAAATTATCATGTAAAAAAAACATATTTCAACAAAATCGTTCAACTACTGAATTTTCATAACTACATGTTAAATGAACCTTGAAGTCGATTTTCGAAAATCAATATTTAATTTTCTCAATGACAAACATAAAACAGATGACTCTTCTAGGAAATAATCATAATCTAAAGCTCTTTTACTGTGAAAGACGTTATTAAAATTATAGTGAAATCATTATTAAAATTATAGTGCGTCATTATTAAAATTATAGACGTTATTAAAATTATAGTGCGTAGTTATAAAATTATAGTAAAATCATTTTAAAATGGTTTTAATAAATATCTATATTACTAAAGATGTAATTCGTTTAATATTACAAGAGGTAAGATAAATTTAACATAATTTCCAAACAAAAAAAAGCAATTTAAACAGTTTAAATATATGGCATAATTATGAGAAAGTTAAAGATAAAAGAGCTGGCATTTCAAATTTTGTAATTGATAAAAAAAAACTAAGATAAAACCTCGTCCTTTAGATTTCAAAGTTACTTTGGTTACATTTTTGTTAGAGGTTATATTATCGTTATGAGATATTTTGAGTTAAAAAAATTATTAAAAACAACCCTTACCAACTACATTCATTAATAATGATTACGAAAATTAAGTATTCTGAAAAAAAAACTTCAGGGAAGACGACGGCCTATAAGCTTTAATTGGAGAATGAATAACTGTAGAAAAACATTTATAAAATATTATCCTTTGGAAAACCTGTAGTAAAAAACATTTATTGTTGTTATGGGTATAACTCGATCGCTTTTTATCTTTTAAAACAGCGTAAGTCCTTATTTTATATATAAAAAAGGAAACAAGATAATGATGAATAGACGCACTGATGACTTAACCTTCTCCTTTCTTCCAGAATTTCCAACTTCTTAGTTTCAATTCGCCAACAAAACTTATAGAAGCTCAACGCCCCCTTTTGCCCATTACTTCATTGCGCTTTACTTTATTTAACAAATTAAACTGAATAACAAAAGATGATTTCATTTACACCAGCTTTAAAATTCACAATTCATTTTTTAAAAAAGTATGGTTTAGTTGAATTAAAAACCAGATATCACAACGATGACTTCCTTCCATACCAAGTGCAATCAAGGTGTTCCTAAACACCTGCTATCTAACTAAAGCATCGCGTGATGCCGTCTGTGTAATTAATGTCCACCCCCATACTACGTTGTAGAAATAAGTCGTGTAGGTTTCTGTTTAAGAACACTTAACTCTTGAGACTGCGGCAAATTTCGAGATTAAAATGTCGCAATATTTGCATATAAACTGTTCTCGGTGACGGTTCAAAAATTATTTGTTTTTATTTTATATAACACTTATTCTGAATTTATTTCAGCAATGAGATTTTTTAATCAAGTTATACATTTGGACTAAAATAAATAAGAGAAATTTTGTTATTAAATTAAGATTTCGTTTTTTTGTGTCCATGTAATATACTTCTCTCTTTTGAATAAACTCTAAACTTAATAACTATTCCATATTTTCACTTTGTGGATTGCGATGAAGTCGTTGGCGGGCCTGAATCCCAAGCTGTCGTTTTTTTTTTAGCATTGGACTTAAGTACACTAAGTAGCTGCTATGGAGTCAAATATTTCTTAGTAATGGGATCCAAGTCTATCACTGCATTGCTACTATTTAGCGAATGTTATGTATCCTCGTATATCAGTTACTTTCCTAAGATACAACTAACCTTCTTTTTCTCATTATTAATGTGTAGTCACTGTCCTTGCTTCTATGCTCCTCAGGGGGCCCGGATGGCCGAGTGGGTTGGACCATTACGATAGCAGTCTGCGCGCTGTAACGGGTGTGTGTTCGATTCCCGCCTTCCGTCCTGGGTGTATATTCCTTTCCCAGTGACAGTAAAAATTCTTTCTGTGTCTGTCTTACTTGACGAAGGCTTCATAAGCGGGTCTCTGATCAAGCACACAAGCCCGGAATATATATGTAATAGTAGTAGTAGTAGGCTCCTCATTTATGCAAAAAAATCTTGAAAACAAGAAACAACATAGTTGCGTGACATATCTTTCATTTACCTACTATTCTCAACGTATCCCAAAAGTTTCCATCAATCTGCACTTGGGGAATCTGTATAACGTAAAGCAGTTTGTAGAATGTCATTCCCTAAGTACGATTGCCCAACGATCAAATCTGTCATTCCCTAAGTACGATTGCCCAACGATCAAATCTGTCATTCCCTAAGTACGATTGCCCAACGATTAAATCTACGCTAGTACTTATCCAATTTAAAGGGGAATGGGCGCGCTGGACCGGGGGTTTCCAAAGCAAAGTGCTTCAGTGTTAATCCTAAGGCGATAAAAAATATTTTCTCTGCCACATTTCTCCGACTGCATTAAATATTTTTACAAGCGGATTTTTTATGTGATAAATGTAGCTGACTTACAAGTCCCGACGTACCAACTTTTTGAAATTGGTTAGAATATTTTTTTTAATTTTCAATAAATAATTGTACACAAAATATACGAAGCAATTTCAAAAAGTGGGAAGATTGAGACCTGTAAGTTATCTACATTTATTATTTAAAAAAAAACCGTTTGTAAAAATATTCAATACAGCCGGAGAAATGTGGCAGAGAAAATATTTTTTTCGCCATTCGATGAACACTGAGGCACTCGAGTTTGGAGACCAGCGGTCCAGCGCGCCCATTCCCCCTTAATATGATGGTGCACTACCATTAGCTCTTTCGCCGTATGATAGAATTACCCTATGCACCAGAATGTATTCGCAAGTGAAATACGTTGTTAATACAGATAGATCGAGAACACATTGGACATGAAGGATGATCATGTACCATAGGTGCTCATCCGTGGCCAAAACATCCTATTCCGAATGCAAGAGTTAAGTAATGTGCTTCTGCACTCGCAATTGGAAATAACTAAATTTCCATAAGTCAGATTACATGGTGAGTTGTCAGCTGAACAAGAGTATTCCGTTCTGTATAGTACGTGTCTCAGAGACATATTTGGCATATATGACTTTTTGAATTAAAATTACTACTGAAATACTTCAAACTCAAGGTCTATCGATTATTGAATAATAATTGATTTCAAAATGATGTGGTTATCGATAATCAGGTATATTACTTTCATTTTCGTTGAAAAAGTCATAAAGATGATATTTCTATTCGCTTTTAACAACAGGTTTCTAATAATGAGTCGCTTTTTACACTACATCCTTAAGAATCATCCCCCTAGCCTGTGAATAATAGCCTGGAATAATGCCAAATTAGAAGTGTTTTGGGACTTAGGGGGTGGGGAGAAAAGAAATGAAAAGTTTTCTGTATAATCAAACCTTAATGGGTTCTTCACCTCGGAATGCCTCAGTTAACTTTTCCAAAGAGCACACTTGAATGTCTTATTTAAACAGTGCAACGATTTACTTAACAAAAGAATTTTTTTTAAAAGTTCGGTAAAAATACTGTAATTTCGTTGAGCAGTGCCCCTTGTTGAATATTTTTAGAAATTCTTTGGCCAATTGTATGCTATTAATGACGAATTTTTCTTCATTTAAACTGATTAATTAATTATTTTTCGTATTAAACAAACTATTTAGTACTTTTTAATTAAAAATTCATAAATTTTAGAGTCATCTGGGGTGAAATGGGTCACTTTTTAGCTATTTTCACCTTTAAAGTTCTCTGGCAATAAACTCATAATTTTTCTCACATTTTTTTAAATTGCATCTTAACATTGCATTCTTTCAGTACATTTTTACGTAGTTTAGTTAATTTTTTAAAAATTATAAATGGATTAAACTTAGTTCCATAATTTGTGACCCATTTTACCCCACCATGGCGTAAAATGGGTCATAATGCAAAATTATGAGTAAATAATAATCTATTTATTAGGAAATACACTAAATAAGATGAGTAGGTCAAGAATACATAAAATAAATTTAAGGATAAATGAATTACAATGTTTAATTTTCAAAATAATATTGTTTGCGGTTGTTACAAAACGGCTCTTTCAAGACTCTTATAACGTCTGACTTTTCTACAATATCCGTCCCCTTTATCGGGAAAGACATAAGAGTTTCCTATTCAATATTTTAAACTTATTTATATGCAAATCATCCACATCAATAACTGTAATTTTAACAACAAATTATTTAATTGAATTTTTAGCCTACTTTTCTTTTTTTAATTCGAAAGAATTAAAAAAATGAAAAAGTAGGTATTGACATGCGGTCGATGTCCGTCTGTCCGTCTGTCTGTCTGTCCGTTTGTCCGTACCCCCCTTCCAAAATCGGTTCTAATCATCGGATCTTAAAAATTCTTTTTTTGTTAGAAAGCTATAACCTCAGATACCCAACTTTCATACTTTTTGTCCGTCTGTCTGTACGTCCGGACGGACATAAATCTACTATCTGTCGGCGAATTTCCCATTGAATTAGCATTGAAATTCAATTTTGAGTCATTTAAATCACTGTTGCCAAATCAACAATGACATGAGAAACTTTATTTATTTAAATATATTTGAAGCAAAATAATATTTTCATGAATCAGTTTGGAATGACGTCATAAAATGTAGCACAATTTGATTCTTTGATTGTTCATTAATTATCTAACAAGAAAGCGGCAAGGCATACTTTTGCATACAATTATGCTTAGTTTTAATTTACATTTCTTATTTTTTTAATGCAGTTTGGAGTTTCATTACTTTTGTTATTAATAAATATTTAATTATTCTTGCGAACTACAAATAACATCGCGAGCAGACGATAAATAATATTTAATTATTTACGAAGAATATAAGGAAAATAGTGATTTTGGCTTTTAGAAGTCGCAATTATTAGCTGGATGCTGTGTTCGATTTTTTTTCTAATCTGTAAAATCTAGTGTAGAAACGGCTGTTTATGATATTTACTGTAAGAACTAGTTTTTCCCGATTAAAACTTTAGTATTATTTAAGTAACAGGAAAGTGGGCTATTTTAGTTCTTTATGAACTTCTTGTTTCCTTTGTATTTAACTACCACCCATTTCCCAGTCAAAAGCTGTTGGCTATCAACAATTTTGGGTTTAGGTGGCTCTGTTTTTTACTCTGTTTTCTTTCGTTTAGAGTTTGAAAGAAAACCCAAATTCTTAATTTTCTCGGGTTTTTTTTTTACCATTCGTTGAAGTTCTTTTTGTAAGCGCTCTCATCTGCTTCCGACATTACTTAGCCAACTTTATGTCGAACTAGTTTCTCTTCTTTTTAGAGTTGGCTATCACTGCCTTCGTAACACTTCATGGCATAGGTGATACAGTTGTCAGGATAGCACATTTGAGATCTTTAAATGGAGAAGATAAAAGATTGGCTATTTGAATTTACTTAAGCGCTACAAGAGTATCCGAAATAGCTGGTGTTGAACAGGAAGACAGGACGGAAATTGAATTTGGTGTAGCTGGTGTTAAACAAGAAGGCAGGGTGGCAATTTTATTTGATGTACACTTTTAAAACAAACGAGCGGTTTTAACTCAGTCTGAGTTAATTTCCACTCCTTTCCGTGCTGAAAATGCACTTCTCCTATAGGAGTGAATTTCACTCTTTCTCGGAGTGGGTAAAAAAAATAAAAGAAAACAATCTACGTCCTACACTCTTAAAACGAGCGGTTTCAACTCAGTCTGAGTTAATTTCCACTCCTTTCCGGTGCCGAAAATGCACTTATCCTATAGGAGTGACTTTCACTCTATTGTTTTAAGAGTGTAGCTGGTGTTGAACAAAATGGAAAGGCTGGAATCATCTGATAACTGGATCATGTAATATAACTGGATCATCAATATATATATTAAAGGAAAAGTCCTGACTGACTCACGTATTAACGCCCTGCCCAAACTACTGGAGGTACAGCTACCAAATTTTAGGAGAATATTCTTTTTGTAATGAAGGCGTCATTTAAGAAGCGATTTTTTGAAATTCGAACCCAAACGGGTGTAAGAGTGCAAAATGTGAGCCGTTTTACCAATAGTAAGAGCATTGTAAAGATTAGAATTTATACTTTTTATTTCAATTTAAAAGAAATTGCGTGTTCAGCGTGAATGAAAATTAAGAAAATAAAAAAAAGAGCATGTGGGCTTAATTTGCTGGATTGTTATTTGAATACGAGTATTTTATTATTTACTAGCAAATAAATACCCGTTCTCCGCACGGACTAAAAAAAAGTTGTAATCGATCCAAGTATATGTACCATTTAATCCATTCTAGGATAATAAACTTATGTTATTGTTTCCGCTCATTATAAAGTATAAAATCCTGTTACTTATACTACCTTAAAAATCCAAAATAAAAAAATACGCCATAAAATGCACGCATAAGAGTCATCGGAATTTCCGTCAAAAACATATAAAAGCTTTTAGCTCATTTGGCGCGTTTAGGTAAGCATTTGGCGAGGTTGGCAACGTATTTGACGAAAACATG
Source organism: Oedothorax gibbosus (assembly GCA_019343175.1). NCBI lineage: Eukaryota > Metazoa > Arthropoda > Arachnida > Araneae > Linyphiidae > Oedothorax > Oedothorax gibbosus. The sequence goes on along the minus strand of CM033277.1, from coordinate 12,944,147 downwards.
AAAACAAAACCCTAATATGTAGCTCTAGTACGATGGCCTTAAACAGCCACCATAGTTATAACTCACGGAAATAGCTTAAATATACATATTTGCAATCAATAGAACCATCAATGAAGAAATCATCACCTAAAATCACAATAAAATCCGAGTATGGAGACTGGACGGAATTACGTCACTTTAAACATGTCAATTATTTTTCAAATAATGAATTTAGTTTCTGAAGGTAAAGACAACAGAATAAAATAAACATTGTCTATTTTGTTAATTTTCGTTAAAAGTTTTATTTAATTTTTTCAGCAGGTGGTATCAGGAAAGAAAAAAAATGATCGGATTTGAGCAAAAGTGGTGTAGTTTTTTCAGAAATTTCGAATTTTCTCTAAAAATAGAACACTTTGAAACATGAAAGTTCAAAAATCATAATCTAAGTATGAACTACGCATTTGTACCAAGTTACGAGTCAAACAAATGTCTAGTTTAAGAGTCTATATGGAACATACCCACAAACAAACACAAGTTCATTTTTATTATTATAGATTGATTTTAAATCTTTTGATTTTTTGTTACCGAATTTAATTTAATTGATGTTTACAAACGGTAAGAAATTAAGATATTTTTACAATGTCTCATGACAGTAAAGGAAATAACTATTCTAGATCTTATGAATACTACTAAGAAATGTTAATTCTCTCTACATATAGCGTATGTACTTTATGTTTATGAAACTGGTAATTTAATACAGCTATATGATATAATGACCGATTGAATTTTGGCATTAGCGGCTTTGGCGAAGTTGAAAATTTAACGTTGGGTATCTATTCGCATCCAGTTGTATGGGTTACAGTTAGTTTGAATTATCGTCGCACTAGAGCTATACACGAGGGCTATTGGCCACGGGCGTCTTAATTTAGAACCACAGTCAAGTGACGAGCCGACACTTGAGTAGGCACCTAATTCAACTTTTAAGGTCGACATCGTACGCAGCGTCGGGACTTTGAAAAATATTTAACGTGCCTTTCCACCACACAGGGTATTATTCGGGACACGGGACATTTTTGGTTGCATGGGCCGTTTATAGGTCGTCAATTATTTTGACGATGCCCGGACCTAAATCTGGGACCTATTGCATGCAAGCCCGACCGACTGGGCTCCCTAGCCTTGTCGAATATAGTGGTCGAACATATAGTGGAATGTTTACCATATTTTGGGTATTTTCGGGTGTAGGAGGGCAAATAAAAAATGCCCATTATATCATATATAATCTGGCAATTTTAGCACGGACTATGCCCACTAAGCCCTCTTAACTCATAGAAGGGCCTGGATACAAACGGTCTTCTTTTTTAAAAAATGAATACTGATATTGGAATAGGAGTAAATTATAATATACTGATGGAGTGTTGACCAGGGAAGAGGTGATCGATTGGCATAAAGTAAAAGATTACATAAAAAACAATCACCGTTAATAAAGGGTATATGTACACCAGTGCAACGTCGGGTTTATAAATCTAGTATAATATAACTGTGTTCAATGATGGGATATCCGGCTGATCAAATACTCTTTCAGTCAAGAATATCATGTGTTTTACTGCTTTTCTATCAGGAGGAAACAATCCTGCACCTTTAAAGACCTTCGCAGCATGATCTGCTCTTAAACTTTCAAAAAGTTAAATAAATTACAGTGCAAGATTGAAGTGTTTTCTTAGTTTTTTCAGAAGTTAGAAAGCCATATGGTTTGCTCACCACATTCTACTGCTTATAAAAGGATTCTTTTTGGTTGCCAGATTCATGAAATTAACTTTTTATCTTATGAAATATAATTTAAACACTATTAAAATATTATTACAAAAATTGGTTCAAAAAATAAATTCATATTAAGTTATGTAGGGGTATTTATAAAATGACCAATTTTACTCCCAGAACCAGTTTACCCCACCCTACCCTATAATATTAAAACACATCGGAAATAAACACACCAGTAGGAAAAAGTTTATTACTGTACATTTAAAAAAAATTGCTGTTCGAATATTATTTAAAATACATCAAATTAGTTTGATTTAATTTCATTTTTGCACTTTTTCATATTATTTTAGGCATCTCCGAATAAATTTTCACTATGAAAGTGAAAATTGTTCTGGGGAATTTAGGTAAGATGGCAGGTCTGTAATAGTATAAAGAAATGCCATCACACACTATTGCGATGGACTCTTCAGTACAACCAATAAATGAATAAACCTCAATGAATTCTTTATCTGTGTTTTATTTAACTTTTCAAAAAGTAAAATGAAATGTCTAATTTATTAATTTCAAGCTGGCGTTGTAAAAAGATCCTGTCCGAATAAAGCGATTTTTTTAGCATAGCGTGACTGCGGATTTATTCATATCAGCATTGAAATTTTCCAAAACACCTTTTGCAACACATTATGATGTTGATAACTTTTAAAAAAATAGATAGATTTTTATCTACTTTTTATATTAAATTTATTAAGTAGTTTATTTTATTATCTTCATGAACACTACAAAAGCGTGAAAAATTTTACACCAATCATTTATACAGGGCGATCCTAAACTGACAAGTCGTTTTGAATGAGAAGTCGCATTAAAAATTTACGTATTTCTGACATTAATTATAAACGGTCCGTGCAGCCAAAAATGTCCGACGAATAATACCCCGTGTAGAGGGAGTGCACGTTAAATATGATCCAAAGTCCAATGCTGCGTACGATGTCGCCCTTAACGGTTGCGTTGGTGCCTATTCAGGTGTCGGCTCGTCACTTGACTGTGGTTCTAAATACGACGCCCTCGCCAATAGCCCTCGTGTAGCTCTAGTGCGACGATAATTCAAACTAACCTAACCTAACCTCTGACATTAATCTATCTGGATAATGTTACTGAACTTCAAAGAGGCACATGTGTCTACTGTAAAAAAACATATCGTATTTCGTGCACGTACAAGGTTTTGCACCACTATTTATTCATCAGTGTGTGACGGACCTGCCTGGTTGTTCTATAAAATGATGTAGCTCCAATGCATCTTGGCCATTCAACCACGATCATGCAGTTTGGCTTCAGTTTGCCTCAAGAATCAAACGGCTTTTTGTGAATATAATTTATCAGATAGTATAAATATTGGCAGTTTCCGTGACGTCTTGCTTCTCGTCTTTTTTTACTGTATTCTGCCTAGAGACTGATATAAGCTACTTTTCACCACTTTCCTGAGCCATGGTTAAATAGCCCAGCTCGGGCTTTCAAGCTCCCAAGCAACTTCTTTACCCAGGATCATAGAGATCAAGCAGCCCAACCCGGGCGAGCAAATATTCTCTATACTACTACTACTACTACTACTAATCTTCGATATCCTTGCAGATTTTATTTTGTTTATTTTAATATCCCCCTGTATCTTCTTCCCTACAAAATAAATATTAAATATTCTAATTCATTTAAATTGCTTTTCTGTTTTATATTTTGTGTGTGACCTTTTCTGCCTTACATACTCCGCCTGGGAGCACTGTTTTCCAGTAATCACCCATGCTAGGCCTTAAGCCTTTCCCAGAGACGCTACAAGTGATTTTATGTTTTCTGGCTATTTAATCAAAAATACTTCCGTCATTCCTCAACTCATACAATTTCGATATTTCTAATTTATATCCAAACACGCTTTATTTGATGTATTTGAAACACGAGTCCTGGAGTCTTGGGAATTTTTGGAAGGTATAATATCACTTCTTCGTGTACTTTAGGCATCGCGAAAGTAAAGTAATCTATATGAATTTCTAAATCCCGAAATTGGTCCAAGTCCAATGACGATTTTCCCAACACGCACCTTCTTTTTAAATTTTTGTGAAAAAAGAAACGAGTAGGAAAATCTTCCTTTTACATTCAGCCTTTCATTGTCAAAGCCCTGTTAACTTTCTTTGGGGAAATGCCTGAGCTTTATTACAAAATATTACGGAATGGAAAGAAATATGAAGAACTTGCAAAGCTCTTGACGTAACGCTAACGAAGAAGTTTGTTTACAGGAGACTGTTTAATTTCCTGTCTGCTTAATATTTTATATGGAGCAATATGGAATTTGTTTTAATTATCTGGTTTATTAAAATGCATGTTTTTCATAGCGAGCTTAAGTATGAAATGTTTGAGCGAATAATTTATATTATAAGTTTAAGTAAAATTGTGTTTAATATAACGTTCTTATGAGCTTTTGAACAAGTTTTTTTTAATTTAAAAAAGTTTGAATTGTGTTTTACATAATATGTAAAAATACATTTAATTTTTTTTTAACCCTCCATCAGATGATCCTCATTACTTGTATCCATTTAGGCATATTTTTTTCGAAAAGAAACAGAATTAAAGGATAAAATTACAGAATATCTTCTTTATAGAATAGTTTAGATATATTTTCAAGTAGTTTTTTAGTTTATTTTAAATATTTTAACTAAGGTAGTTTCATTACAATAATTTTTTTACAGATACTATAAACAATTATGAATAAACTTATCTTAAAAGTTTCCTAGTGAAAATGAAGTACTTTCGCAATCAGTATACACCAAGCTAGTAAAGGCCAGTTTTATGCATGAAAGTCACTCAATTTTAATGTATATATATATACTTTTACATACGGTTATTTTAAGTATAATTTTACTAAAGTATACTTTTATGAACGTTTTTACTTACTGCTTGTTACATTTTACGATAATACATATAGAGCGTTCTATTTACGTACACACAAAACTTTAACATACTTTATTCCGTTAACAAGTACATGTTTTGAGCAAAAAAACGCTAAATATTCAAAATTCCTTCTTTTTTTTCAGAATAACAAGCGAAAAACAAGATGTCACACACGGTTGGAGAAAAAATTTAGCATAAGAAATGCAAGGCGGCTTTTCTTTGAAAAGGTTATAAATACCTGAGGGTAAAAGAAATGAAAAATTCCAGATCTTGTGCATTCTGTTTGTTTGAATTCCTTTTTTACTTCAAAAGACGTAAGCTAATTCAAGAAAAAATAGATTCTTAAGAAGAAGAAAAATAGAAACCAGAACCCACCCTTAGCAAAGCATTGGCAGTAATTCTTCCCTAAAAGCGTCTTAGAACAAAATGGTTTCTAAGAAAAGAACTTAAGTGCAGAAAAACACCAAAAGTTAAATAAAAGTGCTTTTGTCTTATAATTATTAAAATTTAAATGTTAAGTTTTTAATGTTTAATTCTTTTTTCCAAACAAGTAAGATATTGAACTAAAAGAAATTTCTTTATATAAAACATTGCTTAATTGGCTAAACTTTATTCTAAATTATTACTGGAAATTAACATAAAAAATTCTTTTTAACTTATTATATTGTACAAAAATCGTAAGTAATTTACATTAAAATAAATCTAAACTTTCACAAGAACAGTTGAAAATATAGTTTAAAAAGTGAATATTTTAGACAAATGTTTTTTTCAAGCGAAACTCGTGCCAGAAACTTGTTCAAATAAGAGTGATCGTTAATAAAACTTATTTCTTTAAAAGGGTCTTAATCACTTACCTATTCGACATTTTAATGCTTATAATATGTTTAAATAATCTTGTCGTCTCACTGAGAGTAGTTCACTTCTTATAGTCTGCCACTGTGCTGCATGCTTACTTTTACCATTATGTTGGGGCACATTGAGACAAATAGTCTATCTTTAGAATATCTATTGTACGCAATATCGTAAAAAAATGCACCTAAGTATCCTATCCTAGTGAGAATGGGCTAATTAGTAATACGTAGCACAGATTTTTTTTATTTAAAAATACAAAAAAAAAAGATCTGTATATGCCCCCTCTTCTCCATGCAACATAAAATACTTTATTGTTCCGAAACTTTCTGTTTTCAATTACTTTAAAATAAAACATTGAACAATTTCGATTTAACATAGCTGAAATATATAAAAATTAACCTATAAAAAACATCTGCTCCTGTAACGTTTTTGCGTGATTACCTGAAAATCCCTATTAAAATGATATATTACACACTTATTCCAATATTATCAACTAAATTGATGTATATTGCCAATATTCTAAAAAAAAGTAGTTTTGCTAATGTTCCCATTCAGTTTTTGAGAGTTTCCTTTCATATCAATTGGTGGTATAGGAGTGACTTTCCATAAACGTTACAAACATATAATTTCCTCTTACAGAAATATCATGCACAGTAGTTCTAAGAATTCCTTAGAATCCTTATAAAAGTGAAATATTGTACATATGTTCCACGATTACTCATTATTTTGCTGCATGAAAATACTCACTTTTAACGTTAGAACATTTAGAATAGTCAGTTTTCTTGCATATAAATAGGTAATAAGAGTGATTAGATTAAGAGGGTAATAAAGTTAAATAATGTACACATGCCAGGTGCAATTAAAGCGAAATATTGTATTTAAATCCTTAAAAAATGCATTTGTAAGCGCTAAAAAATATACTTAGCTTACAGTTTATGAACAAGTGGAAACTTGACATCTGTAAAGGAGGGTATAAAATATGTAGTTTTCCATTTTGCTGGCGCAAGCAATAATTTCGTGAAACAATTTGCAACCGCCACTAAACGAAGAATTTGAAATGATAACATTCAACTGTGCATACTGTTTTTTGTCACCAAAGAGCCAAAGGTACCATCTAATGAGATTTTGCCAGCGAAACGAAAAAGTCCCATAACTTTTTCATCGACACAAAAATCTAATTTTTATTTTAAATAAATGTCACATGCCACGTTCTTTCTCTAAGCACTTCAATTATTATGGTGCCATCGAAACAATCTCAAACGAAAATCGTTATTGCCGACATGTTTACGTCGAAACCAACCTCTAACTCTAGACACTCTTTGAAAAAACCGTCAACGTTTTTTCTTTTCTCCCGTGCTTTATATTTCTTATGCCATTTTGCTAACGTCTTTACGATGTGTGTGTCGTAAACTTCTCCCGATAGTAATAGTCAACTACAGATATAAAATGAGCAAATAAATCTAATGATAAGATAGCCTCTGTAAAGTGGACATAGATGATTCTCGCCAAATCACTAATTTCGCGATAAAGGGTGCTACTCTCTTCTATTTATCGCTACCGCCCGAGTAAGTTCTCACAAAATCAGATTTAAAAAAATATTTGATGTCTATGTTTGTCATAGTTTTGCTTCATATATATTTTATATTTATGTTTTATATTCTTAAAAACGGTGTTAAGTTCATCTCAGATCATTTTAAGGTGAAGCATTGATTGTTTAGAATTATAGAAAACTTTCCCAGGTCCCAATCACGTGACTCGGCACCAAGTCACGTGACTTATGAAGACCGGCTATTGAGTTTTCCAAAGAGAAGTTCGTTCTGTCTTATCGTCTATGGTAAAGTTGCATAAACTCCGCGGCTTTTAACCTTTAATGAATGAGTCCTCTAACGTTCCTGTGGGACGATGAAGAGAAAAGAGATTAGCTTAAATTTAATATCTAGCTAAATAAATAAGGTATTTGCTTAGATGAACGGCTAGAGAGTTTGAAGTGGTATGCTTTGGGCCCTAATAAGTGACTTTAAGAAAAAACAATATAGATATTATTTGGAATTAGTGCTGTTTATCTTTTAAATAAAAGACTTCAGGAGAAGTCCTAAACCTAAACATTTAAGAAATACTAAAATTATTCATGTAAGCAAATTTTTCTATTTGCAAAAAAAAGCTCAGAAAATTTTCTTTGGACTTCTAAATTTAACATAAAACTAATCCAGTTATAGAACAAATGAAGCTAAACACAATTTCGATTAAAAAAATTACGTTTTATTTGTTTTAATTCTTGTGTACCTAAAAGTATAGTTGTACTTAAATCAAAGGAAAATATAACCTAAAGATACACTTCGCGTATGTGCTATGTTCTCAAAAACCTTATTATGACGTCCGACCAATATGTACTAAGTTTGAAGTCCGTATCTCTTATATTTCGAGAGTGATTATTGAGACAGACACACGGAGAAACCAATGTTCATAAGCCACTTTTTTTAGATTCTGCACCCTCTGGAACGTGTAGAAAGTACAAAATGATTATTTCAGATATTCGTCCATATCACAAAACTTTCTTTACCTTATATTTCACATTAGGTAATTGAAAGTAGAAGCTGAAATTAAGCTAAAAATCCAACGTTATTTTTAAAATTTAAAATGATTATCAAAAAAAATATATATTTGATGTTCATAAGTTTATAAACTTTAATGAACCTTTTACGTATATTCTAAACAATCAAGTTAAATTAATTCTAAAGCAAGCCGACAAGACAAGTATATAAAAATATCAAATTTGCCATAAACTAAATCTCTCGTATAAGTATATTAAGGTTTACGAAACTCTCCCATTTACAAGGCAAAACTTTTATGAAACTAGCAATTTTTACAAACATTTCCACTCAACATTTTCCAAGTGAAAAACACTCATCGAGTTAACCATACGAATAAAAATGAATACCACTTACAAAAGTTTGTGAATCGGGGTATTTTGGAGAATTCAATTTAGAAAATTTTCACCTCGGCTTAAGTGACCATAAAATGAAGGCAAAATAAGTTTCTGAAAATTCAATTCAATTTAATGTTTTTGCTTTAATGACGTCAAAAACTATGCAATTTCTAGGTGAGTTATTTTATGGCTTTCCACATTAAAGCATTCCTATTCAATACCTAGGTCTTAGCTTAGAGGAAAACAAACCAATGTTAAATACTGTAACGTAGGACATAAGCCTTTTCTAAGAAAAGTTGTATTTATCGACTTTTATAAATGATGATTGCTTTGGCACAATGAAATAAATCGAGGAGAGAAACTAGGTAAAACTTTTTTATTCTTCGGAATTTGAAGGGTACTAAATAATAAATTTTTAAAACATTGCTTTATAGAAACTTGTTAAGTATATACCCAATTGTTCATAGTAAAATGTATATGTAGATTACTTTAAGCGTTTAATTTCTTGGGTAGTTATTTTTAAAATCTAAATGTGTTTTAGTAAATAAAAAGAAAAATGTCTTATTTAGTATATTTGATACAAAAGGATATAGTGGGAATTGTCTCCAACTTTTTTTTGTAAATATGTTTTAATTTAATCAATTAACTTAAAAACAATACGGCAGTATTCTTTAGAAAGTTCTTTTGCATCATATAAGAAGCTTTATTGTACCATTTTCGTATTTCTTGTTAATTAATCACTGTCAGGCATACCAGTCAAAAGGTATAACATATTTCCTTCTAAGAAAATTTATATACTTTCAAGAAAGCTCTTATAAACGATCAAAATAACTTGTAAAAATTTAAAAGTCTATCGCAATTCGTAAATAATTTGTCAATTATTTTCAATTATCTTTTATTTAGCATGAAAATAATGATTTAATGGGAACAAAAACATTTTTACGATGAAACTAAATTACATAATAATTCTTTGAGATAATTGTAAGACATAGACTGCATAGGCATTAAATTATTATGATTGAAACAAACATCTTTTTAAAAAGACTACCTTTCAGTAAGTAATACAAAACAGGAAATTACTAGATAACTAGTTCGATTGCAAATTAATCACGTCTAACGCAATTTATTTACTGTAATTATAGTAACACAGAACTTCACGCAATCAAATTACAAGCTCTTACAAAATTAATCAATTATTGTAAAAAGGAGTCAAGGACATCGGAGGATTTTCCCTAGGCTTCTTTGTTTTATATTTGAGTGCATGAAGAAGAGCGTACGGAAATATTTCGCGAACTTGGCTCCTTTTTTTCATCTAACGATTCATATGTTCCAATTAATCAAAAGGATTGTTCATAAAAATAAAACTTTGTAAAAAAATATAATTGTGGCGAAGATAATGGCGTAAATTACTGTTCAAATAAAAGTATTGGTTTTCTTAACTGAAGATAGTACAGAATAAATTTCTTAGTATTGTAATGAAGGCAATTTCTTTACTTTTGTGAGAAGAACTTCCATAAAGTAAATAAAAAAAGTTCATCAAGCATATGAAGAATTGATGCCAGTTTAGATATTTAATGAATTGATTTAGAACTGAAAAAAATGCATATTTGGGCCAAATGTTGTGTTTTGCGCGATATGTGTATACGTTCAACTAATTGTCTGTAAACGTCGCAATATTAAATAAATTTTATCTTTTTAAAACGTTTTTTGTAATATTATTCATATTTAAATTAAGTTCTCATTTTTTCGGAAGTTCTCGACAAACATTAATAAAAAAATCAAATATTTACATTTCGATATTTTAGCTTCCACACTACGTTTATAACGAAAAAAAAGGGGAAGGTTTTATAATCGTTCAGTCCGTCTATCTGTCCGTCCGTCCGCTTGTCACCCACTTTCACAGAATGAACCGTAAGTCTCACAAACAAGTGAGATACGTCATTTTGAAGCACAAAATCAGATTAGGCTACATTCCAAATTTAATTAAAAATTTAAATTAGAAGTTAATTTAAAATTTAAATAACTAAAAATTTAACTACATTGGAATAACATGCAAATTCCATTTTTATTCAATATTTTCACTGTTGCCATTTCGTTAAACGTACGAGAAACTTTATTTTAAATAAAAATAAAAACTTGTGAAAGAATATTTATATATGTGATATAATTCAGTTTGGATTGTTGTAATATCACAATGGAGTTCTTTTGATGGTTCATTATATATGTATGAAAAAAGATGCATAGAGAATTCTAACTTTGCATAAAAAATATGCAAAGTTTCGTTTTTATTTTTAAAGCATCAATTTTACTTATTATAGGGGAGACCGGGGCTAGTTTTCCGTGTTTTCTTCTTTTTGATTGTATATTTGTTACTTTTATTTATTTTGAGGAAACCAAGATATCATTGCCTTCCTTACATATGGTTATCTATAAACTAGCATTACTACTTTTCTAAAAAGTAAATACACTTTTTGTAGCGAGTGGTTAAATGCAAGCACGTTGAGCTGGAAAACGTGCCCCGTATACGGGGTACGTTTTTCCCGACTGCAAAAAATGGATGTTGCAAGTTTTCCAACTATTCTTGAAAAGGTTTAACACACTTAAAAAAACATTTTGTTGCTTTTTATGTACATTTTATTGTAAACTAAAATAGCTCAAAAGCTTATACCCTGATATCGGTAAAATTAAAAAAAAAAGCCAGTTTACTACACCAAATTGTTATGTAAAGGTCCTTAACACCTGGATCACTTTGAAATCAAGTGAAATGTGTAACTTCCTTTTGTGTAACTATAGTATGCGGCTCTTTTCTAGGGGTTGTCTAAAGTACTGTTGAAAATTACAAAAAAAATAATAATCAGAACACACACACTCAAGTTTGGTGTGATTGCTTCTCTTTTTTTTTCAGTCGGACAGTTCTAACAAAAACAACATCAACTGAAGAAATATTCTTGTGAGTGACATAGGCCGTGTTGCTTCATATACCAAGCAGACAGTTGCCCCCCCCCCCCCCCAACGGCTCATTTCCAATATAAGGCCTGGTGGAAAACATACCCATGGAAAACCTAGCCCCAGTCTCCCCTAAATTTTTCGAACTGTAAAAATTAATTTAACTAACGATAAATAATAACTGAATTTTCGAAAGATATGTAAACGGGAAATTGTGGCAAATCAAAGATATTTATTAAAAAAATTACATCATTATTCTTCGAACTTGAAACAAATTTAGCAAACGATAAAGTCTAATGAATAAATCTGAGAAAGAAGATTAATGAAAATGGCGTTTAAAAGTTTGAATTACAACTAGCTAAAGGCCCTGTTTGGCGAATTTCTTTTTGTGGTGGATAAATAGTTTGTTTGCTGTTGAGCACAAATGTTGTGTGGAAGAGGTTTAAGTGACAGATTCTGTAACAAACCTACTTGTTTTTAGTACATTATAAGGCTATGAATATTCGGGTTTTATATTAAAATTTTCAAAGTTAATGTTTATATTTTAAGATGAACATCAATCGCATGAAATTTTGACTTGCACTAATCAACTCAAAATACTAGCAAATACTTTTAATTAACCAAAAATTATGAGCTAGGATTAATAAAGAAATTGATAACAAAGCAGTTTAAAAAAAATTTATAATGTACAGCCAAAAAAAATTATGCAACTATTGAATATCCCATACACTTATTGGAAAAACTGTCATGTCTAACAAACAGTATATTTACTATCCAGTAATCAAACAATATATTCAATGTGTAATAAAAAGACAAACAATGATCCCGCAAAAATATAAATGCTTTCATGTTACACCTCTGCAAATGAATATAATCTTTAAAGCAGCTGGTTTTAGCCTCTAGAAAAGCATACACAATTTTCACGAAAGAAAGAAAAAAGAATTCACAAATAAACAATATTCACTCACTAAATATAATTTCAATAAGCAAACATTTTTTTTTTTAACTTTTGAAATATAAATGCCAAGTTTGCGGGTTTTAAATTAATAATTTCACTAGTTAAATGATATTATAATGATTATTGTACTAATGATTAGTTTAATTATCTTAGCATATGCTTTCAAAGTATAATGAAATGATTTATTTTCTGTGAAAGAAACTGTTTATTTTACTGATCATGATATGAAATTAATAATGAAAATTTAGAAAAAAAAACACATATGTACATGTGTCAAACCTATAGTACTATGAGTGGAGTAGTGACGCCACTAGTCACTTTGTATGTCACTTTGATAGTCACTTTGTATGCGACATACTGTATTTTAAATAGCACTTATTTATGTAAAAAGTGATATTTATTGGATCAAAATAGTTTACTTAAATCTTTTTTAATGACATGAAAAAATTTTACAATTTACTTCTCAATTATCGAACCAAACGTTTTCCAGTTTACATATAATTATTGTTTGAATAATATTGTAACTTAATAAAATACATATATAATAATTTTGAAACTGAAGAAAATTAATTTCAAAATGTTCAATATATCGAAACAAACTAATAAATCACCAATTTCATTTATTTCGGTATTTCTCTTCTTCTCCTCTTACTTATTAGTCTATTATTTTAGACCCGAAGCCCAACCAATCTGATTAATTGAAATAGCAGAAAAAATAAAACCATCCTAAGTAAAACAGGAAACTTCCTAAGTAAAACAGGAACATCTCATATAAATTATCTTTTTCTTACTTATTAAAGTGTCATTGAACCCGAGCATATAAATTGCTAAAGTAAAAAAATAACATATTTTACAAAATCGTTCAACTAATGAATTTTCTTAACTACATGTTGAATGTATCTTTAAAGCGGTTTCGGAAAATCAATATTTAATTTTCTCAATGACAAATATTAATCATATGACTGTTTAGGGAATACTCTTAATGTGAAACACTCTTTATTGCCAGAGATAATAAAATAATGGGAAAAAATATTTTAAAATACTTTTTTAAAATCGATAGTATTAATCGATAAGTAATTTACTTAATACTACAAGAGTTAACATAGGTTCAACATAAATTCCAAATAGAATAAGCCATTTTGCGAAATATAAGGTATATTATAGGAAATTTAAAAATAAAAGCCCATTTTAAATTTTTGTAGCTAACAAAAGCTAAATTCGTCCTTTAGATTTCAAAGTTTTTTTTAGGGAAATTTTTGTTAGTCCTTATGTTATGGGATGTTTTGGATTAAAAAAACTGACCTTTAACAAAACTAAATTTATTAATAATGATAAAGAAAAATAAGTAATTTATGAAAACAATCCTCAGGAAAGACGAAGGTCTATAAGCCTCAATGGATTTGTTTCAGGTGACGTTTTTTCTTTCAGATTTTATTCCAATCCTTCCTTCGATCGATGCTCCGATTGGTGCTTTGTTCTCATGTGACATTGAAAGAATTTATTTTCATTCATTATGTCTGTTGCCGCTTAAGACCTGAAGATTAATCCCATTAGAGAATAAATAACATCAGAAAATATTTATAATATGTAGTTCTCTGAAAATCCTTCAATAAAAAACGTTAATCTTTGTTACGGATACAAGCTTGTTGATTTTTATCTTTTAGAACAAAGTAAGTCTTTATTTATGTATATAAAAAAGATAACAGGATAATGATGAATATGCGCACTGATGACATGAAATTCTCCTTCCTTCCAGAGTTCCTTACTTCAAAGTTTAAATTCGACAACAGAACTTAAAGAATCTGAACGCCCTCCTTTCCATTCACCTCATTACCCCTTACTTTATATAGCAATTTAAGCAGAATAACAAAAGATAAATTCAGGGGCTGGGGAGCCCAGTCGGTTAGACACTCGCCTAGCATTCGAAAGGTCCCAGGTTCGGGTCCGGGCATCGCCAAAATAACTGCCGACCTATAAACGGCCCGTGCAGCCCAAAATGTCCGACGAATAATACCCCGTGTAAGGGAGTGCACGTTAAAATCCTTCAAAGTCCTAACGCTGCGTACGATGTCGCCCTTAACGGTTGCGTTGGGTGCCAATTCAGGTGTCGGCTCGTCACTTGACTGTGGTTCTAAAATACGACGCCCGTCGCCAATAGCCCTCGTGTAGCTCTAGTGCGACGATAATTCAAACCTAACCTAACAAAAGATAAATTCATTTACATCGCCTTTGAGTTCACAATTCATAAAAAAAACACTATGGTTTTTTTTAATTAAAAACCAACCATCGCAACGATGACTTACCTGGTGCAATCAAGGTGTTCTCCAACACCTGCTATCCAACCAAACCATCGCGTGACACCGTCTGTGTAATTAATGTCCACCCCACCTACATTATGGCCCGTCCGTGGCCGAGTGGTTAAGGCATCAGCCTAGAGATTCAACCTTCTCAGGAGTGCGGGGTTCGAATCCCACCTACTGCCAGTCATCCTATAAGTCGGATCCGTGCTGGAAATAGTAGAAAAAATCCTCATCACGGATGGGCCCGAGTACACAGGGACAGACGTGCTCGTTAAATCTGTGGAGTCAAAAGTCCCGACGGCGTCAGCGTACGATGTGGGTGCCCCTCGGGTGTCGACCTCGCCACTTGACCAGGGTTCTAAATTACGAGGCGTTATTGGCTGTGTTAAAGCTCCTGGAGGAGGCTAGAAATAGACAGCCGGAAACGATTACCTCACCTCACCTACATTATAGAAATAAGTCATGTACACTCTTAAAGCAAACGAGAGGTTTTTAACTCAGTCTGAGTTAATTCCCACTCCTTTCCGTGCCGATAATGCACTTCCCCTATAGAAGTGGATTTCACTCTTTTTCGGAGTGGGTAAAAGAAATAAAAGAAAACAATCTACGTCCTACACTCTTAAAACGAGCGGATTTAACTCAGTCTGAGTTAATTTCCACTCCTTTCCGGTGCCGATAATGCACTTCCCCTATAGAAGTGGATTTCACTCTTTTTCGGAGTGGGTAAAAGAAATAAAAGAAAACAATCTACGTCCTACACTCTTAAAACGAGCGGATTTAACTCAGTCTGAGTTAATTTCCACTCCTTTCCGGTGCCGAAAATGCACTTCTCCTATAGGAGTAGATTTCACTATTTTGTTTTAAGAGTGTAGGTTGCATTTAGAGAACAGTTAACTCTTGTGTCCGCAGCAAATTAAAATGATCGATATTAAAATTTCACACTATTTGGGTTCAAGCGGTTGTTAGTGACTTTTACAGTTGCAAAAGATAGTTCTTTTCATTTAATATAACACTTATTCTTAAGTGATAACACTTATTCTGAACTGATAACACTTATTCTGAAGTGATAACACTTATTCTGAAGTGATAATACTTGTTCTAAATTAGTTTATATCGGGTATATGATATTTTTTATTAACCAATATATTTGGGTGGCTAATAGTGAATAAAAAAAGAAAATTTATTTTTAATGTAGCTTGGGCTAATAAGATTGTGCTTTTTTGTAGTCATTTAATATGCTTTTTTTTATCTTTTGAATAAACTCTAAACTTAATAACTGCTCCATATTTTCAATTCATGGACATTGTGACGTAAGCAGGCCTGAATCGCATGCTGTCGACCCGAGATCCTAGACAAGACCAACTTAGCCCTTTATCCCTTTGGTGTCGATAAATTGCTTGTGATGTTTAGCTTGTTTGTGTTGTTTACTAAGAGTCCATCGTTGAACTAGTAACTGTAGATGCACTTTCATAGAAGATCGCTCAGGAATAGCCGGATGTGTCTTTTAATCTTTGACAAAATTTTACATTATATTTTAACCTTTTTAGAGCCATGTGAACCATTTTTTGCATACCTCTATATTTTATTATATGGCTTGTATATGCAGTATTTATTTTTATTTGCCGATGCCTCAGATTTCAAAATCGGTGTAATTAGCAAAAATGATTTTTTTAGAATAGTGTGATGCCTTAAATTTCCTATTCATTTCATAGTGGAAAAGTGGTGAAACTGCTTATTGTTATTCAATTATTATATCGATTGATTAAAGGTAGATTTGAGTAGTTCTAACTCGAAAACTAAATTTTGAATACTTCTTCTCTGAGTCTCTATTACGATATCTAATTGATTACGTTATACAATACCTGAATTTCTTAGTTTTAGCAACTTTTAACTCCAGTTAGTTTTTGTTTTAAGGAGCATAAATTTTATTGGTTTCATTCGATTAATCAAATACTTTCTCCAAAAAGTTTCTATCAATCTGTATATGGTGTATACGTGCGCATTGAATACGTATCGCATTTTGTAGAACGCCATTCCCCCAAGTACAATTGTCCACCGATCAATTTCACGCAAGTACTTATCCAATTTAATATTGTGATGCACTACCATTAGCTCGTTCGCCATAAGATAGAATCACCCAATACACCAGAATGTATGCGCAAGTTGACATGAAGGATGATCATGTACTATAGGTGTATCCGTGGCCAAAACATCCTATTCCGAATGCAAGAGTCAAATAATGTGCTTCTGCACTCGCAATTAGAAATAATTAAATGTCCATAAGTCAGAATGTATGGTGAGTTGACAGTTGGACTATAGTATTCTGTTTCGTATCATAAGTGTTTAAGTGATATATATATATATATGACAGATATGATTTATTGAGGTAAAATTACTGAATTATTTCAAACTCAATATCTATTGATTAGTGAATATCGTGATTGCTATTTTGGATTTCAATAAGCAGATACGTTGCTAACACACAAGGAAATGCGATGTGAACTTCTTAAAACTTCAGTTGGTTCCCTTCAGAAAACTCCTAATTTTGCTAAAACGTATCTTTGGACGTACAGGGTGAAATTTGAGTACATTATTTTAAAACAAGAAGTTCTAAAAGAAGTTAAATGGTCTATTTCCCTGTTACTTAAGTACTCAAAAAATTAAAAAAAAAAACAGTAACTGGTGGTCAGTTACAGTTCGAGTAACTATAACTGACACCCAACTACAACGTTTGTTTTAACAATTTCTTAACTGAACTACTATTTAACACGTTTTCATCCGGATGAGTTGCATTCAACTTACACTTTTGTGTCCAAGAGGTTTTGTGAGTTAAATATAACTCATTTAACACTCGTTCAAAGTCATTATCTGATCTGTCTGCTTCACAAATACCATGTTATTCTTATGTAGGCACAATTTTAATGGCTTCAGAGAAAAAAACTGAAAAGATATTTTTTCATATTGCCAAGTTCAACGTATTAATAATAATGAAATTAATTTTTTTTAGAAAAAATCATAGTTATGCCCTTTGTATTCGCTTTTAACAACAGGTTTATAATAATGAGCGGCTTTTTTAGCTACATCCTTAAGAATTATTCCCCCATCCTGTGAATAATAGTCTGAAATAATGCCAAATTAGGAGTGTTTTGGGACTTAGGGGGTGGGGAAAAAAGAAATGAAAACTTTTCTGTATAATTAACCTTAATGGATTCTTCACCTCGGAATGCCTCAGTTAACTTTTCCAAAGAGCACACTTGAATGTATTATTTAAACAGTGCTACGATTTACTTAACAAATGAATTTTAAAAAAAAAATCCGGTGAAAATACTGTTATTTCGTTGAACAGTGCCCCTTGTTGTTGATAATGAAATATTTTTAGAAATTCTTTGGCTAATTGTATGGTATTAATGTCGAATTTTTCTTCATTTAAACTGATTTATGAATATTTTTTCTTATTAAATGAACTATTTAGTACTTTTTAATGAAAAATTCATAATTTTTTTTTATTTTAAAGCTTATTGGAAATAAACACATCGGTGGGAAAAAGTTTATCACTGTACATTTTAAAAAATTGCTGTTAAATATTATTTAAAATACGTGAAAATAGTTTAATTGAATTTCATTTTCGCAATTTTTCATATTATTTTAGGAAGCTCCGAATAAATGTTCACTATGAAAGTGAAAATTGTTCCAGGGAATATAGGTAAGATGGCAAAATTAATTAGATTATCTTATTTTATACTTAATTTATTATTTAATAGTTTATTACACACACTTCACAATAACTACTCTACAACAATATGACAAATTGTACCAATCATTTATACAGGGCGTTCCAAAATTGACAAGTCGTTTTAAAAGAGAAGTCCCATTAAAAATGTAGGTATTTCTGACATTAATCTATATGGACACTGTAACTCAACTTCAAAAGGGCACTTGTAACTGCTGTAAAAAAAAGTATTGTATTTCGTGGCAGGTATACTATTTATTCATCTGTGATTGTATGTTTTTTGGCCATTTAATCAAAAATACCTCCGTCATTTCCCCAACTCATGCAATCTCGATATATCTAATTTGTAAACAAAAATACTTGTTTTCTTTATTGCATCTGAAGCGCGATCCTGGAATCTTGGGAATTCCTTGAAGGTATTATATAACTTCTTCAAATACATTAAGCACTGCTAAAATCAGATACGATACATGCCAAAATTGGTCCAAGTTTTATGGAGACTTTCCCTACACGCATCTCCTTTAAAAAAAATTTGAAAAAAGAAGCAAGTAAGAAAATCTTCCTTTTACATCTAGCCATTCATAGTTAAAGTCCCGTTCCCTTTCTTTTAAGGAAATGCCTGAGCTTTATTACACAGCGAATTATTATGGAATGGAAAGAAATATGAAGAACTTGCAAAGCTCATGACGTAACGTTAACGAAGAAGTTTGTTTACAAGAGCCGGTTTAATTTCCTTGTCTGCTTAATATTTTTCATGAAGCATATGGGATTTGTTTTAATTATTTAGTTTATTAAAACGCATATTTTTCGTAGAGAGCTTAAGTAGGAAATGTTTGGGTGAATAATATATATTTTAGGTTTAAATAAAATTGTGTTTAATATAACGTTTTCACCGTTCTGGTTTTTAAATTTTTTTTATTTTGTTTGGACATCGTATACAAAAGCATTTAAAATTCTTTAACCTTTTATCAAACGATCCTTATTACATGTATCATGTCATTTAAAAAATACTTTTTCTAAACGAAACAAAATGAAAAGATAAAATTACAGAACTTCTGCTTTATGGATTATTTTTTAGAGATTGTTGATGGATTTAATTTGTAAAATATTTTTCACTAAGATTCATTGCAATAATTGATTAACAATTATTATAAACATTTATAAATAAACTTATCATGAGAGTTTCTTAGTGAAATTGAAGTACTTTCACATTGTTAAAAAAAAAGCGGTGGAAAGCAGTATACACCAGCATTGAATGTATAAAAACTAGTAAAGACTAATTTTATGCATGATAGCCCCTCAAGTTCAATCTATTAATAATTTTGCAAAAGTTTACATTTAGTATGAAAGTTTTTTTCTCCCTGATTGTTACGATATTTTACAATACATACATGTAGCATGTTCTATTTATGTACACTCTTAAAACAAAAGAGTGAAATTCACTCCTATAGGAGAATGCATTGCCAAATGTTTCTGAAAGTCAATAGGGGCCCGAGGCAGCAAAAGGATGGAAATTAACTCAGACTGAGTTAAAACCGCTCGTTTGTTTTAAGAGTGTATTATAAAAAACTTTCACATACTTTGTTCCATTAATAAGCTCATGTTTTGAGCAAAAAACGCTAAATATTCAAAATTCCTTCTTTTCCCAAAATAACTGGTGAAAAACAAAATGCCACACACGGTTGGAGAAAAAATTTAGCATAGGAAATGCAAGGCGGCTTTTCTTTGAAAAGGTTATAAATACCTCAGGGTAAAAGAAATGGGAAAAAATTCCAGATCTTGTGCATTTTGTTTTCTTGAATTTCTTTTTTACTTCGAAAGACGTAAGCTAATTCAAGAAAAAAACTGATCCTTAAGAAGAAGAAGAATAGAAACCAGAACCCACCTTTAGCAACGCATTGACAGTAATTCTTCTCTAAAAGGATCTTAGAACAAAATGGTTTCCAGGAAAAGAATTTAAGTGCAGAAAAACACCAAAAGTTAAATAAAAGTGTTTTTCGTCTTGTAATTGTTAAAATTGAACACGTTAAGTTTTTCATGTTTGTTTCTTTTTTCCAAACAAGTAAATTATTGAACTGAAAAGAAATCTCTATATATAAAACATCGCTTAATTGCCTAAACTTTATTCCAAACTATCACTGGAAATAAAATAAAAAATTCAATTTAACTGATTATATTGCACAAAAAGTGTAAGTAATTTACATCAAAACGAATCACGAACATTGTACAAAAATATAGTTTTAAAAAGTGTACATTTTCGACAAATGTTTTTGTCAAATGGAACTTGTGCACTAAGAAAGAAGAGTTCAAAATCAAATAAGTGTGATTGTTAATAAAACTAAAGATTCTAACAGTTTTAATCAGTTATATATAATATAATTATACATATTAGTATATATTTTTATATTCATACTATGTTTAAATAACCTTGTCGTCTCCCGTCAGGTTGTTTATTCCACATCATGATCAATGATACTTGTCCCATTATAATCCGTGCTGAGGCACATTGGGACAAAGTGGCATTTTTTTTACTATCGATTTATCGTCATAACTTTAAAAATATTCTAAAGTTCTTTAATAGAGTAGGCTTATTTGAGCACACTTTTCGATTTTTATTTAAAAATTCAAAAACTGCCCTTATGTATTTTACCTCTCTCCTTACAAAATAAAACACTTTTTATTTTCAATTAGTTTTTTTAAAAAAACGCTGAAAATTCCGAGATGATTCTCACCGTCAAAATATGTAAATTTCATGCATGAAAAACACAAAAACACGTCTGCTTCTTTTCCATATTTATGTCATAACCTGAAAATACTCATTAAACAGGTATATTTCACACCCATTCCAATATTGTCAACTTGTCTAATATTGTCAACTACTTTATTGTCAACTTGATTATGCCAATATTCTATTAAAAACGTTTTGTGCTTATGTTCCCTTGAGTTTTTGAGTTAGTTTTCTTTCATATCAAATAATTCTCGAAATTTCCATGAGCATAATAAATATATAATTTTCTCTTATAAAAATGACATGAGCCGTATTTCCGAGATTTCCTGAAAATCATTATGAAAGCGAAATATTGCACAGATTTTTAAAGACTGGTAATTAACTTGGTGTATACCAACCTTCAATAAAAAAACACGTTAGAGTATTTTGAATATTCCCTTTGAGTTTTAGTTTCAACACTACGTTTATAACGTAAAAAGTGGAAGGTATTATAATCGTTCAGTCTGTCTGTCTGTCCGTCTGTCCGTCACCCACTTTTATAGCCCAAACTACAAATACTATGGACAAGTGTGATACGTCAAAAAATTCAGCGCATCAAAATTAGAATACATTGAAAATTTCAGAAAAGAATTCGAATTCAAAGTACTTCAATTATATATTAAAAAAAACTTAGTGCTCAATTAAAAAGCATAGGAAGCTATTTTTATTAGAATTAAAATATTACTATTAGAATTAAATCACCATTGCCATTCGCAACAATCGTTAGAGAAACTTTAATTCTTTCAGCCAATAAATTTAAATAAATTTATTTTTGCGACATCGATCAGTTTAAAATGACGTCAAATATATTTCACTACTAGATTCTTCGTATGTTGATATGAAATATTTTCATTCTATTTAAAAGCGAGGAATATTACATATTTATTCTTTAAAATATAGATTAATTTTTGCAAACGATAAGTAATAATTATTAAATTTTCGAAATAAAATTTAAATGAAACTAGCCAAATTTAGCATGCAAATGTTTAATATAGAATTAATGCTGTGTTTGGCGCCTTTTTACCTGTTAAACACAACTGTTGTGTGGAAGGGGGTTAAGTGACAGATTCTGTTACAAACATACTTGTTTCATATCAATAGATTGTAAGAGTAAAGTAGTATAATAGGTGATTATTAAAGCAAAATATTGTACATACGTTCCAAATATTGTCTATTAACTTGATGAGTACCAATATCCTATAATAAAAGTCCGAATGTTTTTTTCCAATATTTCGATTGAGTGTTCTGTCATACCAATAGATGGTAGGGGGTGATTTTCATAAACTGTTCTGAATACAGGGGAGGGCATGATGAAAGTCGAGATGAGGGTAAATGTCGTCTGCGAAAGAGGGTGCAACATGATTAATGACGTGCCACTATTCTAAAATTTGAATTTTGAATTCAGAACGGGGAAAGGGATCGGGGATGCCATTGTTGGCTGTAATCGCCTTCTGCGTTAATTTTTCCGATAATTATTGTGCGTTTAATTTGATTAAGATGTTGTTATAAGTATTACTTAAATTTTTAGTTTAATTTAATTGGAAAGTTTTTTAATTAATTTGATTGCTTTAAAAGAAACAAAAATGCAATAGAGATTTGCTATGGCAAAAGAATTGCTAGCTCTTTTTGTGTTTTTAAGAGAAGAGTCTATGGGTGAAATTTTTGTTACTTTAGTCACAAACACAATAATAATTTTAAATACAAATGATTAAATCAATATAAATCACCATATCAAGAAAAATTTCAAAATCTAGCTCCTTGCATTGCAACTTTATGAATTGTTATATTATAGACTAAAAATAAACGCATTTTTTTTTATTATATATGCGATACTTTTTCATGATTTAGATTTTGAAAAACAATAAAGGTCAAAGACGTCAGTAGTACGAATTACATTTATATTGTTGTTCGTAGTACTACTTGAAATTTTATTGCTGTTCATAGTAGGAACTATAATTTTATAGCTGTCCATAGGATGAGTTACAATTATATTGCTGGGAACCTAAACTTTGTTTGCCTAAATTATTCGACCAGATTCAATCAAATATTCTAAATTATCTAAGAAGCGAAGAGGCTTCATTCTTCCAATTCAGAATTTTTTTAAAGTATCTGTACCTATACAATATTTCCTTGGCGATATTTTCGACTCCTTTGGCGACATAAGTGCTGGAAACCCCTCACTGAAAACCCAAACTGACAGACTGTGAAGGAAAGAGGGGGAGTTCTAACAACCAAATGCAGCCTGGTAGTGACGTGCGAGATTGAATATTTGCCTATACTTAGAGCGAATTAAATTGATGCTTTCCTAGGGGCGAACAAAGACTTTTGATAAAACTGAATGGGCTTGGCAAACCTAAATGGTGGCTCGTATCAGTCACATGACTTTAGCCCAAGTCAAGTGGTTTAGACCAGATAAAATGCAGTCAAGTCTGAATTGTGACAATCTTTCACTTTTAATATTCTAAAATGGACTTAATTTTTTTAATAATAAAACATATATACTGAACTGGACCGATGCCCAACTTACCCTGGATCACATTCTCAAGTGCCCAGCTCTTAGTCCACATATTTTACAACTAGGTATGGTGCCACTGGTTTCAGAACTTCAAGAGATTTTCTACAGCACAGATGTATTGAAAGTAGCGGATCAAGTTTTAAAGATAAAAGAGGCCATTTAATTGTCCGTGGAAACAATAAATGAAGAAGAAAACATATATACTAAACATATGCATAGCGAAACTGCAACTAAAACAGCTTTCAAATATTTTGTTTCATTTTTTACTCGGCGCTTATCGAAAAAAGCAGCGATAAAGATGAACACGTTGCAACCTTTCTTGCCAAGTTAGTGATTTGGCGAGATTCGTCACGGCCCCTCTTCAACGGCCATTTTAACATTAGCTTAGAGGCCCATTATATTAATGTAAATGGGGGAACATTCATATTATGTGGTGAATACTAGCGTGAGTTATTTATCTTCATTAGGACCATTGTGAATCACGATATTGTAATATGTTTGTGAATTACAGCTGAAGATTAAAAGCGTTATGTGAACATGTGTAATATAAACCTCTGTTAATGTGGGAGTTTGTATACCTGAAAAGGAACCAGTAAATATGTCTTTCAATTTCTAACATTTGAATCGTGTTTTGTCAGTATAAGGTCAATGATTCCGCCAAATTATGCTACAAAAAGCCATGTCAAAGAAAGTTATGCATTTCCACTGTATTGCATCTTTGGAAAAAGAATACACCTGATAACGTTTGCATCGCTTTAAAATATATAAATAAGATTCTATTTGATAAATAGATTAGTCATTTTAACTATTGGCTTGTTTCAGGTGACGTAGTTCTTTCTAGCTTTCATTTCTGGGCTTCCTTCGATCGGATCTTGATATACCTTGGCCTTTCTTTCACGTGACGCTTCTAATTATTTTAATAAAAACATATAGGTAGCACTAGATTTCTTTAACACAGTAATTATTATTTTGTTATTTTAAAGTTTCCACAATATTTTTCTCTTACAAATAATAATGAACCAAAAAATAAACGGAAATCAAAGAGTATACATATTTAAAGACTATCTAAGTTGGTGGAATAATTTTATTCATTAGATGAATATGAAACATCTTTAAGACAGTTGTGTGACTAAATATATGACGATTTAATCTGTAAGTTACATGCTACGTAAAGAAGTAGATAGTTTTGAACAAAATATTGTTCATTATGACTTTGAAGTTTGTATAAAGAAAACGACTAATATTTGGAAGAGGAACAACAAAAAACATTCGCGACTATTGTTTTCATTACTTTAACATTCTGAAAAATGAAACATGTGGATTGCATATAAATGGTTAATCACTCCTTTTATTTGAAGAACAATTAGTGTTTATTATACTTACTCACTTTTCAAAAACTTATCAAGGTGCGCCATGCAGTGTACCAATCTATCACCAAAAATGAAGCCCATAGACTTATTTTAGTATCCTATAATTGCATGCAAAAATATTCAATAAAACGATGATTCTACGAATATGGAAAAATAAACTACTCAAGTTTTCTTAATATCAATTTGAAAAAACTTTAAAAAATATATTTTCTTGGCACCGATATACTTCTTTGACGGAAACCCACATCAATGTGCCCCAACTTTTTTTTTCCATGAAATAATTTTAATCGAATTATATTTTTTAAAATAAAACATTATTAGCTTTTACGAAAACATTAAAACCGATTTTATTCTTACTAGACAGTGTTTGATTACATTTCTTCTTAAAATATTCTTCTCTGCCAGAAGAACTTTTGGGGTACTTGTAAAATCATGGGAATTGTCTAAAACTTTCATAAAAACTTAGTTAATTATATTATTTTCCATTTCAGAGAATTTTTCCCAATTTTTTTAAAGGAAAGTTAACTAAAACATACTATAATTGAAACTTTTTTACTATTAAATATCCTTAAGCCAATACATATATTACAACTAGAAATTATTCTTTGGATATTTTTTCACTTGATTGGGGTGATTTTTATGCTTGAATATTTAAGTGAACACACTGTCTTAATTATAACACTCAAACTAAGAAATTTTTTTGGAAAAATATTTTAGTTCAAATGCAATTTTAAAGGCAGAAAATTGTTGGTCCAATTTTTGTTGAAAAGTCTTTTATTTTTATCAGTTTTTATGGTAATTTTCATATCAAAACGAATTTTAGATTATTTTACGTGAAATGTTGTGATAAGTTTAGTCTCAAAAGAAAAGTTCTTGTAGAATAGAGGTTTATTTAATATCATAAAATAAAAGCTCAAATTATGAGCTCGCAGTTTTTTTGCGTTCAATTATTCAACTTAAAAGATTAAATATTTCTGTTTAATGTAACCATAATTGGAAAATACTTTCTGATTGGTTTTAATATGTTTTTTTTAATAAAAGTTGACCGCTAAATTATATTTTAAAGTGATCTTTTTATTTAAAATTTGTTTTATATTACTTAGTTTAAAAAGATCCATGAACTGATATTAACAGTAAATACGATATATATTAAACGAATTACATCACAGACTGTATTAAGTTAACCAACTGTAAAAATTTACCCTTTGCTGAATAAAAAAAGACGTATCAAAAACAAAATTAATGTATCATTATTTCTTAAGATATAAAGAATATTTAAATTAATCGAAGGAAAATAAGATTGTTAACAACTTCGTCAACAATTTTAATAATCAGTAAGACCACAAATAACGAGAGTCGTTATTAAACACAAAAGAAATAATTTGAGCTCATTTTGCAAAATTAATAAACCTTTACTAACGTCTTCATTGCCTCAATATACCTTTTGATTCAAAATGAATTATAGCGTCGAGAGAAAAGAACTTTCTTTGTTTAGTTCCGGTTTAGACAAACAATGGAATTTTTTGTTTGTCCGAACAAATCGGGCAAAGTCACGCAAGAAAATATCCGATCACTCAATGCCTTTTGTGATTCTCACAATAGAGTTTTGTTCTTCGAAAGTATCACACCGAGCGCGGAAAAATGACGTATCTCCCATGATAACTCACAAGGAGATGCGTCATTTTCCGCGCACAGTGTGATATGCCCGGGTTTTTCAATGAAGCACCGTGCGCAGAAAAGTGTTGTATCTTCTACGGTAATCCCATGTTTCACGTCGTGAGTGGCAATAGTTGTTTTCATTTTCGGTCCATCTGGATTTTTTTTTATTTCAAATGCAAAATTTTGTTACCTTACAAAAACGAATGTAGTCTACACACTTTTCTTTTACTAGAACTTAAGCTTTTCTCTGTTCGTGAATCACGTTAAATTGCTGTCCTACAATTTTGCTTAATTTTTTCCGTATAAGATAAAATATCACCAAAACCGAAGTTTTCCAACAACATTTACGTTTTAATAATCTTTTGCATACTTGAAATTCAATCAAATTAAAACCAATAAAGTTGAATAAATAGCAGGAATACAAATAATTTGCACGTAAAGAATTCTAAAATAGTGTTCTAGCAGATCAAAGAAAATGCTTATTTTGAGAGTGAACTCGAAACAACCAATGCAACCAAAATGCAAGAATGAAAACAGGAGCGTTACATCATTTGAAACAACCTCATTCTTGGGGATACAAGTCACTTTTCTCGCGCGGTGTGACATACCCTTTTTTTTATTGAACACCAAGAATGGAAAAGAGGCATATCTTCCATGTTAACTCCGAGAGAGATGCGTCATTTTCTACTCACGGTATAATATAATACTTTTGTTCTCCGTTGAAGAAATCGGGTGTATTTCACAACAGCGTAAGCGGATAAAAGACATATATCCCACGTTAACTCAATGAAGATAAGCCTCTTTTCCTATAAAGTAGGATATAAAGGGACGTTTTGGGTTCTATTGTTTCCCACCATAGAACTATCTGGCTTCTATTCGGAGCTATCGACGTTCTTATCCTTAGGGAATTTCTGATTTGGGAAACTTTGGGGTTAACGTTGGGAGTTGGAAAGATTATTTAGTTGAAGTATAAACAGTTACCGGAATCTAGTATAACTTAGTACACTCGTTTTATCATTAAACCCTGGAGGAAAAGATTAACGAAAAGAATATATCACCGAATCTGAAATAACGTTCCCAATGTAATCTTTATTCCCGACAAAAGTTTATGCTCTATCCAGGATTTTCTTATAACTAATTCATTGCAAATACCAAGAATGCATAATTTATTAAATATTAACATTTAAGCTACCTGAATTGGTATAATATTACACTCTTAAAACAAAAGAGTGAAATCCACTCCTATAGGGGAAGTGCATTTTCGGCACCGGAAAGGAGTGGAAATTAACTCAGACTGAGTTAAAACCGCTCGTTTTAAGGGTGTAGGACGTAGATTGTTTTCTTTTATTTTTTTACCCACTCCGCAAAAAGAGTGAAATAAACTCCTTTAGGGGAAGTACATTTTCGGCACGGAAAGGAGTGGAAATTAACTCAGACTGAGTTAAAACCGCTCGTTTGTTTTAAGAGTGTAGCTCTTATGATGTCTGATTTGGGTAATATTAGAGTTTAGTTAATGAAAACATTATATCCCAAAAGTAGCAAGCATATGTTGAAGCATAAAATCTAAAGAAACCATATTTTAAGTTTGAAATCTCATTAAACCTTTGAACCACGATGATAAACACTAAAAAAAGAATATACAATCATAACTGTTAGGATTCTCTCAATGCATTCTAAATTTTACTATATAATAATACATTTTAATTTAACAGTTCAAGATTGAAACGCTTATCGTACACAAATCAAGTTAAGATAAGAGAATAGATAAAAGAGTCTCGAGTGCATAATACGAATTTTGAATATGTTAATTTAAAGAATAGATCAAGAAATACTTTCACATAAGTTTATTTTATTATCATTAATAGTTTATTTTATATTCATAATTATTCATTGATGTTGAATTTATGATATACGCAGAAACCATCTTTCCCCCACAGAAGTATGAAACCCCAAAACTATTTCTTTTTGAAAATATCCGTCTTGGCATTTTTCTTTCTTTCTTTAACAAATGTACTTAAATTTGGTAACATTCTTCTCATATTGGCTATAAGTGATTTTTTTCAACTTTTACCAAACTAACCAGTTGGTAAACTACTTTTTAATAGGTTCTACCTTATTTGTTTATACCATCACTTGAACAGTATTCAAATTAACAAACAAAAATTAGACGACCAAAGATAGAAAATGATTTTTCAATGAATATTAAATGAGGATAATTCCAAGAAAAAAAACCTGGATTATTATCATTAATAGCTTGTAAACATCAAAAAGCTATTTAATCAACGAAAAATAACTAAACAGTTTTTATGTATTGAATATTAATGTTCTTAAATGTATTTAATGCCTTTATTTGCACATTAATTGCCCTTTTTATGATAGTACAAATTAGAATTTTTGGAACACTCTTATTCAATAGTTATAAGCCCAAATTGTTAAATAATATTATCAAAATTATTTTACTTAAAAATTTAAAGCATTTATTTTGTTAACAAATGTTTCTACGTTCGCAAAAGTATTTAAAAAAACCCAATTTTTTCCAATGTTTATCTTTATTTATTGTTAACAAAACCCCATTATTTTATGGAAAACAGTTATTGTATTTAAAATCGAAGAGGAAGGAAATACGGTGAATTTGTAAGCACTTTATGAAGGGAATGAAAAAGATACTTTTCTATCAATATTGAATATTTTATTATTTTTAATTATTAACTATTTGGAAGTGCGCAGTATGTGAAAGATTTTTCATAGGTGAATTTGGTTGAATTGCGCAAAATTGCATTATTTTACAGAAAATAGTTATTGTATTTAAAAAACGAGGAGGAAGGAAATACGCTGAATTTTAAGCACTTTATGAAGTGAATAAAAAAATTATTTTCAATGAATATTGAATATTTTCATTTTTTTAAAATTATTAAATATTTGGAAGTGCGCAGTATATGAAAGATTTTCATAGGTAAATTTGGTTGAATTGCGCAAAGTTGAAAAAAATCACTTATAGCCAATATGAGAAGAATATTACCAAATTTAAGTACATTTGTTAAAGAAAGGAAGAAAAATGCCAAGACGGATATTTTCAAAAAGAAATAGTTTTGGGGTTTCATACTTCTGTGGGGGAAATATGGTTTCTGCGTATATCATAAATTCAACATCAATGAATAATTATGAATATAAAATAAACTTATGTGAAAGTATTTCTTGATCTATTCTATAAATTAACATATTCAAAATTCGCATTCTCCAAAGCTAACTAAAATATGGGTTCCGGTACGTTCATAGGCGACTATTGCTGATTGTAAGTTCAATTAGATGTAGTAGCCAGGACCTATACCTATCAGTCAGGACCCTATATCTTGTCATACTTTGTAGAATGTAAGTTTTACAAATACACCCTTTATATGAAGGGTAAATACCAACATACTCTAAAGTATAACAAAGATATAGGGTCCCCCTTTGTACATTGGCGACTTTGGTGATCGTAAGTTCAATTGAACGAAGCAGCCAAAGAACAGGTCGGACCCTATATGCTAACTATATATGCAGAATGTTAGTTTTGTAACTAGGCACTTCATGTAATGTTCACAATAGCCAATTCCTAGCTTTACATAACCAAACAATAAGTAAAGTTCCTGAAAATTGTATTGGCAACCGAACACCTAGCATATTCAAACAAGCAGCTTCTCAGATTTGCTAATGAGGCTGTAACGAATCAAATTCCGGATTTCAGATGCAATTCGATTCCGATTATTGGAGCTAATTAGACCAGCATGTACGGGGAAAAGGGGTTCTTCTCCCTTTAAGTTAACACAGCGTAAATGTCATTTTTCCATTGAATAGCCTTCAAGCTCTGCGTTTGGGCATGTAGAATGCAACTTGTTTGAGTCGTGTCTGCAATTTCGGTGGAATTATATATAATTAATAGAGAGATAAGTTGATTTTAAGTGTATAAACTAAGAAATAAATTGATGGGTAAAAGTACAAACTAAGAAATAAATTGAAGGGTAAAAGAATAAACCAAGAAATTAACTACTGGATAAGAACAAGAACTAAGGGATAACTAATGGGTACAAGTATAAACTTTTGTCATCTTATTAATGTTTAACTATAATTTTTATTGCATTGTAACCCATACAATAGTTTTTTGTGCAACAAGGGAGTAAAGTAAAAAATAATTAAAGCGGGGATATGTTTTTTTTAAACGAGTGCGAAGTAATTACTTTTGAAATTTAAAAAAGTTTATTTTATGGCTCATTTCATGCGTTTTTTATAATCTAGAACAAAAATTTTAAAATGTAGGTATAATGTAAGTTAAAACAGTGGATAAAAGGTACTTTTCCGCACTTGTGCTTACATTTGTACACTGGTTTCTTAAAAACGTGTCTTTACACACTATTTATTTAAATAAGTAGGATTTTAATACATAAATTATGAAATAATTTTTAGCCTACTTTTCTTTTTTTAATTTGAAAGAATTAAAAAAAAAGTAGGTATTGACATGCGGTCGATGTCCGTCTGTCCGTCCGTACCCCCCTTCCAAAATCGGTTCTAATCATCGGATCTTAAAAATTCTTTTTTTGTTAGAAAGCTATAACCTCAGATACCCAACTTTCACACTTTTTGTCCGTCTGTCTGTACGTCCGGACGGACATAAATCTACTATCTGTCGGCGAATTTCCCATTGAATTAGCATTGAAATTCAATTTTGAGTCATTTAAATCACTGTAGGTATTGAAATGCGGTTGATGTCCATCTGTCTGTCTGTTCTTATGTCTGTCTGTCTGTCCGTCCGTCTGTATGTCCGTACCCCCCTTCCAAAATCGGTTCTATCCATCGGATCTTAAAAATTCTTTTTTTGTTAGAAAGCTATGACCTCAGATACCCAACTTTCATACTTTTTGTCCGTCTGTCTGTCTGTACGTCCGGACGAACATAAATCTACTATCTGTCGGCGAATTTCCCATTGAATTAAATTAGTATTGAAATTCAATTTTGAGTCATTTAAATCACTGTTGCCAAATCAACAATGGCATGAGAAACTTTATTTATTTAAACATATTTGAAGCAAAATAATATTTTCATGAATCAGTTTGGAATGACGTCATAAAATGTAGCACAATTTGATTCCTTGATTATTCATTAATTATCTAACAAGAAAGCGGCAAGGCATACTTTTGCATACAATTATGCTAAGTTTTAATTTACATTTCTTATTTTTTTAATGCAGTTTGGAGTTTCATTACTTTTGTTATTAATAAATATTTAATTATTCCTCGAACTACAAATAAATCGCGAGCAGACGATAAATAATGTTTAATTGATTTGCGAAATAATATTAAGGAAAATAGTTGATTTTGGCTTTTAGAAGTTTAAATTATTAGCTGGATGCTGTGTTTCGATTTTTTTTTCTAATATGTATAAATCTAGTGTAGAAACGGCTGTTGATGATATTTACTGTTAGAAACCTAGTTTTTTCCCGATTAGAACTTCAGTAAGTATTTAAGTAACAGGAAAGTAGGCTATTTTAGTTCTTTATGAACTTCTTGTTTTAATACTTTTCATCAGTAACGGTCTATATATGACAGGTTTTTAATGATGTAAAAACTAATAAAATTATAATAAGAATTTAACTTTTCGTTGTTGGAAAAACCATATATAAGGTACAATTTAATTCAATTGTATCTTAGTTCCATATTTTTTGATATTCTGAAACAAAATTTCTAATTTTTAACTCTATGTTATAACCTCAATTAAAATTATATCTATTGAAATCCGTGTCCAACTAAAGGGATTGCAGTTCCGTCCTCCACGATTTCAACTTTTTCTATTACTTTGTCCAAAACAACTTAATTTTCTCAAAATTCTCTCAGCTACCTCTTAATAAATCCATGCATCTTAAGGTGATTATATATATCCTATAAGGTTATTTCAATAACTTTAAAACCTAAAATTTTTTATGGTAGCTACATTTTGTGCATGCGCGATTTTCTTTAAAACCTTATTGTGACGTACGGCAAGTACGAGGAATTTGTGTACCAAATTTTAAGCTCGTAGCTTTTTTAAATCGAGATGTAGAGTGGTTTTAGAAAGACAGACGAACCAATTTTCAAAACCCTCTTTTTTATAATCAGCACTCTCCAAAACGTGTCGAAAACACAAAATCTCCATTTCAGATTTTATTTATTTAGAAAAACTCACACAACAGCTTACAACCCAATTACAGTGGTGGGGAAAAGGACAGACATTCAATTGCATAAAATTCGTAGACAATCTTTTTTTAAATCATTAAAAATTGAAAATAAGACAAGTTCATTACTAAAAAGATTAAAACTACGATAAAATCTATAAAGGGGATGATTACTTAAATAATTATTTTTACAGAGTGGTACAACAAATAAATCGTTATTATGCAAGGCATGACTTTTTACAGAAAAATTAATGAAACACAAAATTTCAGGACGATCAACCCTATAATTTATAATTTTATACACGAACAACAAAGAAGAAAGATGCCTTCTTGATTTTAATGTGGGCATATGAAACAGACTCCAAATATTGGATGAGGGGTATAATGAGGATAATATTTAATTTTTTTGAAATGTAAAAAAAGAAAATTATCTTCGACCACACACTGTTAAAAATTGTGTTGCTTGGTTTCACCATGATATTGGTTCCTAGTAGCTGCTACGGCTGTGTGGTGAAATGTTTCACCTTTTTTTCGGTGTTTGGTTGAACCACTTTTCTGTATTTGGATATAAAAACCTGAGAAATGGTTCAACCAAATACCAAAAATATGGTTTAACGTTTAACCACACAGCCGTTGCAGCTACTAGGAACCATATTTTTGGTGAAACAAAGTGCCTAATTTTTAACAGTGCATCGCAATACTACCATTACCTTATATTTCATATTAAAAAATCGAAAGGTAAAACACACTTAAACAAAAAAAAACCAATTTTCTTAAGTGGAAACAGGAGCCAATACCCACTCGGATTGAATCCCCAATACGATTAGAGAAAACAATAATCTAAAGATAATCCAAGGGAGAAAACAGACGTTCTTTTTTGGCTAAATTGCCAATCGATTGTTATCATTATCTTTACAAGAACTCTATTCTATACGATTTCTTTATAAAGAACTATGGAAGATACGATTATTTATTTTGTTCTGAAAGCTTAATAAATTCAAAAGGTGACATCCAAATAGTCTCGTTAAAAAAACAACTTAAGAAAATTCCCAACTTTTTTTTAAAGTTAAACGACGTTCGTTTTGTGAGATAAGTGTCAAATATATAGGAATTTTATTCTATTTAATTTTTTTTACGGAAATGTAAAAAGTAATTTCGCTGGGTTAACTTTCTTTTAGCAACTGATTTCTGTGAAAACTGTATAAGAAGTTAGGTAGTTTCAATTTTAAAAGCGAAATAATTTAATTTCTTTTAAATAGCAATTGGAGTCGATGTAAACCTATGTAGCGAATACTTAATTTAACACAGGATAAATCATAAAATGAATGCTCAATCAATTTTCAATCAATGTTCCCAATGCAGTTCATCGTTCTTAATTTTTATTTCAAGCCATATTTTTTTTTTCCATTGGTAATAAATAAATGCTGCAAAAGTAGATAATACTGGGTTTCGATTTATATGTGCTCCGAAAATTTTGTTGTAATATTGTTCCTTGCATTGAGACAGTAATACTAAGATATTAATGAAAATAAAATGAATTTCAAATCAAATCAAACAATTTCCTAAATGGGAATGTATTTTTTTTTTTTTAAAAACTTCGTTTAAGAGCATACACAGTGTCTAGTAATTTTTTTCTGAATAATTATGCTTAAAAAAATTAGTTTCCAAATGCATGTTATTAAATAAAATTGTTGGAAATTAGTTTTTATATATCTTTTACACATAATGAGAAAATACGAAAGGAACAAGATTAGCTGAAATATAAATATTAAAATTGCTTATCTTTCGTTTTAGTCCCAAGAGTGTCTGAACAGAAATAAAGGATAAAATAATTTCATGCTATTAAAAAAAACATGTTTGAGTTGATAGAAAATGTATCAGGGCATACAACATGAATGTATCTCCAAATAAAATGCAAACATCTTTTTGTGTATGTGTGTGTTCCTATTTAGTCTTTCCGAAATTGAAAACAAAGTAAATATGTTGTTATCTTTGCAAACATGCAATAAATGAAAATTCTAGGAAAATTAATTTTTAATATCTGAATAAATTCAAAAATTTGCTTTTGAGTTTACGATTATATGTGTAGTTACTAATCATAAAACCGACAAACAAGTGTTTTTGAAGCATGGAAATATACAATAGAACTCGATGATTTTTCTTCAATAACCATATTTAAATTTTAGAATAATGCACATAAAACAAAAACATACTATGTTAAGTTTAGTTTTAAATATCGTCGCACTAGAGCTACACGAGGGCTATTGGCTGCGGGCGTCTTAATTTAGAACCACAGTCAGGTAACGAGCCTGCACCTGAGTAGGCACCCAACGCAACTGTTAAGGGCGACATCAAACGCAGCGTCGTGACTTTGGAGCATATTTAACGTGTACTCCCTCTACGCGGGGTATTGTTCGTCGGACATTTTTGGCTGCACGGGCCGTTTATAGGTCGGCAGTTATTTCGGCGATGCCCGGATCCGAACCTGGGACCTTCCGCGTGCAAGGCGAACGCCTTAACCGACTGGACTACCCAGCCCCATACTAGGTTAAGAATTTTGAATTTGGCTTCGGAAGAAAAAGAGGTAAGTAAATAATTTTTTTATGTTTCAAAGTTGTTATGATTTATGCTTTACTATCTTAAATACCATATGGTTACATATAATTAAATTATATCGCCATACTGAAATGTTATATTAGATGTTAAACGTTTTTATAAATCACTGAATATCCGTCATTTTAATAAAACTATTATAAATACATTGAAAAACTTTATTTTATATTTAAAATGAAATACTTTTATAGGGTAGACTAACCAGTGAATGAACGCTTAAGCCAAGTGAATGAACAGTTCTTTACCAGTGAATGAACACAAAAATGTCCAGTCAATAAACATGTTGGATTTTAATTAAAAACTCGATTCATTGACATTTTCATGCTCAGTATTTATTTTACAAGTCTTACTGACAACTAGAAAAAAGGTTTCTCCAATTCATCCAGTGGAATGATTTTCAATCCTTATTTTTTAAATGTATTTTCCAACTGTTCATTCACTGGGGTATGTTCAGTGTTCACTCACTGGTCAGTCTACCCTATATAAGACTGTACGATTAAAATAATTTTTATTTAGCCATTTCTTCAAAAATTACAAAATGAAACCTTATTTAATATTATTACAATTTAACAATATTATACCAGTTTTTATACTCTTTTTAAACTTGTGAAATGGTTAAGAAAACTTCATTCCTAATTTACTTTAAAGCACCATTGTATCTTCAGGAGAAAAAATGTATACTGTAAGTATGATCTAGGAGACACAAAATGCCTTTAAAACTACTTAATCATTATAGACATGACGTTACGCGAAAATTTACTTCATTAAGTTGATATAAGATATTACTTGCTCGATTTTGTCCAAACTCACTAAACTTATGCGACGCAACATTATAACTTTGACGAAAAACTTTAATAATTTATTTCTTGTAAACTGAATATTTTTCAAGTTGGTGCTTTATAAATATGCAGACTCGTATCTTGAACCATTCGCTTTTCAATATAGCTTTACTTTCAGAGAAAAATTGAAATCACTAAACGATTTTAGAACCGAAAATTTCTTTGTTTACATTTGAAATGTCTTACTTGTACGGTTCCTAGTTCTTGTGAACGAATTTCGGCCAAACTTGATGTTCTTTGTAAAATATATATTGTGAATCTTGAAACATATATTTGCCAATGTCGCTTTAATTTCTAAGCTTTTGCGAGAAGCAAAAGCATTTACTCTCGAAATTTATTTGTAGTCTGAGTTTTTTAAAGTTGTTGTTTAAAATGTGTGCAATATCTGACGGACATGCATCTTAAACCATGGTCTTTTCAATATTGATTTACTTTCTAAAATAGAAAAAAAAACACGAAAGAACTGTACTCTTGAATTCCTTTGCAATCCATCTTCAACGTTCAATTGAAAAAGCGCCATACTGGAAAAAGTTTCTAGTGGGGAAATGGGCAAAAAAATATCCACCTGATTACTTTGTCAATCGTACGTTCAAATAAACCATATTTTTTTTATTTCAGACCCCATCATGACTGTTCGTCAAATAATATTCCGAAAAATATTACAAAATATAAACAAAAAAACATACTGTTATTCATCTCAAGTTTGTTTAAAAGAATAGATATAGTTATTGGATATTAGATTTACTACCGACAAAGCCGTGACAGATTAGACGAAGACGTTTCTAGACCAAGTCATGACAAAATCTGCGATTTGACAACCACTATTTATCATATGAACGCTAGGCGGATGGCTATTGGCCTTGAAGGCACTTACTTGAAAAAAATTGCCTTGAGCTCTCACAGGAAGGATTTGCCGCAACTGTTAATTGTCGTAACCGTTGTTTACGTAATATCACAAGCCAATATTAAGTGACTCTAGGAAAAAAACATTCACCGAAACAACATTTTAGAAATTGATTTTTTGTAAAAGTAAGAACTCTTACCAGCTGTTCCTTTAAAAGAAACGCATAACGGAAGTGCCCCCCCCCCAGAAATTCCTTCAAGTTCATATCAAAAACGATATTGTGGAAAATTGAAAATGAGCTCTACCCAAGAGTGGAATGCGAGATTTTATGCAGGATATATAAATCTATTCCCTTCTTTTTCTTTTCTTTTTTTCTCCTCTGGTGTCTGAAATGTCTAAACTGGGATTTGAGAAATCTTTTGATCATAATAGAGCTATTGAAAATTCTTCTTTGGAATTCATCGATAAAATAAGCATTTCCAAGTCTGGTAGGCCTTTTTTGTGTTCCTAGATAAATTTAGAATTCATTTTTATATTTACATGATTCTTTTTTTCTTTACTGTTGAATGCACACTTTGTAATTCATTCATTTAAAAACGGTAACAAATTCATTAAAAATTAATTTAAACAATGTTTCTATTCGAATAAAATACTATAAAAAATAATAATTCTATAAAATTTAGGAAAATCGATTCATCTAAAGTTAATAGTATTAGTTTATAAATATATTATAATAATCTAAAAAAATTAAATGTATAAGCTTTTCTACTATAGCTTTTTCCACATCAATTATCATTATTGAAAATTAGTTTTAACAGTTATAAAATACTACAAAAAATAATAATGCTATAAATTTAAGAAAATCCATTCATATAAGGTTAATATGATTAGTTTATAAATATATTATAATGATCTAAAAAATTTAAAACATTTTCTGCTATAACTTTTTTCAACATAAATAATCATTATTGCAAATTAGTTTTAACGGTGCATTAGAAACACCATGAATTATTCTGCAATATGTTTCAATTATATACTAATGCCACATTAGTAAAAGAGGCTTAATGCATTTATTTAAAAAATGCTTTCTAATTTTCATAAGAATTTCCTTAAAAAACGTTTTTGAGCTCTTTTATTAAGAATCCTTTTTGTATTATTTACAGAACGATTAATAATTTAGAAAAGATTTAACCTACCAAACTAATATATTTTAATGAGACCATACATTCTTTGAGATGTTGTTTTAATACCCAACTTGTTTACATAAATAAATATTTGCTTAAACATCAAACCTTTTACCGATCTATAAACATGCCAAAGGACTATCATTTTTTCCAGCAACACATAAAACTGAAAAAATTCTTTTCTTTCTTTTTTTTTTAATTTCTTCAAACTAAAATTTTTTTAAATATTGAGTAGGCATTTGAAAGTTTTTGCTACATAAAAAAAATAATAAATAAAATATTAATAAAAATATATTTAATAAGTTTTTTAAAAAATGAATTTAGAAGTAATGCAGAGATAAATTTTAGTTTAGTTTAGTTTGAATTATCGTCGCACTAGAGCTACACGAGGGCTAGCAGAGATAAAAATTCCCTTTGGTTAAGAAGCTTATCCCTGAGATAACACATGAATAGGGCAACGTATTTCAAAATTTTAACAAAATTATCTATGTATTTTTCTTATTTTAATGAGTTTTTCTAAAAAAAATATTTCTAAAATATGTTATTTTTGTAAATAGTACAATTGAATTGAGTGATTTCATAAATCTTCGCTCAAGTGTGTCTGTTTGCTACTCTGACTTTCGTATTGGCGAATTAACCCACTAATATTTTGAACAATAAATACGAACACATTTTATTCACCTTTTGTACCAGTTTATATTTTTATATTTAAATACGTGAAACGCACCATAATATATTTTTTAAAAAAAATTCTTAATTCATTCATTCATGCACTATAAAAAGTCGGATAAAAGACAGAGAAAAGAATCCGAATAAAATTATCAAAAATTTCAAAATAAAACTATCGAATATAATCCAAAACAATATTAGTTATGAGTTTATACAATATTAGTTTTAACAATATTAGTTATGAATATAAGTTATGAGTTATACAATATTAGTTTTAACAATATTAGTTATGAGTTTATAAATATTAGTTTTAAAATATTATTATAGTATACAATATTAGTTTAACAATATTAGTTATGAGTTTATACAATATTAGTTTAACAATTTATTATTACAATTAGTATGAGTTTATACAATATTAGTTTTAACAATATTAGTTATGAGTTTATACAATATTAGTTTTAACAATATTAGTTATGAGTTTTACATCTTAAATACGGATGCTTTCTTTCTAACACATTTAATCTTCTATCTTTAAGAGATATTTTCTCGGCAAACACATAAAACTCTCCTTGACATAGTTTTCTCGAAGAGATATTTGAATCAAAAATGTAAAATGGTCATTCTGATCAGAAAAATTCTCTCAGAATGCTTTTTATTTCAATATCTTTTTGAAGAAAGAAGTGTGTAGGGAAACATCTATCTGTAAACATGGATCCCTTTTACATTTATTTGAGAATAGCAAATAAATACCCGTTCTTCGCACGGACTAAAAGAATATCAAATCGATCCAAGTATATGTGTCATTTAATTTGCTATAGGATAATAAGATTTGCCTTTGTGCCCGTTCATTATAAAGAATAAAATCATGTTACTTATATTGCTTTAAAATTTAAAAATAAAAATACATCACTATAAAATGCACATCCTCATATAACAAAAATCTTCCTCAATAAGACCTTACTGTCATCGCAATTTTCCTGATAAATTCAAAATTAACCATAATTGTATAACAATGTTACTTCACGTCAAAACCTCCATTCTGGGTTTTTAAAAAAAAAACATTACCTCATTGGCACGTTCAATTATTTTTCAAATCATTAATTTAGTTTCTGAAAGTAATGGCAAGAAAATAAAAGCAATTTCAATTTTAATTAATTTTTGTGTTCATTTTAATTTCTTATGTCGAATGGCAACACGAAAGGGAAAAATGATCGGATTTGAACGAAAGTGGTGTATTTTTTTCAGAAAATTATTATTTTCTCTAAAAATGGAACAAATATGAAAAACCAAGCCTCAGGTGCACAAGTTGGTATTAAAGGGAATCTATTTTAAAAATTTCGAATTTCTGAGGGCAGTATAAGTAGGTCTGTTACGATACACATGCATACAGACACACAGACAGACTCTTTCTTTTATTATTATAGTTACTCTCAAATTTGTGTTGTATTCGTTTAATTCCTTTTCACTTATAGATGAACAACGTTCTTTATCTATATATTAAAAAAACATATATTAAAACAAGTAAACATGTTTACGAAATTCTTTCAAATACTGTTTATTTTTCTTATGATTGTTTTATTCGAATAATATTATAAAAAAAATAGCGTTACATAAACAAAGAATATTATGCTAGGTAAGTTCAAAATGTATGAAATTTTCTGAGAGAGAAAATAAGTAAGTATTCCAATACCTCTAAACTTCTCACTTTGTAAATAGTAATGAATATATACAATTAAAATTTTTAAGCCGAGATACAGGATATACAAAAAAATAATTAATTACTTCTAGTTTCAATTAATCAAGAAGGGAACAATGAGATATGAGGAATTGTTTTTTAACTCATTGAGTTCGCAACAGACTTTTCAATTTGTATTATTACATTTTGATATTATTTAAATTCCACGAAGTATGTTTCACGTGCTTCTTTTTTTTAATTTATTTTTCCTTCAATTAAACAAATGACAATTTTTAAAGCGCTGTTTATCTTTAAGAACTCTTTTTTTTTACATCACAGTAAAAATTTAAGGTTCAATAATTAAGAATCCTTACAAATTTAATTAAATTTTTGACAGTTCCTTTGTTCAAAAATTTCAAATGGAGTGTTCTTTGAAACACTTTAAGTTCCGGATTAAAATTGTTAAACTATAATTATTTTTCTTGAATATTTTTAAATACTAGCTTAACTCAGAGTTTCCATTCTGTTAATTTAATGCAACTTTTTATTTATAAAACATGCTTTTTGAGTTTTCACTTGAAAAATAACGAGTTTTTTTTTAAATACACACTTTTTAACTTAACATTAAGAACAGTAATTCGTCTTTAACATGATATTCAATATTTAATTTTTTCTTTCAAAGAGTTAAAAAAATCTTGGTTTTAAAACATTGATTATTTTTTAGTAAACAAAACATTAAAAGCAAAATTTTCTAATTCGTCTCAAATAGCAAATGAGAAATTGCAAAAACGAGTGTCATTATAAAATAAAAGAAACGAAGAACATGCATAATATAACACATTTTTTCACATGAATTCTTAATTGTTTTTTTTTCCTTTTTCAATTCTAATGAATAATACATAAGTAAGATATTTTCATTTTGTAGAATATAAAGAATGCTAATAATATTTTCAAAGAAACTTTTTTTTGTATTATCACAAGAAATTTCCTTCTTTGTTATTAGTCCCAAAAACGTATGAATATTTAACACTATTTCACAGAAATCCAAATGAAATATTCATTCTTACATAAATTTTAATTTAGTTTCGAAAAATATTTTTTAATATATGATGAATATTTATAAAAAAACATATTTGAAAATTGTTGCAATAATGTAAAACAGTTAAACGATACAATTAAATATTAACTCAAACAAATGTTCATTCGCTTCTTCTTGCACTAAAAATAATATTTCATAATTAAATGAAAAATTTAACAACGGACATATTTCGAATTTGAATAACTACTATTATAAAGTCATTAAATATATGTTCACAAATTTTTGCACTCTTCATTCTTAATCTTAAGAAAATATCTATGCAAAGACTTTACAACAAAAATAGTTTTTTTCTGCATATTTTTTATTAAAAAGTTAGGGAGCAGCAAATGCATTTTTATAAATTTATATTCATACCCCAGCTTTATTTCGAATCCCCCTTTATTTTAGCTTCCACAATATGTTTATGACGTAAAAATTGGAAGGTATTATAATCGTACAGTCCGTCTGTCTGTCCGTCTCCCACTTTCATAGTCCAAACTACAAATGCTAAAGGCAAGTATGATACGTCAAAAAATTCTGCGCATCGAAATTAGAAGACGTATTGAAAATCTCAGAAAAGAATTCGAATTTGAAGTACTTTAACTGTTAAAAAACTGCAAAATTTAATGCTCATTTAAAAAGTACAAGAAACCATTTTATTAGAATAAACTCACCATTGCCATTCACAAAAATCGCTCGAGAATTTTTATTTCTTTTAAATAATAAATTAAAATAAATTGCGTTATAAATCAGTTTGAAATGACGTCAAATATATTTCACAAAGAGATTCTTTGGTTGTAGGTTGATATGAAATATTTTGCTTCTATTTAGAAGCGAGGAATACTGAATACTTATTCTTTCAAAAATAAAATAATTTAGGCAACGATAATTATTGAATTTTATCGAAAAATTATTGAATTTTATCGAAACACTATTGAATTTTTAAATGAAAATAAATGTAAATAAAAAAATGTAGCATGTCAATGTTTAAGATTAAACTAATACTGTGTGGAAGCGGGATAAGTGACAGATTCTGTTACAAACCTACTTGTTGTTTTCAAAAAAAAAAATCACAATTAGGCATCGCGATCTGTTTGAACCCTCTTCACTAATCCCACTACTTTTATGCAACCAAGCTTTTTTTTATTGAACTGGGGACTGGGTTTATGAAATAACACTTTATGATTTATCATTTGCTATGAATGCATTTTTATCAATACGGATATTCTTGTGAGCAAAACATTAAGTAAAAGTTGTACTGATTATCTTATAATTCATTTTGATTTGTGGAAGTTGTGTAGTATTCACACCACATTAATGCGTTACTACACTGTGAAGTTTGTTGTGATTGGTCAACGTTGAAAACTCTGTTTCATCATTTTGCATAAATTTTAATTTAACATATTTAAATAAAAAAAGTTATTGAATTTGTGTTTATCATAATTTAAAAAAAATTGCAATTATCAATGAGTAAAAAAATAATAAGTTAAATAGCAAAAAAAATACGAAAGACTATCTAGAAAAAACATAATTAATAAATCTACAAGCTTTATATTATTACCTATTCAAAATAATAAGTTAAATAAGAAAAGAAAATATGAAAGACTACTAGAAAAAAACATATTAAATCTAGAAGCTTTATATTATTACCTATTCAAAATAATAAGTTAAATAAGAAAAGAAAATATGAAAACTACTAGAAAAAACATAATAAATCTACAAACTCTCTATATTCTTATCTATTCAAACTTACCAGAAAATATCATCTTCGATCGAATGTCGGGTTATATTAGAAAAAGTATCACTTCTAAATCTAAGGAGATTATTTTGCCATTGTATAGGGGATTGGTAAGTCCACATCTGGAATATGCTGTTCAGTTTTGGTCTCCCTTCCTCAGAAAAGATATTGAGTTGCTTGAAAAAGTTCAGCATAGGGCTACAAAAATGATTAAGGGTCTCTCTGGTATTGATTATGATAACAGATTAAGATTTTTAAACATGTATCCCCTGGAAAACAGGAGAGCTAGGGGTGATTTAATACAGTTATTCAAGTTCATAAAATCAGGGAGACATGGAGGGCTTAGGTTTTACCTTAA
Organism: Oedothorax gibbosus; assembly: GCA_019343175.1. NCBI lineage: Eukaryota > Metazoa > Arthropoda > Arachnida > Araneae > Linyphiidae > Oedothorax > Oedothorax gibbosus. The sequence goes on along the minus strand of CM033277.1, from coordinate 12,900,277 downwards.
ATAGCCGGACCAGAGGTCATGATCAGAAATTGAATTAATCGAGCTTTAGAAGGGAGGTAAGAAAACATTATTTTTACAATAGAGTTGTCAATGAGTGGAATGCTTTACCATAGTATGTTGTGCATTCGAAGAGAGTAGAATATTTTAAGAAGAAACTTGGCGGTCATTGGAAACTGGTAATGTATTAGATTTATTTTGGACCAACCTTGCTGAGCCTCTGGCCTGTTGTTGGTCGACAATTTTTGTATTTATATTTGTATTAAATCTTTTCGAAATATAATATGTCTCACACAAACTTACCATATAGTCTCTTTGGTGGAGGAATTTGAAGTACCATGTGGTGATTAAATGTGCACATTCATGTGTAGAAAAACTTTGCAAAATTTTGCAAACTTGTCCAATGCTTATAAATAGGACATCGGTTATTTTTCTACTAAGGCATATATTATTGATTTCAATTAGGTTTCAGGACCCCAAAGGTATGTTATTTAGTCAGTAGACATTTTTAGTTGTACTTAGAATTTTAATTTAATGTTTTAAAATGAAAGTAAAAAGAGATAAATATACGAGAAAGTTTAAGAGATAAATATACGATAAATATATTAAGGATATTCGAGACCCTGTTGGACGGTTTCCGTAATGCCCTGCAAGCTTACAAATTTCTTTTTACGTATTCTAATTTTAGAACTTTAATATTTTAAAGAAATCTTTTTATTACACGATAAGTTCATTTTGCAAAGAGGTGGGGGGCAATGAGGAATTTTTTCCTAATATCAAGGAAATGAAAAATGTGAAGAACACATGTAAGAAGTAGGAGTGAAATTGCATTTTGTGAAGACACTAAAATTTTTCAAAAAACAAACATTTTTTTGACACACAAGCAAACATTTTGTTGACAACAGAAGATATACAGAGACAGAAAATACAAAGTAAATTACATATTTTAAAAGAATAACAATAAGAAATTTCATTTTTAAACTCAGGCTAATCAGATATCTCGAAACTTACCCGAGCTTATACTCGTGTTAAACACACTGTAAAAAAACTGTTGTTTTTACAGTTAAATACCATATTTTTTACAGTTAAAAACTATTCTTTAGAAAAACAGTTTATAACTGCTTCGTTAGAATGACGTCACACTCACAACTCATTAAATGCACCTGACCCTCGGGGAAATTTGAAGACGTGCAAAGAATCACGTGATTGAGATCATCGTTCAGCACAAAATACCCAATACTAGCCCTCGCGACCGAGCAATTACTCTGTCTCAGACGGTTCAGTATTGGGCTCACACGCAAGAGGTTCCTGGATCAAAACCAGACCCGGTTCATACTTCTTCCAGGAACCTCTTGCGTGCGAGCCCAATACTGAACCGTCTGAGACAGAGTAATTACTCGGTCGCGAGGGATAGTATTGGGTATTTTGTTTTAACAGGAAGAAACGAATTTTCAAATTAATATAAATAATTCCCCCTTTCCCTGCTAAATTAACAGTTCCCTGCATTCCCTGCTAATAATAAATAAATTCCCTGCTAAATTAACTGTTCCTCTCTGTTAAAATTACAGTCTTCCTGTAAAAAAAATTACAATTTTAAACTGTAAAAAAACAGTTATTAACTGGCATCAAAGTTGACAGTTTTTTACTGTAAAAACAACAGTTTTTTTGCACAGTGCAGAAGTTCTTTTCTTCAAATAAAGTTAATTGCATTCATAGAAAGTTACTCAATTATTTAGGTGTATTCGATTTTCAAAAAAACCTTAAAACATTTTCACAAAACAAAATCATTTTTCAACGGTATGAAAACATTTCTAAAAAAATCAGTTATTCCACATCATTTCTGAAATAAGTGTATAAAATTACACACCTAGAAAAAAGGGTTACAAACTTTCAGAAATTTTATATCAATTCCAATCTCTTTAATAATCAGCTAAAACAAAAAAAAATGAAATCCATTATATAAGAACGAAAACAAAACAATTTTTGAATGCATATTTAATTATATTTTATATGGGAAATATGCAGATATAAGCTAACGGCCATGTTCCCGAGAAGATATTCAAATCTAAACTGGCATATTTCGAGAATTCGATTTACAAAAGAACCCCCGGCCATCCTATTTTTGTGTCGACATTAATAGAGTGATCTTTTATGAAATTTTGAAAGTTTGGGAAAGAAATGGATTAAGTCTAACCCATTTCTAGAATGGCAGGGCGGAAAAAGGCGTCAGAACACATTGGATACCATCCTGGTACCTTTTTTTCTCAACGAGCCTTTTTTTTTTAAAAAAAAGACTGGGCGTATTGCAAACTCGGTATATTCTATAGAACTGAGAACAATTTTTTGTGGCACCATCTAGAAGGCTCTCGCTTCCAATTTTGATGCTCAGATTGCGAGGAATTTGAGTTCTACGCGGCAGTTACAGTATGCCAAGATTTAATTTTTCGGAGAGAATCAAAGAAGTACTCACTCATTTTTGACATGCCATAAAATCATTGGATCCTGCATTGGAATCATTGGATTGGAACCATTTTCCCATCCTGAATATCTGCAGACTCAACTGTAGTTCAAAGCCACGATCTTGGGCTTTATGAGGCGGGCACGTAGTACCTCAGCCACTGAGCCGACGGTAACAGTAAATGTCTTATCCATCTCATAAACGGTTAATGCTGAAAAAAATACAATAAATAACTCTACAGTCCTTGGACAAATTATTAGACGCACTGCAAGATTTCATGCAAAATATTAAATGCCGGGTGATATTGTACCTACATATTTGTATAAATACAAATGTGTAGTCTACAACAATTCTTTTAAATAAAAATCAATATTATTGTAGTTTAAATATACCATTATTGCATAAAAACTCTTAAGAAACATAAAATTACTAAAAAAAATACAGTGCGTCTAATAATTTGTCAAAGGACTGTATGTATTTGTGACTGGTACATGTATATTCAGTTACAGTCGAAAATCCTGACGTCGTGCTATGTCGCTATTAAGTTGCGTAAGGTGAAAATTCAGTTTTCGGCCTCATTACTTGGCAGCGTTTCTAAATCTACTACTGGACAAATTTCAGTTACGTCGACAGTTGTCTTGAACTCCGCAAACAAACCTCCCGGAAGCTAATTTATCTAAACTAGAACGGTCACGCCTACAATGACGCCGCAGTTACATCAAACACAAATAAATCACGCTCCTCCTCGCTCGAATCGCCCACCCATTGCCAATGTAATGCTCTTCAGACCAATAGCGATTTTAATTTTGTTCACCAAGATATTTATTTTGGTGAATGCTGGTTGTCATACCATCATGGTTGCCTAGACTATGTCTACGTACGAGGTGCCAATATCAATGATTTTACGAGGCATTAACCAAAAGTTGACTTAATTCAGCCTCGCTGTGTGTGTAGACTCGATATTTTCATAAGATTTCCCCTTACAAAATGCATGCATGTGAAAACCTATATTTCTCTCGAAGAAATCCATTTGTTCTATAGCCAGCATTTTTTTTAAATATTTTAAACAATGTATATTTAGTTTATGGATAATTTCCAGAGCCATAAATTATTACCATGGGTTTTTTTTATCTTTAATCCGAAACTACATTATTTTATATATTTTGCTACCACGTATTCACAATCTATTATTTAACCCGAAACACAAAATAATTACTGTTTTGCTTATGATTATTGGCTATTAAATGATTATTAAAATTATTATTATACAGCTATGTTAACCTTATGACTTGTACAAATTCCTTGACGGTTTAAAAAAGAGCATCTATGTTTTTTGCATCCAAACACTTTGAAGACTAAATTAATAGCTATTACAAATATATTATGACAAAGAGTGATTATAACAATTCCAAGGTTTGTGCATCGGAATTTTCATAATCGGTTAATACAACGGAATAGCTGTAAATTGATAACTATAAGGTCAGAATTAATTATTTTCCTGGAATATTTATTAAGTGTTGGAATTTCCTTTGAAAGATCAATACAATGATATAATACTGGAGAAATGAAAAATGAAGCAAACCCCTTCTTTTGAAATGTTTAAATTATCACTACAAAAACGTATTTATAAGGCGATGGAATGTTTATAATGGATAAATGAAGAAATAAAATACAGGAGTAACGTATGATGGAGCAATCTAGTTAATAAGACCCAAAGTCACTAATTCACTGTCAAAAAGGTATCTTCAATATAACAATTGTTTAGTCTGAAAAAGCTAACGTCAATACACAGTCTGTAAAATAAAATACATTTTACCAGCATCCTATTTCTAAATTTCCATTAATTCATAAAACAAAATTATATCGCTTTATGTGCGTTCCTGTTATACTTAGAAAGCAATTATCAGTTTTAACCAGATTAATTAGGAACCTTAATTGTATAAAAAGTCTGGTACTAAAATCAATGCTGAATAAATGCTCAAAATAAAAAAATAATAAGTTTCCTATTTTGGGATAATTTTTTTTATTTAAAATACGAAAAAAATTCTGACGAATTTTTTACAGATATTGCAGTTTATTTTGCAGTTGTTCGAGCTCGTCGGATAACATATGCGGAAAAGTGAAGTATCGTTTAAAAAAAACTTTTCAGGACATTCGTTTCAAATTTAGTCTTTCCTTACTTTTCATTGGTGAAAACTTGAGGGAGAAGCCAAATGTATTTCAATGGTTGCACCGATCACTTTGAAATTTTCACCAGTCAATGGATTTTACGAAATTTGCATATTTTATTGATGTTTACTCAAAAAAAGTTTCGAGTAACTACGTCACTTTTCTACGTAAAGTTCGATGTGGACGCAGGTGAAAGAAAACGATTTTCATGACAAGCCATCTGTTTTGGAACTTAGTCACTCGCTTTGGAACAAAATTACTCGGAAACGAAACTGTTTCAGAAATATGGCAGTCTTATTTTTTGGAGAGACATTTTACTTTCATTTTGGATGAATGCTTAACAAAGTAATGAATTTTTTAAGTTATAATGGACTTTTAAATTATTTTTTTTACCACAGTTCTTAACATGATAGTCGCAAGGTATGTGTGTCTATTCTCTCTAGTTTCAAATTTCGTCTCAAGCCATTTTCGTGAAGATTTATTGTTACGCCTTAGCGGTGTACAAGGCAGATTGTAGGTTGTTTATGAGGAGATATACATTTATTTTTCTTTACGCACCAGAAAGAGAGAAGTACTATGCAATTTAATAAAGACCCATGTTGCACCTGAAATTGGAATCAATTTGCTGGTTTCAAAAATGGTGCTCAATTTCACAAAACTTTGATGCATGTGGTGAAAATTCCAAATGTTGTTGCAACTTCAGTTTCAGTTGTTAATGAACTTGAGTTTGGGGCAGGTGAAATTTCAATTGTTGGTGTAACTTCTAATCATAGGTGCATGGTAGAAACGCGCCAAGAATCTACAGTTGACCAAATTGTGTATAGAGGTTTCGCTAAACTATATATAGCTAGAAATTTTACCAAAATTTGGAATCTTCTCATGTTTCACTACCACAGAAACATAGGTAAAATTTGCATTGGAAATCGCTACCACAGATATAGACAGTTTCCAATTTACCCAGGCCCACTTTTGCTAAATTATAGTGTGTAAAAAGGATTCAAAATAACTTTCATCCAACGCCCCTTATTTAGATTTTAGAATGGTATAATATAAACAAAAACAAAAATGTTATGAATAACGTTATTAGTAATAACAAAGAACTAAGATGCCTTAAAACAAGAAACAATGTAACATCGAAAATTTAAAAATACGACATGGGTTGGTTTTAGGTCTGCTTATAATTCATTACTACAGTTATATTACATTTTTGCTTAGAAACTATTACCATAGTTAAAATTTGTTTGTTAGAAAAATCCCTATATGTTTGTTATATGGGTGACCAAAAATAATTATACCCGCTTAATGCTATTTATTTAATAACTTAAAGTTAATACTCTATGTTTATGTTGTTTGCTAACCTATATTCAATACACAGTTGAATTTGTTCCAGAAACTAGTTTATTTTAGTTGATAAATATTTCAGTGCGAACAAATAATTTGTGTTGGTACACAATAGTTAATGTATTCATGCATCTCTTTTTCAATTTGTAAGTTTTTAAAAGTACATATAATTTTTTTTTTGTTTCTCATTGCTTTTTTTACAAATAACGACAGTAAATACCCTTATGTTTAAATTTCATTTAAAATGATCTTTTTTCCTCTTTATACAACATGCTAGAGGGGATCTGATAACAGGCAAAATCTATAGCTATCATCCACTTCAAAAAAAAAAAAATTTAAATCTTTCCCCCTCATACTCCTTACCAATTAGGGCTGTAAAGAACAAACATTCGATCCCAGACCCCCTTAGGAGTTTCGAACAAAGAGAACAATGGACCATTTTTTCCTAGAACTAAATCAACCAGCGTGAAAAACCGCGGGAAAAAAAGACTTAGGAAATATGATCCGTTGCTATGACAACTTTACAGTTTATGTTCCGTTCCGTGTTCGGCTAATGCGCCGGAATTTATTTCGTTGTATAAATAAAAAAAATAGAATGTAAAGAGTAATGTACAGATGGGACTCGTTTTCGTTTTTACCAGCGATTTACTTGAGTTTGTCTTTCTCATTATACAAAAATTTTCAAATCTTTTTCTTCTTTTTTTTTTTTGTTAAATCCGGGAAACTCAAATTTAAATAACCGAATGGAAGTTATAAAAGAAATGGTCAATTTGTGGTGTTAAAAAACGAAACTGCAGTGTTCTTAACCTTTGGGTAATAAAATAGTTTCAAAGAATTGCTATCTTTGTTTTAAGTTTATGTTTAATAATACTTCGATTTAAAACTTTTTTGTAGCTAACAAATTATCTTCATTTTTTCACTACTCTCAAAAACGGTTTTTTTTTCAGCAGTATATTTGATAATGGGGTTGTTTCAGATGATGTAGCTCTCTGATTTCATTTTTGCATTTCCTGCGATGTCATTGGTTGTTTCGATTTCATTCTCAAAATGGGCGTTTTGTCGTTTACTATTTTAAAGTTCTATTTTAGTATGTTTCATTTTAAAGTTCTTTACGTGCAACTTGTTTTTATTCCTGCTATGTATTTATTAAACTTCAACGATTTCAATCGGATTAAATTTCAAGTATGCGAAACCTTACCAAAACGTACATGTTGTCAGAAAACTTGGGTTCAGATGATATTTTGTCTTATGCGGAGAAATTAGGCGAAATTGTGAGACAGCAGTTTAATGTGATTCACTAAAACAGAGAAAAACTTCAGTTCTACTGGGAAAAAAAAGTTTGCATACAAAACAATACTGCACTGAAAGTTTTGCCACTCACTACGTGAAACATGCCCGTTCCAAAAAAGTGCACAAACTAATTGGATTTTTTTAATTGAAGAATTCTTGAGTTTTGGGGACGTACATAAATTACGTCATACAAAATTTGTTTCTGAAATTTGAAAAAAAAATGCATATTTTTATATTTAAAAAAATAATTAATTTGGAAAGGAAAAAAATTTTAAATTTATCTTGGTTAAATAATTTATTCATAGGAATATACCCCAATATTGTATTTCCATTTCCATTGTCCAAGGTCTAACTAACCATTCGCTAATGTCTTCTAAAAAAGGGGGTCTGAGAGTAATCGGAACTGTCTTTCTAGTTCTGGGTCTTTTGGTGTTCGTCCAGGTAGCTGCCAGTCCTCTAATTGATCAATATAGTGTCGCAATTTTGCGTGTTACGAAGTACCGTTACGAAAAGGTCTGTAAAATATAGGAGACTAATGATGCCGACGTTGTTGCATATAATAATCTCCCCATCCTCTTTCTGAAATAAAGAGCATCTTATAAAAAAGATATTTCATTTTTTTTCTCAGTAAACCATTTTCCTTGCAAAATTAGAAATATTCGAATCGTTACGTCACGCAAGCGATTACAACTACCCCCCCCCCCCCCCCATGTCACGTCCGTCACATTGGCGCATACCCCTCCCTCCCCCTCTGAGCGTGACGTAATTTATGTACGTCCCCTTTAATCAAAATTTCTAAACGTAAAATGATGTTAAACATAAAATTCGAAAGCTCTCCAATTTAGCCACAAAACTATTTTTAAATGCAAGAGAGTGTATATATTTCTACGATAAACTATTCTTTAGTTGTGACAAGAAGAAAAATACAGATTTTCAGCATATTTCAAGATTTATTTTCTTAATTTGTCTCTTAAAGCTTTTCTATTTTAATATTACTTTACTTTATATTAAAATAGAAAATTCGAAGCACTTCAATTATTTTTAAAAAAAAAACTGCTAAAAAAAAAACTAATGCTCATTTAAAAAGCATAGGAAGCCATTCTTATTAGAATTAAATCACCATTGCCATCGCAACAATCGCTCGAGAAACTTTAATTCTTTTAAATTAAAATAAATTTATTTTTGTGACATCAATCAGTTTGAAATGACGTCAATATATTTCACTACGAGATTCTTTGTATGTTGATATGAAATATTTTCATTATATTTAAAAGCGAGGGAATATTACATATATATTCTTTGAAATATAAATTAATTTTTGCAAACAATAAGTAATAATTATTGAATTTTCGAAATAAAATAAATGAAACTATCCAAATTTAGTATGTAAATGTTTAATATAGAATTAATGCTGTGTTTGGCGCCTTTTTACTTGTTAAACACAACTGTTGTGTGGAAGCGGGTTAAGTGACAGATTCTGTTACAAACCTAATTGTTTTAATTCATGTTAAAGTTTTCATTAGATACATTTACAAGCGTGAAAAACCCAAAATTGGGCTTTTATAAATTTTAATCTCTACTTATGTGTATTCGAAATAACTTGAAAACTGAAAAGTATATATTTGTTCTAATTAAAGTATTTTTTACTTTTTAATGGCTGTTTAAATGCTTGATAAAGTAAAGATACAAAATGCTGAAAAAAAGAATTAAAAAAAGATATTTCAAATTAAAAAAAAGTTTTTAAAAAGAAGCATCATTTTTAGATGAGGGTATCATTCATTTTTCGGGAATTTTTTTACTTGAGTTGTATCGTAGTGACATCTAACGGCTTAAAGTGAAAACAATTTTATCCTGTTTTTTTTCTTACACAAATAAAAATAAAAAACTTTATTTGTTTTTTGTTTCTGTGAAAATGTAAAAATTACGGTAATTTTAATTCGCTTTTTTAATTGGAAAGAAACTAAGTAATATAGATTTAGACATGTATGTGAAAAGAATCGCGACTTTTTTGTTATAAGGGAGGAAAATGGTTGAAATTAACGTATGTAATTTTAAAAGTTCTGGTACTTATTTATAACATAATATAGTATGTTTAAGTGTTTTCATGAAACTCTGCAGGAAGTTCCAGGAGGTTGGAGTGATTGCAAGCAGGTGGCAGAGCCCCGAGATTTCTTTTCTTTTTCTTTATTTTTTTTAATTCTTACAGATTAAATGAGATTTATCTAAATGCAAATACACTACACAAGTTTTTAAAAAATTAAATTAATCATCTTCATCGATGAAGTTATATATTAATTTAATTTAGCCATTCAAATTTATAAAATATTTCAACTTAAAACAATTTTATTTCGAAATTTGAAAAGAAAACTGTTAATTACAAGCATATTTTTGGTAAAACATTTTATCTCCTAATAACAAAATTTGCTTTTTATAAAATAATTTTAACTTTTAAAAATAATTTTTGGTGGTTAATTAACAACATTTTATATTTAAAATAGTTCCTTGTTTTTATCTTGATTTTCAATACTTGTTTTTATACGCAATATTCTAATCATACATTTATTTAAAAAAAATAATATTAATTTTTTATTGCTCTAAATATACAGTGCGCTAATTTAAATAGTTTTTTCTTGAATATTAACCTTGAATTTTAAACAAGTAGTCCCTCTACCCTGAAGCTAATACAACAGTCAGCAGTTTTCCTAAAATTTTATCTCACTTTGGAACCACGATATCATCGATCGCGATCGCATAGGTTGGATCGTTATTCACTGTTACCCCATGTCGAAAATTTTGTATTCACGCTTTGGTGGTATTGAAATTCGGAACGATTTATTCTTTTTCACCAGTAGTTTTTTGTTTCACAAAAATTACAAATAAAGTAAATACTTGAGAATTTTTATTATTCCATTTTATTCATTCTTTGTTCTGAACACTTTATTTATTTGCTATTTGGGAAACTTGCGTTTTCTATATACAGTAGGGTCCCGGTTATCCGAAATTCTCTTGCAAAATAATTCCATTACGGGGAAAATATTGATTATTATTATTGCGTGAATTTTTCTCCATGGAAGCTACAGATTAGTTACAGAAATAAACGTCAAATGTTCGTTTGTACAGAATCGTTAAATATAAATCTAAACAAAAAATTCTACGTGAAAATCGTAGTGATTATGTAATTAGTTAATCTAGTTATCAAGTTACTAAGAACTGCTCTAGACATTCACAGTTTTGATGTGTGCCTACTGAGGCTATCTTTTTAATTACTGCTTTCACACCAGGACACCAGCCATCCTATAAACGGATTGTGCAGGACAAAAAACAAATCCCCACCGATAAATAAAGCCATTCACATTAAATCTGTCATGGTCCAAAGTCCAGTCTTGACGTATATTGTCGCTGAAAGTTTGCTTTTCGGTGCCATCTCAGCTGTCGACTACGTCACTTGACAGTGGTCCATAAATACCAGACTATAACTCTACTTCAATATCTAAAAACAACCAAGAGCTATTACCACAAAAATAACGTAAATCCACAATCATTCACCCCTCTGGATAAAAAGCCCACGTGCTATCCGACCGACCCTGAAAAAAGGCACACAGGGCGGACGGACAAAAAAAAATCCCCTAGACGGATATGAAAAGCTCCTGTCACCCCGCTGTATGCATTCGCTACATCGGGCTCTTTCAAATGGTCTGGCAGCCGTTGGCAGCAGTGCGTACAACATACAGGATAGGGGCCCTTATTTTTCTGTTGTCGCGCTCACAAGGGTACTGACCGTTTTTAGCTGTGCTTGGCAGAGTTTTGCGTGTGGAAATGAGTATCCGGGTTTGAGGGGAATGTATGTAAGAAGTTTATGAGGGTTTTTGATGTTAATGTGGGATTTGTGTTCGATATTAATTTTGATTAATATTTATTATCGTCATAGATTAGTTTTTAAGTAGCGATATTAATATTTGATACCAACATTTGATAATATTCAATAAAAATTTAATATCTGATAGTGATAATTGTTTAATATTCAAGATAAATTTAATAGTATTTGATTAATAATCGATATTGACAATTGAGTAATATTCAAGGTAAATGTAATATTTGATAAATATCTGACATTGATAATTGATTAATATTCGATATTGACAATTGTGTAATATTCAATCTAAATGTAATATTTGATAAATATTTGTCATTGATAATTGATAAATATTCAATATAAATTTAATATTTGATATTGATTACTATTTTATATTAATATTCAGTAGCTTTTAAAATATTTAATAATTAAACGAGACAATAGAAATTAAGCGACGTTCACATTTCACTGACTTACCTGATAGTTCAACTGTATGTGCTGAAACAAATGAATTGTGTTTTCAATAGTACAAATTTGTCTTTCATTTAATAATACAAAATAGTCTTATAAAATCAATTTAGACAAAAATTTACCCAGACCTATTTTGCTCGCCTACTCCTCTCTTATATTCTGGGGTTATAAAATGAATTTATTTGGTTAAAACTATGCCACTATTTTAAAATCTACATTACAATGGGCTTGTTTCACGTGGGATCTGGCAACAGCTCTGCGGTCTTGTTTTCATTTTTCTCGAATGACTTTTGTTGATATTCGAAATTGAGTTTTCTAAGAATAAGTTATTTTAGTTGTTATTTTTTTTAAATTACAACTTCTTGCTGTGCTGTTGGTTGTTTTAATCATTTATCAAGGAAAACTTGCAATGAAAGAAGTTGGAATTTTTTTTTAAAAAAATAACAACTAAAATATTCTTAGAAAACTCAATTTGGAATACCAAGGCAAAAGTAATTCGAGAAAAATGAAAAGAAAACCGCGGAGCTGTTGCCAGATCCCTCGTGAAACAAGCCCATTAAAAACTCATTTTTGCGTATTTTAAACTTCCAGAAATTATATAATTCTTTTTTTAGCTTACTTTCTTTTTTTTTATTTGAAAAATACAAAATAAATGGAAATGTCGGTATTGACTTACTAGGGATGTCCGTCTGTCCGTCAGTAAGTACCCGCTTCCAAATTCGATTAAATCCGCCCGATCTTAATTTTTTGTTTAGAAATGTAAGACGTAAGAGACCGATCTATTATATTTTGTGTCCGTCTGTCTGTAAGCTTTTCCGTCGTCTGCCCTATGGTGGTCTGTTTTAACTTAATACTAACAGTCTAATTCTTTTTTAATTCTTAGAATTGTTAGAACGGTAGGAGGACATCAGATACAATCTTTTATAATTATTTTGTCGATATGCCAATCCGTACTATTAGATTTCATCGAGTACTAAAATAATAAGAACCTATACTATTCTATAGTTTTTCCTCAGAACTACTTGTTTAAAAGGAAAGAATTGTCGAAGAATGTGCCCTTATGAAAAAAAAAATATTAGTTTTAAAATGCAAAGACATTTATTCTTGGTGCAAAATCTAAACAAGTCTATTGCAGAAAATTGTTAAGGTCATTAATTTTTGATTGTAAAAACATGCTTATTACATTTTTAAAAAGAAAAATTGTAGAAAATAAAATTCATTAATTATCTAACTTTATAAATTTAATTTTAAAAATATTATATTTGTTTTTTAATACCCAAATTAAAGATTTTCCCCCCATACAATCTTAATTTCAAAATTTATTGATATTGCACCCATTGCAAAAATTTTAAACTTAAAAAAAATATTTTCTACCTATTTCTACCGATTTTCTACCTATACGCCAGTACAAAAGAAGAATATCCATAGACAAAAACGACATTACAATCTTCCTTCTCCAACAAGTATTTTTTTCCGTCTATCCGCATTCAAAGTGTCACTTCACGTCATTGTTAAAGAAAGAACACGATAGCTTGATCTTGGTTTCCATCGAACAAAAAGTCGTGAAATTTTAATCGCCCACTTAGAGCGGTATTTAAAGCAAGGTGGGCATTGTTGCTGCTGACAAAGGTTCTTTTTTTTTCTAAATTTTACTTTTTTCTGAACTCTTTTAAATAAAACTAGATTTTTTTGCGTTAAAAAGGATGTGGTTTTGTGTTGTAGAGAAAGAAAGGAGGGACTTACCATTGATGTAAATATAATGAACCTATAATCTCTTATAGCAAAAAAGGCCTAATAAGGAGGGGATTAGATGAATTGCTAATTAGGCGAAAAAGCTTGCTACGTTTGGCAACTTATCGCTGGCGTTTGAGTAAGTGCCTGAAGAATAATTTGTGTGCCAAAAGGATTATTTGGCTGCAAACGAAATTTTTTTTTCAACACAACGCAGTATGCACAGTTAAAACACCACCAGGTTACTATTGGAAATTTTCTGTTTTTGATAAAAAAAAAATGATGTATTTGATAAAAAAATAATAATAAATATAAAATAATTACGTTTAATAATATATTAATTAAATCAATATATAATAATCATAATATATTAATTAAATGTTATCCCCGACGTTCATGATTTTGAATTTTCGGGTCAGAGGTTGATAATTGGAATCCCCCACCCCCTTAGGTTTCGCCTGGATCCGCCAATGTTACGCCCGCGAAATGAAAAAGTACCAAATTTTTTCAAATGTACTTGAAAGCTATTTTTATTGGCCACGTGCATATATATGTTGCACTACACTCTTAAAACATAAATTCACTCCTATAGGAGAAGTGCATTTTCGGCACCGGAAAGGAGTGGAAATTAACTCAGACCGAGTTAAAACCGCTCGTTTTAAGAGTGTAGGACGCAGATTGTTTTCTTTTATTTCTTTTACCTACTCCGAAAAAGAGTGAAATTCACTCGTATATGAGAAGTGCATTTTCGGCACCGGAAAGGAGTGGAAATTATCTCAGACCGAGTTAAAACCGCTCGTTTGTTTTAAGAGTGTAGCTTTATATACCGTTTCACGGGGTTAACCTTATAAACGGAGTTTGTTTTTCATGTAAACCATTATTTTATGCCAATCAATCAATGGTCAACATCCCATCAGGATGTTATACCCACCCCCCTCCCCCATGCTTGTATAAGCATTAATTAAAAAAAAATGGTATATCCGATATCCAAACACGACTTTCGAGACGGGTTTGAGGTGTTCTCCGTAGACCCCAGTTACGATTGTCAGTTTCATAAATTCACACGAACTAGCCAATGTGGCGAGAAGTAATATTTCGGCGAAATATTCAACAGATATAGAATAGTTATGTCATTACTGTCATGATTTTTTTTTGTAGTAACAAATCTCTTCCGATTCTTTACTGTATGTCTGACAATTAATTCCTGAACTTCCGTAGACATATAAAATTATGTGCGATGCATGGCAAAAACAGATAAATAAACATATGCATCATCTTTCATGGTTGGAAAATTTTTATGAAGTACATACTTTTTATTTATGCTTAAATATTTCTCCGCCTCTCCATTTCTAACCATTTGCGGACATTAATAAAAATTTAATTTGAAAAGATATTTAAAATCAGGTTGAGCAAATATGATAAAGCATAATAAATCAAATAAAGTTTTTAAGGGGGACCGGAGCCCTCCATTGAAGCCCATGTTAAAATGACCTTTTTTATGTACCTTTTTCTAAGAATCTACTTGATACTTTTTAATGAATTTTTTACTAATTTTTAAATGGGATGCTTAATAATATTTTACTGGAGGCCTTTTTAAAATTTTTGTTTAAATTTTAAATTATAAATTTTTAAGTGAAAACTTCATATTGTTCACCGAAAAAACATCAATAACATTAAAAAGAAAACAAAAGTAAAATAAAGATAGTTATGCTCAAATCCCTCCACCGGTACCAACTTCTTGAATACGTATAAAAAATTTCAGGCTGATACTTATTATAGATTTTAAGAAAAAGGTACATGAACATTGAAAAAGTAAGTTTTGAGACATAAGCGTTTAAAGTAAACAATACTGGTTTCTTACCTAAAGAACATGACTGGATTTTACCTAAACAACGTTTGTTTATAAAAATATTAAAAATACTTCCATTACTTAAACTTTTATTGTAAGATATCGTTGTAAAGCTAAGATTTCATATTTTAAGAAACACTAAAAACATTAAAAAGTCATTCTTGAAAATTTTTGGGGGTCTGGTCCCTCTTAAATAAATAAAAGAAACAAATGATATATATATTAAATAACAATCTTACAAATAAACTCGCGTGTTTTTACGTGCTTACACTTAATTCACTCTCGCGCTGAAATTTCTTTCATATGGGCATGTTTCACGTCTTGAGTGGCAACGGCTCAACAGGAATGAAAATCTGGTCTCGATTGGTTAATCAATGTAGTGGGCAGAGCTTACCGTACCCACTAAATTTTAACCACTATTCACCGAAACCACCGAGGGAATTTAGGAATGAAAGGAGGAATAATTTTACGTCACGTTAAACAAGCCAATTGAAAATAAAAAAAAATCGCCATAAAACCTATGCTTTCAACAATGCACAATGCTAATCCTATGGAGAAATCGAAATACGTTTTGCCAATTTTCGACCTCTTTGGGTGCTACTTCCGAAAAATCGCTTTTTAAATGACACCTTCAGTACAAAAGGAATAATCTCCTAAAATTTAATATCTGTACCTTGGTGTTGATACTTGATACGTGAGTCAGTCATTAGAACATTTGAAAAGTAAAAGTATTATGTTAAGGATTATGCAAATTTCCTCTTGATAAGTCACGTGACTTTTGCATGGATGTTAGTCACCCTTTAGGTTTACCAATGCGCAGTCCTTTTTATCTTAAGTCTTTGGGACTGTAACCATTAGTGATTAGTTTGTATAGCATTGTTTGAAATTTCCAGAAATACGTAAGGATTTTTTTCCTGTTTGCTAAGCACTTATGCTCGCATTTTTTGTTATACGAGTACACTTCAGAAAAAACTTGAAAAATGTAACTGTATTTTCAAAATTCTAAATAACTTCAAAGCAAAAAGATTACGACGTGTAAGTCAGGTAAACACCATATTTATAAAAAAAATAACCATTCATGCATTACAGACATTTAAAATTATAAAAAATGTAGGATCATTTTTCAATTAAGTGAAAGAATGTCCAAATATTCTTTTTACTATTTTTTTTTATTAAAGTGAGTGTTTCTGCAATATACAAAAAAAAATCTATTAAAAACTCGAACAGTTCAAAGACACTTTATCCTTCATTTGACTTCCAACATTTAAAAAAAATATATTTTTGTTTAATTCGTGCAATTCAATGTTTTTTCTGTCATTCCAAGAAAACCCAAAATCCATATACATGAAACATAAAAAAAAATTCCG
The DNA here is from genome assembly GCA_019343175.1 of Oedothorax gibbosus. Lineage (NCBI taxonomy): Eukaryota > Metazoa > Arthropoda > Arachnida > Araneae > Linyphiidae > Oedothorax > Oedothorax gibbosus. The sequence goes on along the minus strand of CM033277.1, from coordinate 12,883,751 downwards.
CGAAAGTATTTGTAGTGTTTTTTAAAAAAGAAACTGTAATACGTTTATGTTTTAAAATGTGTTTTTTTTATTTAACAACTAAAAAAATTTAAGTTATTTTAATCATTTTAACTTGTTTAATGAGTATGTTCTTAAAAATAAAACTGGCATTATTCTGTAAGTTTATAGAAGAGTCTAGTTGCAAAACGCATATACTCCAAAGTATAACTGATATTGGTTCCGGGCTGTTGATTGGCAATTTCATCAAATTGAATTTACGTTCGCAAAAGTCGCCAATGAACAGTCAGGACCCTATAACTTAGTTATACTTTTGAAAATGGGATTTTTGCACCTAACTCTTCAAATAGGAAATACAATAGAACCTTAATTTTCCGATCTAATTGAGACCGGAGGTAAGCCGGATAATCGAAAATTCCGGATAATAGGGAATTTTTATTAAATAGTAAAACTTATAGTACAGAAGATAGCCGAAAGTCCCCAGTCCTGAAAGTCGCCAAAGTGCGAAATCCTCGCTGGTTTTGCGGTTGTAAACTTTGAATTTTAATTTTTAGTTATCGTTTTAGTTTTAGTTTCAGTTTGAATTATCGTCGCACTTGAGCTACACGAGGGCTATTGGCGACGGGCGTCATAATTTATAACCACAGTCAGGTGACGAGCCGACACCTGAGTAGGCACCCAACGCAACCGTTAAGGGTGATATCGTACGCAGTTTAGTTATCTTTAAATTGAAACTTTCTGGCAAAAAGAATGTGCTAAAGCATTATTTGGAATTTCTTTTCTTATTTTTTTTAAAATATCTAAGCGAAGTTCTTTGAAAAGTGCTTTTTTTATTGTATCTATAGATATCATTTGAAGTCTCACGACTTTAGACTATTCCGGGATTTTTCGAAAATTTAGGATTGCTAAAAATACGCTTTTACTTTTTCGAGCTGCCGAAGTTTTTCTATCTTAAAATAACCGCACTTTCCAGATTTCATAAACTTTGGAATATCCCGATTTAAGAATTAAACACCGGAGAATTCAGATTTTGAATAGCGGAAATTTGCTGTTTTCAGTAACGTCGAAGATTGCTCTCTTTATAATCGCCGTAGATTTCTGAGCCTGTTTTTTGTGAACAACGGATAGAAATACCTTATTTTAGAAATTTTTTATTTGGTTAAGGACGGTCGGTTAACAGAGATTTCCGGATAAAAGAAGGACGGATAATCGAAGTTCTACTGTATCTAAAGCTTGTTTAATTTTTTTTTTAACTCATTGGTCATTTCCTATATTAACCCTTTTTTTTTGATGGGATGCCCTAACCGTTTTTAAAGTCGACTGTATTTTTTTTCAGTTTTTTCCATCAGACAGAAATTCAGAACTACAACAATAGCGAATTAGCAAAGAAATACTAAAAACTTCAATGAAGAAAAGGGTAAATTGCTCAACCAAGCTCCCATTATATTTTAATATAAAAGCAAAAAATTCTGAAAAAAAGTTTATTGTGAAAAACTTGTATTTTTCAACGCAACAACTATTTATCCGAGACATTTAAGAGCAGATGCTGAACTATATTTCGAAGGAATGCATGCGTGCTTTCTTCAACACAATTTTTGTGCTAACTATGCATTGTTACATATTTGGTCGCAATACAATATTTGTACTGTTTCAACCAGAGAGATATTAAAAACCGTGCGCTATAGCCCACTATCTAGAGGAGAAATGTAATGAAGAAACAAGAGGAAATTTTGTGCCGAAGCACAACCTCAACATGGCGGCGAGTAACGTAGAAAAAATCAGTACTAAAATTGCACATTTTTAGAAGATGTTATCTCGGAGTCTATGGATGGTAGCTCTTTAAAATTTTTTGTAGACGTGGATTGTACTTTTGTTATTCATGAATCAGAATTATTTTTTGGGTAGTTCTATTTCTATTCAGGGAAATAATTTTAATGTCAGACTCAATTTTTCGCAATAAACACTCATAAATGGCCAGTAATTTAACTCTATCATTGTTTTTTACTTACAATTTCCTAATATGAATAATAGGTAATGAAAGTATTGAGATGTTTTGAAAATCCGAAATAAAGATTTTGTGTTTTCTACACGTTTTGGAGGGTGCTGATTCCAAAAAAGAATAGTTTGGACATTGGCCCGTCTGTATGTATAAAACAACTCTTCGAACTAAAAAAGCTACGGACTTCAAATTTGGTACACGAGTTCCCAGTACCCAGACGTAGAAATAAAATTTTCGAGAAAATTGCGCATGCGCAAGTGGTAGTTAGTTGCTTTTCAAAACTTTTTGAGTTTTAAAGGCATTGCTGAAAAACAAAAAGAGATATTGCCTTTGGTACACGAGTTCCCAGTACTTGTCGGACGTGGTAATGGGAATTTGTATACCAAGTTTGAATGCTTTATCTGTTTTCACAGTTCGTACATTTAAAACCAAATTTTTTTTTTAAATGGTCAATTTTTGGTACTGATTTTTTCTACGCTACTGGCCGCCATATTGAGGTATTCAAAGGAAACATAATTTGACCCCCGTTTCTCCTCTAGATAGTGGGCAATAGCGCATTGTTTTACTATCTCTATGGTTTCAACGCTTTTTTACGATTTATCGAATCAATTTCAATTTATTTTATTTAAAATAATATTTGAAGCAAAATTTATTTGTATCATAAATCAATTGGAATGACTATTCTTTGATTGTTCATTATTTGTTTATTAAGAAAGCGACAAGGCATTATAATTTTTGTATAAAAGTCTGATTAGTTGGAATGGCTTTTCTTTGATTGTTCATTATTTGTTTATAAGAAAGCGACAAGGCATTATAATTTTTGTATAAAAGTCTGGTTAGTTGGAATGGCTGTTCTTTGTTGTTCATTATTTGTTTATAAGAAAGCGACAAGGCATTATAATTTTTGTATAAAAGTCTGGTTAGTTGGAATGGCTGTTCTTTGATTGTTCATTATTTGTTTATAAGAAAGCGACAAGGCATTATAATTTTTGTATAAAAGTCTGGTTAGTTGGAATGGCTGTTCTTTGATTGTTCAATTGTTCATTTTTTGTTTATAAGAGAGCGACAAGGCATTATAATTTTTGTATAAAAGTCTGGTTAGTTGGAATGGCTGTTCTTTGATTGTTCATTATTTGTTTATAAGAAAGCGACAAGGCATTATAATTTTTGTATAAAAGTCTGGTTAGTTGGAATGGCTGTTCTTTGATTGTTCATTATTTGTTTATAAGAAAGCGACAAGGCATTATAATTTTTGTATAAAAGTCTGGTTAGTTGGAATGACTGTTCTTTGATTGTTCATTATTATTGTTTATTAAGAAAGCAACATCAAGGCATTATAATTTTTGTATAAAATTCTGGTTAGTAGTAATTTATATTTCTTGGGGTTTTTTTAGTGCACTTTGGTGGTTTTTCATGTTTTGTTATTAATAAATATTTTGAAAATATCAAATTTTTACAGATTTTATATTGATATTTATTCAAGAATAAAAAGATCGCGTCATTTATGGCGTTTTCGACATTTTCCAAACGTGAACTTGGAACTAATGCTAGGATTTGACTCGGTAAATTTTAAGCAATTATTCTTCGAACTGAAAATAAATCAAGCAGGCAATAAATAATATTAATTCAATTTGCGAAAGAAAATTATTAAAATTAGCGGTTTTTGACTTTTAGAATTTTGGATTACAATTGGATGCTGTGTTTGACGATTTTTTTATAATATGTATATATCTTGTATGTAGAAGCGGTTGTTTATGAATTTACTGTTACAACCCTACTTATTTCCCACTAAGAATTTTATGTTCGATTTTAACCATATATGTTTTTGTTCGCCTGTAAGGGATTTTCCCCCTTTGCGTGCCATAATATTTTTTTATTCTTTCTCTGTCTTTTTTTGTTGTTTTTTGGTACTAATAAAGATTATTATTATTTTTCTTAAGTATATTTTACCTTTTAATTACCGTTTCGGCCAAATCGGCCGAGACCTCTAGATACCGTTCCGACCAAGAATACGATGACAAAAATTTCTCCCTCCTTTCACGGGGAATGGATAGGGGGTCGTAATACATGAGTGGTATACCATAACAATAGACCAAAGGATTCACTCATACAAAAGATATGGGTAACAACATGGGTGCATTTTTTGGTATGAAACATGTAAAGTTTGCAGCAAATAGTAAATTCCTTTCCTTATTCTTAGCTGAATTTAATTTTGACATTGTCATTTATTGTGTTATATACATATTGGTTTAATTACTACTTTTTAAATTGATTTATTTATCGCAATTTTATAATCAGCTGTTTTTCCTCGAGTTTTTAATGAAACAAGATTAAAATTAGTATTTATTAAAAATCCCTTATATTTTCAATTAATAAGTATTAATTAGGAGTTTAATTACTTTTAATTATCCAGTTTTTAAATATAAAAAAATATATAATTACAAGACGACCGTTGATGTTCAACTGTAATGAAAATTTCTCAATTTCCATTGCAGTTGCTCAGCTATAGTTACCTACATTCTTCTTATATTTCTAATGCCATTCCTATAGTAGATGATTTACTCTGAGAGATAATATACGAAAACCAGTCATCAGACTATCGGTTATCCAAAACTCACAGAGCATTGTACAAAGTTTTAATTTTAGTTCAAAATTTTAATTTTAATCTCATGCAGTGAAAACAAGCATACAGTAAAGACAATTTGCTTATCCCTAAGTGAAAGTTGTACTGTACACATACCATTAATATTTCACAATTCCTCAATATTATTGCTTTTTGTGATATGTCTTTCTTTTAAACTAATGTTTAATATTTTTTATCATAATTTTTACATTAGTTCATGTTTTAATATGTCTTCTAATTGTTCCTGGCAAATAATAACAAAATATGTAATATTAAATAACACTAGTCAATAGTAAATATGGCCCAGAGAGATAACCAATACCAGGGCCGGATTTAGATTTTATGCGCCCCTAGGCCCATGGTTTTTTGTCGCCCCCTCTTCTCACCATCGTAAAGGAGGGAGAAATTTGACCTCAGAAAGGTCATTGTGAAGATAATTTGTATTTTATTCTAATTAATCGTGAAGTAAAATTAATTAAATAAAATAATGAGAGAATCAACTGTTTCTAAATTTTGGTATATAAACTATAAATAAATAGTTCAACGAGTTATTAAAATTAGTTTAAACCATTTAATACTCATTATAAACTTACAGATATACATATACACTACATTTTACTCCAGTTAAACTGATATTAATATACAACGTAAATTTTCTCCTGATAAGTTTATACGAAATTGATTTAAAAACAGACATTTATACGAAATTGGATATAAATCTATAACATTGGATTGTAGTCTATAATATTTTATGGAAATTTTCTGACAAAAAAAAATGCGGAATAATTTGGCGCCTCTCATCATGGTGCGCCCCTAGGCCCGGGCCTATAGGGCTTATTGGTAAATCCAGCCCTGACCAATACTTAGCATGCCGATTCTTGAATGCAAAAATATTGTTGATGTTTCTTTTCCTCCACTCTCTTTAGTTTTAGAGATAACCGCTGTTTCTTTACCCCGCAAAAACAACGCTTATGCAAAACACTAAATCTAAAGTTTCGAAAGTTTTCAAGAACTTAAAAATCGATTATTATTTATCAGTTATCGAAAACAAACTTGCCGAACTTATTTATCTTTTGACTTTATGTGATAAAATAGGTCAACTAATGTTATACAACATTAAAAATAATGTTTTAGGAATGCATTAAAAACATGAAATATTATTAATGCACCCACCTCGGTCACTACAATTCCGCTTTTTTTAAATACATATTTTTTAATATATACCATCAAAATGTTATACACTTTTACTTGCTTTCTGCATCAATAATTTTGGTGATTCAAAGTCCCATCACGAATGCAAAAATAAAAAAAGCTTTATACTGTTTGCGATTTCTTTTGCCTCGAACAGCGTAATTGCAAACTTTAAAGCGTAAGGCAAAAATGACATTCTAAAGATTTAAAAAGTAAAAAGCACAATTATTTTTCAACCCCCTTGCGAGTAAATCGACGCCAAATGTTATGCTTCGAAAAGAAAGTCGTATTTCTTATGAATTGTACATGATTCGGCAATAAAAATTAATAAATGTAGTGAAATGCTCAATTACTTTGAAAATAAATCATTTGCGCATCTTTCTTTTTCTTGAACTCCTTCAGAAAACTAGGTACGTCACATCTAGTCTGCTTATACATTTGGTTTGGTTAGTTCTAAACATTTATGTTTCAGGATTTGGCATCAGCTAATAGCCACCTACTGGTAAAAATGTGAAACAAACCCCCAGAATTTTTCAAAATACAAAATAAATAGAAAATATATATGATTTTTCATCAAAACAATTTAAAAACTAATAAGAAATATTAATAATTTCGTTTAGAAGCATACAAAAATCGCTTCTCTAATCCAAGTGCCGGAAAATTCGGTTATGCAAACCATGTACAGGTAGTGCCATCTATTAGAAGTTCTAGAAGAGTACCTTCTGTTTTTGTCAACGGCCTCTTTTGGTTTCTCCCCTGGTGACGCGGCGAGGCGAAAAGCAACCAGATTCTGTTGTGTACGTATGCAGACAAGGACACAGAATGGCTTCTGCAACTGATTCGGGTCCTGTGTTCTTCACCAAAGCCACCCCAGAACAGTGGACATATGTGTTTTCGCAGTACAAGGAGGTCCTGAAGGAAAAAGCGTCGCTAAGGACCAAAAAAGGCGGACCAGAAGAGCTTATTCGTTTAGATACATGGTAAGCAAAAAACCTTTGTTCGATCGGTTCAAGGCCATTCACCCTTTGATGGTCCGATCGTCTTCTGAGGGATTGTTGTGAAAAATTGACAGGCACATTTAAACTTAGGCGGGATCAGTGATGTTTGGCACACGTGCGATTAAAGCGCATGGGACGCGAAGCTTTGTTTTTCGTCGTTTCGGAAACTTCGATTTGTAGGGTGCAGCTCCTATGCGTGTGCACTCTACTGTAACCAGGCTTCGCTATGATCTTATCCTTCCTTGTTTTCCTTATTTTTTTATTGCCTTGCAACGAGAAATAATTTAACTCAAAAATGCGAACTTAAAAATTTCATTCAAAATCGTTTGAGTTTTTACTTGTTATCTATATCAGTAACATCAGTTTTTTTTTCTTGTATTCAATTACAACTTGCATACATTTTCAAGTAATGCAATCAACATATTTGTTTTTTGGTTGCGTTTCGATTGATTTTTCTCAAAATAGAAATATATTTCGGCGGATATGCTTCTTCGTATGATAGTCTATTATTTATTTAATTTTTTTTTTTGTTTAGCTTATCAGGTTTTTTTTTCACGGCGTTCCAGGCTGTTGGACTTCATATCTGATTTGTCCCCAAACTATCATAAATATGGTTTGCCTTTGGTTGCTTTTTTTAGTCTTACTATAATTTATAATCATATATTTTATTTTAAAACTTTATCAGGGCATTTGTTTCTATTCTAATTTAATACAAAAAACAAGTTTTCCTGTTGCTATGGCAGCTATCTTCCTGATTACTTTTTCGAAAAAACATACTCGAACAATTACAATTTTTAAATGGGTAGTTATGTGTTTTTGATCTATTTAATATACACCTCTAAAATATTTTTAACCTAATCTTTAAAAAATTATTCCAATTCTTTGATAAATTCATAAGATTAACAGTATTTTTATTATGCTCCGAGAGATATTTGCTTTAGCACGCTTGCAACAAATTCCTAGTTTGTGTAGTATAGGCTACGTTTAGTCTCATTTTTACTTGGTATTCAGTTGTCAGTCATTTGTTAGAATTGTAGATTTTAACTAGTAACTAAAGATGCTCTTAGAATAAAGGTTTCAGAATTAAGTTTTAGTTAACCAACTTGAACTTTTAACTAAATATGTATATATTAAGCTTGTAATGTATTTACATAGTGCATAAAGTCGAAGGTAAATTTATTATTGAGCTAACTTAGGCCAAGTGGTAGTGGTAGTGCTCCGCATTGCCACGCCACAGGTCCGGGGATCAAATCCCGGATTGGGCGAGGTTGACCCATCCTTTCATCCCTTGAGTGGGTCGATAAAATGGGTACCAAGCATGCTTGCGAACTAAACTCTGGGGGTTCCGCGTGAGGCTGACCACCTTACCAGAACATATGCCTAGCACCCCAGAGCCCTAGGTCACGACAGCTGAAATGGGCAAGGCAGGCCATGCAACCATGGTTGCCTCGCGTAAGTATAGTGTTTCCTCTTCGATAATCTAGCAGTTGGTATAAAAGCTGGGGAAATTTCAAAACTCCGGCAATGCTTAAATTCCAAAATTGTGGCAACCATAAAATGCGGAAACACCGGTGATGGAAAAATTAAAAAACTCAAAGGTAAACGTAATATCCAATTGTTCTGGCTATCGTAAATTGTGATTTCTAAAATTTTGGAATTCCGGCTTTAGGGCCCATTGAAAGCCTAAATACTCGTTTGGGGCCCCGGGCAATTTTGTTTTCTCTAAAAAAACATCAGTATCCAACATGGGGCAGTATTGTAGGGCCCGTTGAAAGCCTAAATACTCGTTTGGGGCCCCGGCAATTTTGTTTTCTCTAAAAAACATCAGTATCCAACATGGGGCAGTATTGTAGGGCCCATTGAAAGCCTAAATATTGGTTTGGGCCCCGGGCAGTTTGTTTTACGAAGCAAACAAAAAATTTAAACTAAAAAATTTAGTTTTATTCTTTCAAAACTGAATGATAGCTAGCTCCCCAGCTATTTTCAAACCGTAAAAAATTCAGAATTTTAATACGCACCATCCATAATAATCGGATGTTCAAAAGCCAACGTAATGACGATAGAACAAAAGAAATTTAATAGAATGAAATAATTCCGTGAGCAACAAATCCGAACCAAATAACTATCCAAGTATTCGGCTACGAATTGTGATTCTAATAATTTTGGAAATTCCAGCTTTCCTAACATTTCTATGAAATCGTGAAATACTGTACTTACTAGTATGTGTAATACTTTCCTAAAATTTGGTTATTTTATTATCTAAACGAAAGCATTGATTTCATAATCGCCACACTTCCGGTAAATTTAACTATAGTAGGTGTTTTATGAAAGAGAATTTTTCTATAAGACAATTTTTTCTCAAAAATGCTTGTACATAAGCTATGTATTTGCTCCTAGTTTTTTTAGTTAGTAGCACAGGTAACTAGAAATCCTAGATTCAGGAAAGGTGGTTGTACCGTGTACGCAATGATTCCTAGATAATCGTAATTCCATAGGCCATAACTGATTGACACTTAATAAATACTTTGCAGTAGAATGCCACCGTTTAGTGCAAACACTGTCTGCAATGCCACTGCCCAATAACTTCTTTTAGTAGTTTAATTAAAATCTAAAATATCATCATAAAATAACAAAGCAAGAAGGAGCATTTCTGAAAAACCTTAAATTTAACATCTTAAAACTTGTTAAGTGGCTGGGGAGCCCAGTCGGTTAGGCGATCGCCTAGCATGCGAAAGGTCCCTGGTTCGGGTCCAGGCATCGCCAAAATAACTGACGACCTATAAACGGCCCGTGCAGCCGAAAATGTCCGACAAATCCCCGTGTAGAGGGAGTGCACGTTAAAATACGCTCCAAAGTCGCAACGCTTCTTACGATGTCGCCCTTAACGGTTGTGTTGCGTGCCAACTCGGATGTCGGCTCGTCACTTGACTGTGGTTCTAAAATACGACGCCCGTCGCCAATAGCCCTTGTGTAGCTCTAGTGCGACGATAATTCAAACTAAACTAACTAAAACTTGTTAAAAAGTATTTATTGAAAAATGTAGCTCAAACAGTTAGTAATTCATAATTAATACACAATAAAAGAACAAACCTAAAATTTTGTTGATTAAACAGATTATCTACATGCACTTGCATATTTTCACTCAACACTCTGTTTGAGTTGCAATGTTGATTCAACAAACTTCCCCATGCCTGTTTGGTACGACTCTCTCTATAGAGAAATTCTATACATTTTGACACTATACCTCTGACAATTCATTTTTTCCATCTGTCTGTGCGTCCATCTTTTTTGGCTAATTGTTGATGCCTCTTTCAATTCCCTGTTTAACCTCAGATTTTCAAAAAGAAAGACAACGTCATAGAACTACAATAATTCTTTTAATCCATTTTTGTCTCTGTATACCACTTCCTTTCCAAATATTGGGTTATCAAAGTTCTATTTTAGTATTTTTTATTTTAAGATGACATCAGAGACCCATCTTAATTTTTTGTACTTCTGTACGTACTATGAGCATTTCTGTGAGTATTCAAGTCAAAGGACTGTAGGTTATTTTATTTTGAAGAAACTTTATAGGTCCCAAAACACCCGATATATATTAATAAGGAGCTTCATAAGACTTTTTTTTTTGAAAAAGCTAAATTAGATAAATCATTTGAAATGAATGGTTTTATTCTCTCTCAATATCGAGCTGTCTAGAGTCTGATCAATCCTGGGACAATTGTTTCGGACTCTTAACATAGTAAGGAATCCAGGAAACAAGAATGTGTCCACAGGGTTTGCACACCGTTCTTAAAAGTCCTTAAGAACTAAATTTTTGTGGGCCCATACATGAGGGCCCTTAAAGTCCTTAATTTTCATTGCTGGTCCTTAAGTTTCAATTTTTTGAGTTTTTCTTGGAATTTGATAAGCTGTCGCCAAACTCGATTTCTGTGTTTCTCAATTCAAAACTGGTTTGGTCCTGTTTAGACTTAACTTTTGTTTCCGCAACAGAGTTTCCAGATCAATCTACAGGAGTTCTTCAAATATAGGATTGCCAGAGTTTTCACCAATTAAAATATTGCAATAGATTTTTAGTAATAGCCTTTGTACAAATCCAGCGTGACGTTTTTTCAATCAAACCTAGTTTTCTGGAATATAGAATCATAGAAGTTGTTTTTATATGATTGCCTTAGTTTCTGAATATTTAATTGGCGAGTTCCTATAGGTCCATCGAGTTGCAATATCAAGTTCTTCATTTAAAATTGTTACATTTAAATAAAATGATGATATTAAATGAAAAAAAAGTGGTATAATTTATCTATATGTAGTATAATGCTGATCATCAATGCAAAAATCTAATATTTGACTAAGAAAAAAATCTGGAATAAAAAATATATTTAAAACCTGCTGACTACCAATGCAGTATTCTCTACCGCTGTAAAATAATATAGTCCTTATATAAATTAAACTGTTCTTAATATCTACTTATTTTTTACTTTTCAAAAGCTGTTTGAACCCTGGTCCAAACCACTGTGTTGTGTTTATGGGCTTGAATTCCCCTCGAACAGGGTTCGAAATTAGCGGGTGCACCTAATAAAAAATTGGGCACCTAAGTTTTCAAATTGGGTGCATGTTGTGCACCCAAATTCCGAAAGTCGCGAAACTCCAGCGATTCGAATACATCGATTTTCATGACTTTTGATCGTTTTTTGTTCAAATTCATGACTTTTGATCGTTTTTTGCTCAAATTCATGACTTTTCATGACAAAATTTACCCTATGTAAAAATTCATTGACTTTTCATATGCACGGAAAGGAAACCCTGCATTTAGTCACTTTTTATGAAGAATAGTTTGTTTTTTAACTTGTTATTTATATTATATGTGTGCACATAATATTTATATTTGTGCACCTAACTATTATTTAGTGCACCTAAGTCACAAGACTTTGGTGCACCACCTTGCATAAAAAGTTAATTTCGACCCCTGCCTTAGAACCAGATCCAAAGTTACCCTGGATCAGACTGTGTAATGCTAATTTGTAACCTTAATCCTCAGGATATTATGTCATTTCAGTTTTGACTGGTTGTGCATTACGAAGGCCCTCTCTTGTGCGATGATAAATTTCTACGCCAAATGACTCTAACTGTATTGAACACTTTTACATGATAAATGGAGCTGACTTGCAGTGCACACTTTTTGAATTTAGTTTAGTTCAAACATTTGTAATGAATAATTATAGAAGAAAATATAACCAATTTTAACATGTGAATTATCGAGCCAATTAAAAGCCAGCTCCATTTATCGTGTAAAAGTGTTCAGTACAGCCAGAGTAATTTGGCATAGAAATTCAATTTTACGCAGAGATACGATTTTGGTTTGAAGTCTCGGCTCCCATTCCCCTTAACATGACATACTATTTGTATCTTGTCATAGGAATCGATTATATGCTAAATAAGATAATTTCTAATTAATGATTTTCCACTAAGCTTTAACATTTTAGTGAAAGAAAACCATACACCAAAATATATCTGCGGCACGACCCATTCTTGCATTTAGCCTCAGCGATTCCATCCATCGGGTTCTTTTGTACATTACGAACAAGAAAAACTGGCAACTTCATATCTTGTAGCAATCCATTTTCCTTCCCCCTTTGCATAATTTATTTAGGGCCCTGAGCAAAAAACGAAAGAATAAGCAACCCTTCCCCCCACCCCTCCCTATTTACTTTAAGATCTCCCCCCAGATGGGAGTTTGCATTTTTCTGAATACTTTCCAAAGTGATGCCTGCTCATTATGCTATTGATTTTCAGCTGCAACTGCACATTATATTGATCTGTTCTCTTTCTCCCTTTTTCTTGAAGGGGGAAAAAATAATGAGATGGAAAAGGGAATTTTTGAATTCGTTTTGTGTCTTTCCCTTTTTTTATTCTTCTGTTATTGCTTTTTATTCCATCGTTTGACAATTAAGTTTCGAAGTGGGACTGGTCTGGAATTGGAATCTTTTCTCTTTCTAATGAGCTCTGTAGGTTTTTTTTTTGTTTAGAAAGAGAGAAAATTGTGTTTCTTTAAGATTTTAAAAATTTGTTGGAGTATGGTAATTTTCTTTATTTTGGATGACACACGGTTAATAAAAAGCTACATGCAAGTTAAATATAAAAAAATACTCATTTTGTCATTATATGTTTATAACTTTTTTGTATGTCCTTTTTTTGGTTATTTGACTTCAAGAGCAAACTTAATTTTTATCAAAAATCAAGTGTTTTCTTTTACGCTAATAAACAAATGTTTCTTTTGCATTAAATAATGTTTAAAAAATAACTAAAGCAATCAAAATATTTTATTTCCTATGTATGACAAATGGAAAAAACTTATATCTGTACATAGTTTAATATATTAAGGTTAGAAATTGATATATTTTTTTTTTCCCGTAACGAAATTGTTTATTTTATGAAACCTTACTTGTATCAACCAAGTTATTTCATCAGAAATCAATCTTTATAAAACATGTTTTTAGTGTTAATTTTCATGCATGTTCAAACTAATAAAGTGTATTCTTTTATTCAAGGTATCAAGAACAATTACCAAAGATCATCCAATCTAGGAAGCCTGCTTTTATTAAACATGAGGAATTAGTTCAAATTGTTAAATGGAAATTAATGGTAATTAGGTTATGCATAAATTTATCATACTCATATAATAATGTTTTAAATTTTAACTCCTTAATTTTTTTTACATTGTATAGTATACAGTTTTTTTAAAAGTTATTTTTGTTTCCTTAAGGTGCTACTACTACTAATTTAGAAAGTTCGTATATTGCATAGCTTTTTTGATAGGCTCTTTGAATGTACTTAATTTTATGCATTTTTATGTAACCGAAGTTGGTCCTAGAATACTTTTAGTTAAGCATATATTTAAAATGCATTAAAGACAATTTAATTAATAATGTTATTACCATATAGATGCATCCCTATTACCTATTAAATATAAATGTGGCTTTAGAAAGGTCTTAAAATTTGTGAGGCAAACTTCAGTTCTATTTTTATATTTTGTATCTTAAGGTTATGTTAAAGTCAAATGGGCCTTTTAATTCACATGTTCCTATGAGACATCCTATGAGACAGTTTACAAGGCATACTTCCTTAGTTTATAAACTAGTATTTTTTGCATGTGGAAGTTTTCTTTGGGATCTTAGTATATATTTTTCATTTTAATTGATTGAAAATTAAAAGAAAATCATGTTTGAAAAAATTAATGTGAAAAAATTTACTATAAGAACCCTTCCTAACTTCCTGGACTATTTAATGTGAATGAAAAAAAATCAGGCTTATACAATTTAAAGCAAATGCAGTGTACCTTAAAAAAATTGCACCATAGACTTAATATAGGATGTAAAAGGACAGAAAGTGTTTAACTTTTCCTTAACCCTTTTCGCCCCAATGATAATCTGGCATCATCATTTTAGAAAAAAAAATTCTGATCGTCTATGGCCAATTATGATATCAAAAAGCACATCATTTGATTCTTCAAACTTTTATCTATTAGAAAATATTTTTTATTAATCCTAATCGATGTCAGCCCTATTATTTTTTTAAAAATTATGATCAGAGAAATGATGATGCCAAGTGGCATCACTGGGACTTAAAGGGTTAAAGAACAATGTCATTTATTTTATTCCAATCAGCTTTTAGGACATAGACCTTGAATAATTTGAAAATGTTTTTCAGAGAGGTAAATTCCGTCCAAGGCTAACAGATTTAGTCCGCATCAACACAGAAACGGCTGTATTCAATGCTAGCAAAAAAGCATTTAGGAAACCTCCTAAGGATCTATCCAACGCAATCACTTCTCTAACCAATCTTAAAGGAGTAGGACCGGCAACAGCTTCAGGTTAGTTTAGTTTAATCAATTTTGTTCTATAACCACCTACAGCGAAGAATGGTTATAGTTAATTTTTTAATTCTTTTTAAGCTAGGGGGGGGAGGGAGAGCCTAGTCGGTTAGGCATTCGCCTTGCATGGGGAAGGCCTGTGCAGCCAAAAATGTCCGACAAATCCCCGTGTAGAGGAAGTGCACGTTAAATATGTTCCAAAGTCCCAACGCAGTGTACGATGTCGCCCTTGACGGTTGCGTTGGGTGCCTCCTACTCAGATGTCGGCTCGTCACCTGACTGTGGTTCTAAATTACAACGCCAGTCGCCAATAACACTCGTGTAGCTCTAGTGCGACGATAATTAAAACTAAACTAAACTTTTAAGCTAGAAATGTTTGAAAGTCGACGGTTTTGAACAGCAAAAAAAGTACAAACAATGGGAACATTGTGTTTGTTCACGTACTTTGAAATACGATTGAAACTGATAGTTGTAACATGTCTGGTAACACGAACAACATTTGAATCGTGCATTTGTATAGTTTACGAAATTGAGGAGTTCTGTAGGTGTTGGAATAGTAAAATATTAGCCGCTGTAGGGCGATTTAAAAATTAAATGACTAGCAAATTATTTTAATGTTTTTATAGCAAAGGATATCCTTGTTTTATATTGTAATGTGTTCTTAAAAAAATATTCCATAGTAATTATTAATATTTACTAATACGATACTTAACTGTCCTTGAAGTATCACCACAAAATTTGGCTGTTTTGTTTCAATTAAAAGCTAATTTACATTATAACATAAATCTCCTTCATACTCGTTTTTTTCTCAACGCAATTATTTATTGCAAATTACTGTGTTTACATTAAAAAAAATAATAAATTCCCATTTTCTGAATACTAAATAGTAA
This sequence comes from Oedothorax gibbosus, assembly GCA_019343175.1. NCBI lineage: Eukaryota > Metazoa > Arthropoda > Arachnida > Araneae > Linyphiidae > Oedothorax > Oedothorax gibbosus. Next base: position 12,868,186 of record CM033277.1, on the reverse strand, counting down.
TTAAAAAGTACCTAATTTTCTCCAGTATTTATTTAGTTATATTAAAATTGCAATTTGATTTTAGTGGGTTGTTATGCATATTAACCTCAAATGTTCCTCCCATCAAAGTAACTTTTGACACCGTTTCTTCCATTATTATGCATGATAATTTTTTTTTTAAGAATTCAGGAAATTATTACCTAACATTAAAATCGGTCTAAAGTGGTTTTTGTACATTGGTCTGAAACCACCCTACAGCTCAAAATACAGGGTGTCCGTAAAAGAATGTCCGAGTTTTAATGGTATATTACAGAGTTTATTTTATACTAAATATAACAAATCATACAGGACATTGAAGGAAAACTAACCTAGTTTTTCCTATAAGTGCTCAATGTGTGCGCCTTTAGTGATACGGCACACATCCAATCGAAATGCAATTCTTCCCATACTGTCTGCAGCAAGTCCGGAGTAATGGAAGCCTGTGCAACTGTGAAAAGGATGTAGCGGTACAAGCGCATGCGCTTATCTGAAACTGTTGGAGTTGTTCTTTATTCAGGGGTGAAACTTTTCCGGGGGTACCCCGGAATTCCGTTTTTTTTAAATATTCTTCACCCGGAATTCCGGGTTTTATTTTTGAATAAAAAATTGTTTAAATGTTTAAAAAAATTTAAGTTTCTATCTTTTAAGTCACTTTAGGATCAGCGCCGCACTTTTCACGGAGTTCGGACAAGATCTCGAGACTTTGTGACGTCTACGTCTTTCTACGTCTACTTTGTGACGATACAGGGTGGCGGCAGAACCATGATATCAGGGAAAAGTCGTGATTTTTTTGAAAAATCAGTGAAAATTTCCAAAGGTGCCATTTTTCGCGCCAAACATAAGCTTAATCGTCAATATCTCACTATTACTACTCTAATCCGAAGACAATAATCACCATAGCAACCGTTGAGTATTTGAATTACTACTTTTTAATCCTCTTTCGTTTTCGCTGCCTTGCCGACACCGCACTAAATGAAGCACGTGGTGATTTATGGAATATCCTTAACTTCTATATAGATAACTTATTATAGATAACAAAGGCATTTTTTCTCAACATTTCTTAATAATCCTTATAATCAAAGACAAAAATTCAATTGATTGCTTTAAGTACATCGCCAATAGCTTTCGTGTAGCTCTAGTGCGACGAGGATTCAACTCCACCTTTCTCGGTCCATATCAATGAAAACTAAACTTAAATTTCAATGAAAAACAAGCTTAAATAATGAATTATGTAATAAAGATGAAAAATTTAATTAAAATTTGAAGATTAATTAAGATTCGATTACACCTTGATCTCTTCACATATCGGCTAACCCAACTCCCAGTGCAATCCAACTATTCCGATTCCCTTATTTTGCAGCCTAGTAATTTTCACGAAATCCACCGTTGACGTCACACGCCTCATAATGATTGCCAGTTCTGCATTATCGGAAGAGTGTCTTATTACTTTTGTAGCTCCGGTTCAGGTTAAGTTGGATCAACCAGAATATTTGTTCGATTGGTTCTAATCAAGGGTCCGTGAGTCGTGACCTTGTGATGGCAAGAAAAGCTTGAATGAAAAAAATCTGTGTCAAGCTTTTATTGGACATTTTTTTTTACTGTGCTGGGGTTTCGGATTTTATACAGGTTTTAGTTTCAACTAAAAGAATTGAGGTTCGGCTATAACGCTTTATCTATTCCGATTTTACGATTTCAGCAATCTCTATTCCTTGAATTTTTCTGGAAAAGTACTTGAATATATTTTCTTTCTTAATAATTTTATGAACCATGTGAAACTAAAAAAAAAAAACTATGCCGTAAAATATTGCGATATCTTAATTTCTCACTTAACCCCTGCCCTAGTTATCTTCAATTTTTTTTATTTTGTCACTTACCCCCCCCCCCCCCCCCCATAACACTCCTTTTTGGTTTCAGGGTTTTTCAGTGGTGGGCAGTTTCACCCCTGTTTATTCGTCACCTTCAACCACATTACAATGACACTTCAATCACAATACTATTGCAATTTAAAACTCGGACATTCTTTTACGGACACCCTGTATAATAGCTAAAGACATCAGGTTTGCAGGCAAGTTCCAAGTAACTATCGAACATAACGTTTTCGAGAAACTCGCAAAGAGTAGATGCCACAGAACTTATGATATTTTGAAATTAGAAATTACCTGTTAATGTATTGATTTATTGAGTGGTAATTTGATGTCAAACACACTCCTATCTTTATATTTAGTTGCTATTTGCATGTATAACTTGTTAATTGCTGCTTTTATCTTTTAATTAGCTATTCTGACAGCTGCATTTCCAAACGAAGTGCCCTACATGGCTGACGAAAGTATGCTTTCAACACCTGGCATTGAGGCAACAGATTATACTTTGGCAGAGTATCTGAATTATGCAGAACATATTAAGGCTTGCTCTGATAGACTAGCAGCATTGGGTAAGGCTTATTTTGTTAAACGAAACAATGTGTTTTTATGCAAAATTTTAGCTTGTTTTGTAAGAAAACAAGTTTTAAAAAAAATTATAGGTAGATTATGAGTTTCATTAAAAACATACACCCTTAGATCAATGTGCTTTGAATTTGTCCAAAATCTTTGCTTAGCAACATGTTAAGACAGTTATTTAAATGTGGTTCAAATGGCTGTTTAAAATTATATAAATCGGCAATTTAAATAAGTAACTTCTTAAATATTTCCTAGGGAAATTATTTTTCTTCAAACTGAAAATCCCATTGCATGAAACAGTGTTGACAGGAATTGTTTTGTGTATGTGGATCTATATATCTTACCGGCATTGATCACTAAATCTTTCTAGAAAAGAATTGCACATTAAATGTCAGTAATTACTGAAAAAGGAATCTTGCATAGCCTACACTTTAGTTCTAAGTATTTTATTGTGGTTGAATCAAGTTCATAAAGAGTATTCCAACAATGACCAATTAAGTTTTTCCAAATACAAATTTAATTAAATACATGTCTTCGTTTATGCAATCATGTGTTGCTCTAGAAGTACGAGTTCTCCAACCACAAACATAAATGTGTCAAGTTATTGAATGTTTTTTTCTGATAGTTCTTTAATATCCCTTCAATCGCTGATTTTTGGACAGAAAAATACTAAATTGTCAATTGATATGTTCTATAGTTAGAGAGCTCATTGGTCTTAAGCAACTAAGCGGGCAATTAAAAAAATGTGTGCATTACTTCTTTCGATGATAATTTTTTGGTTAAAAAAATTTAACAAGTTACTTTCTTGGAAACATCCAAGTCATGTCAAAACTTAACATAGTGTTCGCCTGAGCTTAGTTGGATATTTCTGCTTTTCATACTTGTCAACTGACAAGCAGAATATGGGGAACAATTATATTCTGATTATTTTTATTTGTAAAATAGATTAACCGAATTTGTATTTAGGGAAATTTTCAATTTATTTTTTTTATAACATAAAGCATACAAAAAATTTTACCATGAACCCTATTTATGTTTTATAATTTTTTTTCAGTTCAGGTGATATTTATGCATAAAATTTATTTTGGGAAGGGCAGAGTGGGAATAAAAATTATCTTATATTTTTATTTGTATATTGGTCAATATGTTTCAACTATAATAATTTGCTTGGTCTTTTTTGTTACAACATTCTGACTTTGAACACCTTTTAAATTGAATTAAAAAGAACCACCTGCAGCCACTGCTGCCATTCCTATGTTATAAATTAAAAATTATATTTAAATTAAGACTGTTTCATTTCTATTTAGATCCCAAAAGCAATTGGACCCCCCACAAAATCGAGCTCACCCTGTGGACCCACTACATCGCCCGGGACCTCAAACCCTCCATCTTTGACGACTTCCCTGAAGCGAAGCCCGTCTCATCAGAGAACGGCGAAAACCACTCGGAAGAAGACAACCAAACCATCCACGGGGCCAACGGCAACCACGTCGCTTCCGAAGAACCCCAAGTAGTCGTACCGAAAGTCGCCACAGATGAAGACGTGCCGTCGGAGGAAAACACCAACGATTCCCACGCTGATTCCGGAAAAGAAAATGTTGGCGAAATTGTGGATGTTGTCGACGATGAAGCCTCGAATGCTGCAGCACCGGAGGAGAAAAGTCAGCAAAGTGACGATCAACCTCCGGCTAAGAAGATCTGCTTGGAGCAGTAAGGTTGTCGATTGAAGAAAGGTTGCCAGCATAGATATGATAGTAAAAGTATTAGATCGGCGGATAACGTGACCTCCAATGCTAACGACGGGACGCGCACGGAGACCAGAGCTTAAGGGCAAAAATGTCAGTGTTGCCACCACTTTAAAGAGAAAAATACTACGGCGTCATCGAAAAAATACTAGCTGCATTTTGGAATCTTTTTAGTGACTTTATAAAGAGGTATTGAAAAATTATAAAAAATTAGATTGTATTTTTTTGATGACGCTGTAGTACTTTTCTCTTTTAAATGGTGGCAACACTGAAATTTTTGCCCTTAAATTCTGGTTTCGGTGCGCATCCCGTAGTTAGCATTGGAGGTCACGTGATCCGCCGATCTAATACTTACTATGATATCTATGGTTGCCAGCCAGCACAATTTTATTCAGGTCATGCAATGGTTGAAGACAGGGATTAGACAGAGACTCCTATTTTTTATACATAGGCCTTTCTCGTATTTTTGCTCTCCATCGTCGTGCCATTGTCTGAAATTATATTTATTGCATGTGGTGATGATATCTGTTTTTTGCATCTTTTGAGTAGCGGATGTATGTAGCCTGTGGCCCAATCACATTGGGTTTTGTAGGGTGATTGTCTCTCTGGACAGGGTTTGTACATGGAAACTATTTCTACACTTGAATATTTATTGACCTTAAAAAGGTTTAATTTGGAACGTTTTTCTTATTGAATAAAAACATTTTAAAATTAATTTTAAATAGTTTTAATTCTAATATGTATTCAGTTTTACTTATAAGCTTATGTCTTTTATTTTGATTATCTAAGTATAAAAACTTATCAATTTCATAATGTTAATTAAAGATAGTCCTGAAAAAGTATTTTTATCAAGGGAATCTTGTATCAACCCTGCGTAGGGAGGCTTAATAAATAAGGTTCATATCTTTTTCTTCCGTTCTTTTTAACATATAAGAACAAAATTGTTATTTTTAATAAGTTAAACTTTCTTAATATATGATAGGTTTAATGTTAAATATAATTGCCTCCTCATGCAATTTCATGTACATAAAATACCCTTTTTTTTAAATAAACATTTGCTTGTCAAAAAGATTGGATTAAAAATATGAACCATAGTTCTTGAGATAAAAAAAAATGATTGTATCCCTAGATACTTAACACATTACTCTGTATTTAAATTTTATGTCTGTTCTAAACAGCAGTAAACTGCTTTACCTCATTGTTCGTATTGAGCGTTTTTCTTAACCGAAAATCGAGCTTGTCGATAAAATTTCTGAATCCTGACTGAGCTATGGTTGGTAATGCCTTTATCCTTAATTTTCTTTAAAAATCTACTCTTTGAAATTATTATCATAAGTTTCATTTTTATATTTGAGTTTTATTTAAAAGAACAACCTAGTGTAATAGGTGCAATAACTGTAGCCTATTTATTAGCCAGATTCAGTAATTGATTGACAAAACTGAATGTAGCATAGCTGCATGCAGAAGTAAATGAATTTAAAATAAAAGAGTGCGGTGTGTGTAAAAGATGTATGATGCAGATGTTCTACTGTGCTAATTGTATTTTGGAGGGCTTGGAATTCTTTAATTGCATTGATCTCGGATAAGTATCTATGCCTTAATTTTAAGGTCATGTATATAAGGCGAAAACAAAATGTGTCCTTAAAACTTCGTGTTAATATTTTATATATAATTCATTTGATATATAAAATAATAGCCTTAAGCTTAAAAATTCATATTTCTTTAAATTAACATAGCCCTTTCTTTCATTGATGTAAAAGCCCCCATATAAAAAAATTGGTTTAATTTTATGGATATATTTATTACTGATACTTTCTTTAGTATTTAAGTCTTGGTATTGTTTACAAGCGATTTATTTAAATTTGTGTAAACACTGATTTCATATTTATTCTCACTTTATTGTTTGTAATTTGTACATTTCTTTGCGTTCAATTTTATTAAAAATCACTTTTTTTCTTCTAAATCATGCATTTACTATATGTCATCTCGATAATTGGTACCCTCAAAAGTTTTCATCGTTTAGTAGTACCATTTTTTTTTATTATTTGTATTTAAAACATTTGTGGTGGTGGTTTTGTGCTATTTTTTTTTACTGTACATAAACATTTGTACCATCACTGCTTGATATCTATAAAGAGGGGAGAAAACTGCATGTGCAGATTCTTAAAAAAATGCATGTGTTTCAATGTTAAAATCCAAATGGCATGACCCTTTGTATGCACAGCAAAGTGCATACATTACAATGTGCATGCATTACAATGTATTTCAAAATTATCTTGCATAAGAAGTTCATATTTTTGGCAATTAAGTTTTTCCTTTCACATAATTGGATTTATTATTTTTTAAAGAAAATATCCAAAAATTAATATTTTTATCATTCTGAAGATCAATAGTGAAAGGAATTACCAGTTTATTGTACTTAATATTTTCAGCTCTAATTTTGTCTTGGAAAAATATTAAATTATTTGCCTAAATTATGTGTGTTGCCATAGAGCTTATAAAATTCCTGATCTTGGTGAATAACATTAAGCTTCAATGCAAAGACCATAGTATCATTTTCATATTTGTTTATTAAAAAGATTTAACAAGATTTTCATTTTCTTAGTTCCTGCTTTTATTCGCTTTCTATTTATCTTGCTTTAATAATATACTTTGTTTTTGATTATTTATCCTACTTGTATTTATAGTGAGGGTATTCCAGGAAATATTTTCTTGAATGATGTTTGTAGTTAATACTTGTAATGTCTGACCAGACAAACCCTAAGTTAACTAAACTAGGATGAATCTATTATTTGTATCATGAACTTGCCACAATTTTGGTGTATTGCTTTTTTTTAATGAAATTGATTCAATTAAATATTACTTAACTTAATAAACAAAATATTTTGTAAGCTGTATAGGGCAGAATTTTAATGTTAGCAAATTTGGCTAGTTTAGATTCACTTGGCTTAGCCCTTGTGTAGGCTCTAATGCTAATTCAATGGCTAATAAATATTTTATCCTTCACTAAAATAGCTTTGGTCTATTTAGAGTAGCCCTCACATATTATTATAGTTGATTCAATCTAGAATATTTTAATGTATTTTTTTCTTTCTTTTAAAAGACAAAATTTGCAAATCTATGGTTAACCATGTTGCAAATTACTTAACATAAGTTTCTATTGCCCCATTTGGGATCTTTTTGTGAGTAGCAACATTGGTTTCTTTTTTTAGAAATTCTACTTGGAAAACATGCTTAGTTCATCACCTTAAGACTTTCTTAAGAATTGTAATTGTAACTTTCGTCACTGTTTTAAAAGAATTGCTTTAAATATGGTATAGCTATACATTAATATTTCTGTGACTGTCAATAACAAATGTTACCTTAGGAAACCAAAGCTTTAGTGGTCAGACATTACACTCCTGCGAATTGTTACTTTTTTAGTGTTTTGTAGTAAAGGTGTGCAAAACAAAGCATTCCAATTTATAGAAAAATAGTTCCCTTAAACAATGGCACATTCCATCTAACTTGGTTTATGTCGAATGCTTCATTCTATTTCAGTAATCATGTGTTTCTTTAAAGTGTACATAATACTTGGACTTAGGTGGTTCTCAAAGCACAAGGTTCATACTTATACTGTTATTCAACTATTGGAGGTGTCTGCAAACTTTGTATGGGTAAAAACAAGGTATTATCTCAGGTATTGAACACTTTCTAATATTCAGTGACTTAAACCCATATTGCCGTTTGATAATTTGCCTTTTAAAATTAATTTAATGATGTACGTTTAATATTTATGGTTGTATTTAGATGGTTTGTATCTTAAGGGTTACTTATAATGCATTCTTTTCTAACAGATTATTCTGTATTTTAAACTTCCATTGTTTTTTCTTATAAAAATGCTTAAGTTTTCCTTTATTGAAAGTTTAGTTTTCGTAAGGATATGAATACTAGTTTTTACCCCCTTGAGTTGTGCTCTATTTTTTTTAAAAACTATTTGATAGAGTATATTTCTTTTTTTTATATCTTTGAGAACCACAAGTTGTAAAAATGGTTACATAAATATATTGTATGTGTGACTTGTACCTTGAATTAGCGGTACTTTTTATATATGTATAATGGAATAAATAAGTTTTCTGATGCCACGGTCTGAAACTGACGGGTCATTGTAGTGCCCTTATAAAAATGCCTTTTCATATAAGATAAATAAAAAGCCTTTACAATGATACCTCATTAGAATTAATATGCAATTTTTCACACTGCTAGAAGTGTACTACAATTTGTGACATGTTATTAATGAAATAACTTGTTAATTTTTATCTTGTTAGAGACTGAAGTAAATTTTTTAACTGAAAACCTTTCACTAAATGGATTGTTATTTTAGTAGGTAGAAACCTATTTATTGTATTATGTACAACTTTTCATTCTAGTGTCTCTTGGACGATTTCTCCCTTTTTTAAGTGACTTTTAGTTGTTCCTGCTACTGTTTCTGTAACATCAAGATATGTATGAAAATAAACTGTTTCTAATAACTTTGACTGAGTTGTTCATTTGCTTTTCCTTCTTAGGCTGGAAAAATCATTGTTTTTGTAAACAGTTAATAAAAGTAATTTTAAAACTTGATGTTATGTCAGTTATGTGCATTAAAATGTAAATTGAGAATACAGGGGTCGTAGTTGTCCTGAATTTCCTGAAAATTTTTTTGGGGTCCTGAATTGTCCTTAATTTTCACACATCGTCCTGAAATTTTTAAAAAGTACTAACAATCATAATTTTTTAGCAAACAAGAAGTTCTTAAAGAACTAAAATAGCCTACTTTCCTGTTACTGAAATTCTAATCGGGAAACAACTAGGTTCCTAACTGAACAGTAAATATGATCAACAATCGTTTCTACACTAGATTTATACACATTAGAAAAATCATCGCTAAACACAGCATCTAGCTATAAATTAAAGTTCTAAAAGCCAAAATCAACTATTTTCCTTAATATTCCTTCGCAAATTAACTTGATATTATTTATTGTCTGCTCGTTTTATTTGTAGTTCGAAGAATAATTAAATATTTATTAATAACAAAAATTCCAAAATGATTCATGAAAATATTTTGCTTCAAATATTTTTAAATAAAGTTTTTCATGCCATTGTTGATTTGGCAATAGTGATTTAAATGATTCAAAATTTAATTTCAATGATATCTAAAACGGGGTGATTAATAGTTGCGAGTTGTCCTTTTTTAAATCATAATTGAGTTCGGGCCTTGGCGACTAATAATAAATTCAATTGCATGAAATGTGCCGAACCCTATATTTTAGTTATACTATAGGGAATATTAGTTTTACAACTTCAGCCTTCTAGTGATAATCTTTGCTTAAAATGCTTGTCATTGTTGCTGACTTAAAAACTACATAACAATGCATAATATCAGTTATAGACAATAGGGTACTTGACTAAATTTTTTTTATTGGCTTAAAATATTCTTATGCTAAAAATATTAGACCCGTATTTTTTCTTTTTTTCAAATACCCCATAAAAAGGCAGAAAAATGAATTTTAAAATTAGGACGAAAAAATCACTCCCGAAAACGCTTCCTGGCTGTCACGTGGTATCTGTGATGTCACTAGTGACTATAAACAAACTTTGAAACACCACATTGGAATCGATTTTAGGCAAATTTGAAATATCCGCTTCTGTAAAAAGCCTTACATTATCTCAATATTTATTATTTCAAGAGTAAATTAGATTAAATCAAGTTTAATCAGAAAACAAAAAACATCACGCCGGTTTGTTTATAGTTACTAGTGACGTCAGCCAAAGCGTTGTGTTTGTGATCACGTGAAAAAAAAGCCTTTTTAAAATGATTTTTTTTTATGATTTAAAGATTTATTTTGCAAAAAAATTATATGCATTTGTTATTTTTAACTTTCAACTATAATTGAAATAATATTGGAAGGTATTTTGGCGATGCAGTCAAGTACCCTATACGTATTAACCTTTTAAAAAAAAGGTTTTAATTAAAAAAAAATGTATATTCCTATTAACAGATAAGTTCCATAAGTGTGCAAATCTCTCAGGCTATGCTCCCTTTTATAAATATCGAACAACTTAAAATTCCAAACCATATTTTAAAACTATGTATCCATCAAATTCTACCTCACACCCTGTTTGTACTTTCTCTTTTTAGTTGAAATAGGATTCTACCCATTGATTTAGTTTTATCAATTTTTAAAGGTTATGTCTCATTTTTAAATGTGCATTTTAATCTTTTACAAAACAAAGTAGTGTTAGGTGCAGTAAAGCCTTAGATGCATTTGCTATTAAACCCCTAAATCCATCCATCAAGGTTTTGTGTTTCAAGTAAACACTTTTTACTGCAATTCATAAAACAATTCGGTAAATTAAGCTTCTTGACTATTCTTAAGGAGTTTTGGAAAGTTCATTTTAACAGAAATATTGATTTTGAAGTATATATTTTAGATGGCCTGTCGACACAAATCGGCACTCAAAACTTTAAATATCTCCGATTAATTACTATGTGATATAAACACTAAAAAAAATGTAGTTAATACTTTGAAAATTAATGAATAAGGTGCTTTATTGCAAGGAGATGCAATTGTTAACAAACTAGAAGCCAACAATGTGAACTAACAATTTAAAAATTGTCTTAGTATTTTTTTAAAAAACTGAATTAATAATTCTTTTTTTTGTGATATTGAAAAAGTTAAAATGTTATAGTTTTACAGTGTACCTATGTATTTTGTCAAAGGCAATTTTTTTTTTGCAAATTAAGTTTTTTTAAAAATGTTAGACCCTCTATAAAACAATTTTACTTATAAAGGAAACACAAATTATGAAATTAATTTGATATTTTGAATATAAGAAGCAACTTATTATGATTTGAAGATACTAAAATATATTCACATCTATAATAATAAAGATGAAGTTTTGTGTGTATGTCTCTTATAGACTCATAAACTAGACATTTGTTTGACTAGTAACTTGCCACAAATATGTAGTTCATACTTAAGTTACAGATTTTGAACATTCAGAGCTCAAAATGTTCAATTTTTCGAGAAAATTCGAATATTCTGAAAAAATACACCACTTTCGCTTAAATCCTATCATTTTTTTCCTTTCGCGATGCCATTCGGCAGAAGAAATTAAATAAAATTTTTGGAAAATAATTAAAATTAAAAAAGTTTTTTTTATTCTGTTGCCAATACCTTCAGAAACTAAATTCATTATTTGAAAAATAATTGACATGTTTCAAGTGACGTAATTCCATTTAGTCTCCATTCTAGGATTTTATTGTGGGTTTAGGCAATGATTTTTTTCATGGATGATTCTGTTTGCAAATATGCATATTTAAGCTATTTCCGTGAATTATAACTGATGGATGTTCAAAGCCTAACTTACTAGAGCTGCATATTAGGGTTAACGTTTTCATTATTTCGCTAAATACGTTGCCGAACACACCAAGTTTTTACCTAAACACGTAAAATGAGCCATTTTTAAAAAAATGTATAATGTTGGTTGAATGTTCGAAGGTCGTCGTGCTAGAGCTGTATAATAAGTGTGTTTGTAGCTATATATCTTTTCTCACCAAATTCTTACCAAAAAGGCGCCAAATGAGCAAAAAAGTTTTATAGGTTTATGAGGGAAATTACGATAACTATTATATTATGCATACATTTTATAGCGTATTTTTTTATTTTGGATTTTTAAGGTAATACAAGTAACAGTATTTTATACTTTATAATGAGCGGAAATAATAACAAGTTTATTATCATATAATGGATTAAATTGTACATATACTTGGATAAATTTAAACTTTTTTTTAGTCCATGCGAAGTATGGGTATTTATTTGCTAGTTGTACATAAAATGTAAGTATTGAAATTTGCATGCTAAGCACATTTACAGAAATTGAATATTTTTTTTTTCTAATTGTAAAGTGTGTCGAAACTTTGACGATCAGTCATTAAAACACATTAAAAAACTAATAGTGTAAATGATTTTATAAAAATTAAAAGAAAAATAAAAACCACACTATTTTGACAGGATACATGAATTTTTATTTAAAAGAAATTTACGAGATGGACAAGATCCACATTGAACTTAACATAATAAGACACAAAATAAGTTTTTTTTACACAACAAAATAGGCACAGAAAAGTATATTACAAAACGAATTACATAATACTCCATTTATGTAATCAATGCATAGATATTAATATTATTGCTCTGGTATATATATTAATGTACTTTGACACATAGACAGAAAAGTATATAAACTCTTATTTCAAGAATAAGAATCTTTTATTAAAGTACAAAAAGTAATGTATAAAGAACTTGCAAATATTCGACTCCTGAGTATTTGCCCCTGTACAAAAAATAGTCCTTTACAAGTAAAATAACTTTTGTCTAAAACAGGCGCCAACAGCGCCAATTGTTATAAACAAAAATTGGGTGAAAAACTTAAAAATGCATTTCAACAATCAGGTGAAAACACTTTTAACGTTAAAATATACTCATTTTTTTGACAACTGATCTTGTATTTGTGTTTCCTTCTTTGGAACCTATTGTGAGGGTTGTTTATTGGCTTGGATAGCTAATGACCTTTGTTCTAAAAATGCGTCCAGATCAAAGCGCTTGAAATCTGAAAGAAATTAAGGTAGTTTAAATTGATGTATGTAAATAATATGTGCAAATACAGTCGAACCCCGCTATAGTGAACCTGGGATATAGCGAACCCTCGCTTGTAATGAACCTTTTTAGTGGTCCCTTCCGAACTCCTATTTAACTAATGTTATTTTATATGGATATAGTGAACTACTTAGAAAAGAAGAGTTCGCTTGTAGTGAACTTAAATTTCCTTTCCTTTTAATATTTTTTTTCTCTATATTTTAAGTTATACTATTAGTGGTAAGCGGTAGGGAGATAGCAATATCTTTAACAATGTGTCGATTTCAACCTGTCCTTAAGATTTAATTGAACTCAAACTGGACCTGTTTCAAAGTAAACATACCCCTTTCTTGTACCCCTCTGGGTTCCAAGAATCACCCTTTTTTCCAACCCATTATTTATATCCCCCACCACACTCATACACACTTCTGGATTCTTGGAAGGCCTGTCTGGTCAAACTGCAGTACTCATTTGTGTTGCAACCTTCCTCCCCCCCCTCTCCGAGTTAAATGAAGCTATACACCTCCCCCGCTACCTATTCTTTATTTTCAACCGCCTCTTGAAAACTGGGCATCAGTGGAATTGTCCAATTGTCCATTTGACCTGTACTTGCGAAGAGAAAAGCCTAAAAATGCTAATTTTTTTCTACAATGCAGACGTGTTTCGTGAAAAATCAAATATTAGTTACTATTTTTCCGAATATATTTGCATTCGTTTTTAATAATTATTTTGGGAACATTTCAAAAAATAATTAATTAATAATTATTTTTAATTTATTAAATAATTAATTTTTAATTCTATTATTTATTCAATTAATTCAAAATATTCAAAACCATTATTATTCTTATAAAAGCTTTATATCGTATAAAACTTTATTCCAGAAAAATTGGCTATAGTGAACCAATTGTTGGTTCCGTAGAGGGTTCACTATAACGGGGTTTAACTGTACAATATTTTAACTTAACTATTCAGACAACAGTTATAACATAGAATTCATTATCTATTTACTGTAGAAAAAATTGCAATATTATTTACTGCTAAGGGATACGCAAATGGGATGAAAAGAAAACTTGTTTCCTTTGCATGCTTTAAAATTTTTAACTAATTGTTTTTTAGTTTTATGAAACTTTATTTCATTAGCAGATAATAGATGACTCCTCCATACTTTATATTTTAAAATTTAATGAAATTAAAAAAATTATGAATTCTTAATAATTATGTGTTAATGGTTATGACGATTCTCATACTTGGTGAAAAAGTTTAGTTTAGCTTTGAATTATCTTCGCACTAGAGCTACACGAGGGCTATTGGTGACGGGCGTCGTATTTTAGAACCAGTCAAGTGACGAGCCGACACCTGAGTAGGCACCCAACGCAACCTTTAAGGGCGACATTGTACGCAGCGTTGGGACTTTGGAGCATATTTATCGTGCACTCCCTCTACACTAACACAGGGTATTATTCGTTGGACACTTTGGCTGCACAGGCCGTTTATAGGTCGGCAGTTATTTTGGCGATGCCCGGACCCGAACCTGGGACCTTTCGCATGCTAGGTGAATGCCTAACCGACTGGGCTCCCGACAGCCCCTCTTGGTGAAAAAGGGTTTTAAAAATACATATACGAGCTATATGGTAATCATATGTTTTGAAGATAAAAATTAAGATCCTTTTAGGCCAAGTGTCAACAGTAACTCATACTAATTAAAAACTAGCAATAGAAAAGTTTGTCTAAGTAGGGGAAACTAAGGACATTTCAACCTTAGGAATGCATGACCCAATGCCAATTAGGATTACGTGAAACAAGAAAAGTGGACCAAGTAAATTACTTTAAAAATCACGGGAGTCGCAAAAGTAAATGATTGGGTTGTTACCAAATATTGGGGAAAACGGAATATAAGAATATTTGTTGGGAAGGTACAAGAAAAAATTATGACGAGCCTACCATTCAGTTTGCAAAAAGAATCGTTGGGAAATGTTTTAAATAGCCTGAAATGGATAATATATCCATTATCCAAAGTTGATATTGATAAAATAGAAGGTATTCTTCAAATGTTTTTCTCTGCAAAATAAAATACTTTTTTTTGTATTTAAACAAGACTTAACACATTCAAATTACGTTTAAATAGGAATAATTAATGTGGTAAAAATAAGTAATGATATTGTCTGACCAAAATAAAAAGTACATAAACTTGATGTTAGTTTTGTTATGTAAAAGTATTTCGATAATTTTAAGTTGTACTACTAAATGTATGGGTTGGGTCACATATCCCTAATGGGTGGGTCCCTATACATTGGGATGTATGACCAAAAACTAAAGTTTTGAACAATTTATATTTTACTACTACTGCAGTTAATACTTGAGAAATATAATGAAATATATTGTGTATTATTTTATAAAGTATAAATTGACTAATTTTACACATCCATAAATAGTGTTTTTAAAGAGTTACAAGCACTAAACTACAAATTGGGTCATGCACCACCTAGTTTCCCATATATATGGATAAGATGCAGTAACTTATACAGTGGCGGATTTAGGTTTGAGGACGCCCTAGGACCGAGACGATATGGCGCCCTTTTTCTTTTGTAACAATATATAATTTTGGCGCCCCTTAAAATTTGCCGCCGTAGGCCCGGGCCTAAGCCTAAATCTGCCACTGAACTTATAACCATCCTTCAGAGAATGGTCCTCATGAAGGCATTTTAGTGATTCTATTGTGACAGCTCGTTTACAGAGGAAATAAGTTCAGTTTTAGTTTAAAAGAAATGTATAAAAAGAGGTAGTTTAATTTTACTGTTATTTTACAGTTCATTTACATCTGCTCAAAACTATTCTAAAAAATAACAAGTAGGTTTGTTACAGAATCTGTCACTTAAACCGCTTCCACACAACATTTGTGCTCAACAGAAAACAAACTATTTATACACCTCAGAAAGAAAGCCGCCAAACAGAGCCTTTAGCTAGTTGTAATTAAATATTTAAACGATAAATTAATTATTTCCATTAATCTTCTTTCTCAGATTTAATAATTCGACTTTATCGTTTGCTTAATTTGTTTGAAGTTCGAAGAATAATAATGTAATCTTTTTTAATAAATATCTTTGTGTCGACACAATTTACCATTTACACTTCTTTCGAAAATTCAGTCATTTATCGTTTGTTAAATTAATTCACAGTTCGAAAAATATATAATTAGTGCAATTGATGCTTTAAAAATAAAAGCAAAACTTTGCATATTTTTTATGCCAAGTTAGAATTCTCTATGCATCTTTCTTCATACATATATAATAAACCATCAAAAGAACTCTTTTGTGATATTACAACAATCCAAACTGAATTATATCGCATAAATAAATATTCTTTCAAAAGTGTTTATTTTTATTTTAAATAAAGTTTCTCGTACGTTTAACGAAATGGCAACAGTGAAAATATTGAATAAAAATGGAATTTGCATGTTATTTCAATGTAGATTAAATGTTTAGTTATTTAAATTTTAAATAAACTTCTAATTTAAATTTTTTAATGAAATTTGGAATGTAGCCTAATCTGATTTTTTGCTTCAAAATGACGTATCCCACTTGTCTGTGAGACTTGTGATTCTTTCTGTGAAAGTGGGTGACAGACAGACAGACTGAACGATTATAATACCTTCCACTTTTTACGTTATAAACTTAGTGTGGAAGCTAAAATGAGAAATTGGTGAACAATTTCAAATACCAAGTTCAGAAAAATGCAATTAATTTTTAATCAATTAGGCAATTATTATGTTTTCTTCTTCTCATATTTCATGTTTTAATCACAGCTAAAAACATGAATATTAAATTTGAACTTATTCATAAATATACTTCAGAGAACTCAAAAAGTGTGTGTGTGTGTGGGGGGGGGGGGAGATAATTAACGTTTTAAAATAACCAATGATGTTCTGAACTATAAACTAGTGACTTACACAGTAAAATAAAATGTTTACCACACGTTCTACACTTAAAATTTCTTTTAAAGCAAACACAATTTATGATTTAAAACTTTTTCAAAAATAAAAAATAAATGTAGGCACATAAAATTACAGATATCCTGTAGAGTAAAACTTTATTACCTGGCCGTGGAAACTGCTCTTCAGGCAAGTTGCTTGAATAGTAAGCAATTGTTGAAGCTAAAAAAACAAATATTAAGATTTTAATATCCTATTAAAAATTATTCAAAACAAAATCAGCATTCACCTACCATTATTTCTAATAAAAAAATTAATAAGACTTAATTAAACCAAATTTCTCAATTAACCTAAAAATAAAATATTTACTGCTACTCTAAAAACTAATTTTTTTATTATTTTTAAAGTTTAAAATAAGCTAGAATACTTTGCTATTGCTCCCTTGAATTATTCTTTTATTCATAATATAATAACTTTCATTAAAATCAATCATAATTACTGCTACATAAAAAAAATTTTAACACTAAAAAACCTTAAAATGAAACAGCCAGCAGCTGCTAATTTTGAAGGTTTGGCTATTCATCCAAGTTAAAATTAAATTGATATTAATTTTAGAATTTAAGAAATAAAATTTCAGTAACGCCTAAACTAAACGAATTAAATGTTCGAGAAAGAAGAAAACACCAAAATAACTATCCCTTTGCTATAAAAAATAAACTTTAAGAAATATGAACTATATAGAAGATGGAAAACACAAAATATCTATTTCGGATTTTCGACCCCATCACAAAACTTCCATCACATTATACTTCAGATTGGGTTTTGAAGGTAAAAACTGAGAAGTGAGTTAAACACAAGAACTAAAACTACAGTAGAAAATTCTCTAATGAAACCATTTAGGTTATCCTGAAGACTTGGTTTTAATATTTAAAATCTAGTGGGCACAATAATCAAGTGTACAATAAAAAAAATTATGTATTCAGCATGTATCATCATCATCATTCATGGCGCGACAGCCCAGTGTGGGCCAAGGCCTTCTGAACCAGACGTTTCCAACATCTTCTACTTGCAGCCAAACTTTGCCAGTTTCTAGTCTTAGGATCAAACAATCTTCCTCCACAGCATCGACCCAACACAGTTTGGGTCGTCCTCTACCAGGGTTGAAAAAAAAGTTTAACAAACAAAACATGTTTTTTTTGTTGAAATCATGTTTTTTTTAACAATTCAATTTTGGTTATTGAACAAGTTAAACACTTTTTTTTTTGGCGTTTTGGTCTTCTATATTTACTTCCATCCCAAATAATTTTAGGCATATGCCTTGCATCTTTCTTTGTCGAAGAATCATAGAATACAAGAAATCCTTCTATTATCTGGCGATTCGGTGTCTTCCTTTGATTAAATCAGATGAGCTAATAGAAGAATTTATAAACTAATAATGTAATAGATTATGTTTGGTATTATTTTAATTAACTAAAATTATATACCACATTGATAATTAGCATAGATTTGTTGTTTTTAAAAAATTATTTGAAACATGTTTTTTATTAGTATGTTTTAAACATGTTTAAAACAATTGTTTTAATCAAAATGTTTTAAACATAACCCTGTCCTCTACGTCTTGTGTTTAAAGGATTTGCCGAAAAGATCTCCTTTAACATACTACTGTCACTCATTCTTATCACATGACCACAACCCAATTCAGGCGACTTATCTTGATATGATGTATTCAGCATGTATAATAACATGAAAAGTCTACAGGCATTTAAATAGACCTGACTTTTATGACATTAAAAAATTTATTAAGTTTGCCACAAGAAGCTTTAACTATATTTCTGTGCGATTGTTAAGAATGATTCAACTAAACTTGAGAACAAATACATTCCATAAAAAAAATAATAAGTCCTTACGTTTTCCTTCAGCTCCGCAGGACTTGCTGACATCTATTTCTCTACAAATATTTTTCCAGGCTAAAATAAATGTAGTTGTTTAATGAAGGTTGATTAGAAATTCTTTTGATGGACAGAATTATGTGTCTAAGAAATCTTGTTCCGAAATCAGCGAAAAAAAACCCTTTAAGCTTAAAGTTGGACTATTCTACTTTAGAACATATGAAAAAACCAACAAAGCACAAACATATTTGGCAAAATTAGTCATTTATTTGCAAAAAAAGACAGCAAAATAATCATAACAGAGCTGTGAAAATTGTTTTCACAATAAACTAAATTTTTTTAAATGTAACAAGTAGGTTTAACAGAATCTGTCACTTAACCCGCTTCCACACAACAGTTATGTTTAACAGGTAAAAAGGCGACAAACACAGCATTGATATTCCATATTAAACATTTACATGCTAATTTTGGCTAGTTTCATTTATTTTATTTCGAAAATTCAATTATTATTACTTATCATTTGCAAAAATTATATTTCAAAGAATAAATATGTAATATTCCTCGCTTTTAAATAGAATTAAAACATTTCATATCAACGTACAAAGAATCTTGTAGTGAAATATATTTAACATCATTTCAAACTGATCGATGTCGCAAAAATAAATTTATTTTAATTTATTGTAAAAGAATTAAAGTTTCTCGAACGATTGTTGCAAATGGCAATGGTGATTAAATTCTAATAAAAATGGCTTCCTATGCTTTTTAAATGAGCATTAAATTTTGCAGTTTTTTAAATAATTGAAGTATTCGAATTTTTTCCGAAATTTTCAATGTATTCTAATTTCGCTGCGCTAAATTTTTGACGTATCACACTTGTCCGTAGCATTTGTAGTTTGGGCTACGAAAGTGGCTGACAGACGGACTGAACGATTATAATACCTTCCACTTTTTACGTTATAAACGTAGTGTGGAAGCTCAAATTAATTAACTATCTATTAGAGTAGCTGAAAAACATACGACATTTAAGTTCGAAAACCACTAACATTAAACTTACAAAAGGGATAAAAGTGGCTATTACAGGGAAAAATCCTGGCTATAATATGATCTATACTTTTATTCACATACAAAAAAAAATCAAAATTATTACTTACAATCATGAATGTACTTTATAACTTCATAATGTGGGGACTCCGGCATGGGCCTTTGAACATATTGTTGTCTGCGTCCATTCAAGTGGTGAAAAGGGGGTTTGGAACTATAACAGTAAAAGGAATAACTTTACATTTGACGGCAAAAGTAATGGTTTACAATATGACATCCAATAAATGTAAGATAAGCTGTGTCTGTAAGAATAAATAGTAAGTACAGTGGATGGGTTGCCTGGGAGGTTAATAACTTACCAGTCATGGAAATTCTGAGGTTTATTTCAGCAATCGGCCTGATTCAAGGTTAAACGATGGAGTTAGTACAATAGACCGGTGGCTGCAGTGCTTGGCCCTGACGGGCCGCCCCACTCATGTCATAAGTACAGTGGATACCCTCACAGGTTTTTATGGAATTAAGGGCAAGCCGGGTAAGTAAAAATAGGATTAAACGAGAAGAACGAAGCACACAGACGACGATAACGAAACGATGAAATAAATTAAGGTTTGGATGTACATTTAATTGCACATTTATTAACACTGATAATATTGGTCTTATAAATAAATACACAATCAAGGTATTGCACCACTTTATCAAATGTATTTAAGCATTATAAGTTACACACAATAACAAAATCCGTTTTTTTTAAAGCCAAGATAAAAAGAAACTTGCCACACAGTTTCGTCATTTTTAGCCAATTTCAAGTTCATTTTAGATCATTTTTACAATTTAAGAATAAAAATTAGGCTGAATAAAGCATAGTTCCAATTAAATAAATAGAGTCTAGTTAAGAGGTAGCTTACTGTACATAAATTTATTTACATATTACATTAACATTTGGTTGAAAGAAAAATATAACAAACATATTAACTAAATGCAGAAGTTAAACAAATTAAGACAACTCAACCATTTTCAAAAATATAAGGTATGCACAATGCATACCTTATTTGATCTGATTTTCAGCATAAATATAAGTAAACATACTCAAGAATATAATGGAATCTAGAAATAAAGTTCAATCAACCAAAATCAATAATTAAACATTTAATTGTATAAAAATAACACACAAAATAGGCCCTCTAACAGAAATTAAAACTAGAGTTGATTAACTTAGCGGCTAATTTAACACTAATTACAATTTTGTCAATTGACCGTCAAACTAATAAAATTTTAACTTAAAATAATATTGTATGATTTATTTCACATTTATTGTTGAGAAGTCGAATGTAGTATCGTAGTACCGATTTATAACACATACAGTAGAGTCCTGCTTATCAGAAAGGTACGGAACCGGAGCACTTTCGGTTAATCGAGATTCCATAGGAATTTTCGGATAATCGGGAACCATCCACCTCACGGCAAGGAAAATGACCAGTAACCCGGAACAAAAACGAAACCGATCATGAAGATCAGCCTGAGTCTAACAAGTGCAGCATTTCCCCAACGGAAGTTAACAAAAATCATAGATCAGGCCCTTAGATACATAGAAGCGCAAGGTGAAGTCACTACTTCAGACGTTCTCGTTTAAAACATGGCAGGTTAGGGCTGTTTTAAAACGAACCAAAATTGAGCAGTAAAAAAAATTACTGCATATTTTGAGAAATAAATCCAACTTTGTAAGTACGAATTTATTTTTTATTTATTTAGGCGTTTATGCGTACACTTCATAGCAAAAAAAAAATACCGAAACCTTTCGGTTAAGCCGAATTTCGGAAAACCGGGACTCTACTGTAATTATTTATTGAATAAATGAAAATCCAAAGTTGCCACAATCGGAAGCCCGGAGATACACATTAAGATTCTCTTTATATAATAATCTAAGTTTTTTAGAGTAAGTAAGTTATAATATTAAACTTCTGTGTTATGGATTTATACCAGATTTCGTTTTAGTTTCTACCACCAGAAATAACTGACTCAACTTCAAATAAAGGTCCAATTATTACTTCAAGGTAACAGCTATGATATAATGGCCGGTCTTGATTTGGTGATTTCCCTTACGAAATTGCCCAAATATGGTAAACAATCCACTTCATACAACTCGATTGGTATAGCAACAATACGTTATATTTTCAAGCTCACCAATGAAAGGACCGGCCCTTATATCATAGCCGTACTACTTTAGGCACCAAATTAAAACTTTAAGAACCTAAGTTTTTATATTTTCACTTTGCACAGAGGCTTTGATTGTTATGGTAGGAAATATCTACAAGCATAAAATAATTACTGTACACAAAAATTAATAAGAACAATTTTGCAATGTTAAATCACACACTTTTTAAACAAGATTTTAAAAGCGAAATAACAGAATCTGAATTCGACTTACCTCATTATTCTAAAATATTTTAACTACGATCGAATTTTTGTACAATTACATTAGCGATTTCACCCAAAGTTGCACGTCCGACCTAATAAGAGACAAAGAAGCTTTCGTCAAACATTAATATCAAAAATATATTGTTTTTAAGAGGTAGTTTTATTTTGGTAAAAGTAATAAAACTTACAAAAACTAATCAAATTTCATCCCTTATTTCTTTGGTATTTTTTTTTCTTTGCTGTCAAACAATAAAAATACAATAAAAATAATTACAATGTAAACACGGTTGCAAGCACACAGTTAAAAAAAATATTTTTATTATATTAAAAAAAAATGTGTCGAAATTATTTATTGCTAAACATAGTTTAATATTGACTTAATGGTTGTTTATTTCGATAAATAATTATCATTAATAGTTAGGTAGATATTCTAGAAAAGCAAGGAATATATTAGTAAAAAAATAATTTTAGAAGCTAGTTTTTGTACTAGTTTTGGCCTGCCCGTTCCCTAGTATTAGCCATCTGGTAGAAAAGTGCAGTTTGTGGTTTCAACATAAAATACATCTTTCGGACGTATAATTCGAATGAGTTTTTCTATTTACACCAACAAAATAATACTTTTATTAATACTTTGAAAAGTTATCCTCCTCTCAACTTTATGGTTGCTTAAGTTTAATATATTTTTTTAAATACATTTTTTTCCCTGAAGGCCAAAGGGTATTTAATGGGGTTGTTTTACGTTGTTGATGGTGGGGATTTTCAATTGTTGCCTGGAATTACTTTTATTTTGATGTTCGGAAATGAGTTTTCTAGGAATATTTTACTTATAAATTTTTTTAAAAGCCAAATTCTTGCTGTTCTGTTAGTTGTTCAATCATTTGTTAAAAGAAAGCTTGGATATAAAGACAAGTTTCTCTTCACCTATGACGGTCATTTTGTGAGTGAAATCGAAGCAACCATAATGAACTCGCAGTACAATGAAAAATGAAAACGAGAGCGTTACATCTTCTGAAACATTCCCATTGGTATTTTTATGTTTTGTAAACAAACTTTTTTAGATAAGGTAAACTACAACGGGTTGGTTTTACTTCAAGTGGAAACGGTTAAACAGGAATGAAAATAAGGAGTCGAACTCGATTGGTCAAGGCCGTACTGGCTCCCTGACAAAGGCGCAGTTTTACCTGCCCATCGTGCTCCAAAGGGCGCCCGAATTTTATCACTGATAGTGATAACTAACTCTTGAGCAATTTTTCTTTTTATATTTAGGAATGATTGTTATTTTTTTCTTTCAGCTACCATTAAAGTATGCTACTGAAAATAAAGCACAGAGATAATAAGTATTTGTTACAAAATCGGTTAGTAGTTGTTTGGTTAATATTAAAGCGCAGCAAACTTTAACTTAAGGGATACGGTACCTAATAATTGGTCAAAATATCGATTTTTCAGTTTTTAATTCTTATTATTCACAATATCTTTCCGAACATTTACTGAAAGTTTCATGACATCTTCTGTAGAATAAAGTTATTAAATATTTTCTGGATTCATTCCTATAAGTTTGAATGCGTCTGTTTTCAACCTTTTTTCAGGACATGACTATCTTCAGGCCCACTTGTTGGCCTTTCGGACTACCCCGATTGTGGTCTATGCACATTCGCTCCTATGCTTAAAGACTATATTATGACTCTCCCACCTTCTGGGGTGATTTCTCAACTGTACTGGACTGCAAGGCGTCGTATGATCGAGATAATTTTTTTGGTACTTTTTACTAAGTACTTTTTTTGTAGATAGATTTTACTTTTTGAGTCATCTCATCTGTTCATCATCAGATTCTTGTGGTACAGCTGTAGACAAAAAAAGTATCCACTATGATTATTTCGGCCGTTAGTGAACCTATAGAATCGGACCTTTTTGACTTTGTAAACAAAAAACATTCTGAGTTAATTGCAAGAAACAAAATTTGCATAAGGGGCCGTCTTCATATTAAAAATGTTACCAACTTCAAATTTTTCAATAGCAACACCCCTTTTTGTGTCCATATTTCAAATCTATGACATATTCTAACACGAAATACCAAGTTTTGTTAGTTTTTAAGCATTATTAGTGGAGTTAGAGACGTGCAAAGTTTAGGAGCCGTAATGTTAAATGAGTTGCACATAAATAACTATCCCAATCTATAAATAATTAAGATAATGAAACGAATTTTTTACTGAATAGTAATTATAATAACCCAAACAAAATGCCTACACTATTGGGGTCTTGAAACAATTTTTATATTTTAAAATAATTATTATATTAATTTAAAAAAAAATTATGAATAGAAACCCCTTAATATTTTTACAGAAATGCATTTAAGACATGAAGTTTAAGCGAAATCCCAATTTTTAAAAAATTTTATCCATAATTTGCTGAGTAAATCACAAAATACTTTTTAATTACCCTTTAGGGGACTGTATATAAGATTATATGTGAACTTGATAAAGAAATACGGCCTTGCAAAAGCGAAGAAAACATTAAACCAACAACCTTGAAAATTCTGATGAATCACACACAAGGCTCCTTTAAGGTTGATTAATGATAGTTCATTTGGTTTCGGCTTAAATAACGTCCCACTAGAGCTATACATGCGACTATTAAATATTGATATATATACTACTGCCGAAAAGCTCTGAGTGAACATAAGTTAAATCTATATTTGGAATAAGTAGCATTAACCAAAGTATTTATCATATTTTAAGCAAAATACATACTATTCGAATTATATGCTTAAAGTCCATCATTTTTATAGTCATCTATAGAATAGATACGTTTAAATTGATTACTTTTAAATAGTAGTAGACCTTCTAATATTTCATCTATTATTATTCGCAACAGAAAAAATTAACTTTAATTAAAAATTATTGTTAACAAAATAATGTAATGAAGATGTAGTTACTCAAAAAGCCATTTTACTATAACTTTATTATACAGATTCATGAATTAAACTTTAATCTTTTCATTTTAGGTTGAATTAATTAGCAAACTAATTAATAAGAGATATTTTACATAAACGAAAATATGTTAATATTCTTCAAAATGGTATAGTAAAATAATTTCTTCTTCAAAATTTTCAATTAAGGACAAAATGGAGGGTTAAAATTTTTGCTATTGTTGAAAACATTATGAAATACTATGCAGCTAGGTATAAAAATATTTTAATCCAATTCATAAAATAAAATCTATTAATAACCAGTAAAATGATTGAAAAATCCGTACCAATAATAATTTATTTACTTTTTTAAAGATAATTTATAGTTTATTCTGTCATTCTTAATACAAAAATTTAAATTAATATTTTTATTTTTGATTAGAATTAAATTAAGTTGGAATTGTTAATAAATTATGTATCAGAACTTTTTTTAAGAAAAATATAAATTACACGTCCGTCACAAATATGTAAACTAAAACTTAACTACTACTTTCAGCATACCAACGAATGATTAATATTCTATAATAGTAAACAAAAAAAAATTTAAAATTGTATCTTTATAAACAAGTTAAAAACTAAAACATATACCTAAACTTAAAACACATCGTGGCTCCCACAAAAATAAATATTTTTGTCTCGTTATTCAATGGCGCACAATATAGGAATATGGCATACATCATTTTAAAATTAAAACTTTAATAAATAAACTTAAAATGTTAACTATACAGTTGAAATAAACTTGCAAAAAGGGGGGGGGGGGATTAGACTTCCCCACCATTAACTTTTGATCCCTTGCAGGGCTCCTCCACATATTCTACCTTAAATTTCAATATTTCGCTTTTTCCCCTCAGACGAACCTATAGATTACGCTTGTCATTTTAGAGATGGTCCCCCAAAGGACATCAAGGTATTCGATTGAATAACTCGTTAAATATTCATCCAAATGTAACAAAAACTTAGATTTAGGGCTTTTCGAGGGTGCTTAACATTTCTAAATTATCCAATTTGGGTGTTACTATTAGAAATTTCAAAGTTGATAACATTTTTAATATGAAGACGGCCCCTTATGAAAATTTTGTTTATTGCAATTAATTTAGAATGTTATTTGTTTGCAAAGTCAAAAAGGTCCGATTCTATAGGATGACTAACAGTCGAAATAATCATAGTGGATACTTTTTTTTGTCCACAGCTGTACTATTGTTCAAGTGTATTGTGAAACTATTGTCCGATTACATAGACGAGATATCATATGCATAGATGGAGGAATTATGGTTTATAACATGGTCATATTGTTCAAGCAAATTGAAAAATTTATTATAGAAAACTTAAAAAAGCATTTCAAAAAATGTATAATGTAAATAGCCCAAGTATGCCAAAAGTCCGAAAAAGCCAGAAGTAAAAAGTATTTTGAAATAGAAATTAGTGAAAAGGATGAAATATAGACATTTATAAATAGCATAAGTTGAAATATAAAATTGGGGCACAATAGAGAAAAATTATTAAACAGAAATAAAAAGTATTTAAAAACATGCAGTACATACCATAGAGGATGTTAAAGATTGGTCGAAATTTGTTGATCAAATGGGTATGTATTGTAGGTTGTAGGGTATAAATGTTTAATTTGGATATTATGAACTACAGTAAAAAGCATAAAGTTAAAAGCAATTACTGTAATATAATACGCAAAAAGAATTAAATTGGGCATTTTGAATAGTGCGGGGAAATTTAAATATATTATGAATTATGAAATTTTTTTATTTTGACCTTTTTTTTTTTTTAGCTTGTAATGCTTGATAATTCTCAACCGGCGTTTAAAAGCAATTCACTTTATTTTTTTTAAGTAACTGCTTGACTCTCCTCAATTGCTTTTCTCCTCGCGTCAGCTTTGACTTTTCAAATACTTTTTCAACGTAATTATCGCTTTAATATAACTTTTAATACGAAGATTTTCTGCAGCTTGTTAGCTTCTCAAAATTCACAACTCAACAACCAAATCTCAATATGGAATAACATTGTCCATTGTTGATGAATTATATTGTTTCAGGTGTGAACTTTTTAAATTGTTGTTATACATTTTTCAACAATAACCTAACACCATATTTAAAAAAAAAATTTGCCCTTTCACAACCTTATAATAATAATTTGTGCAAAAACAAATCAAAATCAACAATTAAGGGGACACGGTACCACTTTCATTTTTTTTTTAATTTTGACATATTCACTATAAAATTGATGTTTTATTAGTTCAACCTATATTTAAAAACAAGTTAATTATATTTTTTTTTGTTATATATTAATTTTTAAGTTGTTTTAAAAATATTAAATTTTTTAAAACTTTTTAAAATGCTAAGGCTTTTTTAAATACAAATATTTTTAATTACATGAGAAAAAAAATGGGTTAAATTGTTTTACATAAGAATTGGCATCCAAATTTGATTTATCTTCAGTAGTTATTTTATAAAAAAATATTTATCTAGAAAATGCCAATTTTTTTTTAGCATATTTGAAAAATTTCGACTTTAGTATTTTTTTTATAAAAAAACTTACTTTAAAAAACAATTTTAATGCCAATTCTTAAACTCAACATATTTGACAGACTGCATACAATATTCCTTAGACTTTTATAAATAATTAAAAAAGCCTTAGCGTTTTGAAATACTTGTCGTCAAGGAAAAATGAACACCGAGAAAAACACATTTAAAGTTTTCATTCGTTTTAGTTTTTATTCTACCTTTCCGCATAAAAAGTGGAATAACTTTTTTAAAAATATAGCTACACTTTTAAAACTTGGTAGACTTATTTAGAAGATTCCAAACTTTAATTTTAGCAACTATAAAAAGATTCGCAATTTTTGTCGTTTTTGAGGTACTGTGTTCCCTTAATAAATGGATATACACTCAAACTCGGTTACAACGATCATTTTACTACAGCAACTCGTTTATAACGCTGTAAATGGAATTGCCAATAGACTTTAATGCTAGAATATCTTGCTTATAGCTACAGTTTTTAATTAAATCCTTGGTTATAACACTAAGAATATGTTTTAATGATATCAAAATGCTTTCTAAATAAATATTTTTTAAGGGGGAACGGAGCCCTCATTTGAAGCCCATGTTAAAAGGACCTTTTTTATGTACCTTTTTCTCAGAATCTATTTGATACATTTTAAGGAAATTTTTACTAGGTATTAGATGAATGTGCAACTATATTTTAGTGGAGGCATTTTTAAAAATTTTGTTTAGTTTTTAAATTAGAAATTTTTAAGTGAAACTACATATTTTTGACCTAAAGAAACATCAATAATATTAAAAAGAAAAAAAAGTAAGATAGTTATAAACAAATCTCTCCAGCGAATTTTAGAAACCAACTTCTTAAATACCCATAAAAAATTTCAGGTTGATACTTATAGTAGGTTCTGAGAAAAAGGTACATGCATATTGAAAAAGTTTTGAGATATAAGCGTTTAAAGTAAACAATAAAGGTTTCTTACCTATGAAACATAAGGGGATTTTACCTAAACAGCATCTTAAAAAAATGTATTAAAAATACTTCTAGTACTTGAAAATTTTAGTTTGAGATATAATTGTAAAGATCAGATTGCATAGTTTAAGACACTAAAAACATAGAAATTTCATTTTTGAAAATTTGGGGGGGGGGGGGGGGGGTCTGGTCCCCCTTAAAAAAAAAATCATTTTCCCTATTTAAATTTTATTTGCGAAATGATGTGAAAAGTCACCACCTTCGAAATTTTTTTCCCTCTAGAAAAATATTTACCGAAACACTTGAAATTGAATTACTACTAATAGCATATATAGATATATAGGGCGAGCTACTAGGGCGGCTTACTACTATAGTATATAATAGCGAGTTATCATTTTATAACTTAATGATATGAGTATATGATATGTATTTACATGATTTACCATGCACATAATATGCAACTCTGTTTATAAAGTTACTCGTTCAATGATTATTTTAATGAATGCATAATAAATTATGAACTTGGAGGCTCATTTAACTTGCACTCCCTCTACAGGACCTATAAACGCATTGTGCTTCTAAAACGTCCGATGATCAGACGTTTCAGCTGCACAAACCGTTTATAAGGTCGGCAGTTATTTTGGCGATGCCCGTGTGCCAACCTGGCACCTTTCGCATGCAAGGCAATAAGCGCCTTACCGACTAGGCTCCCCAGCCCTAAAAGACAGACAGTACCTGCAAATCGAGTTGAATTATTGTCGCAGTAGAGCTACACGAGGGCAATTGTCAACGGTAGTCGTAATTTAGAGCCACATTCAAACGACCATAGATATCATAGTTAAAGTATTAGATTGTTAGATCACGTGACCTCCAATGCCAACGACGGGACGCGCATGGAGGCCAAATAAGAGGGCAAAATGGCCAGTGTTGCTGTCACTTTAAGAAGAAAAATACTACGAAAAAATACCATTTATCAAATAAATTAAAAAATTATTATTAAAATTAAAATATCTAAAATTACAAAAAAAATACTAGAAAAGGATTTAAAGTCACTAAAAAGATTCCAAAATGCAGCTAGTATTGCTATGATATTTATTTTTGTAATTTTAGAATTAAATGGTATTTTTTCGTAGTATTTTTCTCCTTAAAGTGACAGCAACACCGGCCATTTTGCCCTCTTATTTAGCCTCCATGCGCGTCCTGTCGTTAGCATTGGTGGTCACGTGATCTAATACTTTAACTATGATATCTATGCAAACGACGCACCCAAGACAGAACCTATGCGAAGGTAATCTCTCATGATAGGATGCCTCAACATCAGCGTACAACGCTTCAACCAACCGAGGGCATTGGCAGGAGAAACAAGTAATTTAAACAATTCATAATTACATTCATGACCAACTTTTCTTATCATTACGAACTATTTTGTTTTCTATATTAAAATGCATATGTCCATCAAACTATGACATACAAGAAATATTTTTTTTTAACGTCCATCGTTAAATTTTTTTTGCTAAATGCATGACAGAGCGACAGGGTCCAGTAACTTCAGAAGGACATTAGAATCCTCATAATCAGATTATAAATGGACAATTAGCCATTAAAGTTGAAAATCATCGAAAGCGGTAGATCTCGTGCTGGGATTGAAGCAGTTTAGTAGTGAACTTCGATTTATAAAAAAATGTAGTTACATAACAAAGGCTGATTTTTCTTAAAGCACAGAGAATGGTAATTTTGGGTTGAAGAAAGCGTGGTTTTCATAGCATTTACTCTTTACTCCTGCGTAACGGTCTAAATTCGGGTCAGTTTGACTATGGATGAATCGCTTAAATGTTAAAAGGGGTCAAGTCCATGAGAGGATTTTCCTACAGATTTCTTCTTTTACTAAAATTTAGGAAGGAAGAATCGTAGTGGGAAATTACCCAATGGGCTTGAAAACGTTTTCGCATTTAGACGCAAGGATTCCAATAAAGGGAGCCTTTTTGTGATGACAGGGTAGCAGGAAGTTATTACCCGCTGACTTGCATTCTTTGTTTTTGAAAGAACTATAGTACTTTCTCAGTATGTTAAGATCATTTGTTCTTTTTTGGTAAAATTAGTTTTTTAATAACTACGTGTTTTTTTTATGTTGTTTAATTTCATGTATGTACTCAGAGTCTGTTTTCCTTCTCATTTTCCCTTCAATGATATATAGTTATTTTTGAACTTTTGATTTCCAATCAGATTCTGTCGAAAAATATTGTTTCGAAAAATTTTAATATTACACGAAGGAATTTATTAAGAATTTTGAATATATAACCATTTCTGTTCGAATTTTCATCTGAAATATGGAATGAACTCTATTCTGGGGCTTAGGTACAATTTGTCATGTAAAACCTGTATGTTGCAATATTAGTTTTGAAAGTAAAACGTGTTACATATATATGTTGATAAGATATTGTTATGTTAAATGCAGTCTTGTGGGATGAAAACCTTGGAACCACCTGGGACCCGACATACATTTAAATGTATGTTTTGCTTTACATTCCTTTTACTACACAGTTTATTTTTATTTTAAAATTTTAGAACTGAAATGGTTAGATAGAAGACGAATTAAAATTCACTGTTCAATATCTTTTGATACAGGTATCAGATGTTTATTTGTAT
Organism: Oedothorax gibbosus; assembly: GCA_019343175.1. Lineage (NCBI taxonomy): Eukaryota > Metazoa > Arthropoda > Arachnida > Araneae > Linyphiidae > Oedothorax > Oedothorax gibbosus. The sequence goes on along the minus strand of CM033277.1, from coordinate 12,836,961 downwards.
AAAAAATGATAAAGCTCAAGGGGATTTCAGAGATCTTATTTCAGAAGAAACTTTTAAACGCATTTTGAATTAAAAAATTTTAGAGAGGACTTATTACTTGCCAAAAAAAAAGACAAGGCTTATTTTTGTATTCGTATCACATTAAAAAAAATATTTTTAGGTATTTAGGTCCTCAAATACCATTAAATTTATGTGCCCCTCAATAACTATTAAACATTCATATTTTTAAAAACTACTTGAAAACATACTTTTGAATACATATATTTTGAAAAATATGTTTATCGAGAGAATATATTTGTAGGGTTTTGCTGGTATCTCTGAAAGTTATATGACATTTTATATTTTCTCGTAAAATCCAAACGGTATCAATCAAAATATATTTTATATATTTTTTAAAAAAGTTCTCATTTTTATTTTAACGATTTAACCAATTCTGTTAGATACGCGTACAAACTAACAAGTCTGACATAATTAATACTTTATAGTATACAAATTTTCTATTCATATAATTTCCGGCATAGCCGATTATACAGTGACAGATCCAGGACAGTAAACGTAAACACTTCTTTATATTTCACAAGAAGCGAAAACTTCCTTATGAATAAAACTTAAACTAAAAGTAATAATTTATTCAATCCTATATTTCCATTTCCAGTTTTATCTCATACGCTGTCTCATCTATCCGTTTTGAACAGTTAAAAACCAATTTCGTCGAATTGAAACGCGACTCAGAACTAGAACACATTTAAAACGAATTTGACAGTAATTTCATTCATATTCTTTACGCCTTTTTCGTGTTAATAGTTCAGCAGAGAAGTCCAGCAGACAGATAATCCTTTTAACCTTTTAAAATATATACAGAATCGCCTTACTGTGCCAAAGTTGCCGTCCATCGGGTGCCTTGTTTTTTCCGCTAGGGATATCGAATTGTAAAAAAAAACCAATCAACTTAAAATTAAGTAATATTTTCAAAATTATTATTTTTTATAACTGGTTTGTAAATATTTATGAAAGAGGATCACAAATTCCAACAATAAGCATTGATGTACAAAACGATACACCAAATGAGTCTAACGAGTTAAATTGCAAGTTAATAGTTTTGACTTCGAGTTCATATTCATTCTTTTTTTAAAATACTCATTGGCGGTACGAATTATATTTCGTCTATAATAAAATGAATACTTTTTTTTAGGAGAAATTTAGAGAGATGCTGGTTTTCCCGTAACATCTAGTAAATGCTACTCAGAGTGAACCAGCATATATAAATAATGCTTTTCTTACCAACGTTACAATTTTAAGACGTCTTTTACTATTATCATAAAAGGTTCGCTCAGGACCTGCCATCTGAAAAGTGCGGCCCTGTTAGTAGAATTTATTTTACAGATCTGTATGTTCAAATTATGATTCAGTAAAACGACAAAATTACACTTTAAATTGCCTTTTAGTTTCTTTTACTTGTTTATGGTTACTGATGTTAATAATTAAAAACTATTAAAAAACTTGATGTCCTTTGTTGCAACTCAAATTAAAACTACTCTCATTTTCCTGAATTTCTGCTGTCTTTACTATAATAAACCATCAGAAAGTAGTTAACAAATTAAGTTAAAATCTTAAGATAACTTCACGCATGTTAACGTTTGGATTAATGTGTATGCAGACTAAATTAGGGCATGTAAGTAATATTTCTATAAAAAGTAATGTTCTTTTTAAATACAAATTAATAAACATTATCGTCATTTTCTCAACCTCATTTAACTAAATGAAGTTATTAAACGAAGCATGTCGTTGAAGACTGCAGTTTAAAAATCGTTTATTAAACGAATGTTCGTCCCGTTAAAGGAATTCTAAATTTAAGACAAACGAGGCTGCATAGTTGCAGGGCTAGATGGCTAGACCATGACCATCAGTTGGGGCCCAAGGGCCAGATACTTTCGGGGGCCCTTTACCGAATGCATTCGCATAGTCAACGAAAGGCTAAGGGGTCTCGCCCCCTCCGCCCCCCAAAAAAAAGTTGATTATATTTATTTAAAACTATTTTTTTAGAATCAAGTTTAGTTTAGTTTGAATTATCGTCGCACTAGAGCGACACGAGGGCTATTGGCAATGGGCGTCGTATTTTAGAACCACAGTCAAGTGACGAGCCGACACCTGAGTAGGCACCCAACGCAACCGTTATGGGCGACATCGTACGCAGCGTTGGGACTTTGAAGGATATTTAACGTGCACTCCTCTACACGGGGTATTATTCGTCTGACATTTTTGGCTGCACGGGCCGTTTATAGGTCGGCAGTTATTTTGGCGATGCCCGGACCTGGGACCTTTCGCTTGACCTTTCGCATGCTAGGCGAAAGCCTAACCGACTGGGCTCCCCAGCCCCTTTTAGAATCAAGAATTTCTTTAGTTTTTGCTATGCCCTTGATAAGGTTATTCTCAATATATACAATTATAAAGTTATGAGCTTTTAATGTAGGAGTTCCATTACCAAATATAATCTATGTCAAAGAATTAGGTGCTTATTATTAAAAAAAAATTCAAAAATATGACTAATTTTAATTGAGCTTATCATAAAGATAAAGAAATTAATGTAATTAAATAAAGTCAATGAAGTAAACGTTAATAAATTAATGTTAATCCTATTTATTGTTGCATATATAAAGTAAAATAAGATCGTGTCAATCAATAATGTTTAAAGATCAATGTTATATGCATATAGAATGCATTGAAAAAAAACAATTAAATACAAAATATTCTTTTGTTAATAATTTTTAATCAGTTACTTTTCAGTGAATTAACAGCAATTCAAGTTTCTTTCTGCTTTTTTTTTTCGGCAAATACAGATATCACATCTTCGAAATCTAATTTACAAGTAATATCGCTTTCGACACAGGATAACATCAAATGATTTAACTTTTCTTGCTTTAAATTATATCTTAGGTAGTTTTTAATTCTTTTTAATAGTTGCCCTTTCGATTAAACAAATTCAAGCTTGCGTGCGTGTAGAATGGAATATAAATTAAATTCAACAAGAATGTCATTTGTATTCAATCAGTACAAAAATAAACTCTTGTGTCATGGGGAAATGTGTCATTCTATTTCTCAAAGAGCAAATCTTATGGCTAGTTCTATATTTCCTTTGTCAATATCGGCATGGGAAAAGTCCAGTTTTAGGGTTATAGTGACAACAATTTCTTGTGTATCTATATTGTGACAACAATTTCTAACTTTCGTCAACACTGACAGTGAAAAAGGGACTGAATTGAAGATTTAGCCATCCCCAGAACGCAAGACTAGCTATTTAATCTAACACAAAATATATCAGATACAATAGTATAAAATAAAAATACTTAAAAGATGAAATAATAAAGTTATGTTGTATTAGTTAATCGTTTAGATATGTAATTGCTATGAAAAAAATAAAAAGTATTAAAAGAGATGTCATGATGCTCCGAATAATAAATAGAGTTGCTTGTATTGACAAAATGAATTGGCTCTTTATAAGAATTATATTACAGTTTTAATAGATATTCAATAGGTTTAATTTAGCGGAAAAAATGCTTGGTTATTTTCCTGCATATTAAAAATTAGGGATGGTCACACATTTCAAAACTGGCATTTTAGAATCATTTATTTAAATATTTGAATGTAAAACTTTTAACAATAATCATTCAAGATTGAACAATCTTGCGTAGCATTCAACGACAATAATGACCTGAATTAAAGCGATTGAACTACATCTATTTTATTTTTATAGCTAAATTGTATTATAAAAAAGACGTATAGTAGTCCTTTTCCAGTTTAGTCAATTTAACGTGGCTTCTTAAGTAATAATATTTCAAGTAATTTAAGTTAACATTTTAAATTTGGTTTTGTATTGAAAGTACTTATTTTTATTAGGGGAGATCGGAGAAAGCTTTTCAGCTCCACGTGTTTGCATTTTATAATTTGCTACCAAAGTGTATATTTACTTTTTGGAAAAGTTGTGATGTTAGCTTTTTTTAGATAATGTGTGAGGAATGTTTTTTTTCTTGAATAAAATGAAAAATATACAATCAAAAATAAAACAAAAAAACTGAAATACTTGACTCGGTCTAATTTATTTAAATAATAAAATGCTAGAGTTATTTTCAAATTAAGATAGCTTCTATGACTTTTAGAAATGAACGTTAACATCGTTTTCTAGACCGAAATTATAAATAATGATGCAAGTAAGTACATTCATACTCATTTGTAGTAAAGTAAGGAAATAAACAATTACTATAAAAAAAGGAAATTTTACATCGTCAGCATAAGAATAGCATATCGTCATTTAAAGAATCTAATGTATATTTTTTACAGGAACAAAATCACAATAAGGAGATATTTATTTTTAAATTACAACATAATAGCAAATATTTCAAATTAAAGAAAAATTAGAAATTTGTGACAAACTCGTAAGACATGATTCCAAAGGTTCTGTCAACTGGATATGACAAATATAAAATGTTCCTGCTGAATAGTCGACAATTCATATTTTATAGGATATGTTCAAATTTATGTATGTTACAATTGTATGTATTTATAAAAATATACGCAAAATACTTTTTTGGTGTGCCTAATTTCAATTAATAAAACGAGTGTTCTCTATTATACAACAATGTAAATTTAGCACACTGTGAATTTTTTTTTGTAACATTACAGCGCATTTTGAGGTTATTTTTATATCAGCGTTGCATTGTTTGTCCAAGTACTGCGAGTATAGCAAACGGTTTTGCCGATAACACACAATAAATTTTACATGATATATAAATACACGAAACCCAGTGGCTTAGTGGTAATGCTTCGCATTGCCACGCCGCAGGTCCGGGGATCGACTACCGGATTGGGCGAGGTTAACCCATCCTTTCATCCCTTAAGTGGGTCGATAAAATGCATACCAAGCATGTATGGGAACTAAACACTGGGGGTTCCGCGTGAGGCTGACCACCTTACCGGGACGTATGCCTAGCACCCCAGAGCCTTAGGTCACGAAAGCTGAAATGGGCACGGCAGGCCTTGGCCCACTAATGGGCTGTTGCGCCGAGGAGTTTAGTTTAGTATACTCACAGCACAAGGTGATGGCAGCAGTTTTCGGGAAAATCGCGCATGCGCAAAGGGTAGGTGCCATAGAACTTTTAACACTAGTTCCTATTACACGTCGGACGTGACCATAAAGTTTTTTAGAAAAAAAAAGTGCTGAACGGAAAGCCGAAACTAACGTACTAAATATACATTATTGAGTGTTAATTAAAAGTGATCTGTTTTACATCCCTAATTTAAACTTTAGTTATTTGTATTTTTATAATCGAAAAATATCCATCTTTATGTTTCGACTGCAACAAAAGGAAAATGAGACAAAATGCAATTAGTTTTTTTTATAGCCGAACAAGAACATCTCCACGTAGTTCATAATAATTCTTTAAAAATTTACTTTTAAATGCTCTGATTGCATGCTTATATGAGTCCATTAACTTACTTCTCCGAATATTTATTGCCTAATTTATCAGCACTCGATTTGACCATCATCGAAGAAAAAATTGCTCAGTTAATTGACCACCCAAATATCCACACCCACACGCCAAATTAAAGAAAACACAAAATGTTCTTTACACCTGCTCTTTTTCAAATTTAGTTAACCTACTTAACCTTTAACGGACTTATGGAAGAGGGTGTAAAACATACGTTAAAAATGTGAACTTTAGAAATTATATGATAGATACTACGGATAAGAAAAAATTATATTTTAATTTAAGTTTGAATTATCGTCGCACTAGAGCTACACGAGGGCTATTGGTGACGGGCGTCGTATTTTAGAACCACAGTCAGGTGACGAGCTGACACCTGAGTAGGCACCCAACGCAACCGTTAATGGTGACATCGTACGCAGCGTTGGGACTTTGGAGCATATTTAACGTGCACTCCCTTTATACGGGGTATTATTCGTCGGACATTTTTGGCTGCACGGACCGTTTATAGGTCGGCAGTTATTTTGGCGATGTCCGGACCCGAACCTGGTACCTTTCGCATGCTAGGCGAGCGCCTAACCGACTGGGCTCCCCAGCCCTTATTACTGTTTTAACTAGATTTGTAGCAATAAACGAGAATAAAAATATTATTTACGATTTGAATAATCATCCATTTAAATGTTAAATTAATCTATAAAATTTTTTGCTTAATTTTTTAATATAGAATATTTAGATAGTCTAATTTGTCATTGACGTGATGAATTATAAAGCCATTTTTTCCACAACTTAATTAAATTTAAGTTTTAACTGAAAAAAAGTATTTTTACATTTTTCTTACTCAAATACGACGGTTCTAAAAGACTTTTCAGTGCTTTAAAATCTAAATTCGATCAAAGATTGAATACGTAAAATTTTCAAATCATGTGTTTTGTGATTAAAACCGATACTAGTCGGGTTTATACGTCTGTATAGACATCAGATGGTTTATTAGAAGGATTTCCTTAAATTATGCTGCAACTGCTTACTTAGAATAACTTTAACCCTCCATCACGAAGACGACAGTCCTGATGAACCACAAAAACTCTCCCATAAAAAGAAAACTCAAATAAAACAAAATATAAAAGAAAACGCGCGGTCAAGTAAAAAAACTGTCGTTTGTCTACATAACCAGTGTAGCGTCGCACGCGCTAACCTGGGGCTGAAGGAAAAAACATCTATACAAAACGGAGGCACGATTTTCCTAAAGACAGCATTTGTGACTGTAACGGGAAAGTGGCTAGACGCTAGCTTGTGTTTCTAGAGCAAGTGGTAAAAGTGTTGTTCTTTATAAACAGGTTGGTTTGGATTGTTTTACATTAGTGAGTGAAAATAGGATTATTTGTGTGGTTTCAGTATGAGGCGCTAGGAACTATAAAAGGTAAAAATTTGATTTTTTTTTTAATTTTTAAATTTTTTTTTTTTGGCGTATCTTAGAGAAATTTTAACCCTCTGAGGGATAAGCAAGTTGGCTGATGATGCCTCTGAACTTGTCTTTAATGCATCAAAATAAAATTTACATTTTGAATTGAACATTAAATTTCTTTAATTTTTTAAAAATTAGATTCCTGTAGCAAATGATTATAGATGATTCCTCCATACTTAAAATTTTAAAATTGAGCACAATTATAAAATTTATAATTTTTAAAAAAATGTGTTTTGCAGGGAAAACCTGACTGATAGGTGACAGATATATATGTATGTATCCCTTAGAAGGTTAAAAGTAAGAGTATAATTACAGATATTAGTATTGCTTTAATGGATGTAGTAATTTAAATGTATTATGTAGTTTCCAATGAAAGATGCAAAAAATAGAATAATTGTTTGAGCGGCAGATCCAAAAGATATTTTAAATATAACATTATGTATGCATAACAGAATAAATAAAACCTTTTACAGTACTTAACCATTACTCAACTACTTTTAGAATACTTAACGTTACTTTACTTACCTTACCTCTTAAACTAAGAGTGAATCACTCCATAGGAGAAGTGCATTTCGCACCGAAGGTGAATTACTCAGACTGAGTAAAACGTCGTTTAAGGTGAGACGCAGATGTTCTTATTTCTTTACACTCCGAAAAGAGGAAATCACCTATAGAGAAGTGCTTTTCGGACGAAGGAGTGAAATTAACCAATGATTAAAACGTCGTTTTAAGATGTACTTAACCAATTCGATTTATTCGACAAAGGCTGCCAGGTGCCTGTTTTAAAGATTTATTCTTCAAAGGCTTATAACGATAGCAGTTTCTTAATATTTATTCTGCTTAATATTTATTCTATAAAATAAAAACGTGCTCTTTTTAAGTAGTGTATATTCTACACAATCCACTACCCATTGACAAAAATACTTCTTTCCAGATTAGCCTTCCCTCATGGACTTCAACACCAACTAACCAAACCCAAGAATACACACCACTATGCTCAAAAACCTACCTAACAAAACCTTCCATCGAGCAATGTGACACATCTGACAAAGACTGGAAGTTTTCACACAAGACGGTACAAAAACCGGACATGCGGCAGTCCAGAGGTACCGGACCCCCTTCCACACAGTCCGGCTCTTCTTCGTCCGGCAGGGGTCTGGTCCGGGGTTCTCACCGCAGTCGTGGTCTTGATATTCCGGGGGTCATGGTCCCTGGCGATCCTGAAAAAGAACAATCGAAAAACAGAACGAGGGTCATCGTCATACTTGGGATTGCCTTGCCGGTGTTGGCGTGTATTATAGGTATGTGGTTTAAGTTGTTTTGTTAGTGGTATATGTTAATTGATCAATGGGGATAAAATTATTAAAAATCTAGCTATAACTTTACTATCTAATATATTTTATTGTTAATAATAATTATTTACAATCTAATATTATTACTTTTCTATCTAAATATATTACAATTTTGATGGGCTTAGATATGTTTAGTAAACAAACTTAATGAGTTTTTAATTGTTTTTCAATTATTAACGGAAAATTGGGTAATAATTTGTAATTTATTGAAATACATCACAAAATAATTGGGTTTTTACAGTTGATTGACTGAGTATATTAAACAAGTAATTGATGAGCTGGAACCCGCTACAAAAAGCAATTCATTGAAACTGGAAAGTTAATTAAAACAATATTTTTAAAAAAAATCCTGAAATGGCTCTATTTAATTATGAATTCTTAAGGCATTCAGAAGTAAAAAAAAATTTATTTAAACTAAAAAGAGTTCGAGCTGTTACTTTTACTACTAACTTTTTAAGTAATGCTTTATGATGAAAACAATTAGAATGTTTATAAAAGTTGAATATAGTTACACATTTCTTATTTTACTTTATTTTTTTAATACATACATAAGATATGACTCAGATACCTATTGTATCATGTCAATCATTATCACATACATAAATTTTATCACTTGATCACATGGCTGAGCAGTTAATTTATAAAATTAACAAGAATAAAAAACAGTGCTGCGTATAAAAAATAATAGTACTTGTTTCATTGTATTATGTTTATTATAATATTTTCTTTGTGCAACTATTCCCCAATATTATTCTTTTAAGAAATTGGGGCCCTCTTGAAGTGGGGCCTGGGCACGTGCCCCGTTTGCCCTGCCAGAAATCAGGCTCTGTATACGAGTCGATGCTATTTGAGAATTGCAGGAACTTTCTTTCAAACCAAAAATCTGTTATCTTCTGTAAAACCGATCCTATGAAATTTTCCCCAAGATATCCGCACCTATAATTTGTAAGTGATGGTAATCGTAAAATTTCAATTTTATGAACGCTTCTTTCGAAACATTACACTGTTAAAAATTAGGCGCTCTGTTTCACCAAAAATATGGTTCCTAGTAGTGCAACGGCTGTGTGGTGAACGTTAAACCTTTTTTGGATTCGGTTAACATATCAGGTTTGTTTCCAATCGAAAAATGTTCAACAAAACCGAAAAAAGGTGAAACATTCACAACAGCGTTGCACTACTAGGAACCAATATCATGGTGAACAAGCACAAAATTTTAACAGTGTACACTAGAAGCGACAAATATTGAGTTAAAACTTCTGAATTATACAACATTATACACAATATTTGTCATTGATACATCTAATCATGTAGTAATTAATGGATAATATATGATGAATGATTATGAATTTAGTAAATCCGTTAATTTCCTTCAATTTAATACAATAAAAACTTACAATTAAGACTAATCTTCCGAAGAAGCATTTTTCCTATTCATACTGTGATAAAGTACTTTAAAAAAGCTTGCAACAAAGTTGTGCAGCTGCCTTTTTTTAAATATTTATTCTACAAAACTTGGATGCATCGTTTTTAAAGATTTATTCTGTAAAGACATGGTAATAGAAGTATCTTTTTAAAAAATATTTATTCTATAAAACGAACGGCGCTCATTTTACGTAGTAGTACACTGCTCAAAAGAATTTGGGGAATGCATGGTTTAAACCATTTTACCCCCAATGATTTCATTTGGAATCATCAGCTTGCGATTTTTTTCACACTAAGTTGAGCTCGCAATTATTTTTCGTTAGATGGAAAATCATGTCTTTTGAAGAATCAAATAATGTTTGTTTTAATTAAATGAAAATATGAAAAACATGGTAAAATAAAATTCACTCCCAAAAAATTTTATGAAATAAATTGACCCTAAATTCTTCACGCTTGCATTCTTAGATGTTTGAAAATTGATATTAACTTTTTTTTAAGAAATAAAGTTTTGAAAAAATTGTTACAATTTATTCAAAAATTATCATTCAAATTTTTCCCCCCTTAAATTTTAGTTTAAAAATTAAGATTTTTTCCCCTGTTTTTTTTACCATTTCATTCTAGATGCATAATAAATCTATTTCACAAATTTTAGATTTTTAAAATAAAAAATAAAAGTTGGAACTGAAAGAGTTAACAAGAGCACGGAAAGTGCTCCCCTAATTGTTTTGAGCAGTGTATTTATTCTACACACAGTCAACAGGTGCTCGCTCAATCAACACATCTCTAGTCTATTATTTAGGTCGGTAACGAAGACGTTTTAGGAAGTGTTTAAAAGCAAGTTGCCTCTTTTGTTTTAGGAAGTTGTTGGACTCACGCGGCCGACGCCCTTTGTTTGTTGTTTAATTTAACAAACAAACAAAAAATATTGACAAACAATAATAGAAAGTTAGTGAAAGTTTCCAAAAGAATAGATGAAAAAAATTCCTAATTAAGTAATTTGCTTACGTGTTTTTTGTAAATTGTAATCTAAAGATTTATTTTTGTAAAACTTTTATTTAATAATGTTCATAGTCAAAAGTTGTTAAAATAGTCACTGGCTTTTTAGAACTTCGAATTGAAGAAACTATTTATGCATAGATAAAACTAATACTATATTAAATGTATCATGAATCTATTTAATTCTTGAAGGTTTTGCAAAACTCCCAACTTTTGTGGGTTACGTAAGTTTGTTCAACTACTTTGAGAATTTTTTAAACCCGAAAATATTAGCTTACATCCAAAAATAATAATAACAATTGATCTCGTTTAGGGCATTTTAAAATGGCTATAATTTTTTTTAAACTAAATAGATTATTTATATTGTACTTATACATTTATTTTTTTAAATTTATGCAACAAATATTATTTACAAAAGTTTACTTACGCAAACATCAGTAAAGAGTTGCAAAAAGTTGCAGCCTTTAACTCAAATTCACCTATTTATATTGACGCCCCCTATTCCATCTTGTCATTTTACTATTTGATAAGTGTCTTCATATTATGTTGGTGGTGTTGCACAAAATGCGGCTCCGCTCTTTGGACCTAGTATGTCACTTAGTTAAATATAACTAACTAACGAAAAATAACCAAGTTATTTTTCTGTGTAAATAAATAAAAATAATTATCGCATTAAGAAACTATTCAATAATTTACAATAGAATTTACACAGAATATTTCGGTTTTATTATAAAGGTTCCTACACTGGTATGTGCCATTTTTTTTAATTGAGTCTTTTCGAATGTCAATGCGTCAAGCACCAAACTTTACGCATACGTATTGTAAATAAAGATTAGCTTGAAATATCGTCTCACTAGAGCAACACGAAGGCTATTGTTGACGGACAGTCAAGTAACGAGACGATACATGAATAGACATCCAACGGAACTTTTAAAGGCAATATCTTACGTGACGTCGGGACTTTGAGTATATTTAACATGCACCCACTCCACACGGGGTATTATTCGTCGGACTTTTTGGCTGCACGGACCGTTTATAGGCTGGCAGTTTTGGCAATACCCGAACACGAACTCGGGAGCTTTCACATGCAAAGGAGGCAAGCGCCTTACCGACTAGGCTCTCCAGCCCCCTTGTAAATAGAGAAGGGCGTGTTTTATACGCTTTCACCTAAACTATTTCTAACGTTTTCGCCTTTTCTACGGTTTATTTATAAGTATTTCTACAATTCATAACGCGAAGCCTTGTGCGAGAGTATCTTGGCGTCGCCAAGGGCGGTCCTGTTTCATTACGTTATTTTAAGGGGACGCGGTACCCAAAAAATTAAATCCAGTATTTTCTAGCATTCAAATTTAACTATTTTTACAAAGAACTAACATTCAATAAACATATACGAAAAAATTATAAATATTGAAACGTAAGTTTTTTTTTAAAAAATTAAAAATTTTAACTTTTTTTCAAAATGCTACTCCTCCTACAATTTAAAGAATTTTTTAATGAATTTTTTCAAAATGTTCCAACAACATCTATTAATAAAAGTTGGTATGGATATTGAGCTATCAGTTAAGTAAAAACAATTATGTAGCTTTATGTATAAAAATAGCAAAAAAAATAAGATTTTTTGTCAATTTTCAACTTCATCATTTTTTCAAAAAAATTCTATTTGCACTAGACCTTATCCCATACCAACTTTTGTTAAACGCATATGTTTCAACACAGGAAAAACATTTTGGAGCTCTACATTAATTTACATAAAAGCCTTAGGGTGTTAACCATTCACAAGCTGAAAAATTAAAAAGATCAACATAAAATTTAAAAAAAACCATTTTAAAAAATCATAACATCATTTTCAATAAACCTCCACCATTATAAAAGATTCCTTCTTTTTTTGCAAAATCCTTAGCTTACAGCATTCGAGTATGTTTAATTATTTTCTGGGCAGCTCTAAATTTTGGGTAATGCGTCCCCTTAAAATCTTCAAAACTCGCCGTTTAAAAGATGCAACATGTTCGAAAGAGCATTTTTGTTCCACTTCTAGCCATCCACGCTTGAACTCTTTGCTCACTGAAGGGGCAAGATCCTTGAATGTTCCCTCAGGAATATCACCAAGAACGATGAAATCGGGTGTAATCATGAATAACAGCCAGAAAATTAAAGTTGTTTTGTATACTACAACGTGCTGCAATTATTGTTTTAAGACGAATTGGTCCGTTTAAAAAGATGAAGAACTGCCTGACTATTTATGGCAACGAACCTTTCTTTTTAAAGAAAAATGAAAATAAAAAGAATTTTTGAACAACCAAGTGATACAGACCAGGGTTGGAAAAATACATTGCTCGACTTTTAGTTTTGAAATTCATTTTTTGAAGAATAGATTTTGACTCCGAAATTGTTGATCTGAAATATGTTGATGCTTGAAATATAAGCGCATCGGATGTTATATCAATCCATTATATTAGATATATTACTTCAATATATCTATCCATAATTTAAGAACCAATTTTACGCATGTTTTACACCAGATTAAAAAAAACAGTTTTGGTATTTTTTCAAAATATGTCACTGTATTATTTAAATTTTTTTTTTTTGGGAAGCATAATTTTTGGCTGAGCAAATTAAAACAAAAAATTATCTTTCCGAGTAAGTAATATTTATTCTTTTAATCTTAATACATACTTACATTTCCGTCCATGGACAGTAAGTGTTTTTAGTAAAACGAATTATTTTTAAAAAAATATAAAAGATATAGTATTATGACATTTTAATTAAAAGTTTGAGGAGTTTTCAACCCGCAGCAAATTCTGTTCGGGCATTTTAGAGTAACTAAAATCATGTCCCGAATGAAACCTTTTTAATACAGCTTCTGAGTACATACTGAACATGCATTGGTGACATTTTTTCTTGCAGAGTCATATGCACTGTAAAATTTTGGTGTAACGTTACTCTAGCTTCATGGAATAACGATATACCAAATTTATGGAGTTACACAAACAAGAAGTTTAATTTGTAAAATCTATGGACATCGGCTGCTTCCAGGTTTACTGAAAAACGTTACACTAAATTTATGATGCCACGTTATACATAAAACTAAGAGAACTTCTTTGTAACGTTATTTCATAAACTGGGTGAAACGTTACTGCAATAAACTAGATAGACCAAGCTCTCTTTCAATATTTTAGGAATCAGTATAGCCAAAAATATGGCCTATTATGTCGCAACTAGCACTGGACTCCTAATAGACAGAGCGATTTAACTTTATGGAATATTACTTGTAAAATGCGAACTTTTTGGGTTAAGGGGGAATGGGCGCGCTGGACCGCGGGTCTCCAAACTCAAGTGCCTCAGTGTTAATCTAATGGCGAAAAAACTATTTTCTCTGCCACATTTCCCCGATGTATTGAAAATTTTTACAAACGGTTTTTTTTTAAATAATAAAGGTACAGGTCTCTTCCCACTTTTTGAAATTGCTTCGAATATTTAGTGTAAAATTATTTATTGAAAATTTAAAAAAAATATTCGAACCAATTTCAAAAAGTGGGAAGGTAGGGACCTAGTCAGCTACATTTATCACATAAAAAAATCCGCTTGTAAAAATATTCAATACAGCCGGAGAAATGTGACAGAGAAAATATTTTTTTCGCCATAGGATTAACACTGATGCACTTTGCTTTGGAGACCCCCGGTCCAGCGCGCCCATTCTCCCTTAAAAGCAATCGACACAATATACATTAGTTTGAGAAAATTTTAAAATACTAAAATATTACATGTGTACCAAAACACTTTTGACCGCCACTATACGTTTTATAGAATTATTTTTTATACATTGGTCAATAAGTGTTTTATATAAATTTAATAAACAAAGGAGCATTGAAAATATCAATGTAGAGCAAAAAGAAAATATTTATAAGTAAAATTTCCTCTCATAAAGGTTTAGTTTGTATATAAATTATTATCAATGTAAGTATCGTGGTTGCGTTACACCTCTAAACTACTCGTTCTGTACACTCTTAAAACAAACGAGCGGTTTTAACTCAGTCTGAGTTAATTTCCACTCATTTCCGGTGCCGAAAATGCACTTCCTCTATAGGAGTGGATTTCACTCTTGTTTTAAGAGTGTAGAAACTAGCACACAATTATCTTTAAATTTTTACTTCGTCTGAAACAAATTGTATGGTTGCAATAGTAATAAAAACAACCGTAACATTAAACTGCATGTTAAACTAAACTAATTTAGCATTAAGATCTAGAATATGCACTCAAATCAGAAGCGATTCACCCAATTTATGTGATAGACTGACGGTAGACATCTCTACCGATCTCAGCCTTTCAAAATACCTTGATTGAGTCAAAAATTACTCTACAAAACCATTTTTGATTTTAAACCATGCCATTATGTATTTCAAGGTCTTTAACTTCTTACCGAAATCGTTCTATATGTTTTACAATGCCTCGGCGCACGATAGCCGAATTATTACTTGCCCAACCCTTGAGGGTTAAAATGTATTGTTGGTTTTGGTTTTCCTCATGGAGTTGGTGCTAGGCGAAAACCAATGCAAAATCCGGTCTGCCAGTGAAGCCATTGATTGCTTTGTAGTAAGCCTAAAGAAACGTTTTTGGGTAATTTTGTTGGCGCTATGATAAAGAGGTTTGTTTAATTTGAATTACAGTCCCTGGACAATTTATTAGACGCACTGTATTTTTTAGTAATTTTATTTTCTTAAGAGTTTTTATGCAATAATGGTATATTAAATTACAATATTGATTTTTATTTAAAAGAATTGTTGTAGCCTACATATTTGTATTTATTTTAAGATAATTATGATTAAGATTAATTTAT
Source organism: Oedothorax gibbosus (assembly GCA_019343175.1). Lineage (NCBI taxonomy): Eukaryota > Metazoa > Arthropoda > Arachnida > Araneae > Linyphiidae > Oedothorax > Oedothorax gibbosus. The sequence continues at coordinate 12,821,415 of CM033277.1, read as the reverse complement.
ATTAATTATTTATTATAAGATTATTTATGTGTGTAATCATCATCTTCAAATGCAGGAGACAGTACAGTCTTGCATTGATAGCATGCCGCGCAGAATTAAAGCTTTGATAGCGGCTAAAGGTGGCTCAACTAAATATTGACTTTTACTAACATTAATTTCACTTTTCTTTAAAACTTAATAAACTTATGCTTTTCTAAATTAATGCTGTTTTATTATGTCAAATAAATCGGTAATTGATTGGATAACATAAAAAAAAATCAATTTAAAATAAAACGGTACAATATCACCCGGTAATTAATATTTTACATGAAATCTTGCACTGCGTCGAATAATTTGTCCAGGGACTGTATAGTCACACTAGATTTACCCGAGGGCTGTTGGCGACGTGTGTTATAATTTAGAACCACAGTCAAGTGACGATCCGGCACCCGAGTGTCATTTACGTTTTTTAAGGAATAAAATAATGCGTTTCAGGTTAGGTTAGTTTGGAAATCATCGCTCTAGAGCTACCTGAGGGCTATTGATGCCTTTTAGAATCAACTAATATTGAATGAGCTGTTTGTTTAAGCTTAACAGGGAGCTTGGCGATATTCTGCCTGCTTCACTTTTTTTTGCGCCAATCATCTCCATCTTCTTAACTAAATGGTTTTCCTCGATCCGGGTTGGTTCCACGGTTACCGCTAAAACTTGGGAACAAAGTATTTCGAATTCCGCCATCCTTGGTCTCCTTTAGAACAGTTCTTTTGTTTCCCACCATTCTTCTAGAATGTCCGGAGAAAGTTCGGTTTGGCGTTCTATTTTGCGTTTGGGGGAAGTTACCGTTCATTGCACAATCTTCAGTAAATTTGAATAATGAGTGAGATTTAGTAAATTGGCACAGTTAGTGTATGGTTCCATTAAATAGAATTTAGGTAGAAAAGTTAGATTTAGCTAAAATTGCCAAAACTGAACGATTTGGTTAAAGTCACCGTTCACTGTACACTTTTTAGTTCATAGTGGTTATAAAAGTAATGATATGGTAAATAAGAGCAGTGTATGCTTATGTTTTTAGATTTTAAGTTAAGTAGAACAGCTAGGTTACCATTCATTGCCCGAAGTAAATAGGTACAGTTATGGTTTCTTTATACTGATATTTAAGATTTTACATTTATCTTTATAGCTCAATTAAGTTATGTTAATAATAGAGTAAGAATTATATGAAACATTTGAAAACTAAAAACATTCTCATGACTCCAAGTAAATAGTTATTATATATTTATTTTATGCTTATTTTAAGAATTTAGTGATATATAGAACAGTTAGGCTATAGTTTTCCTAGGAGGAGCATTTAATTTGAAGTTACCGTTCATTGCACAGTGTTTAGTTTAGAGTAGACTTGAAGTAATATTATTTAGTGAATGGGAACAGTTAGTATAGTTAGATATTATAATTTAAGTTTTTAGTATGCTGGCCTATTTTGTCCAGATTAGTATTATGCCAAAGGGGATCCTTCAGCGATATTGAATTTTTGAAAAGCAAAATTTTCTAAGGATCTCAACGTGTATATAATTTTGTACTTTATTTGTGCTTATATTTAATGATAGAGTAGATGGAACAGTTATTGAAGAATATTTAAATATCATTTTGACCTACTAATATGTTTAACTTACGTATATAACTTTTCACCTAATTTTTAAAAAAAAATTAGTGTCATTCCATCATTTAATTTGACTTTTGTTTATATTCTAAATTAGCTAATTGAGAAATGCATTCGCCATACTCTTTTTTTGTATTATAAATTAAAGTCCATGTTTCAGGTCTTAAGTGGCAACAGAAATGCTGAATTAAAATCAATTCTTTCGAGAGCCTCTATTTGTGAATCAATAGTCAATGTCAAGAAGAAAGTCAATACCAATCTGATCACAGATCGAATAATGAACAGGAATAAAGTTGGAAATAATTACGTCACCTGAAGCAAGCCAATTACTTATTAAAACACGATTTTAAAATAAGTTCTTCCAAAGCAAAAAGTGTGGATGCGACAATTTAAATAATAACTTTTAGAAATGGTGATAAAAAAATAACAAAAGGAAAATTGGAAGAGTTTTTAAATAATATATTATAATATTTATTAAAATAAAAATGTGGTCAACCACTTAAGATTTTACCAATTTTTTAAATAAATTTAGGGACATTTTGTTTCAAAAATTGAAGACTAAAATTAGAATTTTTCAAATTTGAAGGAACCTAAATAAGTAATATTATTGCAAAAACATTTATAATTAAAGAGAATTTAAAACAGAGTTAGCAAAATAAAAATTATTTCAGAAGTTTAGTTTTAGCAAGTTTAATAAAACTTTATATTAAATTACAAAAAAAAAACACCTTCATAAACACATTATTTCTATTTCAGGAATAATAGCTTGGTCAGTGACGACAGATGTTCTACGGATAAGTCCAAGATCACATGACAACGCATTCAACAGATTCGGGCACCAAGGGAAAACTAGGGTAAGCTAGTTAATCACATTAACTATCTATATATATATAAAAGGCAAAGTCCTGACTGACTGTCTCACTCACGTATCAACGCCCAGCCCAAACTACTTGAGGTACAGCTACCAAATTTTAGCAAAATATTCTTTTTATATCGTAGGCGTCATTTAAGAAGCGATTTTTTGAAAATCGAACCCAAACGGGTGTAAGAAGGCTAAACGTGATCCGATTTCTCCATAGGAATAGCATTGTAAGAGTGGAATGTATACTTTTTAGCCTACTTTTTCTTTTTTTAATTCGAAAGAATTAAAAAAATGAAAAAGTAGGTATTGACATGCGGTCGATGTCCGTCTGTCTGTCTGTCTGTCTGTCCGTCTGTCCGTCTGTCCGTCCGTACCCCCCTTCCAAAATCGGTTCTAATCATCGGATCTTAAAATTCTTTTTTTGTTAGAAAGCTATAACCTCAGATACCCAACTTTCATATTTTTTGTCCGTCTGTCTGTACGTCCGGACGGACATAAATCTACTATCTGTCGGCGAATTTCCCATTGAATTAGCATTGAAATTCAATTTTGAGTCATTTAAATCACTGTAGGTATTGAAATGCGGTTGATGTCCATCTGTCTGTCTGTTCGTATGTCTGTCTGTTCGTATGTCTGTCCGTCTGTCTGTCCGCCTGTCTGTCCGTTTGTCTGTCTGTCTGTACCCCCTTCCAAAATCGGTTCTAATCATCGGATCTTAAAAATTCTTTTTTTGTTAGAAAGCTATGACCTCAGATACCCAACTTTCATACTTTTTGTCCGTCTGTCTGTACGTCCGGACGGACATAAATCTACTATCTGTCGGCGAATTTCCCATTGAATTAGCATTGAAATTCAATTTTGAGTCATTTAAATCACTGTTGCCAAATCAACAATGGCATGAGAAACTTTATTTAAACATATTTGAAGCAAAATAATATTTTCATGAATCAGTTTGGAATGACGTCATAAAATGTAGAACAATTTGATTCTTTGATTATTCATTAATTATCTACCTAGTTAGCTGCAAGGCATACTTTTGCATGCAATTATGCTTAGTTTTAATTTACATTTCTTATTTTTAAATGCAGTTCGGAGTAGTTTCATTACTTTTGTTATTAATAAATATTTATTCTTCGAACTACAAATAAATCACGAGCAGATGATAAATAATATTTAATTAATTTGCGAACGAATATTAAGGAAAATAGTTGTTTTTGGCTTTTAGAAGTTTAAATTATAGCTGGGTGCTGTGTTTCGATTTTTTTTTTCTAATGTGTATAAATCTAGTGTAGAAACGGCTGTTGGTGATATTTACTTTAGGAACCTAGTTTTTTTTCCCGATTAGAACTTCAGTAAGTATTTAAGTAACAGGAAAGTAGGCTATTTTAGTTCTTTATGAACTTCTTGTTTTTTATTTCAATTTAAAAGAAATCAGCGTGTTCAGCGTGAACGAAAATTAAGTATAAACACGTAAGAGCACGTGAGTTTACTTTGTAAGATTGTTATTTGAAAATCCTTATTTTATTTATTGATTATCTTTTGAAATTGTATACTGGACCAGGCTTTTCTTTGTTTGTGAAACTGTCGATTTAATACAACTATGATATAAAGGCCGATTGACTTTTGGAATTGGCGCCTTTTTGCGAAGTTGAAATTTTAAGGTAGGGTAGCTATACCCATCCAGTTTTATGGGTTAGGGTTAGTTTGAATTATCGTTGAACTAGAGCTACCCATGAGGGCTATTGGCCATAGTTAAGTGACGAGCCGACACCCGAGTTGGCGCCCAACGCAAATTTTAAGGGCGTGATCGTACGGAGAGTCGGGTCTTTGAAGGATATTTAACGTAAACTCCCTCCACACAGGGTGTTATTCTTCGACATTTTTTGGCTGCACGCTTTTAGGTCGGCAGCTATTTAGGCGATGCCCGGACCTGAACCTGCGACCTTTTGCATGCAAGGCGAACCCCGGGGCATTTGGGAAAGCCCTCTAACTCATGGAAGAGCCTGGGTACAATCGGACAAGGAGAATCAGAATAGGAGGCAACAATTGGTATAAAATAAAAGTTTACATAAAAAAAATCACTGTTAAGGGTCTACCCGTGCAACGCCGGGTTTATAAAGCTAGTAATTAATATACATACAGTCAATGCATTCCTGCTCTTAATCAGTCACGTATATAGTAAAGGAAAACATAAGATATTCAAATCAATATTTCGTGACAAATTCATGGCAGCTACTTTTTGAGTATGCTCGAAAATCTTATGAAGTTCGACAAGTACAAAACTCGTGTATCAAATTTGAAGTCCGTAGCTCTTTTAGTTTAAGTTGTGGAGTGATTTCATACGGGAAAGACAAATGGACCAATGTTCTAAAACCACCATTTTAGACTCGGCACTCTTCAAAACGAGAGATAATTAAGTAGAAAACATTAAAAAATATCCATTTCGTATTTTCGACTAAATCGCAATACTTTCAGTAATTTACATTTCATATTAGATAATTCATATTAAAATCTAAAACTAACAATTCAATGAAATAGAAAAGTCAAGGCAAAATACAAAAAGTTTTCAAATCAATGCAGAAAAACAGTTGTAAAATATAAAATATCCATGACATCATATATATGGCATAATGACACAGAGCACTCAGGTTTGATTTTAACAGGGTTTGGTTTTAACATGGTTTTTTTTCCCACGGTATAAACACAATACTTATAATTAATAAATCATTTCTAAAAAATTACGTGGGAAATCAAAAGAGAATACTTATTTTCCTTAATTTTTTAAGTAAATTTAATTTTGAAATAAAAAGGCGCCAAACACAGCATTAATTCTATATTAAACATTTACATGCTAAATTTGGCTAGTTAAAATTTTTTAGTGCGAAAATTCAATAATTATTGCTTATCGTTTGCAAAAATTAATTTATATTTCAATGAATAAATATGTAATATTCCTCGCTTTTAAATAGAATGAAAAGATTTCATATCAACATATAAAGAATCTCGTAGAGAAATATATTTGACGTCATTTCAAACTGATCGATGTCGCAAAAATAAATTTATTTTAATTTATTGTCTAAAAGAATTAAAGTTTCTCGAGCGATTGTTGCTAATGGTTTCAAAATTGATTTAATTCTAATAAAAATGGCTTACTATGCTTTTTAAATGAGCATTACATTTTGCAGTTTTTTAAATAATTGAAGTACTTGAAGAAAATATTTAAATATCTGTTTCGAAGGAATTACGGTTTCCATTACATAGTTTTATTTGTGAAACCTACTCATTTTGAAGAATACATTTTCTTTTTGACAAAATACTAATTGAGAAAGACCAATTCAAACATTTTAAACTTTATAGAATTCTCGAAGTGTGAATATTATAATGCTAGTAACACTTTCTAAAAAAATAAAAGCCAAAATAACCTTTTGGTAATATAGAGGCAATCGAATTTTGATTATTTTATGGGTACCTAACTGAATTCATTTTATGAGTTTATCATTTATTTAATAAAATAATTAACATACATTGAAGTTTCATAAATTAACCAAACGAAACATGTTTTAAATTATTATTTATTTGTTTTAAATATTTCATAACCAGAAAAATTATACTATTTATAACAATAATTTAACGCAAACGGAGATGAAAATTTTGTAAGAACCATGCCTTGTTTCAAAACTTCCGTTAAAAATTTCTAATAACAACAATTAAGGGGGAATGGGCACGCTGGACCGGGGGTCTCGAAAGCAAAGGGCATCAGTGTTAATCCTATGGCGAAAAATATATTTTCTCTGCCGCATTTCTCCGGCTGTATTGAATATTTTTACAAGCGGATTTTTTTATGGGATAAATGTAGCTGACTTACAGGTCCCTACCTTCCCACTTTTTGAAATTGGTTCGAATATTTTTTTTAATTTTCAATAAATAATTTTACACAAAATATTCGAAGCAATTTCAAAAAGTGTTAAGATAGAGACCTGTAAATTATCTATATATACATTTATTATTTAAAAAAACCTGTAAAAATATTCGATACAGCCGGAGAAATGTGGCAGAGAAAATAGTTTTTTCGCCAACACTGGGCACTTGAATTTGGAGAACCGCGGTCCAGCTCGCCCATTCCCCCTTAAACACTGTAATTAATCTGTATAAAATCCAACATTTTACCTAGACATACCAAAATAAACCCACGCATTTCAGACAGAACAACAACTCTAATCATCGGTGCAATCAATCCCCATACCGGTTTCATCAAAGTTCATTTACCTAATCACCATCATTCAAAACTTCAATCTACTTATATGCTACTTTGACCTAAGAAGCCACTTTACATCTATAATTATGACATAAATTAAGCTTGTATACTCTTTACTCTAATAAAAAAAAATCTCATCAAAACCAGAATATTTAACACTTCTAATTTCTCAGTGTAATTTACTCTTACCAGACTTTCTTTTTTCGGTCACTTGACCTACTCTGCCGTGAATAGGTAAACTGCAGTAACTACAACAATGGATTGGACTTTTTTTTGCTCTGAAATAATCAGTCTTTCAGTTTACTTTCTTATCGTTTAGAGTTATTGAGTGCTTACAATAATGGTTCAAGTCATTAGTCCAGATACTGCAGTTTACCAGCCAATAGCAGTAACTAACAATTGCTTGTGGAAAATATCGAAAGTCGAAAATTAGTTTTTTTTTCAATTTCCGTGTGGACATTTAACAACAATAGAAAATGTAAAAAGTGTAAATCTCAGGAACATAACATACCTTGAGGCGGTTTCAAGGTGACCTATTTATTAATTTTTTTTAGTTTTTACTTGGATTTTACGTAATATTGGGATTTGATTAAGAACTTCTCTAATTTGGTGAAATTTGAAGCAATCCTCCTTAAGGAGTAAATGGTTGTTGAAGTCTTAAATGTATAAAACTGTTCTTTTTACCTGGTTTTCGCAAAAGTAGAAGCATTCTGTATGTTGGAATTAAAGGATATTTTAATCATATGCAATGATTAAGACGTCGATTGAAAATATTATTTAAGTTGTTTATGAGGTTATTAAATTTTAAATAATTTGTTAATAATGAATATAAATTAAAAAATAATTTGAAACATTGAAACTTCCATTTTAATTCTAAACATTTAAATGTTTTAAATAAAAAAAGTTTTTACTTATCTGTTTTTAAAGTAAAAAATAAATTTTATTTCAACTGTGCACAATAAAGCATTAGTGAGTGGCATATTTCGGTTTTGCATACAAGTAACTGTAACGTTAAATGTTATAAAATAATAGCAAAGAAATCAACACTATAAATACAAATATACTTCGCTAAATTAACTTATGGATTCAATTTAAAATGGCACATCAATTAAAAAAAGAAATATTTCTCGACTTTCTCAACTCAAATATTTTTCATATAAATCAACCTTGAAAGTTTTGTAGATAAATAATAAAAGTAATGATGCAAACAAACCTTAAACGAGGAGCCATAATTTCAATAAAACAGGACAAACATTGACAGGCATTTGATATATATTTTTGAAGTGAACTATTTTTATTGACTAAGCGTGCAGTGTGGTTTTTCATCATTTTCATTACGTTTTTTTGTCATTTTCAGTATGTTTTTTACTGATGGTTAGTGTGTCGACAGCGTGACCAAAGATCGTTTGCAAATCTCGTTTTGTCAGTGGGATGCGACGAACTCCTTCCTAACAGGACATAAAAACTATTTTGGAATAAAACTTTATTTCGTGATAATGTTTTTTATTTACTTCGAGTTTAAAATACGACATTTGATTGTTGACATATTTTTAAATTTTATTTTAGTATATTTTATTACGTTAAAAAGGTCAAAAATCTAGTTTATAGGAAAGGAAATTCATACAGTACAATGTTACTAATCCATTTCATGAAAAAATGTCTTACATTTGAATACATTCATGTCTTACATTTGAATACATTCATGTCTTACATTTGAATACGTTCTGAGATATCAAAAAGATTTTTTTTAGTAAAAAAATATATTCGTTAAAAGTAATATAACGTTTCATCTTTGTATTAACCATTTAGGAGAATTGAAGTTTTAAAGAAATTTATAGTGTTCATTGCTTTATGCTTAAATATATCTTGTTTTAACATTGTATATCAAGTTTACTTTTGAGTTATCATTAGTTAAACGTATCTAACATTGAGTACTTTTCTATTTCGCGGACTCAAATATCGCCAAACGGAATCTTTGGTAAATACAAAATACAGTATGCTCAGTTAAAAGACCACAGCATACATAGCTAAATGTTACCATTGGAAATATTAAGTTTCGCATGGTTGTACATTTTCGGCGACTATATCGGAAGCGATCTTTGACGACTTCAATGGAAAACTACCTAACAGCGTTCTTTTTGACTAAAAAAATAGTCATATTGGTCTTACCGATTATTCTATGAACTCTTGATATTTATAAGAACCATAACAATACGTCATCCGACTCCATTAACCATCATTGTTTCTGTAATATCAATCCTAAAAACCATTACTGGTCCATTATCAATTCTTTTGAAAATATATACTTAAAATTTCATTTTCCCTCAACTTAATAAACAAACACTTTCTTCATCAATTGACCGCTATATTGACAAATTACCAGAGGCTATTCTCACATATCGCACTTTACGCAGAACAATGACACTTATGCCATGTTGATTCAATGGTAGATAAGTCACTTTTCTGCGTACCGTATGCCTTATGCTCGCGTGACTTCATAGACTTTCCATACTTGGGCGGTGTCCGTTTAAAGTAATTACGTGAGTAAAGCGGATATGATGCCCCCAAGTCATATGAATGAACGTGGTGTGACATAACATGTTGGTTTTGTCGTTTGGTTTTCCCAGGCTCAAAACGTTTCCTGGGTAAAAGTGAAAACGTGAAATTGACCCAAGGCAATAGTCAGTGAAAGTGGTTGCGTTTTTAATATGTTACACGAAAAAGACAAAACTTTAAGAATATTATGTTTTTAATTTTCAATATTCCATTTACGTTACACACATATTACCGACAATGTAGCTTTTTTAAAGATAAACTACCCATCATTATTTTAATAAAAACTTAAATATAGCTATCATTTTTCCATTTAACAGTTTTTAATATTCAATAAAGAAAGCTAAATAGTTTTGAGTTATTACAAAATTTTAATAATTTATTTAAAAAGACAAAAAAGTCTCTAAAAATATTTTCTTTGTATTTTTAATTTTTTAAATGGCAAATTTACTAAATTTTATGCTTTAAATTTTTTTAATAATCTGTAGTTGTTCACAAAGCATTAGGATACCCGAATAGCTATTGTCTAAATCATAACATTACAAGATTTATTAAGTAAAACAGGGTTTTTTCAAAAATGTATCCATATTTGAGCATTGTGTTCATATACCGAAAAAGTTACAATTCCTTATTAAATCGTTAATTATTGCACAACACTTTTGCTCAGTAACCCAGTTCGATAAATAGACCACAACTTGCAACATTTCGAACAATTTCTCTTGAGGTCAATATTCTCAAACAATGGAGTAAGCTCTAACCTGCCCCGAAGATGTTCGCACAACTTTCCCCAATCAAGATATTAGCACAAACTGCAACAAAATTATGAATCACATCTTTAAAAAATGATTTAATTGAATAATCCAGTAATGGCGAAAGATAATCTGCTAATAATGGAATTCTTCTTTGCATCAAACGATGCATGAAATTCTAAGATTGGCTATTAGAAGATAAAAAAAATATTTGTTGGATACTTTGTTTATTTTATGTGTTTAAAGATTATAACGTTCATTGAGTTTGAGCAATTTGTAAACACGTTTGGGTAAAGAGGTTGTTTATTCCAGTACTTAATGACGATACGAAGTATTTCATTTATTACTGAAAAAAGTTAATTTACTGCTTTTAAAAAGAACATTTAAGACACTTTAAACTGTTTGAAGCTGTTTCAAAACCTATAATGTTGCAATTATCAACCAAAAGGATTCAATTTTCTTTAAATTTTGTAAATGTTTTCAATGAATAATTAAAACTTTAATTAGGTCTTTTCTGAAAATCTGACGTGGGTTTGAGTAATGTAACAGTGGACATAGTGCTATACTGGAAAATTGTTAACTACGATAAAAATGTGTTTTTGTAATATATTTCCATATTTCATTATAGAGACCATAAGGGGTGTAGCTTACCTTTGTAAACTGTATCACAATTAAAAACATGTGGACTTTCTAGAAATTATTTACTAATAATGCAGTTTTAAACATCATTAATTCGTTAAAAAATGACAAATTAGTTCCTGAATAGCAAAACAATCTTGTGAAAATTCCTCAATTAAAAATTATAATGTAAATTAAAATGCATTCAATAGTACTCTTCATTGATACGTACTGTTGATTTTATTTTATGATATGAATTATCTTTATTTCTTTAAACTTACGTTTTTTTTCCTTTGCAGATAGACACCTTACAACCACGCAACGATGCGGAGGATGTAGACATCTTCCAGTTCCACAGCATAACTTCGCCATCGCCAACAGCGCCTTCGGTGAAAGTCTTCACGCGTAAACCACAAACCAGACAACCCAACAAAGCAACAGCACCAACAACTATGGTCAATCACAAGACAACCACAGATACCCCAAATGTGTCCGATATCCTATCCAGACTCATTTCAGACATGCCTGTCAATAAGAACCAGAAGAACTTTGTGGTGTTTGCCCCGGTGGCCGATGCTCTGCAGGCTTCAGATCCAAGTAAAGACAGGAAGTTCGATGGCAAGACGGTTACGATGGAAGATGATCTTGAGGCCCAAGAAAGTTCATACTCGGAGGAAGAAGTGCGTCAGGATGGAAAGGATCAGAAAGTTCCTTTTAGTAGGAAGCGCAAGTCTTCGGTGGAAGGACTTCGTTCAGATAAAATTGGAAGAATGCTTGTAGGTCAGGCCCTTGGTGTTCAGGTGAAACCTAACGCTGCAGACCGTTCTGTATGGGAAGATAGTGCCTTTAAGAACAAATCTTCCAAGATTCATCACATGGTACCGGGTGGAGGAATTTCTTCGCAGTCTATTCCAAGTAAGAATAATGTTGGAAGCATTGAAAACCATCGATCCAACATTCCTCAACATTTCAATTCAGACTCATTGCGAACTCATGGTGCAAAACCACCTGATATTCAAACAAGGGGAAATATTAATATTGGATCAAAGTCAGTTCAGCAACAGGTACCTCTTCATTTCAATGATATTAAGAAGAATGGTTTTAAACATGGGCCACCAAACGTTCCGTCTTCGAATTCTCAAACTTTACCAAGCGAAGATAAAGGTGGAATCAAGAGGATTGAGAATGGCTTTCATATTAGTGATATTGGAAATTCTTTTCAACAGCAAGCTTCGTATCAAATTCAACATCCTTTAGGAATAAGTCGAACAAAACCATTTCCAATGTCATCGCAAGGGCACGTTTCTTCGCCAAATTTTCAGCAGCAACAGCTAATCAAAAACTCCCAACGGCAAAATATAAACCCTCTTCACCAAAATTTACACAATGCCCCTCTACCACTAATTCAAAATTTGACGCCACAGCAAAGTATAAACCAACTTTTACAGTCAAACATTAACAGTCCAAATAATTTCCATGCTACGCGAGACAATAACCCGCATTCTTCTTCAACTAATGTTGATTCCTCATTTCAAACTCACATTCTGCTTAATTCTGCACCATCCCATAGTACTTCAAATCAAGGTCCATCTGGAAGTGCAACCAACAAGAGTCCTGTATATCCCGGCAGTTCCTATCCAGTGGACAACGGATACCAGTCCAGCAACAATGGACCAAAGTACTACGCTCCGCCACCTCAGACATTCCACACCAAAGCTAATTATGAGCTTCCATCTAATAACCACGCCCCATCTTTGTCAACCTATGAGATTGCTGCACAAACTACGCTGGACAAATTAAAAGAAGAAGTGCACCACCACCATCATCACCACCATCACCATGAACCAATTCCATCCAGTTCTGATCAAATTGGAGACATCAACCTATCGGATGTCCCCAAGACCAGCGATACTGATAGGTTGGGGACGATAGGTCTAGGTCTTGGTGGTCCACGTGGCATAACTGTCCAAATTGGAGGAGGGGGAGGGGGTGGACTTGGAGGCGGTCTGTTGCCACTCGGAGCATTGGGAATTGTGAGGAATATTGTCGGAACGCTGTTGCCACGGCCTACTTTGGGATTGAATTCGAAAGTGTTTCTGGGAGTTGAGGTTGGAAGAGGAGGAGGAATGGGAGGAGGTCTACTAGGATAATAACTAAAGTATTGACAAACTAAACAAATAGGATGTGAATGTATGTTATCCAAGATCGAATTTTGAAAACAATTCTAACTGATATCGCCCGAGAGTCTAAGACATGAATTGAAACTTAGGCGTTATATGATATTTTAGACACACAGCTTTTAGGTAGCTGTCCTAACGAATATATGTTATCCAAAATCGCATTTTCAATAGAATTCTTACTGATGATCTCCTAAGGGGCTAAGATATGAATTGAAACGTGAACCGGTGAATGTGATATTTTAGACACACAGCTTTCAAGATACGAAAGACTGTCTTAACAAAATATCCTTTTTGATTTTGAAGTCTTATTTTAGTGCCTTTTATTATTTCAATTGCGAGGCGGGAAATCCTTTTTTTTGCATCCTATCTACTTGAATCTGTCTCGCAGGGTTTGCATAAAAAAATTATCCGGTGTTAGAATATACCTATGTTCATGCTTATATCGGAATCATGCTTATACCGTATTTCTTTTCTTTGATGAGGAGTCTTTATTTAAGATTGTAAACTACTTGAAGGATATTTTTAAGTGAAATCTGGATTCTTAAGTATACTTTATTGTTAAATCTGAGGTTATTATTTTTAAATGTTGTTCCATCCCCAAAAATGGACATAATTTTCTTTATTTGAATAACTTGAGGAACAAAAGCAGATAACGCTGTCATTCTGTGACATTTTGTAATAAATGTGAAATAAAATGTAAAGATAACCACTAGATATGTTTTGGTGCACAGGAATTGCACCATTTCTCGATGTATATGAATTGATTTCATATTTTTGTGATAATTTGTTGGCTATTTTGTATGCCAAAGATTCTACAGAGATTATTTTTAATAAAAAAAATTTAAGTCCAATTTCTGCTTTCTTTTTTTTATTAAAAAGCCGTCATACAATTTTTTTTTGAAAAATTGTAAATTAAAAATTTTAATTTTCCATGAAATTCTATTAGATTATTTAAAGCAATCTTATATAAGCAATCTAACATTTATGTTAAAAAATTGCTACAATTTACAACTATAGGAAATAGGATTAAGCAAATACATGAAATAAAAATTAAGTCAAAGATAGGAAAATACAGTATCGCAATTAATGCATTTGTAGAAAAACTATGCTGCTTATCGAAACTCCATATAACTGGTGAAAGCCCAGCTCCCTCCAGTTCTATGAAGTAAATTTATTTTTAATGTTAAATATTTGGATGAAAAACTTATAACTATAGAAATCTATGTCGATGAAATAGAGATTGTGGCTGTTTAGTATTTTTTTAGCATTTGCATAGTATGGATTTCTAGTTTGAGTATTTTCAGGATTTACTTCAAAAATAATAAGAAAAACATTCGCATTTAAATCATCCTTTGTTGTATTGTTATTGGGACAACATTCTTAATTTCCAGTATTACCGAAAAAATTTCTTTCCTAAGCCGTATCAAATATCAGTAACAGCAAAAAGGGAAAACTCTACTGCATAAAAAATCAACTTCAAATGAACAACAAATGAAAAAGATTTAAATCGGCTTAAAAGAAGCATCGCAAAACGGAAAAACTATGTCACAGATGAAAGAAGTAAAACGGAGGTTTTCACCTACAGGCTAAAAAGAAACAAATCGGAGCACGACGTATAATACAACTCGTCTGCCAACAAATTATGGAGAAAGAAATGTTCGAATTAGAACAATGGTTTATTGTTCCTCAAAGTTCCTGATTTTGGAATCACAACTTCCTCGGAAGTATTGCTTTGCCATGTTAGACCTTTTTCGCCAGGTATTTGAATCAACATGACATCGAAATAAAGTAAATTTGAAACGAAAATGTTATCTAGTTATTTAATTATATATTTTTGAGGATTTAAAATGCCCAAAATATACAGCAGATGGCGACACTATTTTAAAATTTTATCAATTAATAATTAAATGACCAGATGTTATTTTCTTTTTAATTTTTTTAAAATTGATGTTATGATGATTCGCATAACTGGTGAAAATGGGATAACATGTCAAAGCAATACTTATGTGGAAGTTGTGATTCCAAAACTAATGCATTAGCTAGATGGGACTGACAATCCCTCTTAATATTTATCATTATAGTATTAAATCTCATGAAATGTAAATCGGAATGTGAAAAGCAGAGATGGGCAAGTTATTTTTTTAAAAGTAACACTGTTACAGTTACTTTATTTAAAATAATTAACTATGTTGCAGTTACTTAATATGAAAACTAGTTAAGAACTACTTTATACCAAAAGTAACTAGTAATTACAGTTCCTTTCAGAAATTTTCAAGTTAAGAAAAAAAAAGATTAGAACGAAAATCCCACGTTGTTTAAAAGTTAAATCAAACGCCGAACTACCGAAAATATCAAATGCCGTTGCAATCAGCAAAATTAATTCGATATTGAAAATTGTCGTTGAGCGGCATTAACATTGCATATACCGTAAATTAATATGAACCAAACGCACAAAAACAGCAAGTCTGCCACAAATGGCTCCATGAAGAGGGGAGTGTGTGAAATAACGGAATAGTAACGAAATTTTTCGTTACTTCGTTACCGCCAAAAGTAAGTTACAGTTACTTTTGGAAAAATTTAATCGTATCGTTTGCAAAAATTAATTTATATTTTCCATAATAAATATGTAATATTCCTCGCTTTTTTAAATAGAATGAAAATATTTCATATCAACGTACAAAGAATCTCGTATTAGTGAAATATATTTGACGTCATTTCAAACTGATCGATGTCGCAAAAATAAATTTATTTTAATTTATTGTCTAAAAGAACTAGCTTCTCGAGCGATTGTTGCGAATGGCAATGGTGATTTAATTCTAATAAAAATGGCTTCATATGCTTTTTAAATGAGCATTAAATTTTGCAGTTTTTTAAGTAAGTGAAGTACTTCGAATATTCGAATTCTTTTCTGAAATGTTCAATGTATTCTAATTTCTATGCGCTGAATTTTTTGACGTATCACACTTGTCCGTAGCATTTGTAGTTTTTGCTATGAAAGTGTGTGACGGACAGACGGACTGAACGATTATAATAGGGAACTTTCGCATAGCGTTAAGGGGAAACCGTAACGCTAACACTAACCTTATTTTGTGTTTATTACGCATGCGCGAAGAATAAGGGATGCCTTGCAAAAATGCTCTGTTGCATAGCGTTAGCGTCTAACGTAAACCTTATCCTTATCTACGTAGAAATCGTAACCTCGACTTAAAATTAAGAGACAGTTGATGGTTTTGTTAAAGCTTTTTAATGCAGGCCTCTAATGGAAATTGGTAGGCAAAAAAATAAAGGTTATCAAACATATAAAGTAAACAACAAAGTTTTTAGCGATCTTACGATAGTTGCAGACTATTTTTAACTAAATGGTAACTTAATAATTAACTTAACATATTAATTTTTCAAATATAGATTCTTCTGTGGAATAAAAAAAAATTGTTGCAGTTATTGCCATGCAATTTAGCTCTTTTGGGGTCCCTTTGTAAAAAAAAAAACTATGGTTACTAATGGATTGTATAATATATTGTTGACACACACATTTCACAAGAAATAAAGCTGTCATACCATGCATGAGATTTAAAAGACACATAATTTAGTTTTCTTGTTTTTTGTGAAAGAAAATGTCAATAAAATGTTTAACCTAAAAATTTGTAACACAAAATTGCAGATTTTATTGGCATCTTTATATATTTTCCAGTGGACAGTCTGAAATAATGTCTGTGGGTGGGTTTAAAAAAAATAATAAAACATGGAAGTCTGACACTCAGCCATATATAGAAACTAACACATCTTGTAGATTTGAATGCAGTCAAAAACAGTTCCATAAATATCAATGTTCACTGTTCAGGTGCATTTTGTGAATATGCTATTTTGCTTAATGATAACGGGAATCCAAAAATACTGTTTCTGATTTAAAAGTTAAATTCTAAGCTAAAGTTGGCCACCACACATATTCTTTAAAAGCTCTCTGTATGTTAAATATAGTAATAAAAGATGGGGGGGGGAGGGGATTTTCAAAGGGTTTAGGGTCCTGGTTTGATTTTTGCTTGTCGACCATCTAAGACAGTACTATGGGGGGGGGGGGGGGACGGGTACTTAAGTTAATTTAAACAATCAAACATGAAAGTGTGACACTTATCCATATACATAACTCATCTTGTTGAGTTGATGGCAGTCAAGAACAGTTCCATAAAAATTATTTGTTAGGTGCATTTTGTGAATATGTTAATTTGCTTAATGATAACGGTGAATTCAAAAATACAGTTTCTGATTTAAAAGTTAAATTCTAAGCTAAAGTTTGTAACTTTATATATTCTTTAAAAGCTCTCTCTATGTTAAATACACAAATACAATAATACAAGATGAGGGGAAATTTTTAAAAGGGTTAAGGTTCTGGTTAGTTTTTTGCTTCCTGTCGACCATCTGAGGCAGTACTATGGGGGGGGGGGGGGGGATCCTCAAGTTTAAAAAAATAACTAAACCCGAAAGTGTGACTCATCCATAGATAGAACTCATCCAGTAGAATAAATTGCAGTCAAGAACAGTTCTATTAAAATTATTTGCCAGGTGCATTTTGTGAATTTTTTTATTTTGCTTAATGATAACGGTGAATCCAAAAATACAGTTTCTGATTTAAAAGTTAAATTCTAAGCTAAAGTGGCCACCACACATATTCTTTAAAAGCTCTCTGTATGTTAAATATAATAATAAAAGATGAGGGGGAAATTTTCAATGGGTTTAGGGTTTTGGTTTGATTTTGCTTGTCGACCATATGAGACAGGACTATGGGAGGGGAGGGGTACTCAAGTTAATAAAAATAATCAAACATGAAAGTGAGACACTTATCCATATGCATAATTCATCTTGTAGAGTTGATGGCAGTCAAGAACAGTTCCATAAAAATTATTTGTTAGGTGCATTTTGTGAATTTGCTATTTGGCTTAATAATAACGGTGAATCCAAAAATACAGTTTCTGATCTAAAAGTTACATTCTAAGCTACAGTTGGCAACTTCATATATTTTTGAAACGCTCTGTGTATTTTAAATACTAATATAGTGATAAAACAATGAGAAATATTTTCAAAGGGTTTGAGCCTTGTTTTATTTTTTTTACTGTTACTCGACTATCTAAGGCAGTATCATAGGGAGGGCTTGGGGTCTCAAGTTTAAACAAATCTCTATAACATGAAAGTATGACACATCACTAGATAGAACTTGCTTTTTAAAATTGATTGTAGTCACTAAAAGTTCAATAAAAAAATATTTATCATGTGTATTTTGTGAATGTTGTTTTGCTTAATCATAACAAGGAATGCCAAAATAAGTTTATGCTCTAAAATTTTTATTAAAAGCTAAATTTGAGCATCTTTATACTTTCTTTAAAAGCTCTCTGCATACAAAATGAAAATCTAGGATACAAAATGGATAAAAAATAAAGTATTTTTGCACATAGTGTTTTCCTTCACTTGGCTATTTGAAAAATGGTACTTGGGTGTCCCATGCTTAAAGTACTATTAAACCATGGAAGTGCAACACATTCCTAGACAAAAACTGAGCTTGAAAAAATTCATAATAGTCAAAATTACAAATTATTTACTTAATTTTAATCAGTTTCATAAAAAACATTTACTTTTAAGTGTTTTTAGTTGGAAGTGCTATTTTGATCAATTAACGAGACCATCTATAAATCGATTTCTGTTCCGAAATTTCAATTTTTAGCTAAATTTGAATTATTTATAATTTTTATATTCCTCTTTGAACACGTTTGAATAATTTTAAAATTAACAAACATGAATGAAAGTGTAGGTTGATTTTTAAGTAATGAGCATTCAACCTGTAAGATTCGTGGTAGTACTGACAATTAAAAAAAGGAATTTTGTAAATTTGAAAGTAAATAAATATACCCCAAACTGGAAGTAATCAACTTTTTGAATGATAAATATAAAATAAAAATAAACTTTTTACAGAAAAAATAACGGGTAGTATTCAAAAATATGCACACCGAGTAATACAATTTTTATTACGATTCGAAGCGTTTTACGGTTTTTGAACTTTTTAAGCAAAACTTTTGAAATGTTTATCTTTCACATTTTCGATTATTATATTTGTGATTTCAAATATTTTGTATTATAATGCGAAAGTCTTTTTTTTTTTGTCACGTTACTTTTCAAAACAAACCGAGACTCAACGCCATAACCAAAAATACAACAACTAACAAGCCAAAACAAGACATGTGACTTTAACGTTTACGGTTAGAGGATAGCGTTAGGCGTTACGCTAAATTTCCGAAATAAGGGAAGCGATTCCCTTAACCTTATCTCTACGCGCACGCTGATTGGTCGAGAGGTTAAGGTTTGGGTTAGCGTTAGCGTTTACGGTTCACCGAAACCGTATGCAAAATCTCTCTAATACCTTCCACTTTTTAGGTTATAAACGTAGTGTGGAGGCTAAAAGCATATTTTTTTATCCACTTATAAAATGCATTTTTTTACTTCATCACTTCAAAGGCATTCCAAATAAATAATTCAGTTATTTTATTAAATTAATTATTTTATAAAATGAAATCGTGCGTATGCGATACATTTAAGTGAAGGTTAGTGCCCCAACTCCGAGTATGATTTGAATGTTTTTAAATACCGAAAGCATTCTAGACAAATAAATCATTACTGATTTAAATTAAAATGAAATAGAGCTAATGGTATCCAATTAAGTGAAGGTTACTGCCACACAATTATTTGTTATTGAGTATAATTTAAATGTTTTTAACTATCAACAAGGGCATAAATATCCTGAAAGTTGATTTAGCTATTGATTAAAATCACCTTAGTAATGAAGACAGATAATTCCATGTTTTAGTTTCTAGAATCTTGCATATTTTAAATAGGTATACATTTGTAAAACTAAGTATTTCTAAGTAAATATAAGTATTGGGGATATTTTAACTACAAAAATTCAATTTCAAAAATTATTTTTTTAAATATCAATCTATATAAAATACAAGTATAATCTTCATTCAGCTTATACTTTTGATCAATTGTGTATTTTTCAAAGGACTAATCAGTCTTCAAGAAAAGGGAAATAGCTTTAATATGTATGCGAAAATCAACAAACTTTAAAGACTAATGTTATTTTATAACCAATTTTAGCTTCCACACTACGTTTATAACGTAAAAAGTGGAAGGTATTATAATCGTTCAGTCCGTCTATCCGTCACCCACTTTCATAGCCCAAACTACAAAGCTACTGACAAGTGTTATACGTCAAAAAATTCAGCGCATCGAATTAGAATACATTGAAAATTTTAGAAAATAAATTCGAATTCGAAGTACTTCAATTATTTAAAAAACTGCAAAATTGAATGCTCATTTAAAAAGCATAGGAAGCCATTTTTATTAGAATTTAATCATCGTTGCCATTCGCAACAATTGCTCGAGAAACTTTAATTCTTTTAGACAATAAATTAAAATAAATTTATTTTTTCGACATCGATCAGTTTGAAATGACGTCAAATATATTTCACTACGAGATTCTTTGTACGCTGATGTGAAATGTTTTAATTCTATTTAAAAGCGAGGAATATTACATATTAATTCTTTGAAATATAAATTAATTTTTGAGAACGATAAGTAATAATTATTGAATTTTCGAAAAAAAATAAATGAAACTATCCAAATTTAGCATGTAAATGTTTAATATAGAATATCAATGCTGTGTTTGTCGCCTTTTTACTTGTTAAACACAACTGTTGTGTGGAAGCGGGTTGAGTGACAGATTCTGTTACAAACCCACTTGTTATTCTGCAAGATGAAATGTTAACTTAAATGTATCAAGCAACTTATAAAACTAGGTAGAACAAATTGTGGGCGTAAGTAATGTCCCGATAAAAACTCTAAACATGCCAACCTCATAATAATAAAATAAAATTTATTATGCTCCAGAACATTTAAAATTCACACCAGCTGTTTCACAAACATAATTTAATCTTACTCATAAATTTATGTGTTTCTTCAATACGAAAAAAAGTAGTTCACATTTTTCTTTAAAAAAATAGGGAAAGTCTTTTGCAGAATTTCCCCCTTCGTTACTTCCTTTAAACGTTTTGGGAGATGTAGAAGCGTGAAGGGAAATCTTTCGGAGCACACCACCCTTATTAAAGTGAACGATTTAAATATAAAACTGCTTGAGAAGGAGCGTGCAATTAAGTCTGTTTGGTTAAGGGGGAATGGGAGAGGTTGCCGGGTCTCCAAACCGACGTCTTCTCTCTGTGTTAATTAAATGGAAAAGATAAGTTTTCTAAGCCAAATTACTACTACTGAAATGATTTTTTTAAAAAAAAAAGGTTCTTTTATATATGATTAATGTAGATGGCATATGGGGCTTTATAATAGTGGTCTTAAAAGTGGTTCGAACATAAAAAAAATTAGAATAATTTTACAATAAAATATTAAAACAAATTTCAAAAAGTGGTATCATAGAGCCCTGTATAAACCAGATGCATTTATCATACAAAACAAAAGTTTGTAGAAATAATCAATGCAGCCGAAGTAATTTGGCTTACAATATTTTTAGCCTACTTTTCTTTTTTTAATTCGAAAGAATTTAAAAAAATGAAAAAGTAGGTATTGACATGCGGTCGATGTCCGTCTGTCTGTCCGTAGCCCCTTCCAAAATCGGTTCTATCAATCGGATCATAAAAATTCTTTTTTTTTTGTTAGAAAGCTATGACCTAAGAGATCCAACTTTCAAATTTTTTGTCCGCCTGTCTGTACGTCCGGACGGATATAAATCTACTATCTGTCGGCGAATTTCCCATTGAATTAGCATTAGAATTCAATTTTGAGTCATTTAAATCACTGTTGCCAAATCAACAATGACATGATAATCTTTATTTAAAAATATTTGAAGCAAAATAATTTTTTCATGAATTATTTTGGAAATTATTTCATAAAATGAAGCCCAATGTGATTCTTTGATTGTTCATTAATTGTTTACCAAGAAAGCGGCAAGGCATATTTTTTTGCATACAATTCTGCTTAGTTTTAATTTACATTTATTTTTTTAATGCAGTTTGGAGTAGTTTCATTATTTTTGTTATTAATAGATATTTAATTATTCTTCAAGCTACAAATATATCAAGCAGACGATAATAATAAGTTATTTGTGAAAGAATATTAAGGGAAATAGTTGATTTTGGCTTTTAGAAGTTTAAATTATAGCTGGATGCTGTGTTTAGCAATTTTTTTCCTAATGTGTGTAAATCTAGTGTAGAAACGATTGTTGGTGATATTTACTGTTATGAACCTATTCGTTTCCCATTGAATTAATACAGAGAAGATTTCGGTTTGGATACCCGGCTACCGCCCAAATTCTACCTTAATATTGCACGTTCTTGATTGAAGCAACACACCCACACTAGAAAGACCTCTTGACTCGAATTATCCCAGCTTAAACAGGGCACAAACATTATTCAACAACTTTTAATTAGGAAAATATTTTGTACTTAAAAAGGAGCACAAAAATATAAAGAGGAAAATAGGCTTAAACTTTCTTCACAATGATCTTAATGTATTTCGTATATCCAGATGATTATACATTTGTAGATAGATGTAATTTGAAATTAGATTTTTTTTTGACTTTGAAGAAGGCTGGACTATAAATATAGGCTAGTCTCGTATGAAGTTGTGTTCATGTTAAAAGTTAAATTTGTTACTGTTATTTCGTCTGAGTATAACTGATGAAAACAGCAAATTTGAGAATGAAGATTTATATGTGCAGTAGATGTAATTATTGGTGTTACATGATTTACATTTGCAAAAGATGTTACTTTGCATTTGCAATTGATGTTACTTAACTGATATTACTCTTATAGATGTTACTTAATTTCAAAGAAGAATGTATTTATATTTTTCCTTTCATACATTGTAACATTCAACTTTTAAAAACATTTATTTGTAAATCAAACTTTTAAAAATGGCCGGATATCTAAAATATATTTGAAATTGCTATATTTAATATATTCTGCATTTTTACAGGTATTTAAGATAAATTTACTAAAACTTTAATTCCTTAAATTTTTTTTTAAACCCGACACATTATTCTGCACTTTAAAAGTAGTTATAAAAATTTCTAGAATTATATATCTTCGAAACAAAGACTCAGTAAGCTTAAATAAACAAATAATTTCGTTTAACTAATTAAGTGTAGGTTATTTTATAAATATTTTGAGCAAATAAAGTCGACTGTCAATGTCATTACCTCCTTCATTTACGAATAAAAAATATAATTTTAAATTCGTTTTTCCTATAATTGAATTTGTTCTGCATAAATTGGCCAGGATTATGGTCTTCCTTAGCCTTTTATTTCGGTGTATTAGATAAACTTAAGCAGAGAGCATTTCTAATCAACTTTCATAAGTTAAAGAAACATCTTATTGCTAATTATAACTAAAACAAATGAGAGATAATATTATCTAAATTATTAATACTATGCATAAACTATTATAAAACAAGAAGTTCATAAAGAACTAAAATAGCCTACTTTCCTGTTACTTAAATACTTACTGAAGTTCTAATCGGGAAAAAACTAGGTTTCTAACAGTAAATATCATCAACAGCCGTTTCTACACTAGATTTATACATATTAGAAAAAAAATCGAAACACAGCATCCAGCTAATAATTTAAACTTCTAAAAGCCAAAATCAACTATTTTCCTTACAAATTAATTGAATATTATTTATCGTCTGCTCGCGATTTATTTGTAGTTCGAAGAATAATTAAATATTTATTAATAACAAAAGTAATGAAACTCCAAACTGCATTAAAAAAATAAGAAATGTAAATTAAAACTAAGCATAATTGTATGCAAAAGTATGCCTTGCCGCTTTCTTGTTAGATAATTAATGAACAATCAAAGGATCAAATTGTGCTACATTTTATGACGTCATTTCAAACTGATTCATAAAAATATTATTTTGCTTCAAATATGTTTAAATAAATAAAGTTTCTCATGCCATTGTTGATTTGGCAATAGCGATTTAAATGACTAAAAATTGAATTTTAATGCTAATTCAATGGGAAATTCGCTCACAGATAGTAGATATATGTCCGTCCGAACGTACAGACAGACGGACAAAAAGTATGAAAGTTAGGTCTCTGAGGTCATAGCTTTCTAACAAAAAAAGAATTTTTAAGATCCCATTGATAGAACCGATTTTGGAAGAACAGTACGGACAGACAGACGGACATCGACCGCATGTCAATACCTACTATTTTTAAATAAATAAAGTTTCTCATGCCATTGTCTATTTGGCAACAGTGATTTAAATGACTCATAATCGAATTTCAATGCTAATTCAATAGGAAATTCGCTCACAGATAGTAGATATATGTCCGTCCGGACGTACAGACAGGCGGACAAAAAGTATGAAAGTTAGGTCTCTGATGTCATCTTTCTAACAAAAAAAGAATTTTTAAGATCCGATTGATAGAACCGATTTTGGAAGGGGGGTACGGACAGACAGACAGACGGACATCGACCGCTTGTCAATACCTACTTTTTCATTTTTTTAATTCTTTCGAATTAAAAAAAGAAAAGTAGGCTAAAAAATGCACCCTGATGCAGTTACAGCTTTTGCAAAATAAAACAGGATATTTTGAATGTGCTGCGAGATTAATTAATATGAAAATAAACTACATTTGTACTATATCTTTATACCTTTTTCTTTAAAACGAAAGTACACATGGCTTGAAAGCTGTAGTGCTGCTACATATTCAGTGTATAAAACAGAAACAGTTGAAAATATTTCTGATAGATGGCAGCACCACAAATAACATGAGACATCTTCGCTTTTTTTTAATGCCTATTTTACATATATCACCTATTAATTATTTAGTCATTTATCCCTATAACCTAGTGAAGGGTTTTATTATCCATTATAATGAATTAACTTTTACAATTATTCATTATTATTAATTAAAATATATTTACTATATATACTCATTGAAATTTTGTTGATCTAGTGCAAGAGAACATTTTCTACGGATGGTCTGGGGATAAAAAAAAACATTAAATTTTCTTAACTTGTTTTAAAATTGCCATGAAAAAAATAGAGAAAATATAATTTCTAGTAAAGATAGGAAAATACTTATTTTATTCATGCATAAAAAATCTTCATTGATTCATAGCATAAAATAGGAATATAATAAAATATATCCCATTGGAGTTACTAAAATTAAAGAACTAAAACTATATTAACTATTACTAAAATTGAGTTTTAAACAAAATAAATTTATTTCTGTATAATAAAGAATGCAGTCCAATTTGAATGTTGTACTGCTGCCATCTACCGTGAGAAGTGTCAGCTAGAACAGTGTCGTCTATTTCCACTAGATGGCAGCAGCAAAACCAACAAAGCTAGGAAATAGTTTATTTCATTGAAAATTATCCCTATGAGTCTCAGAGTGCACGATCTTTGACAAAGTTGCTTTTAAATAGGTAGTCTAATAATTGCACAAGCATTTTTCAGTATTATACTTTCGTATTTATACTTTCAATATGTTAACAATGGAAGTTATTTGCAAACATTCATTTTTTAGATTAAAAAAATTAAAATTTAACTCATAGTTAAGCATGTTGATAAGGAGAATATGATGCAGAAGCAGCATTTATAATTTCCAAACAAAGCATATTTTATTGCAATTTATTAAAATGTGGGACACAAATTTTGAAATGCATGCCTAGATTTTGTCTTAGCAGCAGCCAATTTTAAAAATAATCAAACAATTTTCCCACATAATAAAATCCTGTAAATGCTCTAAAAGCCCTTTTTTTCTTCTAAAATTTAACATCTGAATTAAATAATTATATTCTTTGCATGTTTTTTATGAGAGTGATCATTCAAGTATTTACTTCGTCATTTGATACGATTTAAAAACTACGAGACCGGTTGGTAATACCCTGTAGACGTAGTTCGACTTAAATTACCTCAAACCTACTGATTTTTTTGTGTGTGTGCTATGAGTATTTATGTACATTATATTTTGTTACAAATAAAAGACAACTAATTATGGAAACTCAGTTTTTGGTTTGTAAAATAAAGTGAACTAGTAGTTCTAAAAGGAACACAAAGAAATTCTTATAGTGATGATGACTTCTCTGGTGTCATACCTTAAAAATATGTTAGTTAGAACGGAAAATGAAAGGAGGTATTGGAGAGGTGTCAAAGGAAGTGATAAAAGACTGTGGTAAATACCTTTGAAAAAATAATTTTTAAAATCTAACCGATTTAACGAAGGTTGCAAGGAGCTACATTATGACAAACTAACTTAATGACAGACATATAAAGTCAGTGAAATTTTCACAAAGTCAGTTTTACTTCCCATTTTCTTTTAATCTTTTAAAATTTAAAAACAGGCAAGAAGACTAAAAAGAAATCAAGTCTCCTTAAGTAAATCTAATACGAAATTAACCAAATGCAAAACTCAATTACCTTAAAAAATTAACCTTTTAAGCACAATAATAGGTGAATGAAATGGATTGAGAACACACACAAAAAATAATAATTTCAAGGGACAATAAAGTATTATTCCATCAATGTCAACCTTATCGTTTCTACGCTTCATCGTTTTCCCATAAGAAGTCTATTCTCGTTATTATTGAAAAAAACCTAATAAACATAGCATAAAACAATTCTCCCAACATAATATGAATTGTGGATGTCAAAGAAATAATGAAAGTTTTTTTTTAACGTACCAGAAACTACGGGGTTTATGATTCCAGGTAGGCAATTTTAATAATTTAACCAATATTTCTCGAAAATAAACAAATCATGTGAAAACAAACCAATGTTCAATGTATTATACACGAGTAGAAGAACCCTATGAAACAGAAATTTAAGCAAGTGTCCTACCTTTTTTTTTTACCATGTTAAGATTTAATTTTTTTGGCAGATTTTTAAAATTAGAGTTTTTGAGCTTTTGGTACATTTACTTTTAATTTAAAAGAAAACGTTTATTAAAATCAATCCTCAGCTAAAATAAGAAAAAAAATAAGGCAAGCATACAGTATTTTTTTAAAATATTTTTACCATAGTATATTGAATCAAAATTGAAGAGCTTAGTGGAAGAACGTGCTAAGTGACATTTTTGAAAAAATTGAGATTTTTGTGTCAATGAACATATTACTAACTTCTTTAACGATAACCAGTTGCCTCTTCTTCATAAACTTTAAGTTTAGTAAATTTTTACGGTTTGCAAGTACCGTTTTTTTACGTATCTAAGCGCAAACGAAAAACTTTAAAGCTCATTTTCTCGTTTTTACCTTTTTTTGTCACTTAGCACGTTCTTCCACTAAGTTCTTCAATTGAAGGCAGGGAAAAACGTAATATATAGAGAGCATATGGTAATACTATGCAATATGCACCGAAATGAATTACACGTTAAAATTATTCGTTAAGAATGGTTTCGGTTTTAGTTTGTTATAAAAGATGTTTAAAGACTATTCAAGGACCTTTAATTTTAAGAGACCAACGGGAAATTCTTGATATTAACTTTACCTAACGTAAATAGAATTGTACAAATGTTGGAGGTATGGAATATACATTACGGGAGGGGGCTCAGTCAAAGTCCATTGCCTACAGGTCCCGACTTTTAACACTTTACGACCTGAGCTACACAATTGTGAGGGTATAAAAGAGACATCAAGCTCTTCAAAAATATTGATGCCAACGCAGGTGACTTGTATGAGTCGTTTATTTGTATAAAAAATGAAGTAGTTCATAGGCTGTTTCCTGACTACGACATCAAATGTCACAAATGCAACAAAACTTGGCGACTTGGCAGAGTCAGCCACATGCTATTGCATCGCTTGGCGTCCTTGACGGTCGCCAAGTTTTGTTGCATTTGATGTCGTAGTCAGGACACAGCCTTAAGGAGTGGCTGGCATTAAAGCTGTTTGAGGCAACTTTTTTGATAAAACTCTTAACATTTAGTCTCATAACCTTAAATCAGCGCCATATGAAGGGGTCTTAAAGGGTTTATCCGGCCCTGCCTGTCGACCCATTCTGACAATATACATTTGGCAATTATTTTTTTTATATTTATTTATTACTATTTTATAACTTTACTGGTGCTTCAATCACTGAGCTAGAAGAAACGTGGAGTGAGGTGTGTGATTCACTGAACAGGACAGCAAACGAGCCGGTTCAATAACAAAACGCGGAGGAATACACGGCACTGCAGCAGAAACGAACCCGGGCAGAAAACCTAGAAACTTGCCTATTTCGCTATTGGGTTCGTCTTCGCTGGTTCTTAGTTAGTGATCCACATGGTTATTTCTTAAAAAAGTTGGAATTTAAAGTTAAAGAAAGTTAATTTCTTTCGAACTAAAAATGTTAAAATACATTTAGGAGCCCAAGTCAATATGATAAAGGGGTCTCATACAAGCATTGCATACAAGTGTAGGGAAAATAGTAATTTTCTGCCCTGTTCGCTCAAAAGAGTGTGAGTGGTGAGTGGGTTTTCGGCTCGCTGACATCTCACTCCAGTTTCCCTTCCAGCTCAATGACAGGTCCGGTGTTATATTACTTACTACGTAAGAATTGTAAAAACGTTGAGGTATGGATATCATATACGGGAGGCTCAGTCAAATCCATACCACAGGTCTCGACGTAACCCTTTACGACCTGAGCTACACAATTGTGCGGGAAAAAAGAGACTCAAGCCTCTTAAAAAATATTGACGCCGACGCAGGTGACTTGTATCAGTCGTTTATTTGTATAAAAAATGACATAGTTCTTAAGGAGTTGCTGGCATTAATGCTGTTTAAGGCAACTTTTTTCATAAAACATTTTACATTACTCTTAAAATTTAGTCTCATAACCTTAAATCAGCGCCATCTGAAGGGGTCTTAAAGGGTTAATCAGGCCATGCCTTTCGACCCATTCTGACAATATACATTTGGCAGTTATTTTTTTATATTTATTTATTACTATTTCATAAATTTACTGTGCTTCAATGCTTAGTTTTGACAATTCTAAGTTTAATTTGAAAAACTAGCGGAAAACGATTTGGCGAGCGTTGGATGTCGATGGGATAATCCCAAAATATCTTACAAATATTTTGACGCCAATTGCTCTTTTCGATACCACCTGATCCCTTATCCCTAAGGGACGCATTACCAAAATTTAGGCTGTCCAGAAATATTAACAGCTCGAATGCTGTGAGCTAAGGATATTGCAAAAAAGAAGGAATCCTTTGTAATGATTGAGGTTTATTGAAAATAATATAGTGGTTTGGTAAAATGGTTTTTTAAATTTTATGTTGATTTTTTAAGTTTTCATTTTTTCAGCTTGTGAAAGGTTAAAACCCTAAGGCTTTTAAGTAAATTAATGTAGAGCTCCAAATTTTTTTTCCTGTGTTGAAACATATGCGTTTAACAAAAGATGGCATGGGATAAGGTCTAGTGTTATTAGATTAAAAAAAAATGATGAAGTTGAAAATTTAGAAAAAATCTTATTTTTTGGCCATTTTTATACATAAAGCTACATAACTATTTTTATTTAGCTGACTGCTCAATATCCATACCAACTTTTATTAATAGATGTTGTAGGAAAATTAAAAAAAATCCATTAAAAAATTCTTCAAATTGTAGGAGGAGTAGAATTTTGAAAAACGTTAAAATTTTTAATTTTTTTTTAAAAAACTTACGTTTCAATATTAATTTTTTTCGTACATGTTTATTGAATGTTAGTTCTTTGTAAAAAAAAATAGTTTAATTTGAATGCTAGCGATAAAAATACTGGATTTAATTTTTTGGGTACCGCGTCCCCTTAATCCGAAGCAAGACGATTCCAATTCCAAAGCACATCCTTGACCTTCATACCTTCATTCCAGACTATCAAAACTCTGACCCACTGAGCAACGGAACCTTGGCCTTGATACAGAAAAGAATCCATCCGGGCCAAACGTTCCTTTTAGTAGTTGCTCATCTTTAACATTTGTTACCCCCGACCACCCCCCAGCCCGATAACGATCTCGTCTCTCAGTGTGGAACATTCCATTGAGCATCCGATTACGGGAGGGGGGATGGTGAACATTGGGGGAAGTGGGACACAGACAGTCGTGACTTACTGTGGGACTTATAATCCACAGAATGACGGTGACTTATTTTTTTGAGTTGGTATGAGACTTATGGGAGAGTATTCGTAAATCGTAGATTAGTGAACTGTGAAAGAGAGTTTTTAGAGATAGTGACGTATATCCGATAAAGGTGTACGGATCTACACGACTTTCACATAATTACCACACAATAAATCAATGCAATTAAAAGAAATTATATACCTGTAATTTCAATAACTTTAAAAACTAAAAGTTCTGTGGCAGCTACCATTTACGCAAAATGCGATTTTCTCGAAAACCTTAATGACGTCCGACAGGTCTGGGAACTCGTGTACCCAAATTTGAAGTCGTTATAATAACTAGCAATTATACCGTTCTTCGCACGATAAAAAACATCAAATAAACCACAATGAAATCCGGGAATGAAGACTGGCGAATTACGCACATGAAACATGTCAATTATTTTTGAAATAATAAATTTAGTTTCTGAAGTATGGCAAAAGATAAAATAAACATTTAATTTTAATGTTCGTTAAAAGTTTTATTTAATTTTTCAGCCGATGGCATCAGGGAAGAGAAAAATGATCGATTGAGCGAAAGTGTGTAATTTTTCAGAAAATTCGAATTTTCTTCAAAATGGAACATATGAAAAAACTAAGCCTCGTGCACACGTTCTTAAAGGGAACTATCTTAAAATTTCGAATTCTGAGGCAGTTAAGTAGGTTTTACGATCGAAGCAGACACACAGACACTCTTTCTTTTATTATTATAGATGTAGTAGAATAACATCTACTACACAGGAGAGCATAATTATGATTTAGTTAACTACATAAATGAAGGTAGTTTGGACGTCCAAGATCTTTTATTATAAAGAAATCATTTAAAGTGTTTAACGGGACGGAGTCCGTAGCCGAAGCTCGGCCCGCCAAAAAGACACACAACCTTACATCTCGAAGTCTAATTAAAAACTGACTATATTTTTAATGGTTGTTAGAAGAGTGGATCAGAAGTCAAAACAAAGTCTGCTGCGTCTGCAATTTCTCTGGAAAAGAATGTATTGACGCCTATTAAAACGTGGGAACCGTTCGATGGATCGGCAAGACATTAACTGAGAGTTATTAAGAAAGAACTGAATATTAGAATATTATAGAGATTTGTGTGGTTAATATTATAACTTTATAGAGATTTATACGATATATCACATATATTCTGTTTGAATTTCTTTAAATTGTATAAATAATAGGTCTACAACAAATACCAATGGGCTTGCTTCAGATCACGTAATTCCTTCCAGCTTTCATTCCTGCTTCCTTCAATCGCTGAGGCGATTAGTGCCCTATTCCCACGTGACATTGATTTACCAATCGAAGCTGAAGGAAGAATTTTTTCCATTTAGCATTTCTGCTAAGACCGTCTCAAGACCTTAAACATGCCTATTCCTGATGAATCCTTAAATATACCGAACATATGAAAATTATATTTTATTCGGCAACAATGTAGGGGGCCCCCGGTAAAAACATTCCTTGAACTAAAATTTGGATCAGGTCCAGAACATAGTCGTTAGTCGTAAATATCTTAAATGTTGTTGTTACTATGAAAAATACTAAAATCCGTCTTATTTTATAAAGCTAATTCGTAATGTCAGAAAACCAGATCAGAATTGCCCCGCTTTGGTTCTGAAGGTACAGAAATGTTGAAGATTATGGTGTGGAATTTCTCTGCTTAGACAATTCGAGGGATTTTGTGGCTATGGATGTAGAGTCAACTAGGTAACGAAGGTGATTAGGCGGGAACTGGCTGTGTTAAGGCTCATTAAACTTCTTTATTATCAGTGAAACTATATTTACGGCGTCTTTGTTTTCTTTACAATGGGGCAAATTGTTGTTTATTGGTTGAACTTATTATATCAATGTGCAACGCAGTTCCCAAAATAGCAAATCTTTACTCTGGATTCGGATGATGGTGATAATTAATGGTCAATATTTGCTAGTGGAATCTGATAGTCTATTTTTACTTAACGATGTGAGCATTTCTACCATCAACTCATATGTTGAGTTGAGGGGCTGGGGAGCCCAGTCAGTTATGCATTCGCCTAGCATGCGGACGGTCCCAGGTTCGGGTTCGGGCATCGCCAAAATAACTGCCAACCTATAAACGGCCCGTGCAGCCAAAATGTTCGACGAATAATACCCCGTGTCGAGGGAGTGCACGTTAAATATCCTTCAAAGTCTTAACGGTTGCGTTGGGTGCCTACTCAGGTGTCGGCTCGTCACTTGACTGTGGTTCTAAAATACGACGCCCTTCGCTAGTAGCCGTGCGACGATAGTGCGACGATAATTCAAACTAAACTAAACATTTGTTCAGTTGAATTATCGTCACACTAGAGAGCTATTGGCGACGAGCGTCTGGACTTAGAACCACAGTCAAATGACGAGCCGACACATGAGTTGGCACCCATCGCATATTTTGAGGGCGATTGTATGAGGCGTCGGGACTTGAGAAAATTTTGTGTGCATGCACTTACTCTGCAGGGGGTATTATTAGTCGGAGACTTCTGTGTTTTACTGTGTATATTTCTAATATGTGTGGAAATGTAAAATCAAAATTTAGTGATTAATTTAGTGTAATAGTCCTAGGTAAACGTTTTTTACTATTTCGAAAATTTTGCCCAATTCGGAAAGTAATTTTGTTTTGCATACATAATTTCCATAATTTGACGAAATACAATTTTGGAATTAAAAAAATTAGAATATACTTTCATATTGAAAGTAAATTATTTATTTTCCTCATATAGTTATATTTTTCACAAACAACAATTAAAAGAAATATTTAAGAAATCCCATCAGTGTCGATGAAATACTGGATTCAACTATTAAAACTTAAATAAGACAATATTTTTTTACGATCAGTTAATTTTTAAACTTATAATAAATGAACATACAAGCATAAAGTTTAATCACAATTATTTATGAATTAACTAGAATGAAATCAGCGTAGCAAAAATGTGTCTAGTTAAAACATTAATAGTGAGCAACTCTCTATAATTATATACACAATATATTATCTTCAACATATAAAACATCGTATTTCTAATTATTCAAGCACCTAAGATGGTTTCGAAATGACCATTCATTCTGTCCTAGCAATCTAATTTAACAATACCTTTCTATTTCAGACTATCAAAAATAATCCGTTAACTACTACCAAATTACTATTCCATGATAACCGCTATATATAAAAACTCCAGCATACGTATTTTAATAAGAGGCTTCGGATATAATGGACTGCGTTTCGGCAAACCTATAAAAGGTGACCAACATCAATCCGAAAGTCACATGACTTTTCCCAGAGAAAATTTGCATAATTCTAAACAATTTCGATGCTTTCACTCTTTAACCATTCTAAAATGGCTGGCACTATACTTTGAACAATTCGACGTATGTATCAAACATATACTTATCGAAACTACAATATATTAAATATAATTTTTTTAAAGATTTATTTTTTAGCACCTGCTCCAATGATCATATTTCACGTCTTAGACGACAACAGATTTACAGGAACTAAAATAAGGAATCGATTGGTTAATGAATGAATTGAGTGGTCATGTCATACCCCACCAATCACCGAAACCACCAATTAAATCCAGGAACGAAAGCAGGAATAATATTACGTCATGTAAAACAAGCCAAAATCACCGATAAGTTGCTTAATGTAGCGATCTTTCCCGCCAATGTAGCGTATTATCTGATCCCCTCTATGTTTTTTCATACTTTTAAATACGTTGACTCATTATATATGTCGTTGATTTTGATCGCGTTTAACAAAGACGCGGTATACTTTGGATATGCACTCATTCAGCCGTAACAGACAGAATACGTTGCTCAGCGACATAGCCATTGTGTTTCTTAAAAGAGATCAATGCTTACAGATACATACATTTAGGCGACAATTAAAAACGCATGGTTGATGCTAAGCGGTAATTCACCTGATACCATTGTATGCTGGATTTGTATTTAAGATAAGTTGAAAGATTTATTTATATGTTCGAAAAAGTGCCGTTTTGGTATTCAGGAAACTATCGTATCTATATAAGTGTATATTGGTAATGATTTTTTGGTCTAGATTTGGGTTCTATTGTAGTGGAGTTGCACTTCTAGTTTGAATCTTAATAGTAAAAATATGTGTAAAATAAGTCGACAGGGAAACTTCGGCATAATTAAAGATACTTTTATTTAACAGCTAGTCATCAAGATACGATTGATTTGTCGTCTGCAGTCGACGAGAGAGTGTGACCGAATGCTCACAAAAATGGCGAAAAATCTCAAGCTCTACTCCACTGACCAATCAGAGTTATGAGAAAGTTTGAAAAGGCCAACTTTAAAATGTGATAACTAAACAGTTTCTGTGGGAACGATTGATCTAGGCGACTGTTTGTCGCCGACAGGGTGTGGTTGGGATGTTAAAGTACTAAGTGATATTAAGGATATATAAAAAGGTAATTTAAGCTATTAAGTTTAATGGGGTTAAAAATATAAGAGATTAAGGAGAGAGCGATGGTTACGTTATAAAATGTCATATGTAAATTACTTAAGAGTTCGCCTAATACGTAGTTGTTTAGTGATTCTTGATTCATAAATACTGAATATTCTAATTTTATTCACCATTCTGTTGACTTGCTCACGTTACGTTAATTTAAGTTCAAGATTTAAATCAATCAACTTGTGTTTTAT
Organism: Oedothorax gibbosus; assembly: GCA_019343175.1. Lineage (NCBI taxonomy): Eukaryota > Metazoa > Arthropoda > Arachnida > Araneae > Linyphiidae > Oedothorax > Oedothorax gibbosus. Next base: position 12,786,719 of record CM033277.1, on the reverse strand, counting down.
TCATTTCTCTTGTTCTTAAGTTTTTTCAAAAAGCGAAACTTTTTTTTTTGACAACTTTCAATGAAGAAGCATTCTAAAAATTTAGTTACAATTGTTTTAATTCTAAAAAGTTTACACTTCTTCCTCTCTTTCGAAGATTATTTTGCAATAACTAAAATATTTAATTTTTAGGGCTATTCAAATATATAAGAAAAGGATTAGTTTCAACGTATTGTCGAATAAAACTTTCATCAATTGAGAAATTTTTCAAAACAAAATAGACAGATTAATAATTTTATAGATTTCGGTTAGTCACATTCGTCTGAATCGTCTCGTCATTTGTCAACATACTTTATACTAAAATACATTAAAAGTACATAAGCTTTTATATTAAAAAGATAAATAAATTTAAAGGTTTATAATATATATAATAAAAACTATATCCTTAAACCATACTCCTAAAAATAAGGTAATTGGGTTTAAAATATATCAGGTTTGGTTTGTTGAATTAATAATGTCACAATACGTAACAATTATACGTCACATAACGTCACAATTAGGGATTGGGGAGCCCAGTCGGTTAGGCATTCGCCTAACATGCGAAAGGTCCCAGGTTCGGGTCCGAGCATCGCCAAAATAACTGCCGACCTATAAAAGGCGCGTGCAGCCAAAAATGTCCGACGAATAATACCCCGGGTAGAGGGAGTGCACGTTAAATATCATTCAAAGTCCTAACGCTGCGTACGATGTCGCCCTTAACGGTTGCGTTGGGTGCCTATTTAGGTGTCGGCTCGTCACTTGACTGTAGTTCTAAAATACGACGCCCGTCGCCAATAGCCTTCGTGTAGCTCTAGTACGACGATAATTCAAACTAAACAATACAGTTACTAGAGGGCAATTGACAAAAGCCCAATTACCAAAAAACAAGAAGTTCATAAAGAACTAAAATAGCCTACTTTCCTGTTACTTAAATACTTACTGAAGTTCTAATCGGGAAAAAAACTAGGTTCCTAAAGTAAATATCATCAACAGCCGTTTCTACACTAGATTTATACACATTAGAAAAAAAAATCGAAACACAGCACCCAGCTATAATTTAAACTTCTAAAAGCCAAAATCAACTATTTTCCTTAATATTCGTTCGCAAATTAATTAAATATTATTTATCATCTGCTCGTGATTTATTTGTAGTTCGAAGAATAAATATTTATTAATAACAAAAGTAATGAAACTACTCCGAACTGCATTAAAAAACAAGAAATATAAATTAAAACTAAGCATAATTGCATGCAAAAGTATGCCTTGCAGCTAACTAGGTAGATAATTAATGAATAATCAAAGAATCAAATTGTTCTACATTTTATGACGTCATTCCAAACTGATTCATGAAAATATTATTTTGCTTCAAATATGTTTAAATAAAGTTTCTCATGCCATTGTTGATTTGGCAACAGTGATTTAAATGACTCAAAATTGAATTTCAATGCTAATTCAATGGGAAATTCGCCGACAGATAGTAGATTTATGTCCGTCCGGACGTACAGACAGACGGACAAAAAGTATGAAAGTTGGGTATCTGAGGTCATAGCTTTCTAACAAAAAAAGAATTTTTAAGATCCGATGATTAGAACCGATTTTGGAATGAGGGTACAGACAGACAGACAGACAAACGGACAGACAGGCGGACAGACAGACGGACAGACAGACGGACAGACATACGAACAGACAGACATACGAACAGACAGACAGATGGACAGACAGACAGATGGACAGACAGACAGATGGACATCAACCGCATTTCAATACCTACAGTGATTTAAATGACTCAAAATTGAATTTCAATGCTAATTCAATGGGAAATTCGCCGACAGATAGTAGATTTATGTCCGTCCGGACGTACAGATAGACGGACAAAAAGTATGAAAGTTGGGTATCTGAGGTCATAGCTTTCTAACAAAAAAAGAATTTTTAAGATCCGATGATTAGAACCGATTTTGGAAGGGGGGTACGGACGGACAGACGGACATCGACCGCATGTCAATACCTACTTTTTCATTTATTTAATTCTTTCGAATTAAAAAAAGAAAAGTAGGCTAAAAACCAATAACAAAAAAATAGCAACTACCCAATTAGCAAAAAAATTAGTAACTACTTTTTTTAAAAGATTGATAAATTTCAAAGAATAATTTTTACTTTCAATTACCTAATTTAAACTATAAAGTATCAAAAGTATTGCGTGGGTTTGAATATCCAAATTGGAGATTTGTGATTTCTACACGTTATGGAGGGTGTTGATTCTAAAAAAATGGTGGGGTAGTTGCCAGAAAACTTTTTGGTTTTAAAAGGTATTGAAATTACTTTTAAAGGTAATTATATACACTATAAGGTTTAGTGATTTTTTGGTAATTGAAAGTCATGTGTTGATACACACCCCTAGTTATTTACGAATCCTTTTTTATGGCTATTATACGCAACCTAATGGATTTATCAACTACTGATAAGTTTTCAATCAATTTCTGACAGTTTTACTGAGATTTCTTCAATCTTCTCAAAAGCACACAACTTTCCAATCCCATCACTAATTATCGCGCTTTCGAAAATCCATCTTTAAGATTATTCATTTCCATTCATTATCATTATCGATAAGCATCCGTTCTACTTAATACGGTCCAGTAATCACCCTTGTTTCCATAACTGAATCGATAAATATAAGATGGAGTTAAGTCTACAGAAAGATTTCCATACAAGCTTATCCTTTTACTTAAAGTTCCAAGGAAGAATGGTAGAAGGAAATTCTCTAATAGATTTGAATTATTTATGATTCAAGATGCAATTGAAGCCAGTTTCCTATGCACTAAGCATGTCTGCCTCATTAATTTTTTCAAGACAAAGACCTTTTTAAAAACGCACTTTAAAATTGCACTTGGGAGCTGTAAATACCGTATGACAATCAAAAGAGTATTTTCCATCTTATGTAAAATATTTATTGATACAATTATGGTTAATTTAGTTAAATTATGGGAAGGAAATATATCATAAATATTATTTACTTTATGAAATGATATAATTATTTTCTAGAAAATAAATAGTAGTTTACTGCATATCTATTATAAAGGACGTTGGATTAAGTTAAATGTGGTACATTTGAAAGTTACCCCCAGATTACGAGGAATGTTAAATTTCATCGTTCTATTTGTTCAGACAACTAAATTTAGCTCCGATTTATTACGTAATTAATTTTATTCATTGATTTCTAAATAATTGTTTTTAGGTCAATTATTTTCCCATTATTCTTTCATCATTTTATTAGCTTCATTATCATGAAAAAATTTAAATATCGGGTTAATACTGTAAATAAGAACTTAACAATTTTGTAACAGATTTTATGGTATTCGAGCAGAGGGAAAGGGGGCAAATTGCGACACTTTTCTTTACGCTTAAGATTAGAATAACAATTTTCATTAAATTTCAAAACTATAACAAATTAAAATGAATTTTGATGTATAAATTTCAGTTATATAAAATGACTTGAATTTATAGGTGAGGGACTGTTATAAAAAATTATCGAAGTTAACATTTTGATAAGAAAGTTGACCAGAAAAATTTCCCTTTTGATCCTATACTACAATGTTTTCTTAAGAAAAGGGAGCTATAATTCTTACGATAACTAATTTCTAAACTTAACTAACTAAACTTAAACTAACTTATTTTTATTTTTTTAATTTTGAATGCGCACTTTTAAATTTAATTACTTAAACATATATTTGAACTTTTAAGTTAAAAACAAATAAATGAAATCAGGAAAAATAATAAAAAAACCATTGCCCTTAAAGTGAGACTGAACAGAATTTGAAATATTACAATTGGAAATTAAAATCCTTGTTATGGATACTTTTTTTAATACGTTAAAGTATACATACACACTAGAAAAGGACAAAAATATCCAAATTAGGCATTTTTTGTTTTTAAGTTCATTAGAATTTCGGCAATTTTATAGGTCTAAGTTAATTAGTTCTTGAGTTATGAGTGTTTAAAAAACATGCTAATTAATGCATAAAATGCTAAGTAATTAAAATTTTAATTTTTTAAAAATATTTTACACGTACCCTCATACACTTATGAATTATATCAAATATAAAAAAAATTGGATTTTTAAGTGAAATATTAGAAAAAATAAAGTTCAATTGTATACATACACCTTAAATGACATTTGAATTGGTAGGCATTTGTACGAAGTAAACGTACGGCCTTTTTATTGATAATGGAAGATCCATTAGAAATTTTATTGAGATTAGACTAAGATAAAATACATCAAGTAAGAAAACATCACGACGCTTAAGATAATACCAAATAATCCTTAATTTAAAAAAATACTAGACAAAGAAATTTTTATTCAGGAATAATTACTAAGTTTAACTAGAATTGGCTTCACATTGTGAAAAATGGTTTTCACGAAAATATTTGTTAATCATCAAGGAAATGAAATTCACTAAAAAAAAAGATTAATTTATGGTTTGCTATTTCAAAACTAATGATTAGGCTTGGTTAGAAATCCAACCACAACATAAGTTGAAGAAAACTTAAATAACATGCAAGAAAAATAATCTCGAATTTATATCGTTAATGTTTTTTGAATTTAAAAGGATTTTAATTTACACAAATTCTATTTGTATTTGTAGCAGAGTTCAAATACGAGAATGAATGTTAAAAAAAAGACATTGCGGAAGATACAATATTTTGTTTTTATTGAATATACAATTAAAATAAGTAATAAGTTGGGTTAAAATTCGTAAAAATATGAATATAATATTGTAAACAACAAAGTAGAAGAACGAATTTGTGACTTATGATTTAAATATTATTTTCCTAAGATCCCGTCTTTCTTGCGATATTTTCTTATGACGTAATGGAATATTTCTAAATTAAATAAATTCATCAAATTACTTTTAAAGACATTCACTCCATTACATACTTTACCCGCACATTATTAAATCAAATGTATTAAATTATAAATAATCATTATAAAATTTCAAAAGCAGAGAATTAGACCAAAGTAATTCGCTCTTACAATTTTCAAACTTATAATACTTATGATGAATATAAATAATTAAAATAACGGTTAATACTAAAATGAGTCATGTTTCATCCGAAATGTTTAATTGTAACTAGTACAGTTTTAAAAATAGACGCCCCTTTCTCTTTAATTCTGCTATGTTTGTAAAACCAATAGTAAATATATTTACATTATAATTCAGACTAACTTTTCCGAAACCTTTCTATCAATGGACCGAAACAAAACCTATCGATATAAATATCCACCTTATCTTATCCATTGTTTTTAAATAATTTAATATTACTTTATTAATAACAGGGCACATTTATTCACAAACAGACCGATGCCTCAGCTACTCTATTGTTTAATACTTATGACACCTTAAGGGGGAATTGGGTAGGAGTGTTACGCTGGACCGGGGGTCTCCAAAGCAAAGTGCATCAGTGTTAATCCTATGGAGAAAAAACTATTTTCTCTGCCACATTTCTCCGGCTGTATTGAATATTTTTGCAAGCGGTTTTTTTTGTGTGATAAATGTAGCTGACTTACAGGTCTCGACTTTCCCGCTTTTTGAAATTGGTTCGAATATATTTTTTAAAATTTCAATAAATAATTTTACACAAAATATTCGAAGCAATTTCAAAAAGTGGGAAGATAGAAACCTGCCTGTTATCTACATTTATTATTAAAAAAAACCGTTTGTAAAAATATTCAATACAGCCATACTGAAAAATGTTTGGGTTTCAAGGGAAACTTCATCATACGAATAAAACACTTTTAATGTTAAATTTCAGCTTGTTAAATGATTAACTAATGTCGACTGTTACAAATGCACTGTTACAAATGATAAAGAAAATACATAAGTACAGGGTGTCCGTAAAAGAATGTTCGAGTTCCAAATTGTAATAGTATCGTTCACCTGACATCACGCCTTGTGATTTCTTCCATTGGGGCTTCATAAAAGATCGAGTCTACGTTCCACTCCTACCCCTTACCCCACGATTTACCAACCTTGAAAGGTAGAATTGCACAGGCTGTTGCTTCCATTACTCTGGACTTGCTGCAGACAGTATGGGATAAATGGCATTTTCGTTTGGATGTGTGCTGTGTCACTAAAGGCGCACACATTGAGCACTTATAGGAAAAACTAGATTAGTTTTCCTTCAATGTCATGTATGATTTATTATATTTAGTATAAAATAAACTCCTGTAATATACCATTCAAACTCGGACATACTTTTACGGACACTCTGTATTTTGCGAGTTTTTTTTATATAAATAAGCTTGACTAAAACCTGACTATTGAAAGCAACAGTAATGTACTTAATGAAAAATCTTATGAAAATATGTTCAGTTTAAAAATACTTGACAAAACATAAGCAAGAAATAACTTCTTATGATTCTATTATAGTAAAGTATTCAAGAGTAAAAGTAATTGAACTGTACTAGGTTTTACTCACATAAAGTGGGTGGAGTTCCCGTTATAATGATAAAGATTGAGATTTAAAAGGCTGCTTTCTAGTAGCAATAAAGAAACAAAAAAAGCTGAATTCTACGGGTCATAAAGAACTTTAGTGGTAGTGTTAAAGTTTATACCTATGAAATGAGGCAGTTAGGAAACAAATAATAGTTATTTAAGCAACTACACTCTTAAAACAAAAGAGTGAAATTCACTCCTATAGGAGAAGTGCATTTTCGGCACGGAAAGGAGTGGAAATTAACTCAGACTGAGTTAAAACGGCTCGTTTGTTTTAAGAGTGTAGTGCCGAAAATAATACTTTATTAAGCGAGTGGCTTTTATTTCACGAGACCGTAGGTCGAGTGAAATAATGACAAGAGCTTAATAAAGTATTATTTGGCACGTGCTTGCTTACAATATTTTTTATATTAACGTGCAAAAAAGTATTTCTACCAATGAGTGATTTTCATTACATCATTTAGTTTCCATGGCGATATTTGTTTGGCGTGAAATTTGCGTTCTTACTTTTGTCGTATTTAATTTCCTTAAATAATTTTTGTAGTACTTGTAGTTTCCATGGAGATATTAGAAAATGCAAAAGTAATGAACCAATAGAAATAAGTGAGTTTCATAACATCATTTAGTTTCCATAGAGATATTCATGACATTTTGTTTTTCTACCAATCAGAAACTCTTATTTAGTTTACCGCACTAGTGCCGAAAGTAGTACTTTTGGCACTGTCTGTGACGCAAGCACGTAAAGTGTCATTTTCGCAACGATTTATGAATGAATATGATATAAAAAAGTTAGCTTTTTTGCACGTTGTTATAAAAAATTATTTAAACAAAATTTTTAATTAAAAAAATCCATTTAAAATTATGAAATGTTTCAAAAGTTCATATTAATATGGTTCAAATTTTAAACAAAATCAATTGAGGAATTGATAGGGAAAAAAAGTAGCACTAGAGCTACACCACGAGCTAATAAATTACGAAGCCCGTCGCCAATAACCCTCATTTAGTTTTAGTGCGCTGATAATAGAACCGAACCTAAAACAGGAGATGATCAGTCTAATGTGTAGTACCATTTCTTCAAACCAACTAAATGCGGCAAGAGGTTGGACCAAACTTTGAAACAATCCATCGCATACCATCTCAACTCAAGGGTCAAGTGTCGATTTCAACGGCAGCTTACCAGTTTCAAGTTTGGGCGAATATAATGACGGGTCGGATACACAAAATGACACCAACCATTGACCTGGCGATCTGGAGGTCCGATTTCATTGAATTTTGCTCCACTGTCCTTTGTTTGAAGACCATTCGTCATTTTCTGTTTCGCTTCGAGACACTTTTTGTTGTGTTCGAAAACAAAACAACCCCCACATGAAAGAAAGTGTGTGGGTGGTTGCTTTAACTGATATATCTGACTTTGTAATATTATAAATTAGCGTCGTACTAGAGCGACGCCTTTCGTCTACGAGCCTCGTTATTTTAATTCGTGGTAGAATGAGATGAGTAAGTATCGCACTAAAGCTACACGAGAGCTATTGGCGACGGACTTAATAATTTAGAATAGGGTACTTGACTGTATCGCTAAAATACCTTCCAATATTAAATTAATTATAGTTTGAACCCAAAAATAACAAACGTATATATTTTTTTGCAAAATAAATCTTTAAATAATTCATAAAAATCATTTTAAAATGGCTTATTTTTCCTCGGTACGTCACGTGATCACAAACACGTTGATTTGGGTGACGTCGCTAGTATATATAAACAAACCGGTGTGATGTTTTTTTGCTTCAAATTAAACTGGATTTAATCTAATTTACGATTAAAATAAGATTTATATAGATAATGGAAGAAGGTTTTACAGAAGCGGATAGTTCAAATTTGCTTAAAGTAGATTCCAAAAGGGTGTTTCAAAGTTTGTTTATAGTTACTAGTGACGTCACAGATACCATGTGACAGCCACAAAACGTTTTCGGGCGTAATTTTTCGTTCTTATTTTAAAATTAATTTTTCTCTTTTTTATGGGGTATTTGAAAAAAAATACGGGTCTAATATTTTTGGTATAAGAATATTTTAAGCTAATAAATTTTTTTTAGCCAAATACCCTATTATAGTCAAGTGACCAGCCGACACTTGAGTAGTTATTCAACGCAACTATTTAAGGTAAACGAACCGGCCTTCGGACTTATCGGGAGTATATTTAACGCCATGAAAGGCAAGTATCTCACCATGAGTATGGGAATTCCCCAGGCCACCAGTGGCGTCAATCAGAGCGACTATGATAAGGCTGAGGATTTTATACCATTAAACGACAGCCAAAGTTTTCTCTTTTACCATATCTGATTTATTTGTAGATAGAACATTTAAGTATTTGTGATAAAAAAGTTTTAATTTTAGATGAGGGCTAATCAAACAAAAATATTTATGAACCATTGGCCCGTAGTTTTTACAGTTTGAGTTTGAAGTTAAATTAATATATGATTCATTTAACCAATTAAAGTTGTTATAACCTCCATGTAGTATTTTTATTTCCAATACCCTTAAACGGGTCAATGAACTTCCAACAAAATTAATTTACTAAGATTATTACAACTTTTAAACTTCAATCCAGCGGTTTTTATACTACCAGGAAATCAACAAGCAGATATACAACAAAACAAACTGATTAATCCAACACACAACGCTATTATTACCATTGTACGAACATATGTTGAAAGATTACTACACATTACTCAACAAATCCCAACGTGCCTACAGAAATAACTAACCGTAATCAGAAAAGCTATGGATCTCTTATTGAGTTAACATTAGAGATTTGTTACTATTTTGCGCACTTATAAAAAAACGAGTTTTTCCATTCTGTGTATAAGCGGATTTATATGTATCAAAAATAGCATTCGATTTCTATTAATGTTCCGATAGAAATGTAAAAAATTATTTACCCCTTGAAGACTTCCATGATTGTTCGGAATTTAAATATACCACACTATTTTCATTGAACACTTTATTGCATTTCTTGTTATGCCTAAATAGTAAAAAAATAGTAGAAAGTAGCGATGACTCATAAAATAAGCTTTATTTTTAGCACTCAAATACAGGGTGTCCGTAAAAGAATGTCCGAGTTTTAATGGTATATTACAGGAGTTTATTTATACTAAATATAACAAATCATATACATGACAATCAAAGAAAAATAACCTAGTTTTTCCTATAAGTGCTCAATGTGTGCGCCCTTACTAATACGGCACACATCCAAACGAAACTGCAATTCTTCCCATACTGTCTGCAGCAAGTCCAGAGTAATGGAAGGAACAGCCTGTGCAATTCCCGTATCACTAAAGGCGCACACATTCAGCACTTATAGGAAAAACTAGGTTAGTTTTCCTTCAATGTCATGTATGATTTGTTATATTTAGTATAAAATAAACTCCTGTAATATATACCATTAAAACTCGGACATTCTTTTACAGACACCCTGTACATTTTATGAAGAATCAAAATTTTGAAATAAAAATGTTACCTTCAGAAATATTTTGTGATTTGTTTAATAAGTTTCCCTTTTAAAACTCTCCTTCTTAAAAAAAATGCCATTAAAAAGATTTAATTTTTAATTGAGAAACTCATATTGCATATAAAAAATCTCGGATTTTAAAGGGGACAGGTTGAAACCAAAATATGTATATTTTTTAAGTTAAGCAATGATGTTTTAATATTTATTGTAAGGAGAACATGGTCGAAAATAAATTCTTTAACATCTTTATGTGCTGGGATTAATAGAATTCGGTTTTTTGTTATAACTAGAGGTTATTAAACTTTAAATGTTTTGTTTTTTGATGAACTTTAAAGCACCAATTGATATCTATATAAAATAACGATTAACAAGATAAAAATGTAAATGGTTTAAACGTTTATGTTTAGTTGCGGATTAAGGATTACATTTTTATGAAATCGGCAAATTATAAAATAAAGATAAAAAAATATTGCATTTAAGAAAAAGTATTAACGAAGGAAAATTTTAATTAAGTATTAAATTAAGTATTTCAACTAATAAAATTCATTAAGAAAATACTTTTACGCTTGAAGCTATACAGAGTACATTTCATAAACCCTTTAGAGTATATATAGCGAATGAGAAAAATTGGAAAATCTCAGTTCTATCAAAGTTTATAGCTACTAAAAAAAGGACTTATTAATTTGTAAAAATGTCATTTAATTTTTTAAAATTTATTAATGTTTATCAAGTGCCAACATCTAAGAAAATACTACTACTTTATTACCAAGAAGACAAGAAGTTTATTTCATAATAGTAAGATTTATAAAAATTTTTGAAAATGTTAGGTAAAATGATAGCTAATCAAAATTTGTACTTTAAATTTAAACAGCAAGAGACAAAAATTCCAGAAAAAAATGCTTTAAAACTGCATGATTTGTTAGTCTTCACTGAACCATCACAAAATCGTCATCGTTTTCGGCACATCCTGTTCCATAATACGGCTTTAAGAGCTCATCAGTTAGATTTAAAAACCTTAAAATTAGTCAAATAGGTAAATACTTATATATTCAAGTAAAGCAAATGAGCTTTGTGTTAATGATACCTTGCAAATGGTGCAAACGGTAGAAAATAGTTTTAAGTTGAGTTATGGTTTGATAATTATGTTTCAGTTAAAGTGGGAAAAAAACCTAGTGAAATTTTTTATTTATAGATGTTAAATAGCTTATAAAAATTGATCTCCCATCCATTTTAAATGGATTATTTGTTTTAATATTTAAACTAATTATTATGTATAATAATATATTTAATACATTAGAAAATATATTTATTAAAAGTTTTGAAAGTAATATATTCTAAAGATAACATTTAGAAAAAAATTCCAACTGAAGTTCCCTTTAACTTTTATTTTTTATTACATCTTCACATTTGTGAAATTGATTACTGCGCGTAAATCTAATGTCATTTTATACTAAATATTATTGCACTGTAGCAGTCGAATGTGGCACACTGAAGTGGAATCTATATGGGTCCACTTGGTTAGTATGGCCCATATATGAGGCCCAGAAAGAGACGACCCCGTAAACGATGTAAATGGAATTCACATGCGTTGATGATAGATAAAACAAAAAAAAAATATATTATAGACCCCCACCTTAGGCCAATATTACCGAAAAGAGTAATCTAGGACACATTGTTAATTATTATTTGAAGAGCTATTTTAATATAAATTGTGTTTAATTATATTTCTATCGCAATGCTTTATATAAACAACTTTTTATAATTTTGAATAACTCTCTTAAAGATAACTGTAAGTGGGACACAATTTTAAGATAAGAGATAACTTTAAATTGTCGTCGCACTAGAGCTACACGAGGGCTATTGGCGACGGGCGTCGTATTTTAGAACCACAGTCAAGTGACGAGCCGATACCTGAGTAGACACCCAACGCAACCATTAAGGGCGACATCGTACGCAGCGTTAGGACTTTAAATATCCTTCAATGTGCACTCCCTCTACACGGGGTATTATTCGTCGGACACTTTTGGCTGCACGGGCCGTTTATAGGTCAGCAGCTATTTTGGCGATGCCCGGACCCGAACCTGGGACCTTTCGCATGCTAGGCGAATGCCTAACCGACTGGGCTCCCCAGCCCCCGGACAAAATTTTAAATGCGCCCACGTGAGGCGACCCAGGTGGGACCACTTGGTGTGATCAAAATTAAATGGGTTAGTTTCCTTCTGAGCTCTATATGGGTAGTGCCCATTACCCAAATGGGCTCATATAGATCCCATATTAATGTGATACCTAGGATAATCATAACTTTTTATTTACTTTGCTACCCATCATAATAGCAAAAAGAAATAACCGACAATTTTCTTGTTAAACCTCATATCAATCAGTTATTATGGGAACTAATCAAGTTTGTATATAAAAACCATTTAAGATTAAGGTCCGTATGCTTTCTAACACACACAAAAGCACCCCTTCATTGAACAGTAACCAGAAGCCACATATCTATTGTATTGCACATAAAAAATAACAATGTCGTGACACAGATGCTTTGAAAAAAACTTTTCTTCCTCTTTTTCATCAACTAAAATGACCCAGAGCGATATCTTAAAAACGCATTATCTTTTTACGAATAAGTCCGTAAGATACAGTTAGAGATAATCAATGGCCGCTCGCAGTGTTGGCGTTCGACTGGTACATAGCATCACGTTTTCCTTTTGTAGAGTTATTATGTGGCAATGTATCTGGGGAAAAGCGACGTAATCGGTTAATTGAAAAAAAAATTAAACTTATTAAAGTTGAGTAATCTTTCGAGATCTTCGAATTGCTGTCATTCTTTAATCTATAGAACACACAATTTTATTTACTAAGTAGAGTACATAATTTTTTTCTTGAAATAGCCTGACTTTTAGCCGACAACTAACATAAAAATTCAAACATATTTTATGTGTATATTAAATTCTTAAATGTTGCCATTTAACACCATTGAGTTTTAATGGGAATTGAACACATGAAGTTTACAAGATGCCATTTGGTATCGCTGGAACATTATATACAGAAAAAAACTATAGGCAAATTAATTTTAAAGACAAAAAATTATTAAATGCTGTGGTGTCATTAGGCACACACTGGTTCTTAAACGGTTAAACCTTTCAGTCATAGTGATGCCATTTGGCATCATCATGTTTCTGATCATAATTAAAAAAATAGGGCTGACATGAATTGGGATTAATAAAAAATATTTTCTAATAGAAAAAAAGTTTGAAGAATCGAATGATGTGCTTTTTGATATCATTAATGGCTATAGACGATCAGAAAAAAATTTCTAAAATGATGCCAAATTGTCATTGGGACTGAAAGGGTTAAAGCGACCAAACAACCGTTTGATTGCAATAGGGGGTAATAATTTCCATTGCTATGCCATAGATAAAATGCGATTGGCATGTTTCAGGTCTTGAGTGGCAACAGAAATGCTGATTAAAAATAATTTCTTTTTCGAGCCTTGATTGGTGAATCAATGTCACGTTGACAAATATCACCAATAGGAACAACGATCAAAGGAAAGCAATAATGAAATCAAAGAGAAACCACGTTACTAGAAAAAAGCTAATAGAAACGCGAAACTTCAGACGTTCTTTTTAGTACGAATAGTATTCTTGCCCGGTACGTCATTTTCCCCCATATACGGTGTTAAAGTCAAATGTGCCTTTCCCTTAACTCCATTATACTTTTTTTCGCCTCCGTTTTCGAATTATTGGCTATGGAATTTTTTCATCGTTCCAAAGTAGACTTACTTTTTTTTTTAACTGTTCGAGTTACAGATGAGGTTTCGCTTCGGTAGTTTTTATGAAGCAATCGTAGACTAATGAGGTAAAGTTCTATTCAGCTCGGTATTATTCGATAATGGTAAAATGGTCATTGGCTCCTGATGGCTTGAGAACGTTGGTTCAAAGGGGTCGAAATCGAGAGAAGCCGTATGAGGTCAAAAGGGAACGGGAAATGATTTTTTTAATGAATTGTTTATCTCTGTGTTACAAAGACATTCCTTTAATATAATTGACGGTTGGTGTGTCCTTATTGCAATAGTAGCAATGATCCCAATGACTTTATTGAGGATATTGAAATAAGATATGATGTAGTAATTGCATAAAGTGAAATAAGGTATTAAGTCATATGTATAATTTTCGTTTATTGAAAGCTATACAATTTTCAGAGAACTTTCAAATCAGTCTGAAATATAAAGATAATAAAGTTATAAAATATCAAATATATTAGCGATTTTTAGTGGATCAAATAGGTTGTGCATTTTCTAAACGAGCCAAATTTCGCTGGAACGGATTCAGGATTTAACTCGAGCAATTTTACATAATTATTCTTCGAACTTCAAATACATTCAGCAAACGAGAAAGAATATTAATTGAATTGGCAGAAGAAAATGAATAGCCAATTTTGGCTTTCAAAAGTTGAAATTACAACTAAGTGTTTGGCGATTTTTTCTAAGGTGTATAAATCTTGTGTGGATGCAGGTCTAGAGGACAGTTACTGTTACTAATACGCTCAAGGTTTTTGACCCACAAATTTTAGAGACCCCTAATATTTTAGTTCCTACTATACTAAATGCTGTAATTGCTCAAAATTTTAGTAATTTTAGAATTTTCTGATACCTTTTTTTGTTTTTAGACACTGACCTAACGTGATTGGTTTGATCGATGCTATAAAGAAAGAGGTTAAACAAATGTATCAAGATAAGAGGTTATCAAAATCTATGATACATCCACATCCATATCACACATCTCAGCACCATCATTACGAACAATCATACACTAAATTTTCCGCAAATGTGCTCCCAATTTTTTTTTGCCCCTATACTCTGAGTTTTCCAAGATCAGGCCCTGAATTTACTTGTTTTTCGATAAGAATTTCAGTGAACGTTAAAGTAACATTAGAGTTGACAATTGTAGTTATTTTAGAACTTTTTGTTATCAACTATGAAATACTAGCAAATAAATAACCTTTCTTCGCACGGACTAAAAGAATATCAAATCGATCCAAGTTTATGTGTCATTTAACTTGCTATAGGATAATAAGCTTTGCCTTTGTTCCCGCTCATTATAAAGAATAAAATCCCGTTACTTATATTGCTTTAAAATTCCAAAATAAAATACATCACTATAAAATGCACATCCTCATATCACAAAAATCTTCCTCAATATGAACTTACTGTCATCGCAATTTTCCTGATATATTCAAAATTAACCCTAATTGTATAACAATGTTATTTCACGTCAAAACCTACATTCTGGGTTAAAAAAAAAACATTTATCTCATTGGCACGTGCAATTATTTTTCAAATCAATAATTTAGTTTCTGAAGGAAATGGCAAGAAAATAAAAGCAATTTCAATTTTAATTAATTTTTGTGTTCATTTTAATTTGTTCTGTCGAATGGCAACATGAAAGGGAAAAAAATGATCGGGTTTAAGCGAAAGTGGTGTATTTTTTTCAGAAAATTAGAATTTTCTCTAAAAATGGAACAATTATGAAAAAACAGCCTCAGGTGCACACATTGGTATTAAAGGGAATCTATCTTAAAAATTTCAAATTTATGAGGGCAGTATAAGTAGGTATTTTACGATCCACAGACATACAGATACCATTGGTATAGATGAATGAATTTTAATGGTATTGTCTAAAAAAGACATGTTTAACAACATGATATAAACATCATAATAAAATGTCCCATTCAACATACATCCGCAATAACATCTTTAAAGTAGGTCTCTCAAAATTTAAACAAATGTAAACTCCTTCAATTCCTTTGAAACAACAACAAACTCAATTGTTTATTTAATTATTGGTATCAAGACCTATTTTACTGGATTAAAAATAAACTTTACCCATACTCAATCACAATAGTACTCGGATATATCAAACTGGGCCTATCCATCTACAACATGTCAGAGTATACCTCACTTGCTGATCCGGGATCAATTAGTTCTCATCTAATTGATATGATAACGACCTACTTTTCCGGTAAAATGTGATGGAAACTTTAAAATGAGAATTTCTTAGAAGATCTATGTAGATATTTGACAAAGTTTCAACCATTATTTATGTCAGAAAAAGTTTATAATTTTATAGATGCTATTACCATTTAAACCTCTGCTGAGGGATGCTTTTTCCGAAAGTGTTCATTGCATTAGATTTAAATTAAAAATTTGACTTATTTTTTTACGGGGATTATTAAGGGGATACGGTACTCAAAAATTGGTTAAAATATCGATTTTTCAGTTTTTACTTATTATTTACAATATCTTTCTAAACATTTACTGAAAGTTTCATAATGATATCTTTTGTAGAAAAAAAGTTATTAAATATTTTCTGGAGTCATTCCTATAAGTTTGAATACGTATTTCGTCTGCTTTCAATCATTATTCTCTGTTTCGTGTTTTTTCAATTTTTGTGTTTAATAAATCCCTAAGGCGTTTTTGCTAATTAAGTTAGAATTTTGAAATTAACCTGTGTTCTTATATAAATGGTACACAAAATTGTGCATGGAATAAAGTCTACTATGTATAGTTGTTTTTTTTAAATGTTGAATTCAATAATTGTAATTATTGTGAGATTTTCA
Organism: Oedothorax gibbosus; assembly: GCA_019343175.1. Classification (NCBI taxonomy): domain Eukaryota; kingdom Metazoa; phylum Arthropoda; class Arachnida; order Araneae; family Linyphiidae; genus Oedothorax; species Oedothorax gibbosus. Next base: position 12,770,084 of record CM033277.1, on the reverse strand, counting down.
GTATAAACATGTTACTTTTTCAACTGTAGCCACATTTAATCCAGTTCACGTTCTTGAAAATGTCTAAAAAAAACTATAAAGTTTGGAGAGTTTTCTCAAATTGAAAGTTTAGCGTTTAAAAAGTTAACTTGATTTTAATTTTAAAAATGAAACACCTGTAAATATCTTTATCTAGAAGTTATTAGAGTGAACGTATATAAAACTACTATTTACAAGTTTATGTTTTTTTCTAGAAAATTTTCGAGTACCGTATCCCTTAAAGTTACTTAAACTTTGTAATAAATAGTTTTAAATATTTCCTTAAATGTAAGGGAAATCCTAGCTGGTTGTCCAAACTGAAGTCTTCCCTCTGTGCTAATCCAAGGAAAAATTTAATTTTCCAAGCAAAATTACCCCAGCTGCTTTGAATATTTTTACAGACTAGACGGTTTGTTATATTATAAATGTAGCTTGCTTAAACGTTCCTATAACTCCACTTGCTGAAATGGGCTCGAATATTTTGATTTTTAATGCAAAATTTTACAATAGCATATTAAAAACAATTTCATGATGAGGAATTATACAAAATTTTTAGACAGTTACATTTATGATAAAAAAAGTCATTTGAAAAAATATTCAATTTACAGTTTCTGTTATTTGGCTCCGAAAATTATTCTTTTTCATAGTATTAAACACTGAACGAAGACCTCGGTTTTGGGGCGACTCACACTCACATTCCCTCTTTGTACTTTAGAATTTTAAATTTAATAAAACTAAAAAATATAATAAAAATGATATATGTTTTTTGGAATTCAGTCAGTTTAGTTTAGTTTAGTTTGAATTATCGTCGCACTAGAGCTACACGAGGGCTATTGGCGACGGGCGTCGTATTTTAGAACCACAGTCCAGTGACGAGCCGACACCCGAGTTGGCACCCAACGCAACCGTTAAGGGCGACATCGTACGCAGCGTTAGGAATTTGAAGAATATTTAACGTGCACTCCCTCTATATGGGGTATTATTCATCGGACATTTTTGGCTACACGGGCCGTTTATAGGTCTGCAGTTATTTTGTCGATGCCCCGACCCGAACCTTGGACCTTTCGCATGCTAGGCGAGAACCTAACCGACTGGACCCCCCTAGCCCCAGAATTCAGTCAGTCTCTTGCCATGTTTATACGATATAAACCCGGCAAATATATAAAGTACGATCTCGATGTTGACTCGATATTGCAATATCAAGATTATATATATCGGAAAGATATCCAAATTATTTCTTCAGATCTTGTGTGGTATAAGAGAAATGCAGTTAAACTTTTGTCAAACTAATGCCGTAGTGGAGATGTCGTCTATTTGGGTCTCCTTTTAACTACCCGACCATGATCTTGAAAAATAACACGGGTCGCTGAACCGAAAGATTTGATGTGAAGTATTGAGTAGAGGGAATTCTAGGCCCCCTGCTGGATTGACTCATTAGAGGCACAGTGTGTAAAATAATGTTTAGCGAGGATATGCGGTTCTTAAAAAAACCTGGTAACTTTATTTTGGGGTTTAGAAGATACCGGTTATAAATGTAGGATGGAATCCGACATCAATAATTTTTATGCTTTACTATATTTTTATTTCTTGAAGCAAATTTTAATTCATAAGAAATAAGGTATAATTGGAAATCGCCTCTGTCCCATCTTATCCCACGGATGGGGCAAGATGTGGGGTTCTCCGTAAGGCAAGGTGGGGTATCTCAATTATGACACTTTGAAAATATGAATTTTGTAGCAATGTTGAATATTCTTAAATACCAATCTTGAAAAAAAAGGAAAAAAAATACTATTTTGATGTGATAAAAATAAATCGTGGAATAACTGAATATTTGATTTAGAAATGCTACTACTTACCGAGTAGTTTTTCATGTGCTTTATTGAACAATATTGAACTTTTGATGTTTACTAATAACCATTTGGAAGGCAACATAGGAACAAATGGCTTATAAAAATTGTATAAAATTTTACACACTTATCTAGAACATAAGTGTCAATTACATAGTTTTTTTTAAATAAAAAATTCTTTGCTAAAAAACACAAAAGAGCTTGCATTTGTAATGAATGAAAGATATTTACATGGTACAGCTGGGGAAAAAAAAAACGACCCACCCTTCGTTTTTCGGCTGCTATTGGTCAAGGAATTTTGTGAAAGGTGTAATTTTTCAAGAAATAGCATAAGGAATTGAGAACTGGCAACCAAAATTGTATAAGCGGTCGTCTACATATTAAAATGAGTACCAACTTTGAAAATTCCAATGCAACGCCCAATTTTTTTTATATAAAAATATTTATTATCTTCAAAATACCCAATATCCAAAAGAAAATTACTTTGCATTATTTGTTGAGATATAAGCATTCAAACTAAAACGCCCATAATGTTAAAAAAGTTTCACAAATTTTTATTCATACCTCCACAAATAAAATGAATTAAACAAAGATTTTTTTTTCATTATATACTTCTTAATCTTCCAAAAATAAATCACAAGTTTTTTCATCAATTTTTTATTTTTATTATTTTTTATTTAAATTTAAATAAGAAAAAATAAAATATGAATAGCAACCCCAATATTTTTTTTACATAAATCGATAAAGTAGATCAAGTAGAACCAGATTCCCGAATTTTTAGCCTACTTTTTTTTTTTAATTCGAAAGAATTAAAAAAAAATGAAAAAGTAGGTATTGACATGCGGTCGATGTCCGTCCGTCTGTCCGTCCGTATCCCCTTCCAAAATCGGTTCTATCCATCGGATCTAAATTCTTTTTGTTAAAGCATGACTATCCCTTCTCTTTTTCGTTGTTGACATCGACGGCATAACACTACCCAACAAAACCTTGACAATCGTATGATCGTGATTCCGTCGTGTCCGTCTCGTATCCTTTCCCAATCGTTCATCCCTCGGATCTTAAATTCTTTTTAAGCTATGCCTCAGATACCAACTTTCATACTTTTTGTCCGTCTGTCTGTACGTCCGGACGGACATAAATCTACTATCTTTCGGCGAATTTCCCATTGAATTAGCATTGAAATTCAATTTTGAGTCATTTAAATCACTGTTGCCAAATCAACAATGGCATGAGAAACTTTATTTATTTAAACATATTTGAAGCAAAATAATATTTTCATGAATCAGTTTGGAATGACGTCATAAAATGTAGCACAATTTGATTCTTTGATTATTCATTAATTATCTACCAAGTTAGCGGCAAGGCATACTTTTGCATGCAATTATGCTTAGTTTTAATTTACATTTCTTATTTTTTAATGCAGTTCGGAGTAGTTTCATTACTTTTGTTATTAATAAATATTTAATTATTCTTCGAACTACAAGTAAATCGAGCAGACAATAAATAATAACTTAATTTGCGAAAGAATATTAAGGAAAATAGTTGATTTTGGCTTTTAGAAGTTTAAATTATAGCTGGATGCTGTGTTTCGTTTTTTTTTCTAATGTGTATAAATCTAGTGTAGAAATGGTTGTTGATGATATTTAATTTACATTTTAATTTAAATTATTAGTGCCCACTGCTTTTGTTAATAATCATTGCCAAATCATTTTAGGTATTTTTTTAATATATATTTTTGCTTTCCTTAAATATCGCGGAAGGTTTATAAGCGGGTCTCTGACCAAGCACACAAACCTGAATATCTATGGGTAATTTCATGCAAAATTATCCTGTCTGTAGTGTAAGTTACGTTTGTAAAAAGTGATTATCACTACAACTTTTAACATTAAATGAGAAAAAAATTGTGGAATAGTTGATCTACACTAATTATAACTAAATAATATAATGTATTTTATTTAATTTGGTTTATTTTTTAAATTTAAAAAGCTTTTAATATCCTCTTAAATCGTGACTTACACTACAGTTATATGGAATTAGCCATATGTCAACCAACCAACTAAATATCGAGCTGAACCGAACCTAAATATCATGTAAATAATCATATTCATGTGTAAATATTTCCTATGTAAATAAATTATTATATTCGAAAATGTGCTTTTTAAATAATCGTTATATGTGTGATTTAATTTAAAATTAAAATTTAATCTTCTAGAGCCTTTATTTTGTTTCTGAATTTTAAAATCCAAAAATTGTTTAAAAAAAACGCATCCAAAAAAATCACCGTATTTGTGAAGAGGGTTTAATTATAGCATCCTTTTGGCGAGAATATGTTAGCTTGTAGTTTTGAAAAGACACAAACTAAAGCTTACCTTTTTCAATTTGGAGATTTCCCCCTAATCGCGTTCAAAATTAATGCTTTAATATCTCGGCAAATAATGCAAAACAAATAATTCTTTTTTATACCTAGGGTATTTTGAAAGTGCTGAACATTTTTATGTAAAAAAATTGGGTGTTGCTATTGGAATTTTCAAAGTTGGTACTCATTTTAATATGTAGACGACCCCTTATACAATTTTGGTTGCCAGTTCTCGATTCCTTAAGCTATTTCCTGAAAAATGACACCTTTCACAAAATTTCTTGACCAATAGCAGCCGAAAAACGAAGGGTGGATCGTTTTTTTGTACACACCCTTATTTACAACGTTCTTTGTAAGTTATGATCTTGTTCGCAAAGTTTTTTTTAAGTTACTTTTTGAATCAGCATATCAAGTAGCCCATCTTACCTTGCTATGTAATCTTGGTCCAAAATCCCCCACTTGTGCTCTTTATTTAAAACTAGCAAATTTATACCCGTTCTTCGCACGGAATAAAAAATATCAAATAGATTCCAAATATGTGTACCATATAACCTGTTATAGGATCATAAACTTGTTATTGTTTCCGCTCGTTATAAATTATAAAATCTCGTTTCATTGCCTTAAAATTCCAAAATGAAAAATACGCTATAAAATGCACTCAAAATGTCATCACAATTCCCTCATAAATACATAGAACCTTTTAGCTCATTTGGCGCGTTTTGGGAAATAATTTGGCAAGAAAATAGATATAGCTACCCACACCCATTATACAGCTCTAACACAATGACCTTCAAACAACCGACCAGCTTATAAATTATTTATAAAAGAAATTGCCTATTGGCGAATTTTAGTTAATAATTTGGCGAGTTTGGTAACGTATTTGGCGATAAAATAAAGACATAAAACACTAATAGCTCTAGTGCGATGGCCTTTATTAACCATCATAGTTCAGTAATAGCTTAACTATACATGTATTGCTTAAATATGCATACATGCAGTCAACAGAAAAATCAATGAAAAAATCATCAAATAAACCCACAATAAAATCCGGGAATGAAGACTGGCGGAATTTACGTCGCTTGAAACATGTCAATTATTTTTCAAATAATGAATTTAGTTTCTGAAAGTAATTTCAAAAGAATAAAATAAACATTTTGAATTTTAAATGTTTTCGTTAAAAGTTTTATTTAATTTTTTTAGCCGATGGCATCAGGAAAGAGAAAAAATGATCGGATTTGAGTGAAAGTGGTGTATTTTTTTCAGAAAATTCGAATTCTCTAAAAATGGAACAAATATGAAAAAACTAAGCCTCAGGTGCACATGTTGGTATTAAAGGGAATCTATCTTAAAATTTCGAATTTCTGAGGGCAGTATAAGTAGCTCTTTTACGATCCGAAAACAAACAGACAACAAACAGACACACACACATACACACAGACTCTTTCTTTTATTATTATAGATGTTTAAATATCGACTTTTATTCTTTTTTTAAATATTTAAATACCTGTTTTAAGAACAATGTAAACATTAAAAAAAGTTAAAAATAACTAGTCCCGAATTTTGACAGAAATCAGTTTAGCCTAAAAAGCATTGTATGACGCTTAAAAAAAATATTTAACTGGAGTCGAAAACAGTTTATTTCTTCGGTTTAACCGATAACGGTTTTCCATCCCTAATGTGAAGGCGAAATCGGAAGGAAACCATAAAGGAACAAGGTGCCTCTGGGAAAGGATGTTGGAGGTCACATTTTTTACATGTGTTTCAATTAAAGTTATTCTCAAAGATGTAAAATAAAATTATACACTGAAGAGCTACAATAACTAGTATAGGCATACATCTGCGAATAAAGGTGTATAAAACCAATCGAAGTCCGTCGCTATGTTCAGCAGCGTCTATGTGCTGCTATCATGACAGGTTATGAAAATTGAAAGGATTTTGAAAGTATCGGGGGGTTGAGAAATGGAATTCCATATCGATATATCTCCGAGGTGGAGAAGAATTTTGGATTTTCACTTACGACAATTTCACGAGTGTACCATGAATATCGATAATCCAGTAAAACATCAAATCTACGACATAGCTTTGACCTTAAAAACATCGTGCAAAGCCGGGTCCATTGACAACTGATCATTAAATGTGATAAGCGTCTATGTCGATTCTATGTCGTACAAGTGTCGACTTGTTAACCAATTAACGAATATTCACCGACATGGGCTTCTGGAGCCGTATATATCACGTATCCGCAATATATCATGTTTAATGATTTTCGTCCGTCGTCTACGATCCGTTTTTTTACGATGCGTTTTTTTAAGCCGCAGCTGTGTCGTAGTTTTAAAGTTTTACTGGATTATCGATATTCATGGTACACTCGTGAAATTGTCGTAAGTGAAAATCCGAAATTCATCTCCACTTCGGAGATACATGAATATGGAATTCCATTTCTCAACCCCCGATACTTTCAAAATCCCTTCAATTTTCATAACCCGTCATGATAGCAGCACATAGACTCTGCTGAACATAGCGACGAACTTCGCTTGGTTTTATACACCTTTATTCGCAGATGTATGCCTATACCAGTTATTTTGGCTCTTCAGTGTACAATGTTGGAATCATACATTTAAAATTTTCTTATTTAAATTAAGATTCAAAGATTCTAAAATGCAATTGTACATATTTTTTTCCGTTGTACAGAACAAAAAAACTTTATACCCGGATAGAAGATAACATTTAAATATGTTTAGGTCGAAAGAGTTCTAAAACTTTTGTGTTTTCATGTGTAGCCTTATGCAAGATACATATAGAACGAAGATAATTTGAGAAACTGATGAAAATATTCTGCATTTTCTAATTCATTTGAAACAATTTAACCCTCCTTAAAAATCTGGGATATTCCAACAAGTATAATTTTTTTTCTTGCTTTTTACACATACAATAAACTTTTCTATATTTTCATTGTTACTGATATTGCAACTTTAGAAATTTCTACTGGATCACCCACTGCATAAGATAATTTCTAGAATTTCATGGTTTTTGGAGGTGGTAACAGTAATTCTAAATCTGCTCAATAAATAGTACTATTAGCAGTTCTATAGACTAAAGCATAGCGACTTAACTATACCCATCATTACGACTTTTAACTATACCTATTAGTATACCGAAGTTAATTCAAGCACATTGTGCATATGGCCATTTTATTTCCGCATACCCCAAAGCAACACTCTGCATCAATAAAATTTCTCTTATCGTATCCAATTTCCGATATTTCGACGTGCGCCAATAAAACCCATTAACTAATCAAAATGTCTAATTAAGAAATGGGGCGGAAGGAAGTTTAATATAAGGATTGTCTTTTCTTTTTTGAGACAATTGCTCACGCAAATGCGGTATCTTTTTTGATATAGCGTTCATTAAGAAGAAACGGATGAAAGTGGAGACCATTGAGACGTGCATCAAATATCCAAGTGCTCGAATCTTTTAATTGTCCTGTCAATCACCTCGGTCAAGATGGGATATGATAGGGAGATTGCTTTTCGTATAAACAAATTGAACATTGTAAATACATGAAGAGTTTGGACACATAATTAATCGGTAACATAGGTTTAGGTGGAAATATCGTTGCACCTGAGCCACATGAGGGCTATTGGCGATGGGCGTCATAATTTAGAACTCCAGTTAAGTAAACAACCGACACCCGAGTAGGCACCCATCGTAACTATTAAGGGCAACATCGTACGCAGCGTCGGGACTTAAAAGCATATTTTACGTGCGCTCCCTCTCTATTAGTGTATTAGTTTGTGGACCTTTTACCAGCACAAGACCGTTTATAGGTCGTCAGTTATTTTGGCAATGCCTTTACTTGAACTTGGGACCTTTCGCATGCAAGGCAAGCGCCTTACCAACTGGGCTTCCTAGCTTCCAGATTCATGAAATAGGTGGACATGTTGTTTAATTGTTAGGTAAAATACAGTTACGTTTAAAAATTGAATGCATGGTTTAACCATAAAAATGGTCCCTAGTAGATGCAAAAGCTGTGTGGAGAAATGTTTCACCATATTTTCGGTATTTAATTGAACAATTTTTCAGGTTTGAAGACAAAAACCTTTCTAGGAACCTATTTTTATTGAAACCAAGCAAACAATTTTAAACGTGTAAAGCGCATTGATTCCAGCATGACAATCAGAATTATTTTTACATAAATTTTTATTCTGATCCCCGTCCTGTAGTATTTATAAATGTAGAACAGTTACAAGTAGTTCTGAAAGAATAGTCTATGTTCCTGTTACTTTAATTCTCACTGATGTTTTTATAGAACAGATGGACAGACAACAAGGTTTAAAAGACAGAAAGGTATGACATACAATACCTAATAAAAAAGAATTTTTAAAATTGGATGGCTAGAACGGAAATTATAACTGACCGTTTGATAAAAGACGGATGCACAGACGGACAAAAAGTTTAAATGATAGAAAAGTATGATATTAGAGACCTAACAAAGAATTTTCAAAATTGGATGTATAGAACCGAATTTGGAAAGTTAGTACAGATGGACGGGACGGACAGATATCTCCATTTTCCTATTTTTCGAAATAAAAATATTAAAGTAAGCTAAAAATCGAACGAAAAGGGGGATCAATAGTGAAAAAATCATTCAATTCTTAAAAAAAAGTAGTAACTCCTAACATCAGGCTGTTTCAGAAACCGATGATTCCAATACTCGGGCGAAGGTGGAAACAGATTTTTTTAAAGAGATGAAAGGGTTATATTAAAAAAAAAAGTTTATGCAACGTTATAAGTGACACATGCAATGAAGTTTTTAATTCCAAATCTTTGTAATTTTTTGAGGAGATACTGCTTTAAAACAAATGAAAATAAATATAGGACATAGAGGGAATTCAATATTGAAGTCTTTGATCTTTAATTGTTTTATCAGTCACGATTGTATATACGATAGGGAGATTTCAATTTTATCTAAACAAATCGGACAAAGTAGACGGAAGTAACGTTTGATCGGAACCTCTTAAAATAAGTCAAAATTTAAGTATATGATTCTATCCTGGTATAATTTTAAATCCGGGAATATTTCAAATGTAAATTTTATCAAAAATTGAAGTTCAAATATTTAGGCATTTTTATAGATTTGGGTTGCTCGCTGCAAAAAGTAGCAATTGGGTGATGATGCAAGAGGTTAGATTCATTAAAATACCGTCTATGTTAATTTTAGATTCACCTGACGTACATAACTTTGTTTTATAACCTCCTGAGCCCTGACCTCCATTTAAATAGATATTTTGTTTTACCTTCCTGTCTCCAAAGAATTTATTTTAAACGTTAAGAACTGGAATAGTTGGTTAGAAGATCTGAGAGTTAGTTGTCAGATTTTGATTACACGCTTCAGTCGTTAATTTGCATAAAAATGACGTAATAGAAGGCTCAAGCAGATTTCGAAGCTCTCCCAAAACCAATTTTTGGACAGCAGATTCTAAAGGCATTTTGATTTGGAAAAAATGTTAAGACTAATAACACAAATAAAAAAAAAACAATAAACTGGACTTGGTTTATCTGTGCATTCATAGCTAAAAAATGCATTTATAAATAAAAAATAACCTCAAATTCCATTAAATTAAAGGTGCCCTTCAGCTAATATCAAATTATAGATATTTTTTAAAAATCGCAATGCATACGTTTAAGGTATCCATATACCTTAGAAAACGGAAAAATTGATCAAAATATGTGTTCTGATACTTTTGCATTAAAATATTATCTGATTTTTTATCTTTCATTTGGTACAAGAAGATTTCTTGTACTGTAAATAGTTTTTAATTTACAGGCAGTCTTTTAAGGGAAATTCTACTGTCTTCAATCTTACAATGAAATCCTTGAACTCATTTTCTGAAGAACGATTTTTTTCATAATAGGCTTGTACTCCGAGCAAGATATTTCAAATTAATATGCTTCGATATAAAAAAAAATTAAAGTGAATTTTAAAGAGTAAGAATCAGGGCATGTGGCCATACTTTTTATAACAATTGTAAAGAATATTTAATTTTTTACAGACTTTCAAAAATTAAATTATTAAAAAAAATCATATTTTAAAGCTATAGCCATTTCAAATTATCATAATTAAATAACTACTTTGCTTAGAGCTTAGATAAAGTATGATCACATGCCTGGATATTTACTGTTTTCTTTTCTGCAAAAATTTTGTAAAACAAGTAATTAGGATTGTCGTAAAGTTGCACACAATTTGGCCCTCTTAAATTAATTAATTGCCAATTAATTTATTAATTAATATTTCATTTTATTGCAGTAAATTATTTTTATGTTAGTTTTTATGTGCCTGATCTTCTCACAAAGTTTAAAAAGTCTATCTCAAAAATTAAAGAAAAAGTTGTCTAAGGTATATGGATACCTTGAATACACATTTGTTTAAAATTATGTTTATAGTAAAAATATATGTGTGGGATTTTACTAGAGTCTCACGATGATAATCTTTAAAAAAATCTACGCATGCAAACATTGATAATAAGAAAGATTACGCAATATTCATTCAACACAAATGACAAAAATTGCAATTTTCATTATGTTTCATACATGGAATTAAAATGTTGTCGGGATGAACAAAATTTAAAAACAAAGTGTTATCAAGAAAATTCGCAGTTTTAAGTGAACATGAAAAAAACCCTATTGTAATAACTAGTTATTTTTTAAAGCTATAGAAGTATTCCCGAGTTTCATTATCAACTCGAAGGGATACGGATGCATAATCCCATTACCTGACCGTTTGGTTTTCCAACAACACATAAAATTTTAAAAATATAAATTTTATAATTTTACAAAAATTTAAAACTTAAAATGTGACGGAGTCGTTTATAATCACATCTGATATGGAAATATCATTTTTTAAAAAAATTAAAGAAATTAATTTGTTTAGCTAAAAATTAAAACTTTAATATCATGCAATGAAAAAAAGTTTAAACTTCAGTCAATTTGCTTATTCCTCATAGGATTGGTGATATTTAAACTAAAAAATGCTATTATAGGGAGGGTGTAAGGGTGCAAACATAACGTAGACAGAAAAGGTTATCCAATATGGTTAAGATATTGTTCAGAAAAGTGAATGGCTTGCGCAAAAAAGCAACGCATAAATATAATATTAAATGTAAAAGATCTCTAGAAAATACAATTTTATTCAAATAGAAAATTATTTTTAAGATTTTGTTTGCGTCAATTGTATGTCACAGTATGTCCTTTACTAAAAGTTCAGTCTACTGTAAGTAATCTAAAAGTGTTATATTTCAGAATCTAAACCCTTAAAATACATGCACTTGTTATAACAATGCACTTAAAATTATTTAACGGTTATTTAATAGGTTATGATTATATTTGATTTAATAATTAGAATTTAGTAATCAAAATTGTCTTGTGTTTAACATATTGACCGTTTAAAAATAACGATTTCAATCGATAATATTGTTTTATATAATTTTTCCCACGATTTTCTTTTATCACGAAAATAATATTTGCAACTTGATACTTAGATTCTAAATCAACTAATGCTTTTATGAACTAAATTACATTACCATTGTTTACATAAATATCAAATAATGAAAGAATAAGTTATTATAAATTTGATTTTAATGGTTATCCGGATACCCAATAATTATCATCTCGGCACTCCAAGCGACCAATGTTTTTAGTACAACACAAATTACAACCATTATTCACTTAAAACAAAATAAATCAAATTACAATGTGCATTGTTAATTATATTGTAATAGCTAACCAAAACCTCGATAATTCGATAATGGACATGCGGCACTCTTTGAAAATTAATCCCAACCGGATACTGCTGTCACCAAGCCAACAAAAGTACATCGCACCACCATCCAGAATTAAGACCAACCACTGTGCAAAACTCATTTCAATTACTATCCGACCTAATGGAGGCAAAGACTATACAAAAAAAATGGACTAAGCAATTGCAAATCTAAAAGGCGGTCTACATTGATTCGAAAGTCACGTGACTCGAGAAAATTTTTGTACCTCAAATAATCAATGTTTTTTTTTTTATTTAGAACAAATTTAAAAACAGCTCCTGTAGCACAAAGTATGCCTTGAGGCTTTCAGAAGTAAATGAACACAACATTAGAAATTTAAATTGTAAAGGAAATCAGAGAGAATGACAAAAGTCTCAATTTTAATCAATATTTTGACTCTAAAATTTGGCTGTTTTAATTAAAAAAAAACATGAGACTCGCGTATCAAACCTATCTGGTAAAAGTGCAACAAAAATAAATTTCAAATGTCATTTTCTTTTAGTTTTTTGGTACTTACTAAGCAATATGTTTCCAAAAGTAGCAATCCTTTCTAGCGAAATTCGCAATTTATCTGAACCTCTCCTCGTATAGCCACTTTACTATTAGATTAGCTGACCATTATATTGGTCGTTGTGCAGAATTCATTCTAGATATGATCCTACCTAATGAAGTAACACAAAAGGCAACAATGCCCATAATGAAGGAGGCAATTAGAACAAGTTCCTTTCTTTTGTGTACTTAAAAATGGACGGCAAAAATGGACATGGTAGTCCTACTTGTTTGGCATCGTTTGATGTCGTTTATTGTCATTTTTATGTAACTGACCCACTAGAAAAATGTTATAAATTTCCTTAAAACCTACTTAATATGTTGTTTGCTTTGTTTGTTATTTTTATATTAGTAGTACTATAAGAAAGGCAACTTGTTAAGTTTCCCATTAAAACCTTCTTAGCATGTGGTTTCTTTTCTTACCACAGGAAAGTTTCAATTAAAATAGAAATTAAATTGGTTGTAAAAATTACGAAACCTTAATTAATTAGTAATAAAAAAATTGCTTTTTTTCTGAAAGTAAAATTTTTGAAAAAATGATTTATCATCTGTCTAGCTGAAGATTGAAGACAATCCAGTTAAAAAATATAACTAACAGTCGAAGAGTTAAGTTGTCAAATAACGAATTATTTTTGAAGTTTAGTCCAAAGAAAAGCTTTTCGTAATTTTATTTTGCAAAATTCTTAAAAAACACTAATTTTTTTAAAGGATTAACTAATTTGTAAAGTATAAACAAGAGACCAGTTTCAATTTTTTGCTATATCCTTAGGGTTTAAAAAAATTTTTTTTATATTCTAACAAATCCGATTTTTAATATAATTTTTAGATATCAGACGCGGTGGAAATATTTTACTTTTTAGAACACAGTATAAAAAAAATTTAGTTTTTTTTAGCCCAAAAGAGTGAAAAAAAAACTTTATTTCACGCTTTTCATAAGAATGCCAACATGTCAAGTAAATTAAGGCTTCATAATATCTATCGGAAATTTAATGACTGCTTTTATGTAATAATATATGGCGAAATTTCATATTTTTAAGAATCAGTATCATGTTTTAATTTTTAATAAAACTAAATTAGTTTGAATTTTGTAGTTGACTTAGATTATAAATTTAATATAACGCGGCAAATAAGTTTAGTTTGAATACAGTGAAAAAAAGTACTATTTCAAGCTACATTCACTATTTTCATTAAATGAAACATTTTTAAAATTTCAAACATTATTTCATATTTTTGAGCAATGTATTTGATTTTTTTTGCATAAATTAAAAAAGATAGTATATGCACACATGTGAAGAGTAAACTTTTTAACACGTGTCATTATTGCCACTCTTTTAAAAGTATACTTTTCACACTGTTCATAAAACTATATGTCACCCCCGTTCGATTAGATTAGGACAGATGAGAAGTATTATAAATGAAGCACGAGAACTGAAGTAAAAAAATATACGGAGAACTTCCTTTAAAGTTCGAACGGGGCCTGGTTTTACCTCAAAGTAAATGATTTGGAGTGTTGATATTTATGAAATGAGTTCAAATACTAATTTATCTATTTAGTTTACTATAAAGACGAACCGAGTTTAGGGAAAATTGAAAAAAATTTTAAGAATGCAACAGTCACTAGTATACCTTAGGAGGGGCCTTAAAATGGATCTATGTGAATGATTTGATGAACTGCTTTTGAATGGTACATAGAATATGCAGGAAATGCATATCCCCTCCAACCCCTTACAGAAAATCATGCTTTTAATTTTTTAATAAAAATAATTAGATCTTGAATTCTCTGTAGGATTGCTTTAGATTATAAAAGTTATAAAACTAAATTATTAGTTTAGTTTGTATTACATTTTTCGAGACATTTCATAGCTATACATTCAATTTTTATCATTATAATTTTGATAACATTTTTAAAAAGTTCAAATATGTTATGCTGTCTATTGTTATTTGTAGCATGCTATCTATTATTTTACCTTTTTGCATAAATTTAGGATAGTCTTCGTTTCAGAGTACACTTTATTTTTGCCAATATTCTAAGAGGAACTTATATAATTAATTACAAATGAGCTCACACAACGCCTAAGAAAAACAGAAATTTAAATATAAGACAAATTAAAAACTTTACTACTCATTCTAAAATAAAATGTTAAAAATTTCTAAATATATTAATTCTAAATTGAGAGAATTTAAAAAAGGTGAATAAACGTATTAAAATACCGAATTGGTTTATTAGTAATAACTTCACAACTTTTTCTTAGAAAAAAACACTTTCTACTCCCAATTGAAACTACATTATGAACATTTTAATTATCATGCTTTTGTGTAACTGCTCTATTCAATCAAATTACAAAACAATCGACGATTCTACTTACAGAAAACTATAAAAAAAGTTATTTTGAAAATATAATTAAGATGTAAGTTCAGAGTTCATTTAAACAGATTAAAAGACCTCTACAAATATACTAAAGATTTTATTAAGACTTAACAATAGATGTGTCAGGTAGCATTATTGCAAAAGGTAGCGGATTACAAACGTTTTACTGCAGAGTAATTATTCAAATTGTTTTTTTTATCCCATTCAAGATTTAAATATTTAAATGCTTTTAAGCAAACAAGAAGGTTCTAAAGTGTTTATATTTGAGTTATTGTTTTCTGAAATATAATTAAGTGTTTGAAGGAAATGTAATTTTGTTTATGTATTAATTTCCATTGTTTTAAATTAACCTAACGGACAGATAAGTAATTCTAAAAATAAATTAAACTTTAGTAACAAGTTTTTTAATGGTACATTTCTCGTTTTGCTAATAGTAAAAACCTTTAAATACTATGATTTTATGTTACTATTTGTAAGAACAAGACAAAAGCTAAGTTGGGAAACATTTTTTCTCAAAATATTAAATAATTTTTGTAATTGTACCTTATGTTCTAATAATGAAAATATTTTGTTACAGATGTACAATATATTTTTGGCAGAAAAAAAATCGAATTGTTAGAAGTAACATTTGGTAGCGTTTTTAAATAAAAAAAATGTAAATATTATTTAATTGAAGACCGGAATTACAAAATATTCAGTTAGTAAAAGAATCCTTGAATATCTGAAATAGCGTACCTTCAAGAATATTATACTGCGAACGACAGTTATTTTAAGCATTACTAAGCACAAACTAGTTTGATAATATAATTCCAAACGTAAATAAAATAAGAATTATAATGCATAACAAAAACATACATATCACAATTCCACTACATTTAAGTAGTTATTTATAAAACTTATTTTTGAGAATACTGTACATGCAAAGTAATGAATTTTAACATAATTGTTAGATGGGCACCAATAAATTGTAAAAATTTGTTTGGAACAAAATACGACATTCATATATATAAAAAAAAAATGGAAAATCTAATTAGTACTAAGCAGTATTATCATAAGGTCACTGAAACATTTTTGTTATAAATATTAAAAAAAGAAAATTAAAGAATTTTTCATGCTCGAAGGATTATTTAATTGTTACACTCAATTACCATCTTTAAAAACATTTTAGGGGTGTGTAGCAAAACTATAAGGTCAGCAATACAATTTAGGTGTATCCCAAACCTTCCATTTAACACAAGCTCTAGACCTTCCATGAAGATTAAATAAAAAAGTAATATTAAACCATTCCGACTGCCTATTTCCAGCCTGAAAAGAAAGCTTTAACACAGCCTCTAAATAACACACGAGTAGTCAACAAAGACCGTAAACAAAACGCTAACCAAGCAAGTCCGGACTGAAAAGGATTAAAAGCTCGTGTGTCCATGAACGATATTAATAATAATACAAAAAAAGATGCTGCCTGCCTTCCTAAACGGGAAAATAACCCAAGCAGGTAAAAGGTAAAACTTTCAACAAGTCATGTTAAACAAGATAATAATTCGTTCTCGTACACTTGATTTTCGTATGAATAGAAACGGATTGTTCTTGAATTAATGTTATTTTCAATTTATTTTTTATATTTTGAAATTAAGGAATTAACTACATTATGATTTAATTTTTTGCTTCACAAAATATTATAACCGGTTTTATGTAAAATATTTTTCTTTATCAATAAACACAATTTTGATATCTATACTTACACGTTATATTTAAATTGATAATGGAATATTTTAAAATAAAACCGATAAAAAATAACGAATATTGTATAACGAAAACTGTAAGATATTATGATTAAAACAGATTTAAGTGTATCATCAAGATTTTTTTCTCCGAAACTAAAGAATTAAATCCAGATATTTTTTAAGCACACATTTGTTTTTATAGTTAGATAGTTTCTAATAATTATATACTATTAATCGTTTTTTATCAATATTTACATTTTTTGCATTTTTTTAAACCTTTGTTTTTTGTTAATTTAACAATTGACCAAAAATGTGAAAAATTTTAGTAAGAAATAATATTCTGAACATGAACTTACTACTTTAAGGTTCTTTCCTATTTGCAATTTAGATAGGCATATTTCTAAATTTAGAAAAATTGATTTTATTTCAGTTTAGTTTAAATGATTTTTAAAACTATTTAAAAAAAAATTGAATTGCTGATTTTACTTTTAAGTTATTTGATTACTTTTAATAGTTTAAATAACATACTATTTTGAGAACTTTTACGAAAAAAAGTTTCTTGTATAAACGCAGTGACCACAAGGGCCACCTTCTGTCATTTTAAAGATGCAGCGAGATTTTATGCAAGTGTTTTTTTTATACACAATCAAAATTAAGTAGAAATTTTTCCCATAAGAAAGTTGATTGTTAGTTTCAGTGAGGCACCGTATACAAGTAAATTATAATTTACCTCATGGTACAAATAAAGTATCTAAAAGTAATTTGTTAGAAGAAAAGTTGATTGCAAAAAGTTTTCGATGACAGTCATTTCAATGTGACTATAATGATTTCTAATAATTTATCTCTGCATTAGGTAACAGATGGATAAAACTTCCTCTGAGGGATACAGAAATTTGTAAGTGAACACTATATCATTGCAGGAAGTCAAAATTAAATTTTAAACTTATTGATTAATGTTTTCTAATATTGTATTACTTAAATTTTACTTGCATATTAAATAGTTTTAAAGACTCCACTATACTTGACGTAATTAAATCATAGAAGTTTAAATGTTGTGTGTTTCTGGAGAAACTTGCAGTTCCTTAATGGGTTTTTATGTCCCCTCAGTGGCAGTATGTTTCTTCGTAATTCAACTTAGATGACTTTAACCATGAAAAGGTAAATAAAAAAAATAAACTACTCTTCCTAAATAACTGATCAACGTCCTTACTTTCCACAACACAAATAAACCAAGAACCGTTATTTCACGCGCCTCGGAAGAAAGCAAACAAAAACCAGTTGTGGTGTTATGGCCACAGGGGCCCGTTGGAAGAAAAAAACACAGAAGGGGTTTCGTCTACGTCACAGAAACTCTTCGCCAATGGGAAGTAGGCAAGTCTGGAACCTCACCTGTCCCGTAGAATATCGGGCAACTTGCTTCCAGAACTCTACTAGAAGCAATCGGGTGTAGAAGCATAGCGGAATATTACCTGAGCAGTTTGACAATGAGACAAGTGGGCTGACTGGTTTTGTAAAGAGTGAGAAGAGAAAAAGAATTATTTGGAATTGATTTTTATTTAGGAATATCGTTTGACTTGTGTCCATTGGACCATAATTGTCTGATGGGTGTGTGAGTTTTGGCCCATTGAATATTTCAGTAGACTTGTAGATATTTTTTGTTGTAAATATGGGCTGTTTTGGGACTCAGTGTGGAGTGTGGCTGTTTCTGATATTTGGATTACAGATTGGATTATTGTCCCAGGCGAAATCTGGTAAGTACATTTTAAAATATCATTTGAAACCACTTGAGCGATTCAGACGTATAAATAAGTTTATTGGCTGTCAGATTTTCCAGCAACACGTAATTTTTTTTTAAAATTATAATTTTTATAAATTTACGAAATTAAAAAAATTAAAGTGTGTAGGATTAAAGTGTGTAGCCATTTATAGTCATCTTCTCCAAAAATATAACTTTAAAAAGTTTAAATAAACTGAAAAAATTGAAAAAAATTTAAATTTTAATGTCATGCAGTGAAAAAAGTTTACACTTGAGTCAATTTGCTTAATTGTCAGAGGGTTATTAATTTATAATAAAATATAAAATTCATAAATTTCTAAAATGAAAAAGCATTGAGAAATCTTTTGAAAAAATTGACTACAAACAAATATTTTAAATATATATTAGAATTAGATAGGTTAAAAATTTAAATTTAAACATCGGGCAGTAAAAATAAGTTAACAGTTTGACCAAAGTGCATATCAATCAGATGAACAGTTAATGAATCCGAAAATTGAAAAGTTTTAAAGCAAATTTTTTTGCGTATTTTGAAGTTTTGCATAAATATGTGGCAAAGCGTGGTCATTAACTATTTTGGGCAAGTTTTTAGTTTTGGTGAGCCTATAACATAAGCTAATATTAACAAAAACACTTATTAAGGCGCACCGTGCACTCTGATTATCGAAAGTAATTAATAATAAACGATGCCTCGATAAACAAATATATGACTTATAAAAGAAAAACTACGCCGTTAAAAGATTAATTATTTCAAAAAGTAAATTTTATTTTTAATAAATATATCCGGAATATCATGAATCTTAGTTTTTTTTTATTAAACACCGGGTTTAATTTTTTTTATAACGTGCATAAGAATTAGAAATGCGCGAAAGTACAAATCCTATTTATAACGAAACCAAAACTAAGGTTTCGGTATCTTCACTTTTCGGCCTTTTCTCCGCGTCGCGCCGTGTTGTACTGCGCTACCTCAGTTTGTCATGTTACAGATGAACTAAATGTTTTCGTTCTGAACACCCAATCAAAAATATTAATGCGTACGCCATATTTTGTAATATCCAATACTCCCAATAAATTACATTATTCTATTTACATTATTATAGTCTATTCTAACAAAAAAGATATTTGTTTGAGAAATCACATGTTATATTGCGAAAGCAACAAGTTTTGAGTTAACCAAATCTAATTTATCACTATGCGTTGCATTAGTATAATCTTAATTCAATGTATCTACTAAGTCACATCAACCAAAAAAAACCTATTCGATAATTTACATTTAATGTCTATAACAACGAAAATCCCGTTAAAATAACCCAACCGGATCTTTATTACCTTTCGTGACTGTACGATTCGCCAACCATTAAGACCGTTTTGACTTAGAAACAATGTGATACATCTAAGAAAGTTCCCGAAATCGTTTATTCCCGTTAACTGTTTCAATTCTCACAATTAATTCCACTTAGGAGAATATCAATATTTTAACAGTAACGGATCAGAGGAAAGGGTACTTAAATGAGGTACTTAATTGTGGATTTTCAGTCAAATAAAATTAATGTGGTTGGTTTAAAATCTGGGCCAATGAAAATATTATATCAATAATAAAAAATAGTTTTTTAAAAGGATAATTTTGTTCCAACATGTGTACTTCTGGCTATTTAATTGATGTCAGGAGGGAAAATGGGAGATTTTTTTCATTTTGTATATACATTAGAGTTTAGCTATGTACAAAATAAATTATTAATCTGTTTTTAATGTATGCGCTAAGATTATTTCGGTTAAATTTATTTCCAATCAATTACAGTGTCATGTCTTTGGGCCAAATAGTTTAAAGTTATTTTTTAATAATTTAGTTTTGAAAACTTTTTGAAAGTTTTCCTATTTTTATATCTACTAGGACCCCTTTCCTCGCCACACTTACGTTTATTTTAAAAATTCGGTGCTTTTTTTCTTAGAAAAAAAATTATAGACATTGGAAATCTTTAAATACTACCTATTTTATTCTTAAAAATTAAATTTTTGAAGAATTTAAATTTTTTTTATTTTTTTTTATGTTTAGTATTTAAAATTTTAGTCTATGCTGTTAAGGTTTATGCATATTCGATGGCTTTTAACGTTAAGGTAAATATGAAGAGTATAACACACTTGTATGTAGCATTTGTAGTTTGTGATATTAAAAAGTGGGTGATTGACAGATGGACGGACATTGCCTTTATAAAAGCTTCTTTTTTTCTTTATAAACATTCGGTAGAAGACGAAATTGATAATTTTAGGAACTTTAATTTTTTGATATACAAATATCGTTTAAAACCTTTATGATAATTACAATTGCCTTATCCAAATAACCATGCATTTTCAAATTGCAAAAAAGAACATTAGCATCAAAATTATCGTAAACTCGGAAGAATCTTTTTAAGTATGTCAAACACCTGCAAAGAATCAATTAACGGACATTAGTTTTCAGACAAGTTGATCAGTTGAGGAAGTTCCTAGACTCAAAACGACATTTTTTGTTCACTTTTGAATCTCTTTTGGCGTGGGTTGGATGGCTAGCCTCGGAAACACGGTCATAATAAACTGGATCAGAATTGAGACACACCCGAGCAAGAGTTGCGACAAATTTTCAGACCACAATCATGAGATTTGAAGCTTTTTTGATAGCCATAAATGACCGACTACTTCGGTAAAATGATCTTCTAAAACATTTTTTTTAACTTGAAAGGTGGGGAAAGGTGTGCCATATAAGTGACTTTCTAGTAAATTGATGTTGGAATTTTAAAGTGTAACCTAAGAGTGGAATTGGGCTCTAAAACTTGGCATTTGTTAGCACGCAATATAGAACATCTGTTCGCGTGTTTATTAAAAAGTAATGCCGTAATAAATACGGGTAGAGATTTACTGTACGGTCCCCCTTGGCGATCTTTCCAAAATCGTGCCAAAAGTCCGTATTTTGGCGACTTTTTTTAAAAACCACGATTCAAAGAAAATATCGTATGGGAATATTTCTTATGAAAACTCACCAACGGTCCGATAGGGTTGCCGGAAAACGTCATCGGTGCGAAGTCATAGAATTCGAATCTTTAGTCGAAGTGAGACAGGTTGCCAGATAATATTATTAATCGCCATATCCGAAAAAGTCGCGCCAAGGGGGACCGTACAGTAAATTTGATCCTAAATACGTACCGGATAAACTCAAACATTTTAATTTTAATATAATAACTGTTAGTAAATATGTAAATATTGCATTATGAGATCCAATGAAACATTACTTTTGAGTGTTTTATGTAAACTTAAAGATATGGATATTCCTAATTTATGCGTAACACTGTTTATTATCTAAAATATGAATCGAAAGTTTATTACAAAAGTTTACAAGTTACTTATTTATATTTTTTTTACGGCAAGTATTCTTTTGCCTTAGATTAATTAAAACTTAACTATTAAATTAATTGTAGTTTTCACAATTATTTTCTTCCCCTACCCAACAAAAATCATTAAAATGTTAAACAAATATTTTAAACTTGCAATTTCATTGCTTTATTATTTGTGATTATGAAAAAATTGTTTTTCTACCTACATGATTAGGATTTTGGACAGTTATCTTTAAAGATTTTTTCACAGTTATCTATTTTAATTTTCCGAGAAAATTTTAAAAGTATTTGACATTATTTTGTGCATCATATAAAGGACTTCAAATGTAGAGATTTCATTGTTTGATTCGGTTTCACTCGTAATGCACCGTAAAATCCGCTAATATTTAGTATTTAGATAAATATTCTACCATATTACAGTACAATAAATAACACAACGTAAAAATAACAATGAGAAAAAAAAAGACGAAACGATCAATAACAGAAAATAAAATCAAAAGAAATTGCTAAGAAAACACTTTTTAAAATTATTTAGCGAATATAATATTTTTTATATTAAATTGAATTTGATTAAAGTGAATTTGATTAAAATATCACCAAAACAAATTAATCCGTGAAGGACCAAATATGAAAACAATACAGCTGAAACTGTTGCCACTTATGACGTAAAACAAGTCCATTCAACACTTGATAATAAAAAGGAATTCCTAAATATTTATTTTGGTTGAAATACCGTACTATAGGCTCTTACTCGGTCTATTTTACATTGTGACGATTGAAACGAATCAAACATTGATAAAACCAAACGCGAGGTGAAACAGATCCGGTTTGGTTATTTTATAAAAATTCTTTTGAATTCAAAATCAATCTTGGATTCTTTAATTGTTTTTTTTTTTTGCTGCTTGCTTTTTTTTTGCTTTAGAAAAAACTAAATACATAAATTAATAAAAAAACTATTAAAATAAATATTTGTTGGTATGAATCCATTAGTAACGAAAGGCATGTTGAAAAAGGTACATATACGGTTATATTGTAGTAATACATATAAGGTTTAATTGATTTTACCTAATTTGTTTTCTTTATAATTAAAAAAAATGTGGATACTAAGATACCGATTGATTCAGTTTAACATGAAGCTTATCGTGATTAAAATCCGGTTTGGTTAGTTTTCTTTGCAATGAAAATCGACTGAATTCTCAAATAAATATTGAGTTAGGTTATTTCCGCAATTAATGTTAAAAGTTTTTTGTTCAATGAAGTATATCTTTAACACATTTTGCAACGTTTGTTTATTTGAATTATTCAACTGTTTTAAATTTGAATGTTTTTAGAATTTGATAGGTATATTTAGACGAATGTTTGCAATCAATCTCGTGATACACATCATTGAAAATTAATAAACATTTCGCTTTAAGGGGATACAGTACCCAAAAATTGGTTAGAATATCGATTTATCACAGTTTTTACTTATTAACAATATTTATCGAAACAGTTACTGACAGTTTCATAATGATATCTTCTGTAGAAAAAAGTTATTAAATATTTTCTGGAGTCATTCCTATAAGTTTGAATACGTATTTCGTCTGCTTTCAAGCTTTTTTTTTTCTGATTCACGTTTTTGAATTTTGTGTTTAATAAATCCCTAAGGCGTTTTTGCTAATTAAGTTAGAATTTTGAAATTTTAAACCAGTGTTCTTATATATATGGTGCATAAAATTGTACATGGAATAAGGTCTACTATGTAGGTTTTTTTTTAAATGTGTAATTCAATAATTTGTAATTTTGTTGTGATTCAGTATAATAATGCATGTTACTTTTTAACTGTAGATCACATTTTAAAATCCCTGCACAGTTCTTGAACAAATAGTACTAAAAAAACTATAAAAGTTTGGTGTAGTTATTCTCAAAATTGAAAGAGTAGCGTTTTAAAAAAGTTCAAAATTTTGATTTTTTTAAATAAATGAAAAACTACTTGTAAATATTTGTTTTTATTGCTAGAAAATGTTTATTTAGAGTAAACATTATATAAAACCACTATAATTTACAAGTTTATGTTATTATTTCTAGAAATAATGTTTTGGGTACCGTGTCCACTTAAAGTGACAAATGTATTTTTAAACAAAAAGTTTTAAATCAACTAAACCTGCCTTTTCCTGCTACATAAATACTCCATTAAATTCGTAACACACCTAAGAAACAAATTTCTAAGCACACCATTAAGTAGTAATTTAAACTTTTGATAGCCAAAATATGCTATCTTTTTAGATTTTCTTTCGCAAATTAAATGGACGGTCTTTATCATTTTATCTGCAGCAACAACATTGGCAAGACAAATGCATAAAATTTAATTCCATGATTAAGTTAGACTTCATTTCGAATTTAATTTGAAATTTTGAGTTAAAAATACATTACATAAAGTAAATATTAAAAGTTAAATACGAAAGATAATCTGAATTCAAAATCAATCTTAATCTGAATTCAATCTTCATAAAATTATTTATAACTATAATTTTTGTTAAGTATTTTACCAATATTTTAAATAAAGAAAATACAATTTTGTTTTAAATTTTTTTTAATTTTAATAAACAGTCTTTACTTTCGAATGTAAATAATTAACATAGAAAGCTTACGTAGAAGATTTTCTTAGTGCAGTTACTTCCACAAAACTAATTAACTTTTAAAACTAACCTAATACGTACTCATGTTAAAGATTAACCCTTTTGCTACTAATAATAAACCTTTAAACTAGTAGTAGAAAAATTTACCGTGAATTAATTTCATATAAATATAACACGATTTCCCCCACTACGCTTCTCTCTACTATATAATTTTCTTGTCTTGTTAACGGCAAAAACCACTTAGAATCAATTCATAAAGAATCACCGAATCTCAACACTGATTCTCATTACCGATGTCGTCACGCAAGAGCTACAAAGAATCGTTCCAATCTTATTTTCCTAAATTACCATCGCTTCAGCCTAGAAGAAGCCATTAGTTTTTAACAACCATTTCCGGTAGTTCAATTCGTTAGCTTGAACTTAGGATAGAACCCTTGTTTCGCCGCTTCTTGATATTGCAGATTGTAACGTAGATCGCGACAAACACACTTGGTTAAGTTCCTTTAAATAGATTTGATTTTTAATAGATTAATTTTTTTTATTGTTTTGTGTGGGTGTGTGTATGTAGATGTTTTCTAGTATTTATTCACTTATTGTGGTAGTACTTGCTACACTTTCGACTATGTACCAATGACCTTGTCACTCGGACTTTTATAAATTTGACTGATTTTTGAAGTTTAACAGTTGTTTATTGTTTCAATTTTGTCGACATTGCATAGTTTAAAATTTCCACATTGCAATGAATGAAAGGATCAGTAATACATTTTTAAAATTTCTCTAAACACTTATGACCTTAGAAAGCTAACACCTTTTGAATAATTTCTGAAACAATCATTCAAAAAAATATTTTACGTGTTAAAGCTGGAAATACGATAAATTATTTAAAGTACTTATTGCAAATACTTATTTGATTTTTTTTTTATCGAGCTATGAATTTACTACAGATTTCTAGAAAAAGTTATAAAACTATTCATGAGGATTTATCGCAATAATAATTATTTATAATTATTTTAATTAGTTTCTAACTGTTTTAAATAAGAATAGTTAGAAAACAGGACTTAATAAGATTGTTTAAAATATTCATGCGGATATAGCGAATCGTTTAGTTAGCCTTCATTTCCTTATATTTGATTATGCACTGCAATTAAACCTTAATTAAAATAATTGTATCCTTTAAATTTAAAGTAAATATTATACAAATAATGTTATGCTACCTTTTTTTTTATTTTAGAAGAAACTTAGTGTGATTCAAAACACATCGTGTAAGAACAGATAACTACACTTAAACATTTTCTATCGTTATGTTTTAGTTTAAGCAATTAAAATAAGTTGGCAACACACAGGCAACAGGTTTGTTTAGATAAACATTGACATTGCAATTATGCAATAAAAAAAGTTCAAGAAGTTCGAAAAGAACCAAAACATTTGTTATACTATATTCCAACATTTCAACACAAATAAAAGTAAACTATATTATCTCAAACCTAATTAAACCATTCGCAAACAAATCGAACACGGTTCATTATCATCCCAAAGCCATTACAGCCTCAACGCTCCCGCAACCACATAACTCCATTGTAAGCAAACAATCCCGAAACAGCCCTTTTTCAGAACGAAAACAAAAGTCAAACAAACCAAAATGGGCCCAAACATTTCCAGGCAGCCAACTCATTGTGTTGTTAATGACCACAAAGCAAACCAAACCCGAACTCTTAATTGCTGCCGACTTGCTGTGGGAATCGAGCCACGTCATAATGGCGAAAGGAATCTTAATTAATCGAATTAACAATCAGTTGTTTATTGTGTGTTGGTACAAAAGGTCCCAGTCCCACAGTGTGGTTACGATCTGCGGGCAAGAGAGTGTCTTGTCTCTTTCTGTTTCTTGACCACAATATTGATGACGCTGTGTTAGCGTTTCTTTATAGGAACAGTGTATCTTCAGTTTTATTTCTCTTGCTTTTGAAAAAAGGCCTTTCCTTCATGGGAGGATTTCATTTAAAAAAGGATTGGAATGGTTGAAGTCTTAACTGTTGCATATTTAATAAATACTGGAAATTTGCATTTGGTTAAAACTTAAGTTTAGTTTGAATTATCGTCGCACTAGAGCTAAACGAGGGCTATTGGCGACGGGCGTCGTATTTTAGAACCACAGTCAAGTAACGAGCCGACACCTGAAATGGCACCCAACACAACCGTTAAGGGCGACATCGTGCGCAGAGCAGAGTTGGGACATTGGAGCGTATTTTAACGTGCACTCCCTCTACACGGGGTATTATTCGTCGGACATTTTTGGCTGCACGGGCCGTATATAGGTCGGCAGTTATTTTGGCGATGCCCGGACCCGAACCTGGGACCTTTCGCATGCTAGGCGAGCGCCTAACCGACTGGGCTCCCCAGCCCCTTGAAACTTAAAAGATATATAAAATCATTGACTTACTATAATTTTTATCGACACACTTATACTAGTTTTCTATTTGAGAAGAAAGCCTTCTGATACTGTTAGAGTAAATTTGTTCGTATCTCGTATCATCCGACTGTAGAACCTTTTGTGCAAGTTTACTAATAACTCAATACATTTAAGATTTGTTTGTAATTTTAAAATTAATAATACAGTGGTAAAGTGGCGAACCCCAACATATCCTATCACCAGATCCCAAATCACCCTTACCGTACCAAAACTTACATCACCGTATGCAAATTAGCCTCTTTTCCCTAAGAAGGGTTTGAATAAACTTACTTAACCTCCTATGTAACAGGGCATTTCATTGTTTAACCCTTTGAGGACCAACACGCCCACAACGATAAACTCCAAATAACCCATCACATCCCGATTCGGCCCGTTGCTCATTTAAGATTGAAATGTATTAAAGAAAATGTTACAAAATTGTAATGTACCATCCCCTAAAAATATTTTACAAATTCAAAAAGCTTGGTTCCCCAATGGGCGTTAATTTTTTTTTTCAATCTTCAAAATCTCGATTTTATCATTAAAATTTTATTCTTGAATTTAATAAAATATACAATTCCAACTTCTAACTGTTTTTAAATGAGTAAAAGTTTCAAACATAGTTAAAACAAATCACTAATTGACTTGGTATGAAACTTATCAGAAATACTTGGTAGAAAACTTTGACTGAACGCCATTTGGAAACACAATCTTTCGATCTATACAACAGGTATTGAAACACTATATTATTGAATTAGTGTCCAACATTCGCCGGCCACAACACTACTACCAGCATGTCCGACAATCATACCGGTTTCGCTGGTGGCACGATTCAACCAGTGAACTGGAGTCGCATGACCCGCAAGTGAGTGAGCATCGAAAGTGGGTCGAATACCCAACTGGTTGCTGCTTACAATCCGCATTCCCTACTTCTGGGAGTTTTTAGTTATTGTTAATTTGTTTTTATTATGACGAAAAATGAAATTTTGTTTGCCCCCGAGGGTTTGGTTTCGTTTAGTTTGTTTAAATTAAGGTTGGAGATTGAGATGTTGGATAATACGATATGTTAAAGAGTTTGATTGAAACCTAAGATTCGTTGGAGAGTTTGTTAGCTAAAGATTTATCAAGGTTTCTAATGTTAAACTTTATCTTTCTCTTTCAAAGATCTGGTATCATGCATTTACTTATAACAATTACTGTTTTACTTATAGGGAGAAGTACAACATTGAAAATACCTTAACTTTTTCAATTTATTTAGAATCGATACTCAGTTTGGTTTTGACACGGTCAGAATCTAGGATTTTATCCTTTGTGGCATAGCGCCTTAACTTTCATCCTTAGGGTTTCAGGATAAGTTATTTTATTTTATTTGGGACTTAGACAAATTGGAAAAGAGTGGCTGTTTTGGTTTTCTAGTACTTAGGAGTTAATTTGGTAATTCGAGACAATAATCCTAAGTTTTTTTCGGGTAATGTGGCAAAAAAAGCACTAAACGTATAATTTAAAGTTAAAATAGTACAATGTATACTCCTGGTGTATAATTTGTATAAGAAAAAAAGGTGCGATGTGGTGATTTATGTCTTGTATCAGCCTCTTACAATCCGCATATTGTCTTCTTGGAATTTTTATTGTTAATAATTTTTAAGTTTGATTAAAACAAATAAATTTATTTACCCTCTGAGGAGGTTCCGGAGTAGGTGATGGTCGTTTTCCTTTCGAGCATTTGGTTTGGTAATTTGATGTAGTCACCTGAACAGTTGTTTAGGTTAACGTGGCCACACAAGAACTTAAAATTCGAGAGTAACGTAAACTTGAAAAATTAAGGGGATACGGTACCCAAAACATTTTTAGAAATAATAACATACACTTGTAAATTATTGGGGTTTTATATAATGTTCACTCTATGTAAACATTTTCTAGAACTAAAAAAATATTTACAAGTAGTTTTTAATTGTTTTAAAAAAAAGTCAAAATTTTGAACTTTTTAAAACGCTACTCCTCTTTCAATTTTGAGAATAACTCCACCAAACTTTTATACTTTGTTTTTAGAACTATTTTTTCAAGAACTGTGCATGGATTTTAAAATGTGAGCTCTACAGTTAAAAAGTAATATGCATTTATACTAAAAATTACCAAAAAATTACAAATTATTGAATTCAACATTTTTTTAAAAAAAAACAACTATACATAGAATTTATTGCATGCACAATTTTGTGCACCATTTATATACGAACACAGGTTAAAAATTTCAAAATTCTAACTTTATTAGCAAAAACGGCTTAGGGATTTATTAAACACAAGAATTGAAAAACGCGAAACAGAGAAAACAGGTTGAAAGCAGACGAAATACGTATTCAAAAAACAAACTGTTTAGATTTTGTAAAGTTGAAAAGTCATGGCCAAATAAAGAATAATTCTTTACTATTTTGCAAAGATATCTTATTAAACCATTGTCTTTATTTAAATGAGTAAATGTCAAATACCTTTTAGAGACGAAATCTTTTTACTAGATTATCTGAAAATTTAAGTGTATAAGTACGTTTCGTAAAGATGTCTGATTAGATTTAACCAGACATTCAATTTTATTATTAGACAAAAAACCGTTAAAACAGCTGAACGGTTAATTATACTAAAAATCAAACTAAGAACCTACAGCTATATCATGACAAATATCGCAGATATTTTCTTTTTTACAAGCATTTAATCTTATAATTAGCTCATTTTGCGTCTCAACTATTAACGTTTCTTTTTTTATATAAGTTTTTTTTAAATGCAGAAGTAAAGAAAAAAGGGGTTCGGATTTTATAAAAGTTTATTAAAATAAGAAATATTTTGTTAAAAAAAAATAATTTTCATTTGAAACAAAAGACGTTTCATTCAATAGAACCTGTTCGTCTGCATTTTATAACTAACTAGAAAGTGGTTTTAAGTAAAAGATAAACGGTTACTGTGATAATTCAAAAAGATAATACGTGTCTTTATTCAAGAATACAAAGGGATGACATACTGAAGCATATGAATTATTCAAGTTTTACGATCTAGAAGAGATCATGTTCTTTTAGAAAGATAAATTATAAAATTAAATGGATCCAGCCGAGCTTTTTAGTTTAAACACTTTAATTACTGACTAAAATTCTACCTATTTCTAGTTATTTTCAAGAGATTCATTTATTAAAAAAAAGTTTTAGTTACGAAAGTTTTGAAATGCTATTTCAGGAATTATAATTTGATTTTTAGATATTCAGCAAATATGCAATTTTTTTATCTTTATTTTTTCATTTGAATACTTTTAATTACTAGTTTTTAAATAAGTTGTGTTTGAATTAAATTATATCTACGTATGTTAATATTGAAATCTTTAGCTTCCTGTTTGAAGGTTTTAATTAAATTCTTTGTATATTCTTTATTGAAAAATCAGTGAAACTTGTACAGTTCACATGGTTAGTTAGAGGTATTTTAGAAAATATTGTTCTAGGTAGCTTTTCTGCTTATTACTCTTCATTTTTAGTAGTTTATTTTGGTTTGTGACCCTTACAAGTCCATTAGAAACACCCAAGATAAAATTACCTTGCGGTTTTTCATGCATGACTCATTTTACCACCTGTTGAGGTTTTTGGATGATTACGAATAATTCGGAGTCACTAAATTGCATTCTCGGAAAGAACTTTGATTTCGACACTTAATTTATGCATGATAAACTAATGGTTTTATTACTTTTGTAGGACAAAGAGTATATATATTTAACGCGTATATTTACAAACTGTTATTTGACACATTTTAAGCCAAATTTAATCTTTAAATTAGCAGTCCTTTTCATGGAAATGTAAAAACAAATTTAAAATATTTTTTAAAAATCCAACTTTGTAAAGGGCAAAATAGATTAGCTATTTTTGTCTGCTTAGAATGTTTCCATAAAACAATAATCTGCAAAATAAATTTTGAACTAAAATTCTCCACCTATTAAAGAATTATACAAACTACTTTGACTTTCTTGCAACTTTTCTTCGATTTCCACACAAAAAAGAAGTATTACATTTTCTTTTTCACAAGTGTATTTCTCTATTTTTAGCCTACTTTTCTTTTTTAATTCGAAAGAATTAAAAAAATGAAAAAGTAGGTTTGACATGCGGTCGTATCGTCGTCCTCGCTCTGTCCCGTCTGTCCGTCTTGTCCGTCTGTCCGTCTGTCCGCTGTCCGTCTGTTCCCTCGTCCGTCTCCGTACCCCCCTTCCAAAATCGGTTCTAATGATCGGATCTTAAAAATTCTTTTTTTGTTAGAAAGCTATAACCTCAGATACCCAACTTTCATACTTTTTGTCCGTCTGTCTGTACGTCCGGACGGACAAATCTACTATCTGTCGGCGAATTTCCCATTGAATTAGCATTGAAATTCAATTTTGAGTCATTTAAATGACTGTAGGTATTGAAATGCGGTTGATGTCCAACTGTATGTCTGTCCATCTGTCTGTCTGTTCGTATGTCTGTCCGTCTGTCTGTCGCCTGTCTGTCCGTTTGTCTGTCTGTCTGTACCTCCCTTCCAAAATCGGTTCTAATATCGGATCTTAAAAATTCTTTTTGTTAAAAGCTATGACCTAAAGATACCCACTTTCATACTTTTTTTCCGTCTGTCTGTACGTCCGGACGGACATAAATCTACTATCTGTCTGCGAATTTCCATTGAATTAGCATTGAAATTCAATTTTGAGTCATTAAGTCACTGTAGGTATTGAAATGCGGTTGATGTCCATCTGTCTGTCTGTTCGTATGTCTGTCTGTCTTCCGTCTGTCTGTCCGTCCGTCTGTCTGTCTGTCCGTACCCCCCCCCCCTTCCAAAATCGGTTCTATCCATCGGATCTTAAAAATTCTTTTTTTGTTAGAAAGCTATGACCTCAGATACCCAACTTTCATACTTTTTGTCCGTCTGTCTATCTGTACGTCCGGACGGACATAAATCTACTATCTGTCGGCGAATTTCCCATTGAATTAGCATTGAAATTCAATTTTGAGTCATTTAAATCACTGTTGCCAAATCAACAATGGCATGAGAAACTTTATTTATTTAAACATATTTGAAGCAAAATAATATTTTCATGAATCAGTTTGGAATGACGTCATAAAATGTAGCACAATTTTATTCTTTGATTATTCATTAATTATCTAACAAGAAAGCGGCAAGGCATACTTTTGCATGCAATTATGCTAAGTTTTAATTTACATTTCTTATTTTTTAATGCAGTTTGGAGTTTCATTACTTTTGTTATTAATAAATATTTAATTATTCCTCGAACTACAAATAAATCGCGAGCAGACGATAAATAATGTTTAATTGATTTGCGAAATAATAATAAGGAAAATAGTTGATTTTGGCTTTTAGAAGTTTCAATTATTAGCTGGATGCTGTGTTTCGATTTTTTTTTCTAATATGTATAAATCCAGTGTAGAAACGGCTGTTGATGATATTTACTGTTAGAAACCTAGTTTTTTCCCGATTAGAACTTCAGTAAGTATTTAAGTAACAGGAAAGTAGGCTATTTTAGTTCTTTATGAACTTCTTGTTGTCTATTCTTTCAATAAAACTTAACTACAAAGCATCACAACCTCTCTGATTTTTGTTCTTCAAAGTCAGGTTATGGGGAAGGTCACTCCGACTAAACAAATGACCCAAAGATGGGTGTAACTCTTCTTCCTTACCTATTCCTTTATTTTTATTTATTTATACTGTTAGTAATATTAAAAAAAGCTAGACATTTTCTTTTTAATAACAAAAATTCAACTCGGTAAAAAATTCTTAACCCTTCACTCGCTTGTTGTTGAAAACGGTTCTGCCAAATGAGAAATTTCTTGAAATTTAAGAGTTCATTTATGAAAGTGAAAACCACAAATACATAAAACAAAAAATGCCTCAATATT
Organism: Oedothorax gibbosus; assembly: GCA_019343175.1. Lineage (NCBI taxonomy): Eukaryota > Metazoa > Arthropoda > Arachnida > Araneae > Linyphiidae > Oedothorax > Oedothorax gibbosus. Next base: position 12,737,296 of record CM033277.1, on the reverse strand, counting down.
TTACTGTAACAGACAAAATATTTTTAACCACACCACACTGTAAGCACAACTAGCATGATCCCCTTGACCTTCCCAGATAGGTTACAAGTAAGATGGAAATGCAAGGTTAACCACTGACCGGATGACTTAGCGGCTACCACGCGACAATACCCAAAAACCCCCGCAATCTTTACTATTTTAGTATCAGAGTAAAAACTAATAAAATACAATAATCTTAAATATAAAGTTACAAAAAATAAATTATGGCAAAATAGGGTATTTGACTAAATTTTTTTTACTGGCTTAAAATATTCTTATGCCAAAAATATTAGACCCGTATTTTTTCTTTTTTTTTAAATACCAATAAAAAGGGAGCAAAATGAATTTTAAAATTAGGACGAAAATTTACGTCCGAAAACGCTTTGTGGCTGTCACGTGGTATCTATGACGTCACTAGTAACTATAAACAAACTTTGAAACACCAATTTGGAATCTACTTTAAGCAAATTTGAACTATCCACTTCTGTAAAACCTCCTTCCATTATCTATATAATTCTTATTTTAATTGTATATTAGATGAAATCCAGTTTAACCGCAAGCAAAAAACATCACACCGGTTTGTTTATACATACTAGTGACGTCAGCCAAATCGACGTGTTTGTGATCACGTGACGTACCGCTGAAAAATAAGCCATTTTAAAATGATTTTTACTAATCATTTAAAGATTTATTTTGCAAAAAAATATAAGTTTGTTATTTTTGGGTTCAAACTATAATTAATTTAAATATTGGAAGGTATTTTAGCGATACAGTCAAGTACCCTATTGGAGGTTAAGTTGAATTATCTTTGCACTAGAGCTACACGCGGACTATCGGCGACTGGCGTCATAATTTAAAACCAATCAAGTGACGATCTGACACATGAGTATTCACCCAAAAAAAATTTTTTAAAGGCAATATCTACGTAGCGGGTCAGGACTTTAAAGCATATTTAAAATGCGCTCTATACACAGGGATTCGTCAGATTTTTTGACTACACAAACCGTCTATAAGTATGGCCTTACTAACTGTGCTTTAAAGTCCTTTTAACTTGGGATGAATCTAATGCTTCAGTCAGAGCATTTCTTAGAAAGATTTCGCCAAATGAAACTTCAGTAAGAAGTTTAATTCTGAATTGAAATCTACAATTATGAATAACATTAAAACTCAATATATTTAAACACAATACTTTTTTTTTTACTCTGGACCATCGTGGCCTCTTTGACCGTCTCTGGTCGGTTAAAAAGGAAGCTAGAAAAGGCCCGGCTGACCAATGATATAGCTGCGAAGGGTGCAACACTTCTCAACACCCACACGTTTTCCTATTTTGGTGTCATAGAAAAACATTAAAAACTAGTCAAATATTAAATGCTAAATATAAAGGGGTTACAAAAAATAAGTTGACAAAATTTGAGTCCTTAACTTGGGAGGAAACAAATGGAATGGGCATGTTTCGGGTCTTGAGTGGCACTAAAAATGAGCGAAAATGAACTCTGTCTCGAGCATCGATTCGTGAACTAATGTCACTTAGGAGCAGAGCACCGATTGAAGGAAGTACAGGAATGAAAGCTGGACAGAAATTCGTCACCTGAAACAGGCCTATTCCTCGATCTGAGCATTTTTAAAAAGGTTCGACAACTGAACAAAAAGTTTGAAATTTAGGGAATTTAATTCTGAAGTGAAAACTACGAATAAAAAAAACTTTATACAAAAAAGTTATTTTTTCTTTGGAACCTTCGCGACCTCTTTGACCTTCCCTGGTCGGTTAACAAGGAAGCTAGAAAAGGCCCGGCTGACCACTGACCGGATGACACAGCGGCGACGGGCGCGACACTTCCCAGCACCCACACGCTCCGCTACACCCACAACAGAGATAGCATTGTTTCACGGATTGCCAGAGGTCAGCCTCTGCTAGAATTAACTCTACTGACCGCCTCTCTGATGGAACACGGTTTAGTGGCGGAAGAACTGCCGGAAAGTTGTTTGGGTATTTGAAATTGTCTTTCCGAAGATGTGGTTTGAAAATTGTACGTTATAGTGTGCGAAAATAATAATTTTCAGCGCGCTGGTGCACTTTATTTTATTAAGTTACATCAATAGCACTTAAAATAAATGCATTTAATTTCTTTGGTTTCAATTTAATACCATGGAAGTCAGCATCTAGAACTCTACTGACCGCCTCTCTGATGGACATGGTTTAGTGGCGGAAGAACTGCCGGAAAGTTGTTTGGGTGATTGAAATTGTCTTTCCGAAGATGTGGTTTGAAAATTGTACGTTATAGTGTGCGAAAATAATAATTTTCAGCGCGCTGGTGCACTTTATTTTATTAAGTTACATCAATAGCACTTAAAATAAATGCATTTAATTTCTTTGGTTTCAATTTAATACCATTGAAGTCAGCATCTAGAATTAACTCTACTGACCGCCTCTCTGATGGACACGGTTTAGTGGGCGAAGAACTGCCGGAGAGTTGTTTGGGTGATTGAAATTGTCTTGCCGAAGTTGTAATGTGGTTTGAAAATTGTAACATTGTAAGTTAGTAATAATGTTTAGTGTGCAGATGCATGTTATGATCCACTTTAATAAGTTAACTTACAATAAAAAAATTAAATGCATTTTTTAGTGTTGTTTTAATTTATTACCATACATATAGTAGTCAGCTCCTAGGATTAACTGTACTGACAGCCTCTATAATGGACACGGTTTAATGGCGGAAGAACTGCCGGAAAGTTGTTTTTGGGTGATTGAAATTGTCTTTCCGAGGATGTAATGTGGTTTGAAAATTGTATGTAACACTGTGCGTTCTTAATAATTTTCAGCGTACAGGTGCATGTTATGGTCGCACTTTATTTTTTAAAAATTACATTAAAGCCACTAAAAATAAATACAATTCCATTGGGTTTAATTTAATACCATGGAATTCAGATTAACTATCAACTGCCCGCCTCTATGATGGACACGGTTTAGTGGCAGATAAACTGCTGGTCACTGAAGCAACAAGCTGTTTGGTGAATAAAATTGCCTTTACAAAGATGTAATGTTATGATACCGCTTTAAGTTGATAATTGACACTATTATCACTAAAAACAGATGCCTCCCCACTGGTTTTAATTCAATATCATGTGTGGAAGTCGGTTTTTATCATAAGCTCTACTGACCATCTCTGATGGACACGGTTTAGTGGCGAAAGAACTGACGTTCCACAACATTCAATTTTAGGTTAGGTTAGTTGGAATTATCGTCGCACTAGAGTTACACGAGGGCTATTGGCGACGGGCGTCGTATTTTAGAACCACAGTCAAGTGACGAGCCGACACCTGAGTGGGCACCCAACGCAACCGTTAAGGGCGACATCGTACGCAGCGTTAGGACTTTGAAGAATATTTAACGTGCACTCCCGCCCCACGGGGTATTAATAGTCGGACTTTTTTGGCCGCATGGGCCGTTAATAGGTCGGCAGTTATTTTGGCGATGCTCGGACCCGAACCTGGGACCTTCCGCATGCTAGGCGAATGCCTAACCGACTGGGTTCCCCAGCACACATTCAATTTTAGTGATTAAATTTATATTTCCAAAGATGTAATGGTGTGGTTTGAAAATTGTATGCAACACTGTGCGTACGTAATAATTTGTGTTATGGTTGTACTCTGTCGCATTAACTCACATTGAAAACATTTAAAATGAACATTTAAAGTATTGTAAAAATGTAAAACTTCCGCATAACATCTCAAAATATTTTTTATTCCTCTGAGGGATCAGCAAATTGGCTGTTGTGTAAAAACTAGTCTGCCTCGTCACAAGACCACTGCTCAAAATAGCATTTCCATAACCATTAGTCCTCCCTTTATATAGCTCTAGTGCGATTTCAGTTCATAACTTCCCAAAATAGGTTTCCATACTAACTCTTTTCTAGCGCTTTCTTTTAGGTTAGAAGAAGCTATACCACACTATTGAGCTATAGTGCGACACTGTTCCAACCAAACCAGGTATATAGGGTATGGGGAGCCAAGTTGGTAAGGTGTTTGCCTTGCATGCGGAAGACCCCACGCTTGGGCCGGGAATTGCCAAAATAACTGCCGATCAATACAGGGTTTGTGTAGCCGAAAAGTCCGACCCCGTGTGCACGTTAATATGCTAAAAAGTCCCAACGCTGAGTACGATGTTGCCCATAAACGTTGCGTTGGATGTCTATACAGGATTGTTAGTTTTGAATTTTCTTCGCATTGGAGCTACACAAGGACCTATTCAGGTGTCGGTTCGTCACTTGACTGTGAAACAAACAAGTATAAATTATGACGGCGCTCATTGCCAATATCCTTCGTGTAGCTCTAGTCCGACGATAATTCTACTCGACCGAACCTCGAATAGCTTTCGTGAAGCTCTAACAGTTCCCAACCAAACACTAACAACCCAACCAAAACCAGGTGAAAAACAAGTAGAATTGGTGAAAACGAAACAACTCTTCTCTGTTAATGTTATTAAGACGACGAGGCTCGTCATTACACGGAAGTTTCCGCCCGCCCCAGGCGCGATGTGTCGGGTTCAGTGGGCCGCGACCGAAATCGCACGTTAATAACGCGAGACGGGGAAAAACACGTGGTTTAAGAGGTTTCTTTTTTCCAATTGCGGATTTTCGGTTGTTAACCCACCTCGGAAGGACTGTGTTAAAGGGTCAGGTGGTATGTTTTGGTAGTTTTGGGTACTGAAGAATTATTTTCGGTGGGTCTGGTTTGTTTTTGATAGAATTACGTTAAGGTTGGTTTGGTTTATTTAACCGAAACCATATTTTTTTTCTCCAAATTAGTTTTTCCCCCAAGTTTATATTTCAATTGTCTGTAATGCGAAGATGAATGCTTTTCTCCATTGGGAATTATGTAGCGTTCTTGGTTTAAATTGAACAGCAAAACCACGAGCTGGAGGTTTAACGTTTCAACTTAGAGGGAATGTCAACTTTTCACTAAACATCTAAAAAAGCCTCGAGGAAATCGGTACTGGGTTAGGGGTATTAAGGCTGTCTTAGTCCAAGAAATCGAATTTATTGGACTTACTGTCTAAAGTCTACTCCGAACGTTTAAGTTCAGAAGCGGGGTTTTATCAAAAGACTTGTTAGCGCAGAAGTTAAACTTTTAGAACTTCTTTATCCAGTGGTTAGCGATATTACATATGCTATATTTTATCCATTAACGACGATAGGCAAGTAAACTTTCCTCCTGAAAATGAGTTTCCACTTAAGTATCTATAAATATAAACAAAATATAGAACATAGGTCCCGAGTCGTTTATGTATGACAAATTAAGTAACACGAAAAACGAATTTAAAAAATAACTTTTTATGCGGAAATGAAACTGTTAATGGTCTTCGTTAATGGGTTAATAACATTAAAACGTTTCGAAATCACTGCGTTTATTAAAAAAAAGTAATAAAACAAAACCAATATTATACAACAAAGTGACACCCTCCAAAACGGCGCCCCATTTTGTTTTATTTTTTTTCATTTCTATCAACCGATTTGTCAGCGAACAATTAACGCTAAACGTGCGTGCAGTTTCTAGCAAATGAATCTCATTAAGTAATGTAATAAGTAGAAGTTGCATTGTTTAAAAACGCCTTTAATGAATGCATTGGTGACAACGCATTCTCTGCCTAAACTAATCGCATCTCGAAGTTTTAGACAATGAACTAAACTCTCAGGAAATGCATTCTAAATGGCGCTATCTCTTTCAATGAACTATTTCTTTTAACTTGTGTTTGTTTTTCTATTTAAAACTTTAACATTTGTTTATTAAAGTTGACAACCCCTACTTTGTTTCTGCATTTAACGGTCTGAGCCCTAAAATAATTTTTTTAAGTATTTTATGCAGAAGCAGTAAACAAATTAAAAAATTAAAAAAAAATGTTTATATGTTTAAATGTTTAATTATATTTTTTTAAGAGAAAATATTAAAATAGTGTGCAAATTAAAACATTTGGAAACTACTATTTTAAAAATTCCTCAAAAAAAACTAATCTTATTTTTATAGATCTATAGATAATTTCGGTTTAAAATTGAAAGCAGTGAAAAATAAATTTCCCTCATTTTCAGATACATTCAAATGTTTTATTTTGATGTTGTGGCAGAAGTAATGTTTCAAACGAAGTTGTCTACTTTTGCCATGTAATAGATTTTTTCTCTCGAAAGATTGGTCTAAAGGTTTTGCGTATAATTCCAATAAGACCCAATTAGTTTTGCAAAAATAAACTTCTCAAAATTTTACACAAAATACCTTTTTGCTCTCCTTATTTTTTTGTTGATTAATGATGTAGTAAAAATATAGATACAGAAATGAATAAATATACGAGTTTTACTTTCAAAAACAACTATTAAGAAGCAATTATTTTTTTTAAAGTACACAAAATATATACCCGGAAGGATAGTAATAGGAAGTAGTTCAAATTACAACAACGGATGAGATATTTATTAGTTTTATAATATCGCCTTTTCACCACTTTAAAAGCAATAATGTACCATAATACAAACCTACTGCTATTTTTCATATATATGTCAATTTCTTATGATATAACGATCATAAATAATCATAACCCATAGTGAAAAATTAAACTTCCTGGTAAGCTAACTTACAATTTCTTTTGCCTGTCTTCAAGCCATCCGATTCCTTAATGTACTTTCTATTTCCATTATAATACCATGAATTAACCTTTCCACTATTACAACCCTTAAACGGAAGTAGCCATAAGCCGCAGAAGGCGTATAATTCGGGTACATCAATGTTGACGCTATAATCTTGTATGACAATGGGGTCAGATTGTAATAACATTCTTTGGAATTCTTACTTTTAACGTAATTTTCTTGAACGTTGCAGAAGCATTTTTGTAACCCTATTCCCAGAAAGTACAATTTGGCATAATGACATTTAAATTTGACTGGAACAAGTGGATGTATGGTTCTAACTTATAGTAAATGGAAATTGACTGCTTTGAATAGGAAATAAAACCCATCAAATACTATCGGAAGACATTTTGACTATTAGAATTCCTCATGAATAGTATGTTATAGTTTAAACTACATAAATCGAAGGGGATACCCGGTATTCTAAACCGGATTTTAAATGAAGGTATTCCGAATTGCTTTTAGAGTGGAATCGTAACTAAAAATCAGAGCTATAAAACTTTTTTACACGCGATTTTTTTTGACTTGCAAAACAACCCTAAATATTATGTAACTGCAACGAATCTAGTATAAAACAGTAACAAAAAATATCGTAACAACAAATTGATGTTTCTAAAAAATAGTTTTGTAGTGTTTCTACTAAAAATAGTAAATTAGTTTGTTTCTTTAAAATAAAAAACCCTATATAGAATTTTTTGTAAAGAAGAATAACAAGACAGAAATAAAAAAATTGATATATTTCAACAATTAAAGTTTTGCGTAAATGTTATATTGCTTATATTCATTACTTTAAAGCAAGATTCATATTAGTACATTACAAAAAAATTTCAATTTTGTGTTAAAATTATCAAAGAATCTTTCGATCACTTCAAGTCTTAACGTTTTATCACACTTTCAGGTGAGGCAATTTTTCATGTTTAAATACTATAATATAATATAAATCACTACTTATTTCAAAGGAGTTTCATAAATTTTTCGATTCCAAATACGTCGTCCTGCTATGATAAATGCTCGGTTTATGCAGCCAAATGTGTTAAAATGCCATCATAAATTGTATTCACACAAAAATTGTCTAGACGAAATATTAAAAATTTGAGTTGTTGGTTTACAAAACAGTTAATAGTTAAAAAGATTTAAAGCCCTTTGATACATATTGCATATAGTTCTAAAGTGAATACATGAATTTAAAAGTTTTACATCCTTGATTTCATATTTTTAATTATTTTAATTACTTTATAAAAATGTTTGGCAATAAAATAAATGTTTAAAAAAAGAATGTTTTGGTTGGGCACCATTCGCGTAACAGTCTACACTTGTAATATTTACGAACAGACTAATTTTGAGGAATAATTAGTCGAAAAAATGCTAAAATATTCCAATGAGTAACATTATACAGTTTATTAAATCTGCTGTGTAAAAAGGAGAAGAAAGCAATAGAAATCTTTGAACTATAGTGGCCTTTCCCCCATTACGATATAATATCGAATATTCAGCACATTTTAAACCATCACGCAATTTATTTTTACACTTATAGGATTTGTTTTTAAAAAATTTCAATTAATAATCTACTTTTGTCAATTGGAAGAACAAAACGACATAAAAAGTCCGGCCAAAATTGGCCTACTTATATGGGTTTATTTTGTACTAAGATAACATTCCATGGAACAACGTGCTTGTATTTAGAATGTCAACAATAAGGTTACCCCTTTTAATCCATCAACAACTCCTCACACAAACCAAAAAACACGCCAAAGGCCGCGGCCAATGCCGCCGAATTTCAAAACAATCGCCACACTCCTACAAAACCAACAACACGAACCCCAAAACCAACATGTCCCAATCTGAATCCTGACAATGGAATCATCCTAAACGGACAATCCCTTACGCAATACATGACTCCATGTATCATTCTTTGGCATGTCGGGATTCCTTGGAACCTTCGAACACCCCATTTTGAATGGAGTTAAGAAAATGGGGATGCTGCCAGGCAAAAAATAATACAAAAAGCCTTATGCCAAGTGAATCCATCAATCGCCTCACAGTAAGACCAAACAAACGGTCTTGGAGACCTTTTTGGCGCGAGTCTAAAACGGAGTTTGGACTAGGATTATTACATCGATTTGGCGACTTTTTGACTCTTATAAAAACCATAATTACAACGTATATTTCTTACCCTTAAAGGAAATTACTACCATCTTATATAAATTCAGATATCTTACTACAGCCTACAACTGTCCAAACAGTCCTTTTTCGATTTTTAATCAAACGTATTTTAAAAAACAAAACGGTGCTATTTATATAGAACTAACGTTGAGTGAGCCGTTTGTTTGGGATTACTAGGGTTACTTTCTAAAGGCTTCATTTTTTTTTCTCGCCAAGCATCTCCATCTTAACTCAATGCCATTTTGCCACGAAGTAATGGACAGAAATCGTCCAGAAGAACTAAAAGACATTCCAAATAACAATGCGCCCGTCGCCCATTACCCTAAACACCGGCAACCGTCGCCAATTAGGCTTTTGTATCAGGTTGGGTAATAATGGCGACGGATTTTTTGAGATCAAAAACGCACATTGTGTTTCGCTTTTCGAGACAAGCGTGTTCCGGCCTACATTCTTCAAGAAACGAGTTATACAATGTATTGTTGATAAGCGATTTTCACCCCCAAAAGGGTTTCGGTTTTGTAGCTTGTGAAACTTCAATTAAACGCACGTGATTGGATAAAGACCCATTGATCCGTGGTTAGGACTGACCTATTTTGGGACGAATACATTACAGATTATTTGTTTTGTCTTACATTTGTCGGTATATTTTTTATTATGCCACCCACTTCTCAGAGTTAGTTCACGTAACATAATGACCACACATTTTATGACCGATACATCCCGTACTATTAAAAGTGTTTACTATAAATCCTGAGTGTAACGTTTTTCAAAACAAAATATGATTTGTATTTCGACACATTTGGTTTATTTGAAAAATCAATGACTGTTAAAACTTTGTGCAATCATAAATAAGCTTATGATTGAATGAAATCATAGCTGGCACATTGGTACTTAACATTTTAAACAATCTTAAATTTTATTTGATTACAATAATATCAAATCGTATAAAATAACTTATTATAGAAAATCACATTAAAATACATTATTCCAATTACAACTTATTTTACTATATTTCTATTCTAATTCTGAAGTAAAACTTTATGTGAACATGGTTAACAGATTCAGTTAACTTTTCATTTAAATACTTTTGTTAATTTTTTTACATAAAAAAAGACAAATAAAATTGAATCTTTCTAAAATATAGACTAATGTCACTGAAAACAAATTACAGTAAACATATATAGGCATAAAGAAGCTTCTTTTGTTGGTTTTTTATAGTTATTTCAAACATTTAGAGTAAAATAATTTAAAAGGGAAGAACAAAAACGATTTAGCTTGAAATAGCCAACGCTTGCGTGCCTCAAATCTAAACTCAAAGCTAAACGTTTTTCACTATAGTTTCAAAAATCTGCGAATCCCGAAAATAAGTCTACGTTCAATAAAAAGTTTGTTAATTAAATAGGTTGGTGTATAACCAAACTAATAGTCTGTTTAACAAATTATTTTCAAATTCAGAGATCTCTTTCCTTATTTATGACAAAATAACAAAACTATCCACACTAAAATAGCAATTCAGTGATGCATCAATAGATTTCATTTGCGCAGTTGACTATCTTATAAATGTAATGATCATTTGACATCAACAGTTTCCTCGAAGTGTTTCTGATTTGCAATGGCGTCCAATAAGAATTAAAAATACGATTTAGCACTCCTTTTTCCCGTGTTTTTGAAATATATTTGATATTATAATACATGAAAGAAGTTCGATTTGTAAATTTTTTTCACTCAATATTGAATTTTAATAATAAACATTAGACGACAACTAGAAGTTTTTGGCGAACGTTTATTTTTCACCGCAAAAAGAGATTTAGTACCGATTAATTCTTTTCTAAATCAATAGTGATCTAAGCTGATGACATTACTAAACGAGAATTGCTAAACCAACGACTCTACGTTAGTAGAAATATATAGGATTTGAGTTAAAAATAGTTTCTAATAAACTTATATGCGTTTGTCAATTTTAAAACAGAACCTTTTTGCGCAATGTTTTTTTATGAAAAGAACTTTTTTTATCATGTAACATTTGTAATATCACCTTAACTTCGAATAACTTTATTTCTAGTGTTGTCTATTTAAGTTTTAACCTACACTGTTAAAAATTTGGTGCTAGGTTTCACCATGATATTGGTTGGTTTCACCATGATATTGGTTCCTAGTAGCTGCAACGGCTGAATGGTGAAATGTTTCACCTTTTTTTCGGTGTTTGGTTGAACCATTTTTCTGGATTTGGAAACAAAAACCTGAGAAATGGTTCAACCGAATACCAAAAATTTGGTGGAACGTTTCACCATTCAGCCGTTGCAGCTACTAGGAACCAATATCATGGTGAAACCAAGCACAAAATTTTTAACAGTGTATATTACCCAAACTAATGTGTTTCAAAAACTTAGTTTATATAAAAGTATTGTAAACTATAACTTTTTCGAAAAAGTAAATATTTTTATGCCTACAGCGCATAGGAATAAGGTTACAGTTAAGCTCCAGGGCAATTGGCGAAGGAGGATAATGGTAGAAAAAATAGTGGATAGTTAATTGTTCGATTGTATATCTGTTGAGGTCATCGCTGATTCATTTTTTTATCACCATTCACTTGTTAGCGTTCCTGAAATATGACAGGTTCAGTTCAGTGAGTGGAAATAACAATTTCTTGGATTGTTGAGACATATTGACTTTAATGCTTTTAGGAATTGTGCGCTGAAATTTATGGTAGACAGTAATAGAAAGTATTATATAGTGGGTCAAATGTGTTGTTTATTACAGTAATTATTATGTGTGCAAATAAATTAATGTTTTGTCGGCAGTATTGGTTGATATTTTCTTTTCGATGCCTACGAATGTATTTGTTAACGAAGTAGTGATTACGTTATATTAATTTGTTTTAAAAAATATACTTCAAACGAATATAAATAACTTATTTCAATGTATTTAGGCTATAAAAAATCTATCCAACAAATATTCTCACAAACTTCAATTATGTAATAATATATCTGTTAAGTTTGTGCATTAAAAAGCATTTATTTACTGTTAAACTCAAACAATCCAGCTTCAATCTGATTAACTAAAACAAGTTATACAACTAAACTGCACACCCTAAATTATAATTGATATAATTTACATATACAAAATTATGTTTTTATTAACCAATACATATTCGAAGAAAAAATTAGATTTTAATGCTAAATATAAGTGACATTTATTACCAATACTATGGAAACTAATAAAAGAAAACAATTTACACAACTAAATTATTCGAATCAAAATAAGAAACCGAAATCATCCAACCGCAACAGAAAAAAATAAATTTATAGAGCACTCAACTGGGCGCTCAAATTTCTAATAGCACTCCAACTACCACAATCAAATCATCCACATACAACAAGAAAAATCAGGCTAACGATACCTTAATATAAAAAAATAACTGCGATATGAAATCATTCCAAATTAAACCATATTAACTATCAAATTTATGTTATAAAAAATTCTCGACCAAACAACTTCAAATATCATATTAAGAATCCTTCGGATCGTTTGCATTGTTTTCAAAATGGCGATGACTGTATTCTATATATTTCAATCGGCATTAGATTTGTCTACCTTGACTAACTATGCATGAAGTTCCTTGCCTAACTGTAAAGGTCGAATCGTGGTTCCATTCAACCTGAGAACAACTGTGCCGATGTGTCATCACGTGACTGGACTTGAAGAACGATGTTTAGATGATATTTGAATATCATTCTCTGAAGAGATATTTAAAATTTGATTTTACGTATGGGAGAAGATTATATCGTGGGAAAAAGGTTGTTTCAACCGATTCTGGTTTCAATAAAGGGATTTTTTCTTTAGAATTTTTATTTTCTAAAATTAACGCTACTGTTTATTAAATACTTTAGATTCTATGAATATTTACTATTTTTTTTTAAAAATCATTAAAAATCATTTTGTAAACATTTTCATATGTTTATTATTTTTTTTTAAAAATAAATACTTGCTGATTAATTAATACGTTAAACAAAAAGAACTGTTTGAATACTTGAAGATCGTTCTATGATTCCCAATTTTGTAAATTGGGTATTTTTAAATAAAATTTAGGCATGATAACTGGAATTAAGAAGGGTTTAAGTACCTTTTAAATCGATTTTAAGTCATTTTATTCTCAAATGCAACATGAATATCAATGAATTTAGCTGAATATCATATTACCTCATATAACAAATAAAAAATGAACAGTACAATTTTATTAATTACAATAACCATATGAAGTTATTTAGACAAAGGGTTATATGTAAGGTTTATGATGTATAGTTAAAAAAACATTAGGAAACTTTTAATGCTGTATAGTTAGTAAACTTAAATCCAAATATCAAATCTTAATAATCTTGTATAAGTCATCGCTCGAAGCCATATCATTGTAATAAGCTCATTTAAATACGGAAATCTGATTAACTGAAGCTTATAGTTTCAACTGATAATACTTATATAATCTTGTGACATTTGATATTAACAAAAAGGCTTTCCAGAAGTTCGTGGGAATATGTATGTGGTTATACAATGCTATTAAGAGAAGGCAGTTGTAACTTCATAAAACTTAAATCTGTAATAGAAAAAATATGTTTGAAGTTACATTTATTTTTTCGCATAAATTCATGGAAGTATTTAAATAAACTGTTAAAGTAGATGATTTTTATGATAGATAAAAAAATGGGCATTTTACCATTTCGAGGTCACAAGCGATAAAGTGGCCAAAAATGTACAACCGCAGCCAAACGGAACAATTTGCAATAACCTTTTAACGGAGTATACTATTTAAGTATATATGTATACTTTTCATTGTCGTCAGGAAATTCCGTTTGTCACCAAAGATTCCGTTTGGTGAGATTTGCGATCGCGAAAAGGAAAAGTAGCAATTTTTTTTTTCTTATAGCGATTTTATTCGAACTTATACGAGCTGGGATATTTTTTATGAAATAAACACACACGCACTTAGCACTATTCTAAACTTTAAATTGAATAATAATTGGCTGAATTTTTATTGATGTACAATTTTTAAAAATAGTACAATGAAAAGATATTGTAACATCTTTTTTCCAAATTAAAAAAAAATTAAAATAGAAACAATAAATATCGTACATTTTCAACGGGTTACGATTTTATGTATATTAAGTAAATCTAAACACATCTTTAAGAAGTCAGAATAACGGAAAACGATATAATAGAAGTAAAAATCTCAAAACTTAAACTCCCATGGAAAAGAACTCATTTTTTATAAGAATATATACTGTGATAAAGAATGTAAACTACCATTCTAAAGAATGATACTCATACACTTACAAATATTCCCTTATAAAGTTTTGCCAACGCGATCATTGACTCAAGTCCATTTTGAGGTCAGTTCTAAAACCCGAAGACAGATTGACAACTCATAGAATACGATAATTGACCATCTTGTTTGACCAACTTGTTACAAATGACCCATTTTTTTTGTCTACACAACTCCTAGAATAGATCGCCGCTCCTTGTATATGCTTGATACTGATTTATAATTCGACATTTTTGTATGCGTAGGAGTAGACTTGCTAATCAAGGATCTTTAATTCACATTGTTATATTCAACAGGTTGGATAGGACCTTAAATTAATGGTGTTATGTCGTGTCGATCGCTTGCTTGAATAGATGAAGGTTAATTAGAATTCAGTGTGAAGTTTGTTCTAGGAGACATTGTTATAAGATATGTCAAGGTACATTGTCTGCATTCTAAAACAAAATTTGATGTTAAGACTCGCAACGTAAAAGTACGACAGTATATGTGGGACCAAGAGAGAATGTTTTATTTTACATAGGTATAAAAGTATTATTTTCAATTACCTAATATGAAATACAAAGTAATGAAATGTCGTATTAATGTCTAAAAGTAATGAAATTTAACGTAAGGAAAGTAGTAATGAAAAGTATTGCGATTGGGTCGAAATTAAACGAAATGGAGATTGTGTTATCTATACACACTTTGGAGGCTGTCGATTTTTAAACAAAAGTGTCTTCGGATAATTGTTCCGTCGGTTATACTTGTCATTCTGTAGGTAGGTATGTTTGAATTATCGTCGCACTAGAGGGCTATTGGCGATGGGCGTCGTAATTTTGAACCACAGTCAGGTGACGAGTCGACACCCGAGTAGGCACCCAGTTATTTTTGGCGATGCCCGGACCCGAACCTGGGACCTTTCGCATGCACGGCGTACGCCTAACCGACTGGGCTCCCCAGCCCCCCCACTAGTCATTCCGCTCTTAGACCCACTGTATAGCTCGAACTAAAAGATCCTCGAACCTAATTTTTTACACGAGTTTCTAGTATCTGTCTAACGTCATAATATGGTGTGAGAAAATCTGGCAAGCGCAAAGTGTAGCTGCCTCAAAACATTTTAGGTTTTAATGTCATTGAAATTACCATATTCGGTATATAATTACCTTCAAATGAATTGATTTTTTAGTAGTAATTGAAAGTCGAGTGGTGTTACACATCCCTATTTTTAAACAATCACGCGCTATAATGAATTATATTAAGCACTATTATATATACTCTCTGATGCTTGAATAGTTCAATAATTTTTTATAATCTTATGAAATTTATCAAGTGGTATTATAGTTAACTAGTTTTACATCAGCTAGCAGGGAAATTAATAGTGCGAAATTATACCTTCTTTGATCCTATGAAATAGTATGAAAAAGGAAATGTTCGAAATAGATATATTGCAATGTTGCAATATATCTATTTCGTATTTGTTGTTTTGATGTCACGTTTGAAAATTAATTTCTGAATGAAAAAAACCTAACATGACTTGTTTGTAAAGCACATAAATGTTTGTTTCACATACTGGAGAAATAAAAATATATAGCTTTGAAAAACACGTCGCCTAAGGAACACAGATATATAGTCAAAACGTTAACTGCGTATCTTAAACATTAAACGTGCCCCAACTAAACAACGAGGATCTAATCCAACTTCACTGAAATCCTTCCCTACCACCTTCATGCCTACGCAGACTGAAATTCGAACATTTCCTATAAAAAAAAGGAATTTCGAACAAAACAGTTTCAAAATCGAATTAAAAAGTGCAACACAAAATAGGACAAGGGCAGTAATTTTTCTTCGCTAGGTAGGGAAACAGAGAATGCAAGTTTTTTTTATATATAAATTAGGGTGGAGTCATCAACTGATTTTCCTCGTGCCGCCATTATCCACAATTCAAGGGGAAGAAGGTTTCGAATTTGGCGAAGATTTCTGGAAATTGTTTTAAATCCGCCATGCGTAAAATCATGCTTGGCGGGATAGTAAAATTTGCATTGTGTCTGTAAGGAAAGCGTGTGTGTGGTAAAAAATAGATTGTAAAGATGTTCGGGCTGATACAAATTAATTTTAGATATGCAGATGTTGCGTGTTGGGCATGCTTAGTTATTGGCGATGTTTTCTAGTTTCTACGATTTCTACACTGTTTAAATGTTTGGCGCAATATTGTACCGGAATCCTGCAACTTTTTAGCTGCCACCACTATTTGGAGAGTGGATTTACCAATTGTGTTATAAAAACATAACTGATGCATCACAAAAGTGGTAAATCAACGCTCCAAATAGTGGTGGCTGATAGTGTGGTTCCTGGATTCTGGTGCAATCTTGTACTAAAATTTGTAACTAAGTAGTAAGTTTTAAAAAGTTTAATTTGAACATGAAATATGGATACATACATTTAAGCTTCCACACTACGTTTATAACGTAAAAAGTGGAAGGTATTATAATCGTTCAGTCCGTCTGTCCGTCACACACTTTCATAGCCCAAACTACAAATGCTACGGACAAGTGTGATACGTCAAAAAATTCAGCGCATCAAAATTAGAATACATTGAAAATTCTAGAAAAGAATTCGAATTTGAAGTACTTTAATTATTTAAAAAACTGCAAAATTTAATGCTCATTTAAAATGCATAGGAGACCATTTTTATTGGAATTAAATCACCATTGCCATTCGCAACAATCGCTCGAGAAACTTTAATTCTTTTAGACAATAAATTAAAACATAATATTTTTGAGACATCGATTAGTTTGAAATGACGTCAAATATATTTCACTACGAGATTCTTTGTATGTTGATATGAAATATTTTTATTCTATTTAAAAGCGAGGAATATTACATATTTATTCTTTGAAATATAAATTAATTTTTGCAAACGATAAGTAATAATTATTTAATTTTCGAAATAAAATAAATGAAACTAGCCAAATTTAGCATGTAAATGTTTAATATAGAATTAATTCTGTGTTTGGCGCATTGTTACCTGTTAAACAAACTGTTGTGTGGAAGCGGGTTAAGTGACAGATTCTGTTTCAAACCTACTTGTTTATAATCACGAGCAGAATTATTTAAACATTGCATACAAGATTTTATACAATGTTACTTAATAGTTCCCCAATGTTTTTAAATATAATTTCTCACGTTCGTTATGGTATTTTTATTACCTCGTTAAAAGTGTAGGTGCAACGTACAATGAAACAGTGTGCAAAAGCTGATTTTACGCATTTGATTAAAAGAGTTTAAGTTTTGTACACTGGTTTCTTTTAAAAAATGTGATACGATTATTTGGGTTGAATAAGTGGGATTTTCAAACGGAATAAAAAAATAAATTTTATGGAGGATATGGGAATCATGTTTTGAATTAAAAGGGTGTGCTATTAGTTCCCTAATGTTTACAAATATAATTTTTCTCACGTTCATTATGGTATTTTTATTACCCAGTATGGTATTTTTATTTACCCAGTTAGTAAAATATTGAACATTAGAATTTCGGTCATTGAAACGAATACGGTCTTTGACAAATCTTTATACACTATAAATTGCACACACATAAAAACGCTGAAATAATCATATTGAAATCGATCATACACATTATAAACGTCTTGATTTAACATATTAATATCCCTTACAATGTATCAGATTAGTTGCAATCTATGAGATAGGGTTCGGTGAATCGTCTTTTTACAGTTGTCCAAAATAGAGCCCCTCTACTGAAAATTTCTTGGCACTCTAGTACGACATTAACCTACCTAAACCTCACTTATATTAATGCGGTATTTTTTTGAAACTTCATAAAACGATAATTATATTAGTAGACATCTACAACACAAACCCCCTTGTTAATTTTATCCCATTATTTCAGATTCCTCTTGTGATACTGCAACGGAATTTGCGTGTAGAGGCGATGCCCCCCTATGCATAGCATTGGCGAGGGTCCGGGACGGAAAACCGGACTGTCCGGATGGCTCTGACGAGGGTAAGTTACTTCTCTAATATTTAGATAAAAACAAAATGTAGGAAGAAATATTTGTCGCAACTGGCATTTATATAGCCCTTTCCGACCGAGCTATCACGATCATGCGGGTATAAAGAAAATGTTCAAGCTGTTCAAAAATATTGATACCGAAGCAGCCGACTTGTACCAGTCGTTATTTGTATAAAAAAGGACTTTGTTTTTTAAAGAATTGCTGGCATTGATGCTGTTTAAGGCATTTTTTTTCGATAAAACTAAAATTTAGTCTCATAAACTTAAATCAGCGCCACCTGAAAGCCGGTCTTAAAGGGTTATGTGTTTCTTTGCATGTATTTTTACGATTTTTTAGATTTTCTTTCTAAACAAATGTTTGCTTTCGCAATAAATCATAAAATCATGTTTTGACGATAATTTGTAGAAAAAAATAACGCTCCATGTTACTTAATATTATATAGTAACGCCACACTGTCGTTTTTTTTGTTTAGGATGCAGATTTAAACACTGTTTATATTTGAAACTAGCAGGTTATTTAAAGAGAATGGGACCGGTAGTCGGTTTTCCAAACCGAAGTCTTCTGTAGGTGTTAATAAATTAGAGAAAACTAATTTTCTATGCTTAATTGCTCTAGCAATAATGTATTAAATATTTTATACATGATTAAACTATTAATGTAAATAACTTAAATTCCTATATAATTCAATATTTAGAAAGTGGTACGAATATTTTGTTGTAAAACTATATTAAAAATTAAAGCGGCCACATTCAGTCTTAAGTGCAATCAAACTATACACAATCAATGGGACCCTAAACTGTGAGAAAACATAACCCGCTACAAAAATAAGCACCGAAATTATAATTCATCTGGAGATTGCTGACATAAAACAACCTTTAAAATAAATTTATCACATAGTAACAACATACTAAACATATCTTCAGTTTATGCATGGTTTTAAATACAAACTCAAAAACGTACCTCTTATTTTCTGATAATTAACAGCCGTAACTTAAATTTTAAAAGATTTAAACTTGTATGCAGATTATTATTAGATTCTAATCGCAACAAAAAGATAAAATGGTATCAAAACCTCATTTTGGCAAGGCTAGACCCTCACGCTTTTGACCAACCTGATGATTAAGTTTGGAAATACCAATATCTCCCAATAAAATTTTATCGGACGCGAACTTGCTCTTCGTTGCTCAACCCATTTCTTGTGGTTTGAAGTGATTCTAGAACTGGATGAGCTTGTTTTGTGTGTAAATAATTTTTTACTTTAGAACTGGTTTGAAAGATGGCTAATCACTTTTAATTATGAAATGACCGACGGCCAAACTGAGAAATTAACAACGAAGAATTTTCATGAAAATATATTTCACAATTTCGGTGGTTATTGCTATTGGGCGAATCCATTCAGGTAAAGAAAGCGAATCTAAAAGTTCTTTCAATATAAAGAAAGTAAAATAAAGTACAAATTTACTATGTTCAACTGTACTGTATGTAACAGTAGTTAAAAATTTATAAATGCCATTAAAATAGTTTTAGAAATAGTTAAATATTCTTATTAAATATTTAATTATTATTATTCATCATGTCGGACGAGGTTAATGGCAAGCAACGAAGTTTAAAATAAATCATCTTTTTAATTACTACGAAAAATTATTATATACAAAACATTTCTAAAAAAAGCAAATTATAGAGCTTAAGGAATTTATTTCTCTGGGTTTAACTGATAAATTACAATAATGATGTCCAATTCCTATAGTCACAAAAGATTTTTCCATTAATAGTAAACATTTAGAAGGAAGATTACGTGGACGTTAATAATACATTAAAAAAAACTTCTATTTACTAAAAATAAAATATTTCAACCATTGCTACATTAAACAAACAATTGCTTTCTTTGGGACATTAAAAATGGCTTCCTGTAGCAAAACAGCGATCCTTATCATCAATATACGAACAATTTTTGACCACCGAACGACAAAACCGACGCGTGTTCCAAGCAATTTACTTTATTCCAAATAGAATAATAAGATAAAAAGGAGAACACAAAAAAAATGAATGCAGCGGAAATAAAAAGTTTAATGGAGCGGGGAGTTAAGGACTTTTTTAAAGACAAACATAATCGTTTTAAGTGCAGGAGGAAAGGTCTGTTAAGCGGGTATGTGTGGGATACATCTATACGTTTGTTGCATTTAGCGGAAGTGTATAATGGATATCTGTGGTAGCATATTTCAGTGAGATCGGGCGAGATAGTATTGATTCCTTTGAAAAATACAATGTTGCAGTTAGTGGTTAGTGGAACATTTTAAATGGTTGATGTTTATTCTATGAAGAACCTTGAATTCGGTTTTGAATTGCTAAGAGACTTTACTCGTAAGAATAAAATATTCAATTATAGTTTGAATGCAATCCATTAAATTTATACAAGACCCTAATTCGACCAATACTTCTACAGTCCCTGGACAAATTATTAGACGCACTGCAAGATTTCATGTAAAATATTAATTACCGGGTGATATTGTACCTACATATTTGTATAAATACAAATATTTGATCTACAACAATTCTTTTAAATACAGATCAATAATATTGTAGTTTAAATATACCATTATTGCATAAAAACTCTTAAGAAACATAAAATTACTAAACAAAATACAGTGCGTCTAATAATTTGTCCAGGGACTGTATATGATTGAAAGACGCGACCCAAAAGTATAATAATCAATATATAAAGATGAAACAGACTAAGCCTCTAATTTTTAAAAGAAATCTCCTTTGGTCAATGTTTGGAGTAATGAATGAAAGTCTCGCATCGAGAAGTTTGGATAGCTAGAGATACATTTGGAGAAATCAGGCTGCAAGTTGTCCTGCCTGGAGGAAGCGGATTGAGAAAGCCTTGTCCACAAAGCTGATAAAGGAATGAATGCCTCATTTTTCAAATTGAAAAGCACTTTTAGAAAAATCGCCATACTTCTTGGATAAGTAAAAGTATAATATTTTTAAAAACAAGTAACAGATTTTTAAAAAAAAAAAAGGATTGACCAAAGCTTCACATTTTTGCAATCGTAAAATTTTTAAATCTATATATATAAGCAAGTTCAAATTATCTTTATACAGAATAAACTACAAGCATAAAAATATTAAAGAATATAGGACAAGATAAATTGTAATTTATAAAACGCATGACATTGCAGAAAATCGGAAGTTATCTGAATAATAAACTGCTAAAAGTAATAAACAGGGCATACTGCATTTTATTTATATTTGAGAAAATATTAAACCACTTTATACTTTTAGAAACAGCTTGGAATTTAAAGAGGGTATAGCAGTATTTTCGGTTCATAAGCATGTTAGACTAAATTACCCATGACCATTTTGATGGCTGAATTTTAATACAAATCATTCAACATTATATTACTTTTCAATTTACGCTAAAAAGTGGCACAATACTATTGATATCTAAGGCTATTTTGATATCAATACTCGAGAAAGTTTAACTAAAGCCATTATATTACTATAATATAAAATGTGTAACAGGTAAATTTTTTTATGAGTGTATAACATCCGTATGTGAAAATAATGTATACTTTCAGTATGCAGTAAATATAGTTTTATTATTGATTACAATATGATGTGCTATTGAACGGTATTTTCAGATCAACTTGTGTAAATTACAATTCTTGAACAAGAATAACACGCTTCATTGCATTTTTGGACCATAATATAACCGTAGGTTTAAAAAAAAAATAACGTTTTTTCTCGCAGATTACAGATCGTTGGATCAATAATAAAAAAACGTGACAAAACAAGTCATTACAGCTTTTAAAATATCATCACCTACTCCTCCCGGCTTTGTAAAGCGTATCATTATAGCTTTTTTTTAGGGTCAGTGAAAAATCAAAAACTAGTCACTTTTCTTTGGCAGACTCAATGGAGCACGTTAAGTGTACCACTGCCAAACAGCAGTTCCGTTTTAGAAGAGTAAATGAATCATTAAATGCAAAAAGAGGTGAAGTCCATCGGATAATTTTCCACTACGCTTCTATCTTTCACGTTTTATTGAAAAAAAGTAGCTTGTATGGAAATCTGTCTGTGAAATGACCTCTTTCTATTTAGAGATTCAATTTCTTCAACGATTAGTCAAGCGAGCAGCTAAATACTGTATTTGCCAAAGAAAATGGACAATTTAGTTGTGCTCTTCTGCCCTAAATATGACGTGTAGTTTGCTCTCCTTTTTTGGAAACAGTTGAATGTTTCACACATAAAAGGCTCTGGAAATTTTTATCCGGATATACAGTTCTGTATGATTACAATGACAATGTTAAGTCAATAAGAGCTTTTACACGTGGTGGAAAAATACAGTACATATATTCCGAGAAATAATTTGTTCAAGAATTATAATAGTTTAAGCTATCTGAAGTAGAAATGTGTGACAACAAATTTATCGTCGCGAAATCAAAATTATAATATTAAATACAAATATTTACAATAAATGAATGATATATATCGCATATAAATTTCTATTTGTATATAAATGTATAGTTGACAAATATGTATCTATTTGTATATTAAAAAATTTGCCGTACTAACTACTGGAAAGAATATCGTTAATAAAATCGTAAGAACGATATATTTCCCGACATGTGTAAAAGTTGCAATTGAAACACATTAACACGGTGAATCATACATCACCGTAAGTCCGGGAAAAAAATTCCTGAACCATCCCAAGTGAAATGGACCTAAATATCCCGATTAGTCAAGCGATCACCTAAACACTACAATTATTACAGAAGAAAACTAACAATTTAGTTTTGCGCTTTAAATAGAATGTTCTCTTATTGACTAACATCCAATGAGTTTGATTATGGAACCTAAAAGTTTAAATATATATTCGAATAATAAGGAAATGGAAATTGAGGAAAGTTAATTCCACCGCGATTATATATAACTTTTTTAAACTTTTAAAAGTAAATTAGTTAAATGGGATTGATTTAAATGGAAAAATAAATAACATGGGATAATTTTCAGTCCATTCATTAGCACAATTCATTAGCACAATTGCTACATTTTTACATTGAATGAAATTAGAAATATTCTAAATTTAGTTTGATTTTTGAAAGCAAAATTAAATAAAATACCCAAAATTACATTAGTCAGAACGTAGGCTATCAAGATTTAAAATACTGTATTTAATTATTGTTTTGATATTAAAAGTTAATCTTAAGGAAATGAATGTGTGTGTTTCTAAAGTTTTGCAGTTCACAATTAGAGAGTAATACTAAGATCCGGAAACAGTTAAATTGATACTATAATATAATTCGCATTCCATTGCTATAAAGATTAATAAAAAAACACATTAATTAATGAAAAAACAACCAATAGAAAACCAATATAAAGAACACATTAATCAATAATACAAATCAAATTAATTCAAATAAATTTAAATCTATAACCATGAGTAACGTCTTGTACCCGAAAAAGTATTAGGTTTACCACAAGGAAGTCGCTAATAAATAGAGAATCCACAATAGCTTCCATTGTGATTCCGGAATTAAAAGGGTAGAAAAGCATCCACACACACATTGCAAAAGATAAAACTAATGTCCATGGATTAAGGCGATGGCCATCTCTTCTACAAAGCCTTTACTTGCAGATGTTTCAAAGCTTAGTATTCTATAAATAACCTTTCTTTTTTGAAAGTAAGGTTTCGTTGAAGATAAAAAGAATACCGCTATTGAATTGGGCGTCATCCATAGCCGAGTTTATCTTGCTTCCAAATCTTTTGCTGTTGTTGTTCGAATATTTATCTTTTTTTGGAATTCCATGAAGAATATTCCGTTTTGTGTTGATAACTTCAGCAGGGTTGCCGAAATATAGCCAAATTGATGATTAGCCATAATTAGCCAATAGGGATTTCCGGTATGTCACTTCCACTACACAGACATTTTGAGTGCTCGTCGAAGTAAATATGCGTGAATTTTAATTTAAAAATGAAAGTTTACATTTATTTAAAAACAAAAAAATACACTGAAAAATCATGGAATGAAGAGAAATAATTTAAAGGTTTGAGTTTAGCTGTACTGTTGTCGCACTAGAACAGCACGAGGGGTATTGCCGAAGGTAGTCATAACTTAGAACCACACTTCAGTGACGAGCCGACATCACCTAAAGCAACTTTTAGGATCGACATCGTACGCAGAGTCGGTACTTAGGGGCATATTTAAGGTGCATTCCCTTAACTTACTCGTCGGACTTCTTATTTGCACATACCATTTATTGTTCGGCAGACATTTTGGCAATACTTGGCCCCGAACTTTTACATGCAAGTCAAGCGCCTTACCAAATGGGTCCTTAAACCCCAAAGGACCTTTAAGAACTACACTGCTCAAAACAATTAGGGGAGCACTTCGCGTACTTTTGTTAACCCTCTCAGTTTCAACGTTTTATTTTTTATTCTAAAAATCTAAAATTTGTGAAATAGATTCATTATACATCCAGAATGATATGGTAAAAAATTAGGGATATAAATCAAAAATTTTTTTAATAAAATTTAAGGGATCATAACTTTTGAATAAATCATAACAATTTTTTCATAACTTTATTTGTTAAAATAGTTGAAATGAATTTTCAAACGTCTAAGAATGCAAGCGTTAAGACTTAAAATGTTTTGGGAGTGAATTTTATTTTACCATGTTTTTCATATTTTCATTTAATTAAACCAACATTATTTAATTTTTCAAAAGACAGGATTTTTCCATCTAACGGTAAATAAGTGCAAGCTCAACTTGATGAGAAAAAAAATCGCAATCTGATGATTCCAAATGGATTCATTGGGGTGAAAGGGTTTAAACCATGAATTCCCCTAATCTTTTGAGCAGTGTAGATAAAACAATTTCCTCGAATGACTTCAATTGATATTAGCCAGACGAAATCAAAATTAGCCAAATATGGCAAACCTGGCATAATATTTAGTTTTGTGTTTGTACCTCTGGTGAGGTAAGGAACGAGCTGTTATTACGGAGTGAGAGTTCAAAAGTTTGCTGTTGACACTCCCTGTTGGTAGATCTGTATCCTTTATTTCCTGCATTGGTAATAAGCAGACATTATTTAAATTGAAGATAATATAGACCTAACGCTTTTGATAGCATCAAACCTCGTCTGGAGAAGTATAGCATTAACAAAATTTATTCAATAATAATCATAGCGTAAAAAGTACAATATCTCTTTCGCCTGTGTATTTTCAGACATATTTATATGTTATTTGTTAACTATGGTTATCACGAATGACATTATTCATCATTAGTATGTAATATGGATAAATCATGATATAAATATTTATATATAGTTTTGATTGCTTGGTTTTGCACAACGATTCAATCGTACTATAACAATGCGTAACGAAATTTTCATACCATCTTTCTGAGGAGGATAACTTGAAAAATGACTTAATAAATTGTTTGTTTGCTATGCATTACACAAAACAAACATACGAATAATTTGTTCGCACAGGGGTTAAAAAAAACCGTATATGTGACTAAAAATCATAATTATAATTATAAGAAAATAATAGACAATGTTAAAAAACCCACAAATATAATAAATTAAAATACATAAAATATACACAAAGAAAAATGTGGCAAGGCTAATGAATAATAAAAAGAAATTGCCAAAATTCGGTCAGCGGGAATAATATATATAATATAAAAACATTCGCTTATAAATTAACAAGAAGTTCATAAAACTACAAATAGCCACTTTCCTGTTACTTAAATACTTACTGAATTTCTAATCGGAAAAAACTGTCCTAAAGTAAAATCATCAAAGCCGTTTCTACACTAGATTATACACATTAGAAAAAAAAAATCGAAACGCAGCCCGCTATATTAAACTTCTATAAGCCAAAATCATATTTTTCCTAATATTCATTCGCAAATTAATTAAATATATTTATCATTGCTCGTTATATTGAAATAATTTAAATTTGATTAACTGTAAAGTTCCATAGAAAGCACGAGGGTATGGAATGTCATAATTAGAATCCCACTCAAGAAGAGCCCTTGTATCACTAAAGCAATTTTAGGATCGAATTGTCCAGAGTCGTACTGTAGGCCATATTTATGAAATTCATTCTTCCTTAATCTGTTCTATAAGCTACAGACCATTTATTGTCGGCAACATTTGGAATACGAACCCGAACTTACATGCAAGTTCAAGCGCTACCAAATGGCCTTAAACCCCAAAGGACTTTGACTACGACTGTTCAAAACAATTAGGGAGCAATCGGTACTTTTGTTATCTCAGTCATAGTTTTTTTATTCTAAAAATCTAAAATTTGTGAAATGATTATTAACATCCAGAATGATATGTAAATGTAGGGATAAATCAAAATTTTTGAAATAAAATTAAGGGATCAAACTGAAAAATCATAACAATTTTTTACAACTTTATGTTAAAAGTTAAATGATTTTCAAAGTCTAAGAACAAGCGTTAAACTTAAAATGTTTCATGAAGGCAGTGAAATTTTACCAGTCATATTTTCATTTATTAACCAACTTATTAATTTCAAAAGACATGATTTTCAATTAGGTAATAAGTGCAAGCTTCAACTAATGTGAAAAAAAATCGAATCTGATGATTCCAATTGGAATCATTGGTGAAAGGTAAACCAGAACCTAATCAGACAGTAGAAAAAAGCAATTTCCGAAGACTTAAATTATATTAGAGACGAAATCAAAAAGCAAATATGGCAAACCGCATAATTTATTTTGTTTGTACCTGGATGAGAAATGTAGATGCTTTATTCGGAGTGAAGATTCAAAATTCTTTGACACTCCCTGTTGCGTAGATCGTATCCTTATTTCGCAAGAATAAGCAGAAGTTATTTAAATTGAGTAATATAGACTAGCTTTGAACTAGCATCAAAACTCTCTGGAGAATCGTATAGCATTAAAAATTATTATATATCATAGCGTAAAAAGTACAATATCTCTTGACATGATATTTTACAGACATATAATGTTATTTGTAACATAGGTTATCAGAATGACATTATCATCATTAGTAGTAAATGGATAATCATGATATAAATATTTAATAGTTATGTGGTTTCAAACGATCTCGACTAAATTAATTTAAGATTTTATTCATGATTTTGCGAAGATTGAAATTATTATCACATGATCGTTTGGATCAATTAACAAAAACATTATCAATAATTCTATCGTAAGGGTTTAAAAAACCGAATTATAAAATTATTATAATTAAGACAAAAGACACATGTTAAAAACCACAAAATATCACATTAAAATAATTCAAAATTGAATGTTGATTAACAAAAAAGCCAAAATTGCTGACAAATTATATTTATTAATATAATAAAAACAGTTTTCTATATAAAATGTCATAGTTATTGACAATATTTAATAAGAATTTCTAAACCTGCATAAAGAACGAAGTTCATAATTTGTATATTTGGGTAATTAAAAATTTTTAAAATTGTATGTAAATGATTTTAAATTCATTTAAACGTTATTTGAAAATTACTTTAAATTACAAATAATATTAGATGTACCTAAATCACGAAAAGCATAGTCAAAATACCACCGATTTAACGATATTCATTAAAGCCTTTAAAGTTAAGATATTACGATTAATAAGTCCTTATAAGACTCCTGAGATCGTTGTCGACCGTCCTACTCGCATTACGTCACAGAAATATTAACGTATAGCGATAGCGTATTTATAATAGTTTTTCCCAAAGGAGAAGTGTTGATCATGATGGACGCTACGATTAGGATGCTTCGGAAACTCCGGCTTTAGGAATTAAAGTTGCCACATTTGGCGGTACCTAAATTTTAATTAGGGGCTTTAATAAATAACTTTTTGGGCAGTCGAGTAAAAAATCAAGCTTAAGAAACTAATTTGCAAAAAGTAAATTCTTATTCTTCATAATATATCAAAAGAAATTCAATTGATAAGAATCCTTTAACAAGTCCTTGGAAAAAAATGAACAATACTTTGCGTGCAATGTTTCGCTATTTCAAAAAGACACTCGTTTTCTGGGTAAAAAGAACATATTCTACTTTTGTATTTCCTTTTCTTAAGCTGGAAGAAGCTCCGAATAACAATAATTAAAGGTCACTTAGACAACGGGAATTGTTTGTAAAATAATATAATTATCGTCGTATATCATGCATGAATTTGGATTTTTTTTCTTCGGACTGATTTCTTAATCAAATGCCATGTTTTGATGAAGTTTTAATTAATATTTTCTGAAATATAGAAGAGGTATGATGGCTAGTTAACTAAAATATTTGAACACTGAATAATTTATAGTTACTAATTTATTTGATAAAATATCGAGGAAAATAGTTAATTTAAATTTTTTTAGATTCCACACTACGTTTATTATGTAAAGAGAGAGTGGAAGCTTTTGTAAAAGCTATGTCCGTCCGTCTGTTCGTCTTTCCGTCACCCACTTCCAATAATTATTTTGTAATAGTTTAATATAACAGTTAAAAAGTTTAATATAGAATGCTAAATAGTTTTTTAGACGCATGAATTGTGTGAAAACAGTTCGGTTTTGTTAAAAACTTGTTTTTATAAAAACTATTTCCGCTTTAACAAATTTTAAAATACGAATCGTTATTATACAATTTTTAAGTTCATTATAGACTTGTTTACAGTTGTCCCTAACTAACATCTTAAATGTCCTTAATAATAAAATGTTTATATGTAACTTCGTACATTGACTATACTTATATAGGGTTATCAATAATAATTTAGTTAATATTAGTATTGAAAAATTAATTCGCGAAATATCCTTAAAGAGTAATAAAACAATGGAGACATTTTTTGAATCAGTTAAGAATTTTTATCTTTCTTTAAAATAGTTTCCTTCTTGAAGGCGTGTAGAAAATTTATTTTAACTGTCTATCATCTATCCCATAATTCTTAACATAAAAAAAATAAAACTTCAAAATCCAACATAAACAAATTGAATTGTGTTAAGGAAAGTGTCGGCTATTATGTAGGCTAAAGAGAAGATTTCGTGAAAAATCCTCTTTGAAAGCTTTTACAAAAAAGAAATTCAAAGACGAGTGTCACACGATACGATGCCTAAATGCGGTCAATGGATGCGCTTAGAATGAAGAATTTGCATGGGAATTGTGCTGCCTAAATTTCGGCAGTTTTAGATTTTCCTTTGACGGTAGGAAATGGCGTAAATAGCAGTCAGTTTTGTTTAAACTATGACAAATGGATGGTAAACTTTTCTTAACTGTGTCAGGTAAAAACTTGTAGCGTGAGTAATAAAGTTCTTTGAAAATGAATCGGAAAATGAATCACTAAATGAAAAATGGAGCCAATTTTGTCGGAAATATCCCAAATGCGCTTCCTTCTACATTTTAGTAAGAGAAGCAGTGTGTATATGGAAATAAAGCCATGGACTTGGCTCTTTTTGCATTTAAAGATTCATTCGAAATAGGATAGAGCATGGTGTGGTTGTCAATCATAGCATCCGACTTAACCGCAGTATCACGGAAACATCGAATGCAGGAATGATCGACGATGCCACTAACTAAAAGGAGTAAGCGAGCTATAATAGCGTCTCCAAACCGAAGTCTTCTCTCTATGTTAATCCAATGGAAAAAATAATTTATTAATCCAAATTACTCTGGCCGTTTGTATTAAATATTTTACAAATGGCTTTTATGTGATAAATTTAGCTGACTTAAAAGTCTATAATCCCACTTTTTGAAATTGGGTAATATTTTTTGTAAAATTATTTATTGAAAATGAAAAAAATATTTGAACCCATTACAAAAAGTGGGATGATAGGGACCTGTGATTCCGCTACATTTATCATAAAAATAAACGTCTGTAAAATTATTCAAAGTGGACGAGGAAATATTTTTTCCATTGGATTATCACAGAGGTACTTCGGTTTGGAGACCCGCGGTCATTCGGGGGCTCATTCGCCTTTAAGAGATAATAAGAGCGGTAGTCGGGTCTCCAAACTGGTCTTCTCTATGTTAATTCAATGTAAAAAAATAATTTTCTAATTTAAATTACTCCAGCTGGATGTATTGAATATTTTTAAAAACGGGTTTTTATATGGGATAATGTAGCTGGCTTACGGCGCTCTACAACTCCACTTTTTGAAATTGGTTTGAATATTTTGAAAAATTCATTTAAATTAAAAAAAAATTAACCGAACCAATTTCAAAAAATAGAACTAGACATTTAACCCGCTACATTTGTCATATACAAAAAACTGTAAATGTATATTCAATACAACTGGAGGACGAGAATATTCATGAAGAAAACGTAGATTACTTACCCAACTAAATAGTTTATTCAGTAAATTTTTACTGAATAAACTATTTGTGCCAATTAGCTACGGTGTTTTCTTCATAAACCTTTTCAGGTGTCATACGCAAAGTTAGACATTTTCTGAAATTCAGCTGGAGAAATTCGGCTAGGATTTTTTTCATTGGTTTAACAGAGACTTTTCGAGACTAGGCATCAGCTTTCATTTCCCACTTAAAGCCTAATAAAATGAACCTTACACAAGTTTGAACAAAATGAACCTAATTACAAGTTTTATCGTATGTCACTCATATTTTAATTCCTTTTTATAAGAGCATTTACGAAGATTCTTAGCGAACTCTTCTCTGAAGCCAATAAAATACCCAACTCATTTGGTAACACAATTCATTTAGTTTATTAGTGAATTTCGAAGTTTTATTACTTTTGAGCTAACATTCTTAGAAACATTAGATTATACCTTTTAATTTACAATTTTTAAATGCCAATTTGTTTCAAGAAGAAAACATTCATTATGCAGCCTAAATTATTTGTATTACTATTTAAGGATATTAAACTTGGGTAACTGCTCTAAATTAATAATTTTCGTTACTTACACGTTAGTAGCGATTATTTTTAGCGATCCGAAGTAATAGAAAATCTACAGATACCGTATATCGGAGCTAGGCTAGGTTGTAGTTTTGAAGTCACGTAACTTTATTTGAAACCATAAACAAGTAGGTTTGTAACAGAATTTGTCACTTACCCCGCTTCAACACAACAGTTGAGTTAAACAGGTAAAAAGGCGACAAACACAGCATTCATTCTATATTAAACATTTACATGCTAAATTTGGCTAGTTTCATTTATTTTATTTCGAAAATTCAATAATTATTACTTATCGTTTGCAAAAATTAATTTATATTTCAAAGAATAAATATGTAATATTCCTCGCTTTTTAAATAGAATGAAAATATTTCATATAAACGTACAAAGAATCTCGTAGTGAAATATATTTGACGTCATTTCAAACTGATCGATGTTGCAAAAATAAATTTATTTTAATTTATTGTCGAAAAGAATTAAAGCTTCACGAGCGATTGTTGCCAATGGCAATTGTGATTAAATTCTAATAAAAATGGCTTCCTATGCTTTTTAAATGAGCATTAAATTTTGCAGTTTTACATAATTGAAGTATTTCGAATTCTTTTCTAAAATTTTCAATGTATTCTAATTTCAATGCGCTGATTTTTTAAACTTATTACACTTGTCCGTAGCATTTGTAGTTTGGGCTATGAAAGTGGGTGACGGACAGACAGACGGATTAAACGATTATACCTTCCACTTTTTACGTTATAAACGTAGTGTGGAAGCTAAAACTCATTGAAGTTTTATTGGTAATCCCGTTCAAGTAAGTATTTTAATTAGTGTGAAAATGTAACGTAATTTACGTTGAATGAATGTAAAATCTATATTAAACACTTGACTAGAGCAAAATCATCTTTAGATTTACGTCAGTTTGGAATTAGCGTTAACTACCATGAACAAATGTAACAGCATAAAATGTGATTTGAAAGATTTTAAATGCCTACTGATAATTCTTTTAAAAAAAAGGATCTACAAGCAAGAAATTCCAATGTCAATTTTCACCACTAAGTATTAGCAATTTAAAAACGGGAAGTTCAAAACATAAAATAAAACCGTTATTAGTGTTCAGAATTTTTAATGCAATTTCAGCAACCACTTTAACTCCATCCTTTAATGACACAATTTCATCATCCAAAACCACACGGTGAGTTAGGTAGCGGTTTTCCCCCTTATATTCATCTCGCTACACAACATAACGACCTTGCACTTGTCTGAAGATCAGTCCAGATTATATCTAAGCCCTGTTCCTTGAAAAGTGAATCATCTCTCTCCATATTAACAAGCCAGAAGAGTCACGCTTCCTACCATTTCCAATGCGCAAAAATTGCTGAAATTTCTTCAATTAACAATGTCCGCCCTTGCCCGGAGGTAGGTGACATTGAACACCCTCAAGTGAATCGCTGAATGCAAAAAGACAGTCAGCAAGATTTCCCTATTCACTACATCTTTCTCTAAAATGTAAAAGCAAAAAGCGTAAGAGAAAATTCTCCAAAAGAATTGAACCATTTTTATATTAGTCCATTCAAGTGAAGACCCGAATAGCAAGCGAGGTGTGGATCCGCTTTCTCAGTGTGTAAAAAAAATGGAAGAGTTTAACAGGAATTATCTCAAGGACAGTAAAGAGGCTTTTTTGAAGAATGTAGAGCAGGTTTTTATGTGTTTATGACAATCTTTATGATTTATCGAATTTCTTGAATTGAAAATATGTTGGACATGCGATTGTTGGACATGTAAGATTGGAATGGCGAAATTAACTACATCCGTTTTCGATTTACAGAAGTCGAAAGAAACTGCTCCGGTTTGTAGAGATTTTGATTTTTGCTTACGATTAGTTTAACGGTTTATCTAGTGTTAAAAAAAATTTTACGTTGGAATAATAAAATTAAAGTATAATGCACCGGATCAGTACTTTACTTCATTCTTTTACATTTGATTTACAGAAGGCACAAGAAACTGGCAAGTTTTTTCACAAAAGTCAGTGTTACATATGGAGTTCTAATACTATCTAGAATACAATTGATATATCCTAAATAATTACCTTTGAGTTTTAATGTATTTCTTTATAAAAAATGTCATTGTATTTCTATTTGATTTCAGTTTAATTGAATGTCTAAGTTAAAGTTTTTTAAAGTTACTCAAAAATGTGACGTAAAAATAGAAATTTGCAGCAAAATCCTTCCTAATTTCCCAAATGTTTCGTAAACATTTTGATTACATGAAACATACATAAATTATAGAAATATTCTAATAATTGCTAGATTTCTGGTAAATAACCAGGAAATAAATTTTATGCCTGACGTTATTCTTAAAATAGTCTCTGAAATCAAACTTTCTTGAATTGGACATGCACTAAACTCGTTATGTCACACAATCTAACACAAATCAAAGAGGTCTTTGATCCTTAAAATAAAACCGCCAACAACAACATCCTCGACAACAATAACAATGTAAAATGACAGTAATTACCCTTGTCCTTAAAATAAAAATTGCATTACTTTTGATGGCATGGTCAAGAAATTCGAGATTCGATCACGATACTAATAGTCATTCCGCAAGGGAACGTGAGTTTTGGTAGCAACAATCAACTTCAGCTACTTATTCTTCAGAAGGAGGTTCAGAAGGAAGATCGGTTTGTACCGATTCTGTACTGAGGAAGAGTTGTGTAACTCAAACTGATGTTACTGTGAATGTTAGAAAAAATTTTTTCGGACATTCAAAAGATTTCAGACATAATATTCATTCAAAATTAAATTTTGACTTTATAAACAATTGTATTTGTTGTTCATCTATAATAATAAAAGAAAGAGTCTGTCTGTGTGTGTGTGTGTGTGTGTGTGTTATCGGATCGTAAAAGACCTACTTATACTGCCCACAGGAATTCGAAATTTTAAAGATAGATTCCCTTTAATACTAACGTGTGCACCTGAGGCTTAGTTTTTTCATATTCGTTCCATTTTTAGAGAAAATTCGAATTTTCTGAAAAAAATACACCACTTTCGCTCAAATCCGATCATTTTTTCTCTTTCCTGATGCCATCGGCTGAAAAAATTAAATAAAACTTTTAACGAAAACATTTAAAATTCAAAATGTTTATTTTATTCTTTTGCCATTACTTTCAGAAACTAAATTTATTATTTGAAAAATAATTGACACGTTTCAAGTGACGTAATTCCGCCAGTCTTCATTCCCGGATTTTATTGTGGGTTTATTTGATGATTTTTTCATTGGATTTTTCTGTTGACTGCATGTATGCATATTTAAGCAATAAATGTATAGTTAAGCTATTACTGAACTATGATGGTTAATAAAGGCCATCGCACTAGAGCTATTAGTGTGTTATGTCTTTATTTCTTCGCCAAATACGTTGCCAAACTCGCCAAATTATTAACTAAAATTCACCAAATAGGCGATTTCTTTTATAAATAATTTATAAGCTGGTCGGTTATTCGAAGGTCATTGTGTTAGAGCTGTATAATGGGTGTGGGTAGCTATATCTATTTTCTCGCCAAATTATTTTCCAAAACGCGCCAAATGAGCTAAAAGGTTCTATGTATTTATGAGGGAATTGGGATGACATTTATGAGTGCATTTTATAGCGTATTTTTCATTTTGGAATTTTAAGGCAATGAAACGGGATTTTATAATTTATAACGAGCGGAAACAATAATAAGTTTATGATCCTAAAACAGGGTATATAGTACACATATTTGAAATCTATTTGATATTTTTTTATTCCGTGCGAAGAACGGGTATAAATTTGCTAGTTATCCATAAAAAAAAACCCATAAGGATATGAAAGTACTTAAAAACTGGTTGCTGTGTGGTGAAATATTTCACCATATTTCCGGTATTAGGTTAAACTATTTTTCAGGTTTTTTTAAAATCAAGTTGACTGAGAATCACCCATTTATAATAGATTTTTTTAGGGTTGGGTTTGATAGTAGAAAGTATTGCATTTGTTATAAATAAAAAGTCAAAATTTACTTTTTAATGAATAATTTTGATGTCTGGTATCTTTTACGGTGTTAAATTTTTTTTCAAACATTCACCGGTTGTTGTCGGCATGGAGGTTTCGGAGACTAACAGCAACAATTAAATCGCACTGTTCGCGGAAAGTAACGCATCTCAAATGGAGTTAACCTAGGAAAACATAGCATCGGTTTGACATGATTACTTTAGTTTAAAAGTTTAATTTAATTTTTCAATAATCCATAAGAGCGTATTTTCTTTAAAAATGTTAAAAATCTGCAGACTAATTAAAATGAGGGTTTTGTATGGACAATTTAGGTTTAAGAAGCATTCTTAGTATTCAAAAATATTATTCTATCTTATTAAAAAAGGGGGGGAAATGAAGATCTACCATTTTATTAGAATTAAATTAATTAGTATAAGAGAATGCAACAAAATAAAAATAAAAACTGAAAAGTCATATTTACGAGATATTGTATGTTTGCTTATGTACTTCACTTTTAGGGTATAGAGTAGGATAGAAGCATGGTAAAATTGTCAATCACAGCATTCGACTTAACCGTAGTATCACGGAAACATCAAATTTAGTTAGACTGACAGTGAAACATTAAACACACCTAATTAACTAATTTGTCTAAGAATTTGTTTCATTGGTTTAACAAAGAAACTTTTCTAGACAAGGCTACGGCTTCCATTCCCCCTTAAAGCCAAAAACAATGCTTGCTATTTCCAGTTTTATTGTATGTCACTCATTTTTTTTTTTTTTTTTTTAATAAGTGTTTGTGAGAAAATCTTCGTGAAATCGTCTCTGAAGCCTAAAAATTCCAACTCTTTTGCTAGCACAATTCTGTTTGTTTATTAGAATTAGTTAATTCGAAGTTTTTTTAAGTTTTTGACATAAGATACTTAGAAACATTATATGATACAGTTGAATTTAATTTCTCTAATGCTAATTTGTCTCAAGAAGAAAACCTTTATTGTGCTATTTAAATTATTTTGATTACTATTTATGGATATTCATTTTAGTTTACTCTAAATTATTTTCGTTACTAACACCTTTATATTTGGTAACGATTATTTTTACTGATCTAAAGTAATATAAAACCTACAGATACCATACATCGAAGCTAGTCTAGTATGTAGCTTTGAAGTTTCCTAGTTTCTTGTCAATCACAGCATTTGACTTAACCGCAGTATCACGGAAACATCAAATACAGTTAGACTGACAGTGAAACATTAAACACAAAATACACCTAATTAACTAATCTATGTTGATTAGTGGTAGTACTGTATGTTGAATTTACATAGCAGCAGATTTATATGAGGGAGTCTCAGCCTGTTAACGATGTCTGGCAAGAAAAATTACCACGTGGTAATGAGCTTTCTGCTTAAGTTTATCTAAGTAAATAAAATTTAAGACAAGTAAACCCCATAGTCCTGAATAATTTATGGACAAATTAAGTTTTTAAAAAAAATTAGTTTTTATTAGGAAGTAAAAGTGTTAATGATATTCACTAAGCCGGCATTAAGGGTTAAATTGATTAGTATACTCTTCAATACAGAATAATATAAAATAAAGATACTCTACAAATGTTAAAGGGAAGCATGTAAGCAAACATACTATGGGTTTTTGAGAAAAAGGCCCAACGTTAATATTGATGAAATGGAGTTAAACCTGTTTGGTTCTAAAGACAAAATTGCTTTTTAAAGGATGCTAAACTTGGAAACCTTTTGTTGAATATTAAGTTTATGTTTCTGGGCGAGTAACAAGTCACGAAAGCGTTTCTACAGTGCGAAGAGGAAACGATCTAGTTTCTAGTTGTTCTCGTTTTTGACCCTCAGATTTTATTGTTAATGGGTACAAATGGACTGTAATGACTGGTCCACTATGTTAATTTACAAGGTCGTGATTAAACGTGGTGACAATGTATTCTTGTTGTAGGCTATTTTAAGGGTTGTTGACATTAAAAAATTCTTTCATTGTAATTGTAGAATATTCTTGTTTGCTAGATATAATCTAAGAAATGAATGAATACGAAGGCCAACTTTCAAGCAAACAGTTTTTCGGATGAAAGCAAACAAAACAATAAACAAGTATT
Organism: Oedothorax gibbosus; assembly: GCA_019343175.1. Lineage (NCBI taxonomy): Eukaryota > Metazoa > Arthropoda > Arachnida > Araneae > Linyphiidae > Oedothorax > Oedothorax gibbosus. Next base: position 12,700,113 of record CM033277.1, on the reverse strand, counting down.
TATTCTTCGAATTGCAACTTAGATAAAACTCGAACCACAGGTTCACTGAGTTCAGAAAAATCTAGAAATGCAGATTCTCAGACGATAACTTATCAAGGAATGAACTTTTAAATTGAATTTAAAAGTACGTTCTTCTCCACTTGTTACGATACATAATTCACCGCACAAAAACGCGCGTAATGAAAAATTTAAGAACATGCTACTGAAGTAATAAGTGGATCTCACAGTAACTATACAGTGGTTCTAATTTTAACTCGTTTGATATTCGCTGCTAAAAAAGTATAAATTTAGAATTTGGAACAAGTAATACGTCATCAAAGGAATAAAATTCCTAAGAATCTAAAAGATATGTCAATATATTTTTAAGACCTCTCTGTAACGAAAGCGTGATTATCTTAATCTTATCTTTGAAATATTACCGATTTACTCTCATTTTATTCTAATTTTTTAAATAACGCTACTTAAAGTTAATTTTTTTTTATTCACTACTAGCCAAGTTAGTAAGTACTTGAATTAAAAAGAATTAAGTTAATTTTTGTCATCAAAACAAAAATGATCCAACACTTTTTCCCACAGAAGAAAAACAATGAAATACAACTCCAGATATATCTACTCTTGCATTTTTGTTATTAATGCGTTACTTTTCCGAGTTCAGTGCAAAAAAATAATCATTAGCAATCGCTTTAATTTACAATGTTCGCCTTGGTCATTCGCCTTGAAGTCAGATACGGCTCCTGACCTCTACTTCTGTGTTTACTTCCACGAGGAAAAATGCCTACCATTTCATCCATTTCTTTCCCTTAGCTCAATCTTACCGTACAATCCATTAATTATTGAAGGGTGACTGCTACGAAACATCAGCTTCTGTGAATTTACTATTTTTCATTAAAAAAATTTTTATAAATTCTTTGGTGATTTTTCTTTCTTATGACGAATTAGGAGCTTATATGAATTGTTAAATTCACTTTTGTTTCAATTCTGATTGTAAAAGCTACAAAATAGATTTCATTATTTCAAATGCTTATAAAAATAGAACCTTTCTAGTGAAATAGAATTTGGATCTCATTTTATTTAGATAAAAGGAATAAAAATAGAATTATCATGAAATTAGCTTATTTTTTTAAAACATCGTTACATAATTTAAAACTGTAATACGACAAAACAAATGTATTTCTATTGATTACTGAAAATGTACCTAAAATTCTCGAAATGTTTATTTGATACAAAATATGTCTAACAAATCAAACTTATCTCGATAGCTTTTCCATTCAACCTTATAGAAAAAAAGCAGTAATTTCAAAACCTATAACAATGAAGATCCATTATTCTACACTTGATGTTTTATTCTCTAATCTTAAACATGACTCGGTCAATTTTGACCTGCTTGAAAGAAGTTGTAGCATTGCAATTAAAATCCAATTTAAATTCACGAAAGTTTACAAACTAACAAAAAAAATATTTTTGATTAAAACAAACATTGTACATTACAAATTGAACGAAGTATTATTTTTTAAATTAAACTGCAAAGTGGCTATAAAATAAGTGACCCTGTTTCAACCGATCTAGAAGCCATTTTACACAAAGAATCTTGATGAAACTGAGTTAACTGAAATGGACCACGAGGGTAAGATTTTAATGGAATAAATATAAATTAAAATTTATGACACTAGAGGGCTGAATAAGACTTTCAATGCAAATTAGCTTAGGAATAATATTAAGTATCTAATCCAAAAAATTATTTTGCGCCGTTTTATTGGAGGACTTAAGTTTGCTAATGAAACAGTTTAAAATAATTTGATTTTTGTGTAAATTAAATGCCTTTACTTGCCTTTAAAATAAAATGCCCTTACTTGCCTTTAATAAAAGTTTCACGTGTTGTCATCAGGTGAAAAATAATGAATATTAATATTTTTTGGAATAAAAAGTTAAACTTCTGATATTTTCTATTGAATAAATATGTAAAGTTCATTTAAATATGGTCATCTAAATTATTTGTTTCTTAAATTTGAACATTAAAAAAATGCAACTTTATTTTTCCCCCAACGTTGCTGCTTTATTGGCGGCTAAACTTTTGCAGACTCGGCTAAACCTTTGCAGACTCGGCTAAACCTTTGCAGACTCGGCTAAACCTTTGCAGACTCGGCTAAACCTTTGCAGACTCGGCATATTCTCCACATGCCACATGTTGAAAGAATTTAATGTATAAATATTTTTGACGTTAACAATATTACATTTAAAAATATGTTCTAACTAGTATAATTCGGAAATAAATATTTCTCAAGTTTCATTTAAAAAAAGGCGTTTTTTCTTCATTTATCGGTTGAAATAAATTAGGTGTAAAAATAATGCTGTTTATTATAGAAAACACCCTATGAAAAGGGTTAGTTCAGGAACGAGAAGAAAACAATTACCCCTTATTTCTAGTGGAGTAGTGTTACTTCATAATCATGGAGCAGCGTTACTTCATAATCATGGAGCAGCGTTACTTCATAATCATGGAGCAGCGTTACTTATATCATGAGCAGCGTTACTTCATAATCATGGAGCAGCGTTACTTCATAATCATGGAGCAGCGTTACTTCATAATCATGGAGCAGCGTTACTTCATAATCATGGAGCAGCGTTACTTCATAATCATGGAGCAGCGTTACTTCATAATCATGGAGCAGCGTTACTTCATAATCATGGAGCAGCGTTACTTCATAATCATGGAGCAGCGTTACTTCATAATCATGGAGCAGCGTTACTTCATAATCATGGTGCAGCGTTACTTCATAATCATGGAGCAGCGTTACTTCATAATCATGGAGCAGCGATACTTCATATTCATGGAGTAGCGTTACTTCATTAATCGTGGAGTAGCGTTACTTCATTAATCGTGGAGTTACACCAAATTTTTACTTATTATTCGACTTGGCCGCAGTATCACGGGAACATCGAATGAAGCAAAAGATTTTCGAAACCTTCAGAGGTTTAATATCAATGTATTCATCGATACTCAAAATATGGGGCATATGGTATCTATCTTGTTCCTGAACCGACTTATTTCATAGGGTGTTTTCTATAGTAGAAAGACAGCATTATTTTTACATCTCATTTATTTCATCCTATAAATGAAAAAAAAACTTATGTTTTTGAAATGAGACTTGAGAAATATTTACTTCCGAATTACATCTAGAAATCGATATTAGAACCGACTGCCACTGAAGTCAAATAGTTATGACACATTTTTAAATGTCTTCAAAAGTAAAAATATTTATATTTACTTTTTATTTCTTTCAACATGAAGCATGTGGTAGCAGTGGGTGAAATTGAACGCCAATATGCGATCTTGAACCGAATTTTTAAAGGCAAAGATAAAAAAAAAAGCTAAATCTTATGCATGTTATAAGGCTTAAGAAAATTAAATCTTATAATAACTAAGTAAAGCTAACTTTTAGAGTTTTCATAATTTATTTATATGCAATGTGTGCGCTTTTTCTTTCAAGATGGAAAAAGGTTTGTTTCAAAGCGATTAAACCAATTATAATTGCTTTTAAAATGTTTCAGAATTCGGTATTGTCGGAACAATCAGGAGAGTTGACAGGTTTTGTTAGTTGCCAAAATTTTATTTTTTAACAAATTGTTACCCGATTTTGCTTATTGATAAGGCTAACTGTAAAGACCCTACATCAAAACCACAAAATTGGCAAATTAATGTTATTAGAATCAGCAAGCAGGTATCAATCTATTTAAGAGGGATTGCTAGTCCCATACGCATAATGCATAATTTATGAAATTGCAATATATGTCAAGAATAGATTTAAAATTTAGGATTTTTTCCCACCAGGTATTAAAGAGTTTCGAATTTGAAGCGAAAGATATTTCATCGGGTTTAAAGTTTAAAATATTTTAATTAGTGCTGATATTTTTGATACTGTTTTTCTTTTAAAAATTTAAAATAGCCGGACACTATTTTCCTTTCCAATTTTATTGTTTTGTTGATATGAATACTTTTCATAGCTGGTGAATAAAATACTTACATTATAAAGTAGTACTTTGACAAAGTGATTTCAAAAATATCACCTTATGTATATTCGAAGGTACACAAGTCTTAAAGAGTATAAGCATATTATGATTGTCAATCATAGCATTCAACTTAACCGCAGTAACACGGAAACATTGAATTCGACAACACTAACTTTACATTAATGCTAAACATAAACGAAGAGTCAGGACATGTGAACCTTCGCCAAACATCGACACTCTTCCTCCAAGACGTTACAGAAAGCATTTTCATCCGTTCTGGTTTTGTGTGCCCACGTGACATACTAAACCAATCACTGACGAGTAAAAATGCTTTCTGTAACGTCTTCGAGGAAGAGTGGCGATGTTTGGCGAAGGTTCATATGTCCTTTCCCTTCGTATATGCCTAGCTTGAGAGATGGTCTTGTCCCGTATACGAAATGTTTGATTGTTGAAATCACAAAATCGGTCAAAGTATTTTTTACCAGTTATGAAAATAGTAACAACAAAAATGTGCAAATATAAAAGAAAATAACTGGTTATTTAAGGGGGGGCGATACATGTAACCGCATGAATTTTGATCGTTTTTCAGAGACGTTATTAAAAGGGAAGGAATACATGAATCGTTTTAAAATTCAGTATGTTTTAAACATTAAAATACAAAAATCAGATTTTTTGTTTTAGTTTTTTCAAAATGGCCACCGTAGTAACTCATCTCCTGAGACCCTCGCGGAAAAAAGTACCAATCGGCGGTAATTCTAGCTTCTCCTGCAGTAATCTTAAGTCAAATTTTTTTTTATTTGAATGTGTTCATAAAATTTACATCTTCTAGTTGAACCAATAAAAATACAAAAAGTTGAAAAACTGTAAATTGGCACGTCTCAGAATAAAAAAATTCGATTTTTTAACCCTTTTTTCAAAGTTTTTTTTATAAAAAAACATTATAATTTTTTTTGGCATTTTGGTTCAACTAGAAGCTAACACTATAGAGAAGACGTATATACCAAATTTCATAAGGATTTATTCAGAACTTTGAGTTATCCTGCCCGCCAATTTAAAGAAAGTAGTTTTGAGATACACGTGCTTAAAGTTTTGACAAAGCCTTCAAGCGCCGAGTTGAGGTGAAGCATTTAAATGAGTTTTTAATCTATAAATAATGCAAATTTCTCTATAAAAATTTACAGGTATATTTTGATATGTTATTTTAACTATTTATGAAATTAAAAAAAAATCGATTTTTACATGTATCGCCCCCCCCCCCCCTTAATAGTTTAAGATTTTTCAATTGTTAAAATGGAGTCTGGCCTACAAAACTGACCATCCCTTCCCTCTTACGCACAATGAACGTATTATTAATTGTAGTATTTTTTTGTATAAGTGAATTTTCTACATGCTAGAGTTACATGATTGGTATCAGTGTCAACTCCGGCAAATTTTAAACCGCGGTCAAGTGACGAAACTAAATCCAAAGAATTAATTGTTTTGAACAAACTGAAAGATATTAAAAACTTTATAAAAATTTAGCGATGCTCTAAAAGTAATATTGATTACACGCTATTTAATTTTAATAAAAAGATAAGTTCATCTATCGTTTATATGTCTTATTTATTTGAAAATATTAGTAATTTTACACTCATTTTTGAAAACTACTGTACTTCATCCATGTAATATTTCAATGAAAGTCACCTGAAGACAACACATCCGTTACTCTTTATGTTAATTGGAGGCATAAAGACAAGTTATAGCATTTAATTCATACAAAGAAAAAAAATCTGAACTGTTTCCAAAATTATGGTACGGACGTTAGATTTTGAATTTGTCTGACATTAAACCAAACTGCTATTTAAATATATAAAAAAGTAATACATGATAAAGTGACAGACGGACTGCGTTTATAATACCTTCCATATTTATTGCTATAAACATATACGTAAAAGTGTCAATACTTCGAGCTTCAATAATAACACATCTTAAGTATTCCTAAGCTTAAGAAAAGGATATACAAAACCCAGAAAACAGTGTCTTTTTGAAATAGAGAAACTTGCACGAGAAGGATTGTTCATTTAGTTCCATTATACCTATAGATAATATACTTCTACTGGACCTATGAAAAGTATGGGTCCATATATTTCCATACATTTTATAGGTCTACGAACCCATAAGTTTTATGGGTTTTTTACTGGTCCCATAGAATTTATGGATCCTATAGATTTCTATTCGGAATAAAACCAATAATTTTTTTTTAGTGTGTTATGGCCCAAATAAAATTTTGCAAACCAATAGAATTTTACTGGTCCTGCAAAATTTTATTGGTCCAGTAAAATTTTATTGGGGCCATAACACACCAAACATTTTTATTGTTTTTTTATGGGAATTTCGAATAGGGAAGGACTTGCTAACGTTTATTTTAATTTAATTTTTTTTAAAAAAGAGGTTTCTTAAGTTTGCATTATTACCCTGTCTAAAGAAGGTTTTTATTAAAAATACTTAAAGGTGTAAGTACAGTCAAAGGTGGGAACTTTGGTTTTATTGTCTGGGTTTCCAAAGTATCGTAATCGTAGCGCCCTTCACGATTCACACTCTGCTTTGGAAAAATTGCTATAAATTATCTATTGCTATATGTTAATATTTCTGTCACGTAACGTGAATATGACGGTCAATAACGATCGTTACCTTAAAAAAAACCTTAACTTTAAAGAAATATAACAGTTATACTTTGATGACTCAATGTAAAATACGGTATTTTAACGTCCCATAGTTCACTATGAAGAAAGATAGTAATTTAATTACAAATTAGAGAATACAATTACATGGTTTAGAAAGTTAATGAGATGGTTTTTGCACGACCGAATCCTGACCGCTTCTAAAGTACGTGGTCAGCTCGGGTCATTTTAATGTTTTCGAACTTCCTGTCTTGTTTTTTATTGTTTTACCTCAATTCTGAAGATGTGTTGTAAGCACATCGTGCTACACTTGAAAAAGCATTGGCAGAATAATTGGGCAGATTTTTTTTTCTGATGTGCGGAAACATAGAACTTCTTATTAATTTTTTTGTTATTTAGGTTTAATGAGGCGAAAATTTTCTCTTTTACTGTGGTTGTAGCTACTAGAAAAAATGTTTCAAGAACAGGACATATATAATTTGTATGATCATAGCATCATGATTTTAGCTATAGTTTTATGAGTAAACGAGTCGTGACACTCATAAGAAATATTTAAAATAAGATTCAATTTATTATAATTAATTTTAAGGCTGAGAATTTTTCAGTTAGATATACTATTAATATTAAATTTATATCTTACTTATAATACTTATAATATTAAATTTATATCTAACTGTTGAAAAAGTATAACGTTGAATAAAAGTATTTTCTTATTTGCTTATGACAAAGACAATGTCAAATGTAAAATGCAAATATATACTAAATAAATTTTTTAGAAAGAATCTATTTAAAACTAATAATTTATGTTTTTAAGGAAAGTATACGAGTCATTTAAAAAATATAGAGCATGCATAACACAGAGCCGTAATATATACATACACTAAATAATTCAAACTATATAAAGCATGGATTTTAACTCTACAAAAATTAACTTATTTAATTTTTTAATCCGTTATACATTTTAACATTTAAACACCTATAGTAAATAAAAAAAATGTTTCAAGATATTACTACACGTTTTTGAATTGATGCATTTTGAATTGTTGCATTTAAGCAACCAAAGGACGCCAATTTTTACTTAATTCAATTTGAAACACATTTAGCTGGCTATAATTTTGCAACTATCAATATTTAGGTTTTGTAACGGAAAGTAACTACACTATAAGCATTATGAACACAAGATTAGTTTTAGATTAAAATTCATTTTTCCTCCCAACCTTAACAAACCCGTCTCTTTTAATCTTTAAATTACGTTCACCCCCAAACTTCCAAATTCCATTTTTTTTATTCAAATCCATACATAATTGAATACCCCTATCATATCTTATCCAAAAAACGAATCATAACAAAAACTTACAAAGCTCTACTGACATATCCCTAACTTCAAACATAACTTCATAATCAATTGAACCATCTTCCGACTAACCTTACAATGATTGTCTCACTCTACTTACCTTGACAAATTAATCCCTACAAATCAAAATCTTAAACCTCTTACGATGATGGAGTCAAACATGAGCTTGAGGGTTTTCCATGATACAGGAAGAATGACAGGACAGCCTCGAGCATATACGAGGCAATTTAGGAGAAAAATGGAATATTACGGCTGGAAGCTACACCACTTTACCGCCAATCGTAGTGTATAATTTACTAAGATAGCCTCTTCACTCCACATGTACACATAGTAAACCTTTGTAGAATTCTCTTCCCAACTTCATTTTTAATTTTTTTTTTATTCATAATTATTTTTTTTTAATTAGAAGGCTCAAGCTTTCAAAAAATATAAATTCCGTAGCAGCTGATTTATTAATTGTGTAAAAAGGACGTAGCAAGAGAGGCTAGCAGATTTCGGAGGTCTTTAAAAAAAAACAAATATTAGAATGTAATATTAACTACAAAAATGACAGAACTTGTTTGTTCATAGCAAACAAAAAATGTGTATTTTTGTTTGTTTTTTCATAGCAAACAAAAAGAGTGTTTTTCCTTTCAAACCTCAACTCCACTAAAATTATGTGCCGTTTAACAAATGTTAAGCACCAAAGTATTAAAGTTTGAAAATTACTTTCAAAACATACTTTTAAACATGTTATTGTTTTTATATTTATATGAAGAATACATGCATGATTTTTTTTCCTCGAATGAAGAGTATAAGGGTGGAGGTGCTTTAAATCCGTTAAGTTTATCTAAATAAAAAATATAAGACAAATGAAAACCATAGTCCCGAATAGTTGATATACGGCAAATTAATTTTAACATAAAACGAATTTATAAAACTTAAAGCTAACGATTTCATTCGTTTTCCAAATCATTAGTTAACCTCCAATCATATTATAAAATAGACTTCAACACATTAGAAGCAAAACGGCATAAGCTTTTTCCGAATAAATTATTTATGCTTCAAGAAATCTCGTATTGATAACTGTATCTTCAGAGTCAACTATGAACACTTTAACAGGATGATTGTTGGGAAATAGCGATTTTCCGGTACATGTGTTTCTTCCCCTCCGGAGAGACTTTAAAATGTGATATTTTTCTGTCTTCGGGTGACAGTTTGAAATATATTTTATTTTGGGCCCCTAAGATATGTTTCAGGAGAGTTAATATACGTGCTCTGTAAATTTTGACACCAGTAACACGCTTTTTAGAGGAATCATGCCCCATATCTCAATCGTTTTTTCCCATGATTATTTAAATAGTTTCTGCTAAACATTGTAACTTTGTTGTAATCGAACTCTGGATTCATCTTTGGTATTCATCATTTTTAACCATTTCGTTCTATTTTCTGTGCCCTGCAAATATTTATTGTTATTCAAAATATGTTAGGTTACAGAGTATAATTTTAAATCCGCATATTTTTTGTACTTAGGAGATTTAAAATGAATTTAACCCATCAGCAGGCAATATTATGCACACTAATAATTCAGGTGTAAAAACAAAAAAAATGATGTATTTTTACAGGTCATATTAATGATATTGGGGATTTTTTTATATCTTTTAATATCATGTGTAGATCAATTACAAATTTTCATTTTCCTATTTAGCTTAACATAAGAACGTAAATCCATTTTAAAATTAAAATAGGGTTTAAAACGTATCCTTTTACCGACTTAGAAGTCGGAAGATTTGCTTTAAAACTAATTATTTTTGTTTCGTTCTAGTAACGTGCAAATTAAAAATAGCAAACGCGTATACAACGCCAATGATGCGCAACTTTGCAGAAATCGAAACGCATGGCCTTGAAAAATGATCTTTCTGATTATTAGAGTGCAAAAAAACTATTTAGCCCCAAAACTCATTTGTTTACCTACATTTTTTTCGTTAAAATCTTTATCGACAGTTTTAGTCAAGCTCTGAAGATGAGGTTAAAAAATCAAGTGTAGATTATGAAAGAAAAGTCTAAAGCCTAGGTTTTAAACATTTATCTACACGAAGCCCAACTATACTATATTTTTACATGTTTACAGGATTCATAATTTAAGTTATTATTCTAAAATTATGCTTTATTTCTTTTTCTGAAAACTTGTAGGCAGTTTTACTCTTTGTATGATGATACTTTATTTCAAAGCACATATTTAGTTTGTTATTGTTCTCCAAACCCACATAGTTTTCAAAGTAAAAACGGATAATATTTTTAAATTTATTTTTATCTAAAGAAGAAAATTGTTAAGAGTTTAGAAGACATGTAAAAATAAATAAGTTTTATATATTTTAGATTTATAATAGTATATTTATTAGATGAATATAGTACCTATTCATTAATTTTTTAATATACAAAACCACTAAACTTTATTTGAGTTTAATTAATACAAACTTATTGGCCATTTTATATCCCAGTTTAAACGATTGACTTCGGATTTCTAAATTTATATGTAATTTATTTCTGAAGTGGTAACTTTTAACGAAGTCGAAAATTGTAAAGTGTTGAGCCATTACGAAATTTATTTTAGTTTAATTTTAAGTTCTATGCTATGTATTAGTTAATTTTATAAAAAAAATTTAGAAACCAAATATGCAAAACGTAAAACAAATATAGTTGCACATTTATAAAATAATTATTTTATATAATACTATATTAAATACTTCCAGGTTCTTGGATAACTAAAAAAAGTAATAATGCGTCTAATTCTACAGTCATTGACCTAATTCTTTAAATTTAAATTTTAGTTATCTAATAAATGAAAAAGACCAGTTTTTTTCTTCGAAGATAAAATTTACAAAAAACTTTAATTACATTTTTAGCGAAACGAAATATCACGAAACTGACCAAAATCATTAGTTGTAAACTTTTGGTATCCAACAACTAAAAAAAATTCCAAATATAAACTTTACAAAAAAATTACTACAATTTTGAGCAAATTGGAATTCCAATGCAATTCCAACACTTGCCCTAGAAAATAACGGGAGAATCTGACAAACTTATAAATCCGTTTTCCTGCTTGAGTGACACGTATTATAATTGCTTTAATGCACCTGAAACAAACGTATCAAGGTTATCAGAATCAATTCCAGAGAAGATTGCTACGTTAAATGAATGTCGATACTTTTTCCGGCCTCGTAACCTTCATTTCTACACGACCTTGCCATTTACATAAGCAAATAGCGACATAGATGTAGGGCTAGAAGCATCTTTTCTTAGATACGGTTATTAGGGAATGCCATGAATATTAAGATTGTTTTAATTTGCACTCTTATAATCATTTAAAAAGGGAGTGAACATAACTCTTCTTAATCCGGTTAATGTTGTATTTTTAATGCGTATTTACGTAACGGTTGTATCCGTTAAAAACATCTCCACATACCTCATTGGTTATTTATACAGTCCCTGGATAAATTATTAGACGCACTGCAATATTTCATGTAAAATATTAATTACCGGGTGATATTGTACCGTTTTATTATTTTAAATTGATTTGTTTTTATTTTTGTATTATCCAATCAATTACCGATTTATTTGACATAGAAGAAGCATAAGTTTAAACGTGTCACTTTCATTTATTAGAAAAGCATAAGTTTATTAAGTTTTAAAGAACAGTGAAATTAATGTTAGTAAAAGTCAATATTTAGTTGAGCCACCTATAGCCGCAATCAAAGCTTTAATTCTGCGCGGCATGCTATCAATACAAGACTGTACTGTCTCCTGCATTTGAGGATGATGATTCCACACATAAATAATCTTATAATAAATAATTAATATAAATTAATCTCAATCATAATTATCTTAAAATAAATACAAATATGTAGTCTACAACAATTCTTTTAAATAAAAATCAATATTGTAGTTTAAATATACCATTATTGCATTAAAAACTCTTAAGAAACAAACTTACTAAAAAAATACAGTGCGTCTAATAATTTGTCCAGGGACTGTATTAGTTACTTCATTGGTTATTATAATACACAAGAAATGTCAAAAATTTAAATGGTTTAGTTTTACACACATTTTTCCTTTGTATTTGAGTTAAATATTTTTTCTATGTTAATCCTATGTATTACTGCCAGCTTTAAGTATAATTGTTTTGCAAAAAAAACCACGTCCATGAAGGTGAACGATACGAATTTATCAGGTCAATTGTTTTTAAATAAACAGGTATAAAATTTAGAAACCACTTTAAGCTAGCTTAAAACATTTGGAATTTTATTTTGTCTTAAATTATACCACGTGTAGTCGTAAAATCTTACACAATATCAAAAATTCAAATAAAAATGGTTCAGCACTTTTACCTCCAACAAAACGTTTACATAACATTAAATCTAAAAGCTTTGAATTAATAGTACTATAATAGCTTTAAGCTTTGTGGCTTCCAAATCTCAAAAAAAATTATCACCAAACGCTTTAAACACCAAACTACCCTTAACTTAATATTTTTCTTAATCCTTAAGTCATGAGCGGAAGAGGCCAAACAAAGACTGATTCTATCTTTAAAAAAAACATTGTAACTTTAGATACTTTAAAAGCAACACATCCCATACATGGACAACCTTGCCCTTGCAACAAAAGCCTAACACCGGTTTCTGCATTGTCTTTAAAAACCTCTTTTGAATATATCAATCCGCCCTTTTTAAAAGTCTTGTAAAAAAGAAGCTTAGAGTTTCTTCACATCGAAATTATTGAGATTTTTGCCGAGTGATAATAAGCGGACAATGAATGGTTGGCGTTTAACATTTTCTTGAAGGCATGGTCGAAAGAATTCTTTGTTGTAGAGATACAGAAAGAAACTAAGAACCAACGAACTGGTATTTTCGAAATTGAGTTTTAGTCAATGAGTGTATTAAATTTAACGTTAGTTTTTTACCGATTCAAAAGAGTTGTTTTATTCCACCAACGAAATTATTTTATTTCAAGAAGTTTTAAACCCCCTTAGGGATACAGACGTAAACCTGCCACTGACTCAAGTTTTCTAGCAACGCCCATAATTAAAAAATATATATATAATGTTTAGAAATGTTGCCCAATTTTAAAATTGGAATATAGAGGAGTAATTTATAATCATAAGCTACATAAATATATATTTAAAATGTTTTTTTTTAATTTTTCAATTACATTTTTTTATTACACTTCATGGAGTGAAAACAAAGTTATACTTTAGTCGATTCGTTTATCCCTAATAAGGTTAATGTAAAATCAAATTGTCATCAAGAAATATAGCATTTTGATTATGAAAATAATCTAAATTGGGCTTTTATAACATAATAGAATGACAATTTATTTTGTCAAAAACTAAATGATACTAGTATTATAAAAGGTATATGGTTTAGTTACATACCAATGCCCAAGATCATCTCTCAATGTCGACTCGATATCAAAATGTCCGAAGGCAAGATCGAATTGATATCGAAAGGGTATCATTACATGTTAGGTTACTACTGAGTGGTTTTATATTACGATTCAATGGCCACAACGTTTATAAATTAAAATCATAATTTAACTTTTTAATTATCTTAAATAACATCGGTTTACATTTATCCTTTTTTAAAACCCAGAGATAACTCCTACGTAAATTTCTCGGTTAAATAGGGTACTATTTTCATAAATAAAGACAACAAATTGACTTACATTGAGATCGTAAACAGATTTACTCACTTCAAAACGAATAAAATTTCATTCGTAAATATTCTAAGATATAGAATAGTTCTGCGCGAATTTGATTTTTTCCTTTTACTAAAAAAAAAAAGACCGCAGCTAAATGATCCATAAAATTTCAAAATTTATGGAAATGTATAGTGTAGCACAATTTAAGAACAGTTCTCACAAAAAAATAATACTAAACAGTCTGAAGATTTAAGATATTCCTTGATAAGAACCCAAATAACACAACACTGTTTAAAAGTCATGGAATGTCTGATGTGTAGGCGAATATGCTCTGGACATTCAAAGTATATAAATAAACAAAGTCAGCTTTAAGTTGTTTTTATGCAGTGGGCGTTTGATCCGGGCGCGGTTCTCGTTCCAGCCATTCCGGTCAGATGAGTTCTTAGTCAAGAATGAAATAATTATCATATGAATAAGTAGAATTTTTCCTGTATAATAATGTGATTGAAAACAGTGGACGCGTATTCATCCTTATGCTTCCATCATCCCGATGCTCTATTCATAACTTAAATTTTGTTCAGGCGTAAACGTAAATGTATTCTTTTGTGCTAGTGAATATATTTTATGAAAACTTTCTATTCTGATCTAAATGATGAATGAAAGGGAATTAAACTTAGGAATTAGATATTTTACACTAATTATTGAATGTATTAAAAGTAACCAACATAAAGTTTCTTTAAGTAGTGATGGAACCATAGAGATAGTAGGGCCATGCGTTTCCGCTAGCTAGTGCACAATTTTACTCTTCTCTATGAATAAAACTTCTAAACTAGGAGAAATAGAACGGAACGCAAAAGTTGCTATCTTTTTATGTCCATTTATATTTTAATGGCATTAAAAATCGCACATATGTTCTAAATAAAGTAAACAAATTCAGTTCATCATTCCTGTTAGACAAATTTTGTTTTGTATATTTTGAAATTCAATAGATTGGATTTTTTGCCTGATATTTTGAATTATACCTCCTAAATCAAAACTTATGACCAAGAAACAAAGACTTGTGCTGAATTCAAATCAGGAAGTAGGTTTCGAGATGGAAATATCATTTAAGAAACAGAACTTTTTGACATGAAAAAGCCAGCTTTCCATGCACAGTTAATGTAAATCAAATAAACTATTAACTTTACTTAGGTATTTCTCATATACCCAAGCGAAGTCGTTCAATACGATAGATTCTAACCTCGTTATTTCAAAATTCTAAGGACCTACGAACTATTTATTCAGCTTAATTTGACATATCCGGAAATACTATTTATAAATAAGAGACGGAGCCCCCAATATTGTTCGAATCAACACTAATTCGTAAAACCGTGTTCGTTTTAACGAGGTTTAACTGTAATAAAAACACTTTCCACAATAAAAATATTATCTTTTGTGGTCTCTTAAACCCAAGCGTTCCCATCCACACGTAAGCGAGATCTGTAGATGCGTATCTAGCCATGGTCAAATCGGAATTAAATCAAAAGCGGAATGGCGGAAGCAGCAAGGGGCCTTGCCATATTCCATTCCATAAAAAACGATTCTACGTTTTGATAACGGTTCTTTAAAACGCGGATGGCCACAGTTTATAGCAAGCCTTCAGGCTGGCCAGCAGTCCTCCTTGGCCTAGTTTTAGCCGCCAAGTTCTGTCCGCAGAAGATAACAAAAAAGAACGAGTTATTTCTGCTCAAAGCGGAATGCTGTTGATTTTTTGTATTGAGGGAAAATGGCGTATCTGGCAAAAAAACGAACAATTTTACAAGAGAATGATTTGAATTTATCATCCTGAATGCGTTTATTCTATAGATAGGGTGACCAGATGTACTGCCTTTCGCAGTACAGTTTAGTTTGTTTTTCAACTATCTAGATATAAAATTTGTGCAAATAGTCTCTTATTTTTATAGTTTTCAAACAAAAACAAAGTAAACACGATATGATTTATGAAATTTCAAATGATGATTTCACATTCAAAAAGGTTATTTTCACTGAAACAAATCCGGTCAGCAAAGTAGAGAAAAATTAATTAGCTGCTAACTGTATCCCAACTGTTATACCAACTGCGAAAGGATTTGTT
The DNA here is from genome assembly GCA_019343175.1 of Oedothorax gibbosus. Taxonomy (NCBI): domain Eukaryota; kingdom Metazoa; phylum Arthropoda; class Arachnida; order Araneae; family Linyphiidae; genus Oedothorax; species Oedothorax gibbosus. The sequence goes on along the minus strand of CM033277.1, from coordinate 12,684,302 downwards.
TCAATTGCTAGATCTTCTAAATTTGGAATGTTTTATTATTCTTTAACCCATTAAAGACCCATTCGATACATGCATTAATGGCTTTCTTAACGAATAAAAACAAGATTTTAAAAATAGTTTTTAATGTGGCTTAGTTTTTGTCCTACATAAATAATTCAGCCCTAATAACTGTTTCTTATATTTTGTAAATTAGTTTTAAATAAAAATGTTTCACATTGTAAATGTTTTTGAAATTAGTCTTTAAGGAGAGGTAGTCAGATCTCCAAAACAAAGACTTCTCTGTGTTAATCCAACGGAAAAAGTAATTTTCTATGCCGGATGTATTGAATATTTTTACAAACCGTTTTATGATAAATGTAGCTGGCTTTTAAGGCTCTATAGTTCCAAATTTAGAAATCGGTTCAAGAATTTTGTTGGAAAAATTATATTTTGAAATATAAAAAAAATTAGCACAAATTTCAAAAAGTGGTGCTATACAGTTCGTAAGCCAGCAGCATTTATCCTATAATAAAAACAATTTATGAAAATATTCAATACAGCCGGGGTAAATTGCTTAAAAATTTTCCATTCCCCCTTTCTGTGTTAACTTGAAAGTCTTAATCCTATATGCCACTTTCCCACAGATGTTGTAATATGGAGGGGTGGAACCGGTATTTGGGATATTTTCCCCATTAAAGCAAAGCAATTGAGTCCAAATTTTTTTAGCAGAAATTATGTTTATGGCTTGAGTTAAAATACCGCTAGTTTCCGTGAGATTGACGTAACAACCCGTTATTGCAACCCGAAATTTCAATAATGTAGCCTTTGAGTATTTTTGGCACTCGCTTTTAATTTCAAGGAGGAATAGCTGACTCTTGAACTTTGAGCAATTTGTTATCATTTGGAGTTGAGATAATTAAATTTAAAAACTTAGAGTAATTTCGTTGTGACTCACTGAAAGATATTTTGAATGAAACGTGCTATTATGTAAGATGTTTATGTATTTTATGGAAAAGCTAATTAGTATTAGCTACATTCAGCGAAAGGACAAATTAAAGAAATAAATTTAGCTTCAGTATACCAAAGTAATATTTTAATGAATTTAAAAAACGCACTGGAGTGTATACGAAGTATTCATCGACGAGTTGAAGATGCTTATTATAAATTATCAAAATAAATAGGCAATAAATAAATGTGCTTTAATTATACGCTACTAAATGCAGGAATTTTATGCTTAAAGGTTAATTAAGGTTAAAGGTTATAGGTTAAATAAATGCAACGCTATTTATCTATATTTTCAAACGTATCTTTTTTTCAGTTCAAATATACTGTAGATAAATATACTGTGGATAAATATACTGTAGATAAAAATCCTTGTTAACGTTTTAGTATTTTGAACGTCGAAAAATATCAAATAAATAATTTACAATAAATTTCTGTATAAGACATCTGCTATAACACAAGTTCACGAAAAATAACAAAATCTTAACTATATTTTTTATGTGTTCCGTGAATCAAAGTTTTCAAAGCAAATATATGCAAATACCCTAACATTTTCCAATTGAATGAATAGGTGTTTACTACAAAGTAAACACTCGATAAATCGAAGACCTTTGACGTATGACTTGAATTGGTAAAAATGTAAGAGTTTAAGTTAGTTTGAGATTTCCCCTCTACCCTTCTGCCGTTTTAAATTTATGTGAAAGTAGAAACCTATACGGAAATCTCCCTGTAGATTTGGCTTATATTTACGTTTAGCTTATTGTATTGTTATTTTAAAGCAGTTATCATTTCCTTATTTATCCTCACCTTTTAAAAGCATTAGCAGCGAGGAATTTGCTTTTAGTTGCGGTAAAATGTCTTAAACTAATACAGTAACGTACAAAAGAAAAGTGGTGCTTTTCATATTGAGTTAACATGGGAGATAAGTCGCTTTTCTACATATCATGCGGTATACTTGATTGGCTACCCGGATAAGTTATATTAGCTATCATTGAGAAAAAAAGAATGTTTAAGCAAATAAAACTTCCCGGAATGCAATGGAGTGTTGGTAGTACGCAAACTCGAAGTAAAACGTTTGTTAACATGAATGTTACAATGTAGTTCAAATGTGGAAGACATTAAATGAAGTTATAATTTCGATTATTTTGGTTCATACCAATGTTCATATAGTTAATTTGAAGTTTCAAACTAAGAAAATAAGTGGCTAATATTTAAAAGTATTTAAGTTTTATCATTTGTATCAAAATAACAATGATCTTTTTTAAGCTAACTTTTTGCCTGCGGTTTCAGTAAAAAATAAACAAAAGCGTACAACTCTAAATTCAAGACCCGAATATAACAAAAAAATATTAACTTTTTTGTAAAAAAGGAACTTTAGAAACTCTTTAACAGTTATTTAAGATGAATGTACTAGTTGTATGTCATCGATTTCCAATACTTCATACGACTCTTTAAAGTAAAAAGTAGAAGCCATTGGAGAATCTTTACTCTTTTTTTCAACATTTTAGTGAAAGCAAGCGAGTGGTCCCGGTTTCGAATCCCAGATAGGGCATTGTTATTTGTTGTCCCGACTACATGCGGAGAACGTGCTCGTTAAATCTGTGGGTACGAAAGTCCTGCGGTCGATCATAGCGCACTTACCAAGGGGGTAGTTTGTATGAAGATAATGGCCATACCCTCCAGAGTCGTGCCTAAAAGGAGAAGGTGGTACTCTCTTGGAATAGAAGTCAGACTTCTACCCTCACGGGTACCCTAGGTCTTTCATTAACGGAAGCTACTATATCCCAACTGCCTTCCATGGTATGCCTTGGAGGCACACGACAATAGTGAAAGAGTACGGAAAATTTCTGAGGATCTAAATCTCTTTACATTTACTGATTTAGTAAAAGAAAAGTAGAAGCACGGTATAGTCGTCAATCATTAGCATAAGACTTAACCGCAGTATCACGGAAACATCAAATGTCACGACAATGCCATGTACTTCAGACGTTACTCGATTTTTAGTACTATAAAATTTAGTTTGTTTTTCAATGTTGTTGTATGTCTCCAGGTCATAGCCTGGATGGCAAGAGAGGTGCAGTAGCATCCGTTGGCACAAGGCTTTGAGTATCCATGAGGGTGGATGTCTGACTTCTACTACGACAGGGAGCCACATCCCCAATTTAGGCTCGTAGCTGGAAGGGAGGGGCATTTTAAGGAGGGGCTGGAAGGAGGGCATCATAGACACCCGAGTAAGCACCCAACGCAACCGTTAAGGGCGACATCGTACGCAGCGTTAGGAATTTGAAGGATATTTAACGTGCACTCCCTTGCACATTTTTGGCTGCACGGGCCGTTTATAGGTCGGCAGTTATTTTGGCGATGCCCGGACCCGAACCTGGGACCTTTCGCATGCTAGGCGAATGCCTAACCGACTGGGCTCCCCAGCACCGAACATCAAATTAAAGCTATGAACATTGGCAACGGGCCTCATATTTTTAACCACAGTAAAGTGACAAAATTAAATGGAAGGGAATCTTTGAGGACTTAACCCCGTTTTACATTTAACGATTCACACACTAAATGCGCTCTAATTAACCTTAAAATCTTTAAAACCCATTTTGGAAATTCTTATGAGAAGAGGTTTGTAATTTAGACTAAAAAGTTCCGGTTTCCTATTTAATAATATTGGACATGGGTTGTTTGGTTTCTAAAGTAGATTTAATAGGAGCGAAATTCCTCAAATCCTCTTGTTAAACTATGTCACTTTTCTGTCGAGCAACATACGTAAAAGAGATGTCCATCATCCGTTGCGACGACATGTTTTAATGAATAAAATGCTTCTTTATTCATCACCAGTTATATTTTCCAGTGAAAACGTAAAGGTAAATGAATTTAAATGGTGACAAATTAATACAATTCATTTTCTGATCTGTTTTTGTTTTATTTTAAAACAACATTTCTCTGTTGGTAAGGTGGTGAAACATCGCATAACTATTGAGCATAATAAATTTTAATGTGCTATTTTCAAAGAATTTCTGTATGAGGGAAGATAACTTTTACTAACTGAAACTTTTTTTTGTAATCAATTTATATCAACGACTGATTAGTTTTAATTAAAATTAGAATATAAAATTTGTTTTTTTATGAAAAAAATTGCGTTAATTATTCCATTTCTAAGATTCTAACCTGAATTACAAATTATTAAGAGGTTTGTCAAGTCCCATAGAGCTAATGCATTAGTTTTGGAATCACACTTTCCGCAGAAGTATTGCTCTGCCATTTTATCCCATTTTCACCAGGTATGAGAATTATCACATCAATTTGAAACAAAATTGAAAGAAAATATCATCCGTTATTTAATTATTATTTGATAAAATTTTAAAATAGTGTCGCATATGCCTGTATATTTTTGGCATTTTTAAACTTCAAAATATAGAATTAAATAACTAGATAACATTTTCGTTTCAAATTTCATTCATTTCGATGTTTTGTGATTCTCATACCTGGGTAAAAAGGGCTAACATGGCAAAGCGATGCTATTGCGGAAAGTGCGATTCCAAAACTGAAGCATTAGCTTTATGGGACTGACAGTCCTCTTAATGGTAACCCTTTGCTGGAACAAAGAATTACCTCATGGGTTTCACTACACATAAAAGTGATGTATCTCCAATTTAACATAGTAAAAGCTTCCCTTTACCGTTTACGGAACTACAATAAGTAGCCCTATCTTTGTTCACATAATATAGCAAGCGACATTATGTGTCATACGTTTCCTGACCAGATTTGTCCCGGTGATTAAATTTTCAACTACGAAATCAAAAAAATTTCATGAATCCTAATTTACTTACGTTGTTTTTGTTTGGAAAACCTATAACAAATAAAACGGATATATATTTGGGTAATAATTCTTATAGATAGTTGGATAAAAAAAAAACTAAACTTTACTACGAAATCCAGTACGTCTGGTCATCAGCCAAGTCATACGTCATGCAATATATTAACCCTCGTTATTTGTCCACATTAAGTGTGCCATTGCTTGTATACAAGAAAATGTTCAATTAAGGGGGACCAGACCCCCAAAATTTTTCAAAAATGACATTTCAATGTTTTTAGTGTTTCTTAAACTATGTAATCTTAGCTTTAGAACGATATCTTAAAATAAAAGTTTCAAGCACTAGAAGTATTTTTAATATATTTTTTTAAAAGTTGTTTAAGTAAAATCCTCTTGTATTTCATGGGTAAGAAACCACTATTGTTTACTTTAAACGCTTATATCTCAAAATTCTTTTTCTATGTGCGGGTACCTTTTTCTCAGAATCAGCCTGAAATTTTTTATACTTATTTAAGAAGTTAGTTTTTAAACACCGCTAGAGGGATTTTAGTATAACTATCTTAGTTTTTTTCTTTTTAATATTATTGGACGTTAGGTCAAAAATACGTAGTTTCACTTAAAAATTTACAATTTAAAGAGTAAACAAAAATTTTAAAAATGCCTCCAGTAAAATATAATTGAACATTCATTTAATAACCAAAAAATTCTCATTAAAAAGTATCATAGATTCTGAGAAAAAGGTACATAAAAAAGGTCATTTTAACATGGGCTTCAATCAAGAGCTCCGGGCCCCCTTGAAAAGAATTTATCAAGGAAAATAACTAAATACAGATGCTTCTTAAAAAGAACGGAACTACCGAATTCCTTTTGTATTGTCAGTAATCGGATCTTCATTTCAAACGAACAAAAACGAGGATGAGTCGCCTTTATTTAGCAAATATGAGTGTGCAAGAAAGTTTGCTTCTCCATGCGTCCACTCTGGTTTTAAATGAAGCGTAAATTTGTAAAGACAAAATTTGGGTCAAGGGAATGGTGCCGGGGTTGTTGCTTGGACACAAAGGGGTTCTATTTGCAAATTGGCATCGAAATGGATTTGGTTTTGTTTGGTCGTGCTCAGTGCCGGATTTAAAGACCCAGGGCCCTTAGGCACTTGATATCCCCCCCCCCCCATCTCGAAGCTATTTTGGAAATTTAGCAAATTAAATACACTAGTACAGAACATATAATTTTTAAGCGAGTTTAATAAATATCAGAATAATACAGTATGTTACTATAGTTATTCTATAAAATCACATGGCGAACTTTCTTTTGTGCAAAAGAACGAATGACGTCATTATAGTCAATTGACTGCATTATTTCTAACTATGTAAATTACTGAGAGTGAGTTGAGCCTGTTCTCTCCTATGTTAGATCTTAAGTAATATAATTATACGGGCGATAGGTTTTTTGAGTTTGGCGATTTTTTAACGATTTTATCATTTTAAGGGCCCCCTTTCTGACTGGGCCCGGGCCTTGTAGGCCTAGGCCGAAATCCGGCACTAGAAAGTAGCACTAGAGCTACGCGTGGGCTATTGGTGACAGTTATCGCAATTTTGAAAACATGGTACCAAGTGACGAACCTGAGAAGTCGCGCAATGCAGCTTAATAGCGTCATCATAGGCGGAATCAGGACCACGACAAACAGCAAGATGGACCAACACGGAGACAATATAGGGTGGCATGTGGGGCCCGATGACCGAGTGGTTTGGATCGCAGGCCATAACGCTAGCAGTCCGCGCGCTGTAACAGGTGCGGGTTTGATTCCCGCCTTTGCCCTGGGTGTACTTCCTTTCTCAGTATCAAAATTATAAATTAACTAGCATAGGCGGAATCAGGACCACGACAAATTTATTGTACATTAGTGTAACATACCCGGCGATAATTATAGGTTGAAATTACTGTCCGTTAAAAAAATGCGAGAAGTATAGAGACGGCGCAGCATCAGGCCTCAATGTCAGCGCTACATTGCCTTTATGCAGTATAATGCATACATCGAAAATTGTAGGGCAAGTTCATTTTAATTAAAAACTAGAAACATTTTCCAATTTAGTCCAAGAAATTCCCTGACTTATTCCAAGAAATCGAGTGCGTAACATTTACAGGCTATACCACACAAAAACCAATACACCATTTCAAAACTGATTTACAATTGGAAAGATATTGAAATATTTTGAGGATTATAAATTAACTATACGCCAAAATTGATTTAGTAAAATTAAAATTACGCTACCATTTCGGTGATAGGCGACGTCTCTAAAGACAGCTTGTGCCCCAATTAAAATATGAAAAAACTCTCCATTACAAACATAACTAAACAGCTGTCCAAATGAAATATAAAAACAGTGACCCCGTACAAACATAAACTGCAAATGGCAACTTTATACAAACAAAAATTAACAGAAAAAGACATTTAATTTTTAATACAAACTGAATAACTAAACTAGAATGCGGGTCAAGGAGACAAACACTCGTAGAAACGCCGGTTTGTATACAAAGGGTTCAACTGGTCTATTTAAAAGGGCACTCTTATTAAAAGTAGAGAGTTGAAGGATAGATTTATTTAGGATTATTTCATTTAAAACTCTTTTCTACTAAACCAAGTTGAAGGACGGGGTTCGGAGTGCTAAAATAGTACATAGTATGGGATTGATATGTTGCAATAGTTTAACAATGAATGTGATAGTTTGACTTGTGACTATCATGTAGATTAAAAACTGTTGCGTAGACTGCCTGAATATACTTTAATTACAAATTTTTGTAATTGTTTTCTTACTCTTTGTTAATAATATAACGTAATAAAAAGATTGATATTTGAAAGAAAATAATCTATTATACATACTTTATTTTTATACACTATTTGTTTCGGTGTACAAACAATAAATTCTTTATAAACTGATTTTTCATATTTTTCATGATTGTTATGTTATTGACAAAGGTTTTAATTGTCTTTGGGAGCATGTCATTTGAAGTATCATATTTATGTAACTTTTTGATCATTTAACACTTCATTGGGATACAAAACCACTTTTTATCTTTAAAACTTATTTCTTTAAAAAATTAAAAAATTTAGTAAAATCTAACTATTAATGTGATAAGTTCTATGCTTATAATAGTTATATTACACCAAACTACATAATGTATTGTTAAATAGAATTATTAAAAAAAAACTAAATACTATAAACTACTAAAGAGCAAAAGCTATCTTATAAAGCAGTTCATTTATAGTTTCTTTTCTCTGAAGATCATTCAACTTAACACAGTAATGCAAATTTCACTTCAGTAATGGAACACTCCTTGAAATCCAAATTAAATATTTCCCTGCAATGTACTAACCCAACCACAAGAAAGTTTTCAATGAAATACAACACATATAAACCCCCACACATACCCACTCAAAAAGAAAGTCAAATACTAGAGCAAACTTTCAAGCCAAACTTTGCACACTAAACACTAAGTAGTTCTAATTTTTATTTTCAAAGATCCACCTACATTCTATATCAATGCGTGGGATCTCTAAACTCTTCTTTATAAACTTATCATTCAAAACCGGACCTGACATGTACATTACACACCTTTATTTTCTCGAAAATATACGAGGAACTTTTTAAGGTTTTCCCACCTAAGATTGCTCCTTTTGCATACCAAATTTTGAATATTTTTTTGATGGTTGCTTCTTACCTTGATTCTTATCGTGGTCAGGTTTTTATGTAATATTTGGATCAAGGGGTCTCCAAACTAGTCGATAAATGTATATTTTAGTTACACTCTTAAAACAAAAGAGTGGAATCCACTCCTATAGGGGAAGTGCATTTTCGGCACTGGAAAGGAGTTAAAAGTTAAAACCGCTCGTTTTAACAGTGTAGGACGTAGATTGTTTATTTTTATTTCTTTTACCCACTCCGCAAAAAGAGTGATATCCACTCCTATAGGGGAAGTGCATTTTCGGCACGGAAAGGAGTGGAAATTAACTCAGTTAAAACCGCTCGTTTGTTTTAATAGTGTAGAATGTTTGAGAATAAGTAGTCGATTTATAAAGAATTTTAGACGAACTAAAAAAAAAAGTCGCCATTTTATATTTGAGAAAGGAGTTTTTCCTAACTAGTCTTTTCTAAACTAAACTTCAAAACTTTATTGTTTTTTTAGGTGTATAATAAAAAACAATTTTACATGTTAGTTTTTTTTTATCCGTAGGACATTTAGATTCAATTTACACATGTTATATTTGTTCATATGTCAACATAAAAACTATTGGTGTCTAACAGTACACGACTTTTAAATACCACTTAATAAACCAATACACAGATTTAAACATGATTTTATACCTTATACGGCAATTTCAATAACTTTGAATACCACTTAATAAACCAATACACACATTTAAACATGATTTTATACCTTATAAGGCAATTTCAATAAATTTGAAACCTAAAATTTTCATGGCAGCTACCAAGTGCAATTTTCTCAAAAACCTTACACGTGCAACAGGTACTCGAAACTCGTTTGCCAAATTTGAAGTTTGTAGCTCTTTTAGTTCAAGCTGTGTAGTGGTTTCAGATAGAATAACATAGTCCAAACAATGGTCGAAACCCCTTTTACAGAATCAGCACCCTCCAAAAACGCAGCAAAACAATCACCATTTCAGATTTTCGACCGCTCACAATATTTCATTACCTAATATTTTATATATGTAATTCAAAGACGACTTCTGTATTCTGTGTCTGCTTGACTGAAAGTTTCTTAATCGTTCCATGTACGAAAAACTTTATATACCCGTTCTGCCTAAGAATGAGTCGTAAATACCAAGATGTGGGATGTTCTGTTATTTCTTAATATTTTATGGGTTTTTGGTGTTTTCTTGTCTGCGTGAGTTCAGTAGAGTGTTAAAAAATTCAGCCCACATTCGATGGGAAGATTTAAATGAATGTAGTAAAATAAAGGTACTTGTTATTCATGACATTCGAGCTAAAACTTGGAAAAAAGGATGTATATTACTGTGTTATCTGGTTGTCTGAATTAGCATGAATTTTTTTTATTGAAGTTTGGTTGAAATAACGGCGCACTAGAGCTACGTGACGTCTATTTCATAAAGTTTAAGGTAGTACTTTTTCGAAAATCGATAAGCAGAAGAATTTATTAATCCTCAATTCGTCATTCCGGTCATCCTGTAAAATCCATGCTGAAAATTTAACTTAGATTATTTTAGCATTAGTAAATCAATAAAGTTTAGACTTATAAATTATTTGTCTAAAGTAATATTACAGTCAAACGTTGTTAACTTGAAACCCATGAGAAATTAGTTTGTTTAAGCGTAATTCATCTTATCCGAAAACATTGTAAATACGAAGGGAAACGCAAAATAGTTTTATAACAGCATTTTAATTATCCATGTTCTGATTATTGAGCAAATAGCAATATATATTCAGCAAAATAGTTTTATAACAGCAATTTGATTATCCATGTTCTGATTATTGAGTATACTTTTTATAGTTTAGATGAAATAATTTGGTAATTTTTTTAAATTTATTACACATAATAAATCGTTAAACGTATTCAAGTACTTAAATACAATCTATTTTTGTTGAGAGAAATTTTGTTGCTGAGAATTTTTTATATTTATCAAATAAAATTGGCCACTTAAATACCACTAAAATTTACTTTTATTTAACACTAATTCTTATACTAGAGCTACCTAATAACAAAAATATCAAAATTTATATTTTTATACATAGCAAAGATGAATGTAGAAGACAACCAGTATCTTTGAAAATCAGAAATTTTAGTTCACATTTCAAACAACATATTCAATGCCTTTATAAAAACGACTTTTAAAAAAAAATTCAAGCAAACCACTTTAATAGTGAATTATTTTATTATAACAAAAAAAATGGGTGCAGCTAAAACAATGTATTTCATTTTATCTCCATTTAAAGTAAATTATTGTAACGGAAATAGAAACCCTGCATTGCATTTCGTTGCATTATTTAACGATCCGTGACTTTCCAATTCCAAAGTAAACTTTTAATGTAAAAAAAAACTCATCACGTTTACAGATTCAATTTCAAATTTAATGAAAGAGATGATTACTGGTGTACTTACTGTAAAAAAACATACTAAGTCAATTTTACGAATCGTTAAAGTATCACTTAAGAGTAAAATTATCCTTAATGGAACTTAATATAGCAATTCAAAAAGGTAGATGAACTTTGTGACATTTTGAAGACTGCTTTTAAAAGTATACATTTAGTTAAGAGGATTCGTATTATTATACTTTGTTTTATAAAATAGTTGACTTATCAGTTAATGTTTTAGTAATTGAATTTGTCTAACGAAAGTTCATTAGACTCTTCGTAGTATTTAAAGTATATAAAGTATTAGTATTTATTCTTCTAGTATATAAATTTATCTTAAATTTTTCTAAGTTTGGTCCATTATCCCAACAATCTAAAGCAAGATTTGAAAGGATATAAATTTAATTTTTGTCAAGTTAGAATTTTTCCCATGCGGGAATTTATAAAAAATAATTATATAGAGACGACTAATTCGATTAAGAGTAAACTACTGTTTAATTGTAGAAAACCAATGTTATTTTATACAAAGCAAATGTATATATTATACATTCATTAAATTAATTAAAGATTTGTGGTATAAAAAAACGGCAAACTAGTACTTAGAAAATTTGTTAAATTATGTTTTTTTTATGTAGTTCAATAAATATTAGAGCAGTCTTAATTCCTTAACGATGTTTGGTAAGAATATTCGTCACTCGAAAATTAACTTTAGATTTAAGTTTATCTAAGTAAACAAAATCCAAGACAAATAAAAACCGCTGTTCTGAATCATTTTTGGACAAATCAAGTTAAGTGAAAAACGAATTTTAAAAACATAATGTTCACGTTTTTTGCGGAAATAATTTTTCTTATTGTTTTCACAAAGTGTTAATGGTTCACAGTGTTAATGGGTCGTCGTTAGTAGGTTAAAATCACCACATTAAAAAAAACTTAATCAGGCTCTAAAATTCTTCAAAAATCCCATTTCTGCAAACAAACTACGCTAAAACCTAAATACCAAAAATCTACAACGTAATTTAACCAAAAATAACTCCTTATATAGTCACATAATATAAAAATAAAACATAAATACATGTTTCCGTAAATTAGCCTACATATTCCCCACACGCCTCCTAAGGTTAATGAATGTAAACTCACTTAGAATATAGAACTCGCATTGTTGCACGTTGAATGCGAAAAGATAACGGTTACATTCATAGAATGTATATCCATTACATCCCATCTTTTGACCCGTAGGAGGTGTTTCTGAATTTCTTCATCTGGAGAAACCCATTTTTAGTTACCTTATTCACATAATTTTTAACCCGGTAAGAAAGTATAATTATTGTAAGAGTACAATTTGAGTAGTGTAGTTGAAAAAAAAAAAAGAGTGAAATATTTTAAAGCTAAGTGTGTTAAAAAAAGTGTTTCGCTAAAAAAATATAAGAAAAGTAATTTAATTATTAATTTTATATATTTGTATAAGTGTAGAATTTGTGTCGCAATGTAGTAAAAGGTTTAAAATAATCAATCATCAAGTAGTGATTAGTACATTTTGCGTTTGTGTTATATAAAAATCATGATATTCAATAACTCGGTTTATAGCGACGTAAACCTTTCCAGATTCAATAATTTTTTTAGACTGAGGGTGAAGGGTTTAAAGGGTGGCTCGTTTAGCTTTTAAATTAAGAAAATACATTTACTAAAAGTTTAAAAGTATGCATCCATAATTTTCTTGCTTTTCCGTGTTTCAAATTTGTGTTCCGGCAAACATTTAGGAACATAAATGTAGTTATATTACTTAAACGATTAAATAACCTTACAGGTATAGTTTTTTTTAAACAAAAGTTTAAACCCTTGTATAATAATTCTCAGAGAAAGTAAATGCACTTAAATTACTTTAAAACACATGGAAGTGTAGATTACATTTAAGTTTACATTTGAACAATGCGACTACAACCCGAATACATTATCGTCAGCAAACAACAATATTTTATGTCTAAATCCCATCTTAATGACTAAATTACCTTAAAGGGAAAACATTAAAATTTTTACAGAACGATTAAGCTATTAGTAAACTACAAATCATCAAAACTTCTTAATCTTATACTTTACGACCATAACTATATATCGGTTTAAACATGATTAACTTTACTGCTAAGCATTTTAAAAACCTTAACTACTTACACATCATTATGAAAACCAAACTCCACAAGTTAAAACCTTTTCCATTAATAAAAAGAAAACAAACAGAATAATTTATTTTTCTTGTTCTTGATGCCTCACAGATAATGCGTCGGAACCTTTTATATCAGACTTCAACTATCGTAATTGGAACATAAGAGACTCGATCTGACAGGAAATTTCACAAATTTCCACATTCGAAGCCATTAAAAGCTCGGTGGCAGACAGTTTTGATTTTTACGACTTTGACTTAACAGTTTCCATTCAAGCAGATAGTTCTGGAAGGAACCCGAGAATTCACAAAACGTTCGATTGCAACAGTGTGTAGACTTAATCTTATTCTTTTGAAACACATGGGTCTGATATTTAAAAAAAAAAGTTTGTTATTGCAGTGTTCGTTAATTTTCCTGCGTTCATGTTATTAAGTTTAATAAAAGTTTGAGTGTAAAATAAGGTTGTAAATTGAAATATTTAGAATGTTTGTGTTTTCCAACAATAAAATTTGGTAATTTTGAATTTTACACATAAGGCCCGGCGGGGTGGATAACCTCAAACTATCGATAAAGAAACTTCTATTATTTTTCATGGACAAATTAAAAAACTTAACCTCTTACTAAAAAATTATATGTAAAATACTTTAGATTTTACAAATCGGAAGACATTTAAACAAATTTTCTGTTCTTCTGGAAAGTAAAGGAAATGATGATACCTCTAGATAAGTGTTCCAAGTTTCAATTTTTACGTGCGACTAACTAAATCAATCAATCCATGCAAGTTTTCTATCGTCGGCTTAAAATACGTGTATATTAAAATGTGTTGAAATATATCGTGCACCTTAAGATATAAGATTCGATAGTAGCACACTTTCGCAAAAAATAATAATGGGTTTATATTTTAAACACTTTATGGACAGATTAGTTAAGCGAAATAGTTACTTAAAATCAATCTTTTTTTATTCGGTAATTGAGACCACTTGTGCTTTTGCAACAGTGAAATTCGATCCTTTAGATACAAGTCGTGAAGATATGTGTTGACTTACGTTCTAATTAATTATCTAATAGTTATTGTAATATACTGTCTTTATACTTTCTTTCTCTAAACGCAACAAACTAGTTCTTCAAATATGACACTAGCAAATTGATAACCTAAATCAAAGATAAGTAACTTCATTGTAGTTATGACCTTCTGCTCATTGTAATACGATAAAATCCTTGCGCCAAATGACATTATCAAGTAAAAGCTAAGCAATATACATCACAAAAAATACTACCAATTAAAATAGGATTAAAGAAACTTTTAAACAATAAGAAATCTTATAAAATTCTAATTGAATTGCGTGTAGAAAAGAAACACTAATGAGTGCTTGATTGTCCGAAGTAACTTTATGTACCACTATATGAACCATTGAAACACATTGTCTATGGGAGATCGTATCACTTAAACCTTGGTGCATGCACAAGACTAAATTACAGGGCAAGCGACGGAACAGTTGTATGGCGAAATAGCCGAGACAGAGGACAGTTCAACTGTAAATTACGATTATGGAAACGGTCAATGTTGGTCGCTCGGAGTGCTAAACAATTAAAACATTTGGTACGTCATAATTTGGTTGGAAGTAACGTGCATGAATGAATGCTCGTTTAACTTTCGGTATTTGTGCAACACTGTCAGGGTACCGAATTTTTTTTTAAAATCCGGTTTTTGGTTTAAACAGGGTATAAACAACATTTTTGGCTCTTTGGTTTTTCACCATGAACGAATTTTTTTATACAACACACTAAACTTCACATGCACGTGGAAGCTTACGAGGTTAGTTAAGACAATTAGGATCATTAAATTTAAAAAAAAACGTCAAAATGTTAGAAAAAAAGAATATAAAGTTTTTTTGTGCAGATTTTGAATCAGAAATATTAGATAGTTGTTAAAATGAAATCTACAGCATGGTATGTTTAAGCCCAGAGTTTAGTAGTAGTTCTGAATTTAGGAGGGACTGTCAGTCCCATAGAGCTAATGCATTAGTTTTGAAATCAAAACTTTTGCAAAAGAATTAGTTTGCCATGTTATACCATTTTTACCAGGTATGGGAATCATCATAACATCAATTTAAACAAAATTGAAAATAAAATAAAATCCGGTTATTTAATTATTAATTTATAAAGTTTTAAAATAGTGTCGCCATCTGCTGGGCATTTGGGGCATTTTTAAACTTCAAAAATATATAATTAAATAATTAGATACCTTTTTCGTTTCAAATTTGTTTCATTTCGATGTTATGTTGATTCCCATACCTGGGGAAAAAGGGCTAACATGGCAAAGCAAAACTTCTGCAGAAGTTGTGATTCCAAAACTAATGCATTAGCTCTATGGGACTGACAATTCCTCTTGAGCTTAGTATAATTTCAAGCATCATAAAAAAATTTCAAATTGTATGGAAAAAAAGTTTAGAATTAAAGTATTGTGAAATTTAGAAAACACCAAAATGGTTTTATCTGGGAAAAACATTTGGTTAAAACTCAAAGGTTTAAATCTTGGCTTGAACCGATGAACACTCTGCAGTGGGTTAATTTTATTTTGAAAACTTCAAGTATATCGGGTTGGCTTTTTTCAAGTTACAGTTCATAATTACCATTTACTTGAATGATCTATTTATACATAAAACCTATTATCATTGGGAAATTCTAAAGGTTATCAATAAAATCTTGATTGTAATTTTAAAATTAAATCCTCGGCTTTAGAAGCATAGCTTAACAACGATTATATCTTACGAAACTATTTTGGTAAGATATTAAAATTACCTATAACAAGTATTTGCGACTTTAATTATTAAGTTCAATTTTTACAGTTTATAAATTTATTTCGTAAAAGATTGGCAAATTGGAAACGTTAATTTGATAACAATATCAAACACAATCATAACCTAAAAAATAGTAACTATTTACGCTTTGCGAGACGTTACGAATCATAACGTATTACTATGCAATACCTCAAATTATTAAAATTACATAAAATATGCAGTTGAAACGAGAAAAATGGCTTACCTTGTCTAAAATGAATCCTCCAACACAGACAAATCATTGTAGAAAGGAATTCATAATTTGTGGTCGCAATGACAGGGTGAAGTTGCGGCATATTGTCCATTGAACTAAAAGCTTCAATAGTTCTTTGCGCTCTTTATTTGAACGCTTTCCTTATGAATAAGTCCTGAATTAAAATAATTCATGTCCAACACGGCACATTGCAGGTAAGAAGTCGTACAAAAATTCCGCCTTTGACTAGCAGTTAGCATGGAGAGGCGAAAACTCAGCAATTACAAACTTGCAAACGTCTCAGAGAAAAGGAGGCGTATCCTGTAGAATATTCGCTATAAAGTGAAATAAAAGTATCGAAGTTTATTTCTATCCCAATTAAATAGCCTTAACATAGCCTAGATACACACTAGTAATTTTTTCAGTAACATAGCCTATTAGTTTTGTGCCACATTACATTTGATTTGGTTATGCGCAACAGTTGCGTAGTGAGGTTTTGATGCTTGTTGCCGTTCTTTTAAGTTTTGTTGACCGTGGATTAGTAAACTCATCATTTTCAAACAAATCAAAAAGTCACATATACAAGTTCACGTGACTTTAATTATTATGTTTAATATTTACATAATAATTAAAGTCCGATATACCGCTAGACTATAGCACTTGCCGGGATCGTCTAGCTTGATATCTAGGCCAAAAAATAGGTGTACGGTTTAGCCCCGCTCTTCCCTACCAACCTACCAACGTGTAACTTAACAATGATGCGCGTGCTCCATGGTCGGTCTTATAACAGCCATTTTTTCCATAGTTAACCTCATGTCACTAGACTATGATTATAAAATTAACACGTAGACTGCCACAACATTAAAAAAGACTAATATTTAAAAATACAGACCAGGTCGAGTTTTTTTTTTGTCGCTGAACCCATACAAAATTAATATACATCCATATAACCTTGTATTTGTTGCATATAACTCATAGTACTAATTCAAAAGAGTGTAAAATGAGTTAGATTTGACTCGCAAAACTTCTTAATAAAAAAATGTAGGAGTTGAATACAACAAGGACACTTATTGTAAGTATTTTTTTTTAATTTAATGGATGATTTGAACTGGGATGAGCGAGGTTTTTTTTAAATTGGGGTAGAAGATAATGTTTGACGCAGCTGTTACATCAGTCAGCGTGGTCGTTCTAGTTTAGACGAATTAGCTATCGGGTAGTTTGATTGTGGGGTTTAAGACAACGTTTGACATGTAGTTGTGACGTCACCTTAGACGTGACCGCTCGAAATGTCCATTACATTTTTCCATGCAATGAAATTTTTCAATATAAAGACTTTTTTTATAATTAAAGGAATATTTTCATTTTGTCCAAAAACTTTCAAAATTTAATAAGAATTATATCTTTTTGGATTTCATTAAAATTTTCAATTTTCTACTTTCAGCATGCAATCCTTCCGACGAGTTCCAGTGTCGAACCATCCACCAGTGTATCCCGATAGAGAGGCTTCACGACGGATGGTCTGATTGCGACGACGGATCCGATGAAGGTAAAGGACATGATCATTTCACTGTATTTTTAATTTTAATTACTTAAGGGGATACGGTGCTCATTGGTCAAAATATCAATTTTTCAGTTTTTACTTCTTATTATTCACAATATCTTTCTGAACATTTACTGAAAGTTTCATAATGATCTCTTATCTAATGATATCGGTATTAAATATTTTCTGAAGTCATTCCTATAAGTTTGAATACGTATTTCGTCTGCTTTCAACCTTTTTTTCTCTGTTTGGCGTTTTTCAATTATTGTGTTTAATAAATCCCTAAGGCTTTTTTGCTATTTAAGTTATAATTATGAAATTTTTAACCTGTGTTCTTATTTATATGGTGCAATAAATTGTGCATGGAATAAGGTTTACTATGTATAGTTTTTTTTTAATGTTGAATTCAATAATTTGTAATTTTTTTGTGATTTTCAGTATAAATGCATGTTACTTTTTAACTGTAGCTCACACTTTAAAATCCATGCACAGTTCTTGAACAAATAGTATTAAAAACAAACTATAAAAGTTTGGTGGGATTATTCTCAAAATTAAAAAAGGAATAGCGTTTTAAAAAACTTCAAAATTTTGACTTTTTTTTTAAATAAATGAAAAACTACTTGTAAATATTTGTTTTTATTGCTAGAAAATGTTTATTTGGAGTGAACATTATATAAAAACACTATAATTTACAAGTTTATGTTATTATTTCTAGAAATAATGTTTTGTGTACCGTATCCCCTTAATAGGAAATGTTATTGCGATGGGTTGAAAATCGAAAATGTTTTTGTGTGTGTGTGTATTCTATAAAGTTTTGATGGTGCTGGTTCTGAAAAGGTGGTTTCTGAATATTGGTTTGGTCCGCCTGTCAGACTGTTTGTCTGTCTGAAATCACTCTATAGCTCTAACTAAATGATCTATAGACTTCAAATTTAGCACACGAATTAATAGCACTTGTCGTATGTCATAAAAATGTTTTCGAGAAAATCGCGCATGCTGCTTTAAAATTATTTTGGTTTTAAATGTATTCCTGAAAAACAAAAAGAACTATGTACTTCAAATTTATAGTATCTATAGGATATCAAAATAAAGATTTAGAGGAAACCACCCATACGCAAAAGATAACCTGCCATAGAACTATTTTATTTTTTTAATGTAATGCAGAAAAACGAAAACCTTCTTGTACAAATCTTTAGCTGAATTCTAGCTTATTTAATATCCATTACTGAGTGGTAATTGAAAGTCACATATCGTTTTACAGCTTTATTTATGTCTGAATTTATGTGATAAAATTGTGATATTCCCATTGAATAATAAATGAATAATTAGTCTAAAAAAAATTGGCAATCAGTAGATTCTTGCTCAGTAAACATTGATTTTACTGTTTATTTCTGTGCGACACGTCAGATACTTCAATGTCACGTTTCCGATTGGTGTTCAATCATTTCTTTTTTTGTGTGTAGGAAACTGGTGTTATTTCAATTAATTCTTCCAATACTTTCCTATTTGGAGTTGACATATAACCTTGATTATTGGGTCATTTAATGCTTTGAATCATGCTTAATGTTTTTTTGCAATAAATCATTTTAAATATCAGGATTCACCAAACCGCTTTATGTTTACTTTCTCGGCGACATTGAGGGGATATATGACGTTTTTATTTCCAAGGGAAAGGAAAAATCAACTCTGTAAAGTTGTTTTCCTTCCAAGTGAGATTTATGACAATTGCTTTGCGACCATTTGTTTTTCCTGTATAACTAGAAAACTGAGTTTGTAAATAACTAATTAGAATTCACATTAACACCAAATTTATGAACATTTACCAAAAATTATGTTAAACATGCTTAACAGTGATAAACATCGAAAGGAAATGTAAATAATATGCAAATATGTCCTAATTTTTAGAGAGTTACCCTTTTACTAGTTTTATATGGTGTTTTTAATAAAGAAATGATAGTTATGTAACTCTTCTTACTTGAAATCTTTAATGGTAAAAGATTTTTCAACTTTTAAACTAGTATAAGAATTGCCGAAAACCTGCACTTATTTTTTGAAAATTAAAAAATTAGAATATTTTACCTAACACGTTGTTTTGTTTTACTGTTCTTACTATTTTCATACCCGTTGAAAAATGCTCAAATATTGCAGCAATACTTTGGCAAAAATTTATAGAATATTTAAGAAATCGGAAACAAATAAGAAACTCCAAGTTAATTATAATATTTTGCAATTTGAAAAGTGCCCATTCATTACTTCTATTTATAAAGAACCCCTTACCTAAAAACGCAGTGTCTAATTTGATAAAATTGTCATTATTTAGTTTATAAATACATCTAAGAAAAAATTTTGTTCCGTAAATTTAATGGTTTAATTTATCCAAATGATATAACATTAGACGAAAAAGAAACTTCAATGAAATGGGGAAGAATTGCACAAAGTACCACATAAAACTTTTCAGAGCTTAATGTTAAATTCCAGAAAACGTCCCTTTTATCTTCAATTTAGCTAGTTCCACCAATTTTTTACAGGGTATCCTCTCTTTTTTATTATTAGCTGATCGGTGTATTAAATTTATTTCGTTGTTTTTTATCGACATTTTAGCTAGGTCTACCAATTTTTTACAGGGTAACTCTCTTTTTTATTATTAGCTACTCACTAGTCGCACTTAGTCGTTGTTTTTTATCGACATTTTAAGCTAATTCCATCAATATTTTGCAGTGTATCCAGCCTCTCTTTTTTTATTATTAGTTGCTCGGTGGGTCGTACTTAGTTCGTTGTTTTTTTACCGACATTTTAGCTAGTTCCACGAAATTTTTACTGAGTAACTCTCTTTTTTATTATTAGCTACTCAGTGTGTAGCACTTAGTTCGTTGTTTTTACAGGGTAACTCTCTTTTTTATTATTAGCTACTCAGTGTGTAGCACTTAGTTCGTTGTTTTTACAGGGTAACTCTCTTTTTTATTATTAGCTACTCAGTGTGTAGCACTTAGTTCGTTGTTTTTATCGATATGTGTGCTAGTTCCACCCATATTTTAAAGTGTGTCCAACCCCTCTCTTTTTATTGTCATCTGCTGAAACTGTCACACTTAATTCGTTAATTTTTATCGACATTGTTTTCTTTCAGATTGCGGACGCGGGGAGTTCCGTTGTCGCTGCGGGGCGCCCCACTGCGTGGACGGACACCGTGTGAGGGACGGAGTCAAGGACTGCTCGGACGGATCGGACGAGGAAGGTGAGGAACTGAACCGGACGGAGGGTGTATTGTAATTGATAGCACAAACTGTAAAGCACAAATGCATTTTTTATTCATTTTAATATGATTTGGTTTTTATGTTCGGATATAAAGTTAATTTTGTTTGAAATCTCGGTTATGAGTAAGGAGAACCTCAAATATCCTTCAAGCAAATAAAAGTTGTACCGAACATTTATTATGAATTGAAGTATCATAAGCTATTTTTTGACATAGTACCCTTATTTTTTTCATAAATAATTTTTTTAAACTATATATTTGAAACATAGGAAAGTTTTATATTTTCTAGGATGTGCTGTAATTTTTGACATTTGTATTTGACTTCTTTTTAATTTACTGTAAAATTTGAAATTTTTTTAGGTTTTTGTTGTTGCTTAAAATTAAAATTTATTCAAAATTTCGATTCTGCTATTCTCTAACTTTTTACTTAATAATTCCAAATTTATTTTCGTAATTTGAGGAGTACATACCACAATGTCCTTACTTTCTTTTAAACGAGTAGGTGATGATGAAGGTAGTTAAACCAAAAATTAATTTGAATTTGTCAAAAAAACTATGCAAGGAAAAAGAAATGTAATTGGAAATAAATCAATTCACAAAATACTTCATTTGACTATGACGATACTCCAATACTAGCTAATCACCTTAAATATGACAAAAAAATACCTTTTGAATATACATTATGTGAATTAGAATGTATTTACCAATTGTAGCTTAGTATTTTTTTAAAAACTTTTTCTACTTAATTTCCAGATGAAAATCAAATCAAGTCCACGGTTTGTCCAGAAGAAGACAGGCTCCAAGATCTTATGGCAGTTGAAAAGAAGCGAAGGAAAAGACAAATACGTAAGTAATCATGAATGCATAACAATAATAAATTCCTAAGTTATGTTTTAATAAGTATTTTTTAATAAAAATAACCTATTAATTGTTGATCTGTCGGGGGTAGGTAAACTGCAGCAACCACAATAATAGATTGGACCGTTTTTTCTCTGAAAAATATAAAATTCATACTAATTTTTTTAAATACATAATATTTTTCATACTAATTTTTGTTATCGGTTAAAGTTATTGAGTGCTTACAGCAATGGTTCAAATCATTAGTCTAGATACTGCATTTTACCTGCCCGCGGCTTTGTTATGAATTAGAGTTTTTATTACAGGGTAACGAGTACAGTGATTGGCCCCCTCATTCATTATCGAAAATAACAAGATGTTAAAGCCCAAATGTTGTTGCCAACATGACAAACGTTAATGGCGGGAATTTTAAAAACCTTTGTCACACCTATTTTGGACTTCAACATCTTATTATTTTCGATAATGAATGAGGGGGCCAATCACTGTGATGGTGCATATCACTGTACTCGTTACCCTATGTAATTTGTTTTAGAAATTTATTTATTTCATTATTTGTTTTAATTATAAATAACCATATGTTTAAAATATATAAATATTACTAAAAAATAAATTAAACCCTCCTCATTCTTCAAAAAAATATTAATAACAAAATCACTTGATGGACTTAAGTCAAGGTAAATTTTAAAAAAAAATACGATTAAAATATATTACACTAAGAGTAAATCCTTGTACTTTTAAAATATATAAATTTCGAAAAAATCACCTTTTTCCTTTCCCAAAACATTAATCTCTAAACTTTGGAATTCCCAATCAACCTATTGGTTTCCAATTCAATCCATTAATCACCACCGTAATATATGCATATTAATCTTCTCTAATCGTGTTTCCTGAATTCCTAAAACGATTAAAAAGAATCGGAAGTTACAAAACAGGCCTCCGAGGAAGTTCCACTTACGTGACTCCAGTATTAGGATCAGTTGGTGGCAATACCTTCTGCATGGGAAATGCCTTTAATAAGTTCGTCATTTGCATAGGACCCCAGTGACATGATTCCTATTATCGGCGTGTCATTGGGTGGAGGGATATGCAAGTACTTCCTATTTAGAGGAAATGTAACTTGTATTACTAACTTATATTTTACATAAGTTTATTTCTTTACTTGGTTGGTTGGTTGACATATATATTCGGGTTTGTGCGCTTGGTCAGAGACCCGCTTATAAACCTTCGTCAAGTAAGACAGACACAACAGACAACACACACACATAAGTGGATCCATCTAATTTTTCGAGACAGAGGCCAACTTTAAAGTTTCTGTTCTTATTTAGTAAGTTTAGTTTAGTTTGAATTATCGTCGCACTAGAGCTACACGAGGGCTATTGGTGACGGGCGTCATATTTTAGAATCACAGTCAAGTGACGAGCCGACACCTGAGTCAACCGTTAAGGGCGACATCGTACGCAGCGTTGGGACTTTGAAGGATATTTAACGTGCACTCCCTCTACACGGGGTATTATTCGTCGGACATTTTGGCTGCACGGGCCATTTATAGGTCGGAAGTTATTTTGGCGATGCCCGGACCCGACCTGGGACCTTTCGCATGCTAGGCGAATGCCTAACCGACTGGGCTCCCCAGCCCCTAGCGAGAAAAAAGAGTTTTCAGAAACCCGGGATCGAAACAGAGATTTTATTCTCAGTCTAACGTTTTCCCGAAATTGGTACATTTAAACCAAGTAACATTGCTTTTTTTCTAAAAATGCTAGTTTAATTAGAAAATGGAATTACTTTATTAAAAACTTATATAATTTTCATATTTAAAAAAAACGATGTTACGTTAGACAATTTTAAAAAATGCAAGGAAACTTATCTAAGAATCCTAAAAAGTCAATTTCCCTTTTTTCAAAAATTAAAACCAAACATACGAGAAAAAAGTGGCAATATAATTCACGTTAAACCATCAAGTTGTTCTTTATAAATACTTAAGTTTTAATCGTCCAGTATAAATATAGTATCTTCGTTAAACATATGATAAAAAAAATTAACCCTAAATTTTGAAAAATAACGTGTCATTATGTGTTTATGGCTTTAAATAATTCTTTTTGAATTATCTTCGATTTTAAATGGACTCTTAAAATCAAGTTACTAGATAACTTCATGACAGAAGTTTTGTGGTGGCGCCCTCTAAAAGTCGCTTTTGTAAATATTTAATAATGAAACTCTGCATTATGTTTACAACATTTATTTTGTAATATGCCTTTTATTTTGTAATTATAGAATTTTTTTACTAATCAAAAATAACATCTCAAACAAACAATTTATTTAATGTGTTTACGAAATTATACTTATATTTATATTTTTGAAATATTTTTAGATATATAAAATGTGTTTTATATTTTTATTGTATTAATGTTTGATGTTGCTTTATTTTAATACAGTTTGTGCTTAGTATGTAACTTCGCTCTGTGTGCTCAACAATGTTCCTGCATCTAATGCTTTTACATGCATTTTGACGCTTTAAGCTTAATTACTATTTTCCATAACGTTTTTATCCTATTACATTGAGCGAATAAACGTAGGAATCACATGCTAAATTTTTTAACACACACACAAAATTAGTAACAAAATTAAATATTTCACATTCAATATAAACATTAAAAAAGTAAAATATTACATATTTGCATAAACCACATTATATTGCACCTAACATTTTAAAAAATACAGCCACTTTTATCAAATTTTATAGTTTACAGACTGCGAAACCAATTAATGCAAATAGAATCCTCCATTCATGATGGTTAACATATAACTTATATTCTTAGAATTAAAAATAATGTGAGATAGAAAATGCTTAAAAAAAGAGCATTTGTCATACCACAATTTATTTTAAACCTTTAATATTAAAATACTTTTTACAGTGTATTTATTGGTACACATATAAACTTTTTTTGTCAAACATTTGTCTTTAATCTAAATTACGTTACACTGCAAAGTACCATTGCAATTGATGTTCTGGGACAAACTACGCTATAAAAAAATTGGAGCTGCAATTTTACCAAGTAAACTAAAGGAAGAATAATGTCTTCTTCAGCCGCATCACGAAGGAAAACTCGTGGACAGTGCTTCTCTATCAATGCTTTGACTAATACCTGCTTTCAGCTAAGATACGTCGCTGGCCAAATGCAGCAATTTCTATGACGTTGCTTTATCAACTATGTGCCAACTTTTACCGTCTAGATAAAGCTTTTGTGATCTGAAAAGCAGCAAGTTTGCTAACTGTAACTTCTCATTTCATGATATTAAAAGTACTGTTTTCAATTTGTGGCGAGTGTAGATCACTTTGGAATGGAAGTTCCTGTCTTGGACGAAACAGACGAAGAATACGTGGAAGGAATGCTTTTGCAATCGTCGATGGCAAGAAAAGTTCCAAATAATTTTCAGTACAGTTATACAAAGTTTTTGAGTGACAGGCAGAGTCAATTAGATGCGGAATTGAATACAAAGACTACTACCGAAGAAGAACCAGAAGCACCGCCGAGCTATGCCAAGAAGACCTATAAAGTTGGTACTGAAACTGAGATGTATGATTCTTTGAAGTCTGGACAGATATACCAGACTGCCGTTAACGAACCGGTGTCGGTAATGGCCAGTGCAGACTTTACAGTCATAAGATTTGACTATGAAATGCCGGACAAGCGATTTCTTTTAAAGAGAAACGAACTGTCGAAAAAACCTTTGATAACGACGAAACCGCAGCTTAAAAGATTCGGTGACTTGATGCAAAGAATTGCTGCTCTTTTCAACAACGATTCACAAGCTAAAGAACAAAAGAAAGCTGGTATAGTAGACAAAATGGAGAAAGATAATATTCATGGATTTAATAAAAGAAAATTACTATCAAGTTCGAATACTGATAGAAATATATCTCCTAAATTCAAACGGGATATGCCAAATAAAGCAATCGAAGAGTTCAGTGCAGCCAAAAACAGCAACACTCAAAGTAACTGCCACACAACGGGAATAATCACTTCAACAACTGGAACGGATGTTGTTAACGGAAGGACAACTGAATGGACAACTATAATTGAAGGCACATACATTGACGGAATATATGCGCACATTGTTCAAAGTACCTCAAAAATATTCTATACCGTTGGTGACGAAACTTCAACACAGAAACCAATTAAAGCTACTAAACCTTCAAATAGCCTGACTTCAATGACATCCATTATGAAACCAATTATTGAATCTTCGCAAGATATTTCCTCAACGGTACACCATACTAAAGACTTAAAAGAATCATCAATTTTTGATTTGGAAAAAGATAGTAAAAACACTGAAAACTTAGATGCTTTGATAGGCCTTTTATCAAATTCAGCAGATAAAAACACATTCTCAATTACACCAACACCAGTCGTTTCAGTTGATTTGCATGAAGATTCAACTTCTGAAACATCGCATGAAAGAACTTCTTCTATAAATACGTCAGAAGCTCCTGATACCCTTTCTTTGCCAACTGAAGATATTCCAACTATGAATCCGATAACTGAAAAAGAAGATCGTAATGGAATTGCAGTTACCGAAGGGGTTTTAGTTGAAACGTATGATGATGCATTAAATTCTCATTCCGGTAATGATGCTGATGAATTGATAACTGATGATGAAGGTTTAATTTTAGAAAACAATGTAGGACGAATGGCACCAGAAATTAACATAACTGACCTTGGAATGAATGGAATTTCAGATGAAACTGTCTCAGTTGAAGAACTAGATGCTGTACCGGTATTTATTCCGACATGGACTTCAAAACCAATGGATTCACTTCACAAAGAGGACAGCACATCATCAAAAAATAATTTTAAAAATCTTTTGCCAACTCCAGTGTACGAATTTTCAAACACAGTAACTGAAAATAGTGGGGATCTTTTAATGAAAATGGAAACTAGTCTGAGAATTCCGGAAGTAACTGATTTACTTCTACATTTCGAAACCAAACCCGATTTAAATTCTAAAGTAGAAAGTGTAACCCTAAACACTGACATGGCCATGTATGCAAGTACTGACCAAGAAATAAACTCTACTCCAACTAATGATAAATTGGAAACTGATGTAAAAACTTTTTCAAGTTCGCAAGATTCGCGCATGGAAGATATTGAAAAATCAAAAGAAAGCGAGTCGTTTATTACTACTGTATCTGAAGCTATTCCAGAAATTACTGAAATTAGTAGCGTTGTTTCAGATCAATCAAGCAGTCTTAGCGAAGTTATGGTATTTTTAGGCTTTGCCAGTACTATTTCGAATATGTCAACTTCCACAGAAAGAAATAGCAATGATAATGAAAAATACACGGAAAACTTTAATTTACTTCCATCTGTAGTTCCTATTATTCGTTCGTCATTAATTGAACTTCCTAGTGAAAGTCTGCATTCGCCCATTTCAGTAGAAAGTGAAGAAACGAAACCTCTATCCTCTGGGGAAAGTTCTCAAGATACTTCTCTAGAATCCTCATCTGAAATAACTGTACTTTTGCTTCCTAGCATTAATCTCGAAGAACTTAAAACTCTAGTGGGGTCAGCCCAAATGGCAACATCACCTATTGAAATAAACCCGACCGAAATTTTAGAAATTGTCCCTGAGGTGTCATCAGAAGATGTGAAATCTATAGAAAATAGTATTTCCGAAGATTCTTCCCAGAGAAGAAAAAGGGATATTGGCAAAACAGTTACAGTTTTAAATCCAGAAGGTAGAATAATTTCTACAGACGCACGAATATATTTAACACCCACTACACACTACACAACCTATACATATTTTACAACTATCTTGAAGCCGGGTGGTGGAACTGAAATCAAAAGCAGTTTGCATGTCGATTCCGTTATTTTAGATCCCACCGAAAGACATCTCCACGGCGTTGGAGATGGATATTGTAGAGAATGTGCTGTAAGACACACAGCAATCGATGATAGACATGTTCGAGGACCCTATGGAGATGAATATCATGTTGAAACGGTACCCTATGAAGCAGGAAAAGCAAGTGAAATAACTCATAGAACAACATTTACTTATTACACAACAAGATTTAGAGGAGGAACGTCATTTGTTGAAACCCGGAAAGAAACTGAAACTAACGTCACACCTATTCCAACAGGTCGTTATTCTCCTTATGATATCGGAACCTACTACGATCCACACCATACTGAAGATTTCCATTACAACACCGAAGTTCCCCATTACCACACAGAAGTCCCCTATATTGAAGGAGGAAGACCCCACGATATCACTCACAAGACAACTTACACCTATTATACCACCAGATTCAGGAATGGCGTGCCCATTGTAGAAACACGAAAAGAAACTGATACCCGTGCAACACCAATACCAACATTTCACAGACCTGGCCACTTATATACGGGTGTAGTATATACGCAGATTCCCAGATATTCACAACGAATAGACCCTAATCTATACAAACCGGATAGTGTGACCCACAAAACCACTTACACTTACCATACAACAAGATTTAGGGATGGAGTTCCTATAGTTAATACCCGAGAAGAGACAGAAACAAACGCCACACCCATCCCAACGTATACACGACCTGGGCAAAATCGACGACGTACCCAAGTAAGAGTAGTACCAACCAGAGTGGTAGGCAGACCTGTTGATAGAACTGTGGTGCCTCATGATCATCTTCCACACAAGGATTCAGATCCGTACATAACTCACAGAACGACATTCACATACTATACTACCAGACTAAGAGGAGGTGACGTACATGTTGACACAAACTATGTCACCGAAACGAACCTCACTCCGAACCCCCATCCACATATACGCGCAACGACGACTTATGCGTATCCTGACTATCATGACGATTCCCATCATTACGAAACGGAGTGTCCTGTTTGTAGGGACCAGGGGCTGAGAGGTACACCAGTAAGACATGTGCCAAATGAGAGAAGAACTCAGGTAGTACCACAAGATAGAATAAGAGGTCGTACCTCAAACCCAACAGTCAAACCTAGTACTGCAACACTTTTAACTACTTATACATATGCAACGACTCAGTTAGCACGAGGTGGAACTCCAGTGACCCGTACTCGAGAACATACTGTGACAGAAGTATTATCTGACGTGGTACTGCCAACACTTAAATTTGGCGAGCGAATCAGATCAAAGCGTGACACTACCGACGACAGAAATGCAGCAGTCAATTCCGATGTAGATAGGCGAAATCTCATCAGACATACTTTTTCCAGATCGAATAGTTATTCTGATGGAAGGACAGGACGTCGTATTGCTGACCGCAATCTGCCTCAGTCTAATCAAAGATCTAACAGTGCTGTAAGAAATAACTATTTTCTACCAAAAGATTTGAAAAGTTCAAACAATCGAGGTAATATTGCTCAAAGTCACAATGAAATTAAACCAACAAGCATTACTTTCTATTCTACGTACACTTATTTTACAACTGAACTTGGCGGAGAAACTCCTGTAATTAAGACAAGAGAGCATACAGTGACTGAAATTTTAACCGATGTCATTGTTCCCACTGTATCTTCTGTTGGAAGAAACATTCAAAACACAAGAGCAATCGGACACGTGGCCAGAAATAGGCACACGAGATCACTATCTATTTTAAATTCCAAAAAATCTAAAAAACTATTTAAAATATTAGGTAGGAAACTTTTAAGTATTTCTGAAGCTGATATAAATAATGGTACTTTGAATAATTCTACTAATGGCGATGAACAAGAAGATACACATTTTTCACCGATTACGATCATACCATTACTAAATGTTACTTCATTACCTTCAGAAAATATTTTCAGTGTCACTACTGAATCGAAAACTAAGCATAATAAAACTATTCCTGTCACTTTCAACACAAGTTCAACTACTGTTACCGAAACAACATCTATCCAAGACGTAAAATCGTCACCGTCAATGAATGAGTACTCAGACCATTTTGCTACATCAAGTGTTTTTCCAATATTGCATACAACTAAAAGTTCTGATTATAGTTTTATACCCATTACATTAAGGTCGCACATAACACCAGTTGAAATTAAAAGCTCTCTAAGTGTTTCAGGTGTAACCCCAGTGAGCTCAATAGAAGCTGTGTTATCAAAAACAAGTTTCGACATTATAAATAGTTTAGATGTTTTACCAACACCTGTGCTAGAAAGTCTTGAAATATTTAAGCCTCCTTCATCAGTAGTTACTGGCATGAACAACTTAGAATTTTTAGATTTAGTTCCTGGAGGGGATTTAGAAGCAGAAGGGGCAGAAATCAGACATGCAGGATTGGCAACTCCTACCACCCATTTCACGACGTATACTTATTACAGTACTGCTTTAAAGCCAGGTGGTAAGATTGAAGTTGAGACAAACACTAAAGTTGTTGCTTCGACATATTATAATCAGTTACCAAACTCTCCGTCAGGATATCGTGACTCCAAACCACATAATAATAATCACAAACATTACAATTTTGAACCAAAACATAAGTATGTTAATTCAATAACAAATATTAAACCTTCAAGAAGGTATGACTTACAGCCACAACGAGCCGTTCTTCAAACATACACGGCACATCCCAACATTGCTCATGGTACACCTTACAGACCATCTTTTGCAACTAATGGTAGAGATTCTTACTACCGTGCTTCCGAAAATAAATGTGTGACTTGCTTACGAAGCTCGTCCAGGCAAAATTATCCAAACGCAAATCTTCATAACAACTACAGAAAATCTCCTGAAAGAAATGCATATCTAACTAGTGTGCCTGTTCTGAGAACTTCCTATAATTATCCGAATTCAAAGATACCATACAGATCACTAGATCCAATAACACATCGGGAATATTTAGTAAAGCCTAGTAACACTGGTTCAAGAGGACATTATCACCCGGCCCACTTGAGAAAAATATCAGATAAATCTCCCAATAACATAGTAAACCACGCTCCTGAGATTAAACCTACTCATGTTACTTACTACTCTACTTATACTTATTTTACTACTGAATTATTGGATGGGTCTCCCACAATAAGAAGCAGAGAACACACAGTTACTGAGATATTGACGAATGTAATTGTGCCTACTGTAACATCGCTTCATTCTCAAGGTTCTACTCGCAGTCCTCATTTGAGAAGAGGTAAACGACAAGCATCTTATGGCAAAGAAGTCCTGAAGCCTAATTCTTTTAACATTAACCGATCAACTTCTTTTCTCAAACGAAACCTTTTAAGTAAGGATCATTTTTTAGGATTAGGCCCAGCATATCCTCCAAAGGCTACAAAGTTTAAATTTTCAAAAATAAAACATGGAAAAAGAATCCGACGAGTACCTGTTCCACCATCTGCTGTTAGTCCAAGTCAGGACATAAACTTTACATTTGATCTCGCACATGCAACGGATAAAAAAGTCCAGGCAACTCCAGTTACATATTATACGACGCATACATATTACAAAACATTACTAAAGGCAGGAAATAAACGAGAAATCGAAACTTCTACAAAGTTAGTGTCTTCGATATATTATCCTGATGTTCGACCAACAAATACTTTTTCAAACAACAGAAACCGAGCCACAATTGTTAAAAATATTTATCAACGATCCTCGAATCAAGGTAGATGTGTAAACTGTCAAAATTTATCCCAATCCACAAGATATCAAAAACCTTATTACCTTCCCCCTAAAAGGGAAGATATTAAGAAATTTCAAGGTGCTTCAAATCATAGGAATCCTTCAAATGCTCGAGAAATCAAAAACAACAACCCAAAACAAAGTATCATTCACCATTCCCCAGAAATTCAACCATCCTTAGTAACATTCTATTCAACATACACATACTTTACAACAGAGCTCGGTGGTCCCACCCCAATTATAAAAAGCAGAGAACACACAGTCACTGAAATTTTAAGTGACGTAATTGTGCCTACTGTTATGAAAGTAAGACCTAAAAGATCGGTTGAAATAAATAACTTTGCTACAGATATACCGTCTAATAGAAAACTGCTAGAAGCTGATGATAACATAGAATCTGAAATGAGTACAAGATTTGACGAAGACGATTCAACAGTTCAGAAGCTTCAACAACCAGTGAGCAATGAACAAAACGAAAAAATTATAAATGAAAATAACCTAGGGAATTTATTTACTGCAAAGTATACGTCCGCCATTAACGAGTCACGAGCAGTTTCTAAACGCTTGGGAGAAACAGAAGATAATTTTTTAAATGAAGCTCAGTTTAGTAAAGCCTTTGCTGCATATATGGAATTCTTACAATCCTCAAAAGTTTCAGTGGATTCCAACTTGAAGAAAGAAAATAGCTTAAATGATAATCAAGCAGTTCTCAAGGCATCTAAGTATGCAATACCAAAAGTAAGTGCTACAGTCAGTGACCTACAATCTTCAATGCCGGAAACTGATAGTATGATTTCTGTTTTATCATCTACTGCCAAACGTAATGGTCGAATGACGAAATATACCACCACCATATTTGGAACCTACATAAATGGCGTCTACGCTCAGAAGGCAAAATCCTCTTCCGAAATAGTTCCAATTACTGAAACTGATCTTGCAAAAGCGGCCACAACACTTATGTTCAATCCCTCACGCATGCCTGGGCTGGTGCGCAGCATAGTCTCAAGAAAAATTCGTGGTCCAGTTGCCATTCACCTGACGACCGAAATACACGGCATATTTGTAGGGGGTGCTTATGCTCAAACAGCTCGAGTTCTCACAAGTTCTCAACCTCTGTCATCGACAAGGGAGCCATTTCGTTACCGACTTCCCCCTAACTCAACTCCTTCCACGACTTTGGCAGGATCAAGGCAAACTGGATTGATATCTTCCAGAGTGATAAGAAGTAAAATTGATGGTTCTACAACTCTGTTGTTTGTGTCTGAAATTTATGGAACTCACATCGGTGGAGCTTATGCACATTTAGGGACTTACACCACCAGAACAATTACACCCACAGATGAATGGATTTCTTCATCATTGCCGTCCCCCCAGCCGCTGACAACATATCACATGGAAGACTTGACAACTGGTCTTATAACGGCTTCTGTGAGTGAAAAAGTTGCAAACGAAACCACCACGCGATATCATTATGAAGTCTATGGCACCTACCTAGATGGTACTTATGCACATGTTCCCAGCATTTCTACCGAGACCATTATTCCAGTTGAAACTTCAAAACTTACATTAGAGCCGCCAGATACCATGTTTACGAATGTCGTAAGTGTACATTTCGATAACACAGATAATACTAGTCCTAGCACTTATATTTCAGACATTTTGACTTCAGAAACTTTAAACTTAGACAATATTGAAATGTCTTCAAACTATCCCATTGAAAGTTTACCAGCATCATATGAAAAAATTGAAGACCCTGTCACTATCACAAAGGAAAGTACCTCAGATTCAAATGTGGAAGAATTAAGCTCGCTTGCAACTACCAACTTGGATACGTATACTATATTAGAAAATAAAGTTTTAGAATCCGTTCTATTAAATCCAGAATTTGAAATATTAACCATATTTACATCACTGCCTGCCTTTTCCTCTAAGATTTTGGATTTAAAGAATAGTGAAACCATTTTGGAAGACGATGAAAAAAATGCATATTCTTTTGACGCAGACGTGGAAGTTACTAATAAAAATAATGATGAAAACTCAGTTTCAAGCGAGAATGACAAACATATTGAAATTGAAAATGATCCTAATGATCAGCTTCCTACTCCACCATTTGTTCCAATTTTATTACCAGAAGCATTAAGAACTTCATTTACTCACGCTTCTAGGAATCATCGTTTTAAAAGAAATGAACAAAATATTCCAGTTTATCTGCAAAGTTCTTTCTCAGACTCTGTATACAATCAAAAGAAGACGAAAAACTTCCCTCCCAGAACAAATACTACTCCGTTGCCAGTATCAGCTTTAAAAGAGCTTGATCTTACAACAAGGGTTCTCAAATCTAAGCTTTATTCAAAAACAATAAAACATACTAAACAAGACTGTAAAAGCTCTTCGTCTTGTGTAAGTTCAATGCCTCAACAATTTAAAAAAGATTTATATTCCAAAAGTAAAATACAGGCAAGGAGAGTTAAACGAGCTGCGTCAACTAGAAAGACATTTGGAAGTAAACGATTTGGTACAGCCACTACTACAGATAGAAAATTTCGCAATAGTCCTACTTCAAATAAATATTCTTCAAACACTAGATCTGTGACGAGAGGCTATACTAGTGCTAAACAAACAGTTAACACGGTTTCAAAAAGAAACACCCCAACAAAAAGTTTGCCAAACTTTCTTTTGAGAAATCAGAGGTCCAAAGCTGTATTAGGAAGTTCAAAGACTTCGTCCACTTCAATCAAACCAACATCTACAACAGGATATACGCCTCTATCAGGTAGAACAAGAAAATTCGGTAAGATAACTTCAGAAGATGATCTGAAAGTAGACGAAGAGATTGACGCAAGTGAGGCAGTGGTGCAATCAGTTACAGAAGACACCCAATCGTCTACATCTCGCTTCCGCCGTCCTACGAAATTTTCAAAATTTAACCCTCGAACAACATTAAAAAACACTCCAACCAAACGAACTACAAAGACCTCAGTCTCTACACCAAGATTATCAAGACCATCTTTAAAAAATTCAAATAGACAATCAAATAAACGCCGAAATAGTATTCGGGAATCTACTACGGTATCGGAAGTCGACAGTACTCCTACTAGTAAGAGACGTTTTACTTTAACTACTACTTTTTCTTTAAGCTTAAAACCAACTTCTAGCTTTTTGGATTCCATTGATGATTCAGAAGATGGAAATAATTTACAAGAAAATTCGAAAAAAAGTCAAAGAAAAAACAAAAATCGCAACTCGCGAAATCGCCAAGGGAGCTCCTACAAACCCGTATTTGATAGTGATGATAACGAAGTGTTTGAGGAACATTCTAAAGCCCTTCCTCTTCCAGTGTTTGGTAGAACTAGAGGAGCAAAGCGCCCTCCCAAATTCGATCCACGAACACTAGCAACTAGTACTTCTACCACACAGATTACGTACATCACTGGGGAATCTACGCCTGTGTTGGATGACATGGATTTACCATTGTTAACAAGTACAACTGATGGCCCCATTACAGTCACAGATATTTTTACGACTACCAAAACTTTACCAGTACACTTAGGTGGAAGAACATCCTTTGCGACAATTACCACTACTGCT
Organism: Oedothorax gibbosus; assembly: GCA_019343175.1. Taxonomy (NCBI): domain Eukaryota; kingdom Metazoa; phylum Arthropoda; class Arachnida; order Araneae; family Linyphiidae; genus Oedothorax; species Oedothorax gibbosus. Next base: position 12,649,333 of record CM033277.1, on the reverse strand, counting down.
TTCTCAACAAGTATTATTCAACCTAGTGATTTGACAAAGGTTACAATAGGAGGAAGGACTAAAACTGTATTATCAGCAGCAACAGGATTTCCTGATGCCAACTTACCTGTAGATAAGCAATTCACTGTAGTTACGGAAGTCATTCTGACTAGCACTGAGATTGAAAGTACTTCGTTGGTTGCCATTAAAGTAGGATATGGAACACGTATCGACACAGTCGTTAACAAACAAATTTTTACTACTTTGACAACCCAAACAAACACAATATTAGAACAAAATAATCCCGCAACACAAATCCCACAACAATTTAATCCTTATTTTTCAAACCCATTCGCTCCACCGGTTCCATTACAACCACAAGACTTTTCGTTTTCTCTTGCAGAAAATTCATTTGTTTCAACTCAAACAGTAACTTCTACAACTGTGCTGCCCTTATTCTTTAACGGTAAAACAGTATTTACTACACTTACCAACACTAAAATAAACGAAGAGACTGTAATAAAAACTACTACAGTTAAAGTTCCACAAGTCCCTTCAGCTCAACCTTTTATTTTCCCACAACCGGTATTTATTTTACCTTCTGTCACTACTGAAGTAACCGTACATTTTACGGCACAAAATGGGGAAATTTTCTCCATCGTTACAGTAATTACTGTTCCACTTCAACTAAATGGGCATACTAGGTATGCACGAAGTGTTGAAGAAATTGACAGTACTTCGACTGTTACTTCGGAATTAAGTAGGCCAACAGAAATATTTTTAAAATCCCCTGAGACAGAAAACACATTTCAGAATAGTCGCTTAGAGAAAAACGATAATCTTGAACATTCTCCATTCCCTATTCAAGGTAGTTTTATTACTGAGCAAACTAAATGGACGAATACGAAAAATAATATAGCAACTGAAACTCTAAACGTTGCTGCCTATTCAATCGGGAAAGGTAACATCAATGACATTGACCTTCAAATTCTTACTAAGTTACCCAAAGAAACATTGATAAATAATATTCAGAAACAAAATTCGCAGTATGATTCGAAACTACAAACTTTTAATAAACGCAAATTACTTCAATTTGCTGAAGAAGAAGGAGAAATAAATATTAGTAGTCCGAATTCTGAAGAATTTGCAGGGAGCATTGTTGACACTCAGAGTGAAAATCAGCAGCCTCCTTCGGAAAACAGGTATGCGATTGATACATTTCATTTATTAGGTGCAGGAATCAATGACGATACTTCGGACAGACCTATCCCATCTGTTCGAGTTATTCCAACAAGGAGAGCCTACATCCGCAGAATAAGACCAGATAATCCTCCCCAACTGACACCAGAAGATCTCAGAAATGAGTATAATTTCAGAAATAATCCTCAAAATTTTCCAGCAAATATTCCAAACCCCAACTACTTTCAAGTAGGGCCTGAGCGTATACGCAACGATAATTATGGACTTACTAGGAATACCCCAAACTATGTTGCTAATATTCCTCTCCCACCTGAGGCACCTATTAGTAATTACGGTCCCGTTCCAGTTAGAGGATTGCAATACTATTCACCAAATAGGCCAAATTTCCCTTCCGATTTTCCACAAGATAACTACGGAAGAGTTAGGGAGCCCCAAAATTATGTGCCAGGCTCAAGACTAAACAGGCAACCGGAGAGACCTCGTATTAGAAATCCCGCAACTAGACCAAGCATTTCTGATCAGGAAGAAGGATATGATGCTATTCGAACTCTTCCAAGTTATTCTCCAACTCGACAAAATAGTCCACCAGTTCCAACTAATGGCGAACCTACTATACCGTCACGTCAACCAGAAGTTGGACCTCCTAGAAATCGTGCACCAGCTAGAACAACTAGACAACCATCTACCTCAACTCCATCGCCCAGACGAGTCATTAGGTTACGAAGACCCGTAGTTCCGCAACAGAGCCGACCACAGCCTGAAGAAGATCTATTGGACAGAAAACCTATCGTGAATGCAGTTCCTGATAACGATGCAGAATTAGAATATGGTTCTCCGTTAAGAGCTAGAGGACCAGCTACCCCTTCACAAGACTCAAGAAGGCCAAACAGAATAAGAGGCAATGAAGACAACGACATCGTCAAAAGTGGACCCAAACCAGCTGCAGCAGTACCCTTAACTTATTACACTACCTTTACTTATATGACAACGTTCCTGAATGGTCCATCAACTGCATATTCTACACGAGAAGCCGTTGTCTCAAATGTTGCTACTGAAACTTTGAATCCAAAACTTGTTGGACTAATAAGATCTAGAGGAGGGTTTACCACTCAAAATGGTGTCCAAACGGCTGTTCCTCTTGGTTCTAGAGCACAAGGTGCAACAACAACCATTGTGAATTTGGCATCACGAGTACAGTTGTATAACAGTGATGTGTATTACGGATCGAAACTGCCAGAGCTTCTACCTGGGAATAAATTGGAAGAGGATGAATTGAAACCAGCTGATGCAGCACCCTCTACTGTGCACATAACGGATGTAGCTGCTTTACCAAAAACTTATTATACTCTATTTACCTACTATTATACTCTTAGAGATGGAGACAAGAGCACCCATTCACAGAGATCAGAAACAGTAACAAATATTGAAACCCAAACGACGCCCTTCCTGACGCAAGATTTCGCTAGCACCATCGACGAATCTGGGCAGTTGACCTTAAAGCCAAACAAGCAGTTAGTCAATCTTGGGCTGCGAACAGCTGGAGGAACAACTACTGAGGTCAATTTGGAACTTAAAACAATTGTTCACTTCGATAACGTAAAGAATGCCGTGATTGACCGAGGAAGCATCACGCCCACCCTCGTAGAAGTTGGCCCATCGGAAACAGGATCCATTTACAACAACTATCTGGAACCTGATGATGCCGAAGTACAGGACCAACAAACCTATCCCCAGACGTTGCCCATTCAACCATCTTTTGCATCAGACGTCGGATCGGCATCCAATCGTCTCAGGTCTTCATCAAACACTGAAGCTACTCCAGAGATACCAGACAACAACAGAGTTATTCGAACGCAAGCTCAGAGAGGACCACTAAGAGTAGCTACGACAGTTCTCCAGAGGCCAGGAAGTTTAAGAAGCGGGACTTTTGCCAACAGGCCAGGAGTTCGAGTCCGGGTTCGTCCTGTGTCCACCAGAATTCTATCGTCCCTTGATTCTGAAATTGAGGACGTAAAGCCAGTTCCAAACTCAGTATTGACTGACTCAGATTCATCTCGTGATGTAGAGGAAGACGAGCCTTCTATTGAAGAAGTAGATGAAGAAGAGGATACTACTGAAGATGGCGAAGAATATACGACCGAGGAAGAAGTGACAACAACAGAGGATTCAAACCAAGGTAAGAGGTTTATTTTGTATTAATAATTGAAATACATGTTTTAGGAACTTCCATGAAAAATGAATTGAAATACATGTTTTAGGAAGTATTCAATTTTAGAAATTTTCAAAAGATGTTACTAAGTGAAGTTCATTTTAAGTATCATATGGTGTCCCAAGTATTGAACTACTATAATAATTGTTTAGCATCGTCATTGATTTAGATAATTGAAAACAAATAGATATTTATTTCAATTTGTAACACTCTAAAAGTGTTATTAATGCTTAAAGGTTTTCATAAATTTAATAATAAAAATAATGTTCCATCATAGCTAATTTTTTCAAAATATGCTATTAATAATTTTTTTTTAGTTTTTTTTACTTAAAAGAGTAACTTCTCAATAAAAGTGCTTTTAACATATTTTATTACAATTGTACTAACCGGTAAACAGGTGAGGTAGGGCCATAGATTTAAGTCTTCATGGGAGGATTATGGGAGATTTAAGCCTTCATACATGGAAAATCGCATTCTTCCTAAAAGATTTAGCATTATTGTATTACATGAAATCTGAAAATATAAATTAAAAAAAATCCTTCTTGCTTTATCCAGATCCTACACCACCGGGCAGAAAGCGACTAAAAATCACCATCCGTCGATCCCCGGGCGTCAGTGCGTCGCGATCTCGCGTCGTGCGTCCAACTCGTACCCGCCCTCGCTTCTACGTCGTCACTCGTACAGCGTCACCCGAAGGCGGCGTCAACCAACGCCAACCCAAGCGTCCGGTATCTGTCAAAGTCAGCCGACGTCTGAGACCGTCCTCGGCCGAGCCTCAATACGAGACTTACACCAAGATGACGTCAGTTCCAGTCGTTTTCGGACTTAGCACGACTTACAGGAATGCTTTGGTGACGTCTTCCTCGCTGATTACGTCGGTGCCGACGCCGAGCAAGACGGTGGTGCTGACATACTTCACGACAACTACTTACACCGTTCCTTATACTGTGGATGGAGTTGCGACGTTCACCACTCTGGAGGAAACCAACTCAAGGGTAGCCACAGAAACTTTAGGTGAGATTCATTCCATTTGTAAATTTAACTAACCAAAAAAAATTTGCAATTAACTTTATCACCTTACTAGAAACACATCATATAGTGTGTAGCCCTTCAAATTTTATACCTGATATCATCTAAAATTGGGATATCGAATCTACATCGAAAAGTGATCTTACGATATCCTACACTACTAAAGAGTTTTAAACTGCATACTAGAAACAGTACAAAGTGTGATTACACTAAAGCAAATTAACCTATTTTTATATAATTTATTAATTATTTTTTATTTCTTAAACAAATATTCAACTACTTTATTTTTCAGATGCTGATGCAGATTTGTCTTTTGTTTCTACTACAACCGTGGACTATACCGATGCCCTTTCACCTCAATATAATCCAGGTAAAATATTATTTTCCCCAATGCATTTATTAATTGTTATGACATTATCTTAAATGAAGGGTGTAGTTGCAAAACTAATATATTCTCTGAAACATAGCTAATATATAGAGTTCGGCACGTTTTTTTGGAGACTTCATCCAATTGAATTAACCATTAAAAGTGACTAATTAATGGGCACAATATCTTAGTTATACTTGGAGAATGTTAGTTTTGCAACAACTCCCTACAAATGATAAGATTACTTAAATTAACACGGTTGTTCAGTTTAATAAACAGAAACACAAATTTTAGTTTTGTTAAAATGTGTATAATAGAGCTATTTGATTTTTTTCAGCATTTGGTACTGATAAGTATTAAAATTTGAATCTAGTTTAAATATCAAATTACTATTCATTAGGAAAACCAACGCCATTTTTTTCAGTTAAGTATTTATAAAAAAAATCTACTTCTTTTTTTGTTTAATTAATAATTTGATTCACTATTTAACTTTAATGGTTAATTTAATGTTTTATTATTATTTTACATCATGCTAATTTAACGCCATGGTTTTGTAAGAAATATAATTATTTTTTCACAGATATAACTGGCCTTTTATATAATTTAAATATGTTTTAATTTTAAGCTTCACCAGTTGATTCAAGACAGAGAGCTCACACTATGAGACCTCAAGTAGTGAACAACCAATTGAACATGGGATCCAGGCAGAATCTCGTGACGAAAGTTTCTAACGGAGTATCTCTCATCGTTGCATCCGATGGAGACGCAGATCCTTCCAATCCAACAATCACTTTGAGGCCAACCATGGTTACAGACGCCATGCTGATGATGAACAAAGGTGTCACCACCCATTACGAACCAAGGACTTTCTTCACCACCTTCACGTTCTTCACCACGTTCTTTTCTGGTGGAACTCCTTCTATATCTACATCCGAGCAAGTCATCACCAACGTGTATTCAGTTCCTGTTACTCAGTCTGCCTCCAATACTCTGCCCCCGAACGAACCCATCACTGTTACAGAAACAAGTGAGAATTTAGTTCGAAAAACAATGTACTCAACGCATACCTTCTACGCGACATTGTTCAATGGTTCCGAAACAGTTGTCACTCCACTAGAAGAATTGCATTCGTCTGTTGATACATCGACTGAGACGTACACTATTACGAAAACAATTCTTCCAACTGCCGCTGCTACTATTCCTCAACCAGTCAGAACGACCACTACTTCAGTTTTCAGGACACTCACTAACTACGTGACCCTTTTCAGGGGAACTGAATCAATCGTTTCGCCTTTGGTAGAAACCGAAACTGATATTGTGACAATGACATTGGACAATGCTTTCGATGAGCTTAACGTCAGACCATCCATAACTCAAGATATTTACACCACCAGGACTATCCAAGCAACCAACACGCATTATATAACCCTGTTCAGTGGTTCTGAATCCATATTATCTTCTATTACTGAAGTAGCACCAAGCGTAATTACTGAACTTGTGAAGCAGTTACAAGCACCTACAACAACTCTTATTTCACCAAGCAGTACAGTTGCTGCATATGTTACTCCAAGCTATACTTCTCAAAATGTTGAGCCAACTTTCCAGGACTTGGTACCATCTATTAGAACACAGTATACAACTCTTACTTATTTCACGACTCTTTTCACAGATTCCAGTACTGTTCTATCTAGCAGAGAAGAGGTAGCAACTTCGTATATAACTCTCTTTGTACCAGCACCGTTACCAGGAGCAACCACTACACAACCCAACACTGCGTTTACAACTCAAAACAATCTACATACCCAAAACGTACCAGCTAAACCAATAAACGAGTTGAAGGCATCTGCAGCTAAACCTGAAAGTGAAGTACTTACTTTTTACACCACTTACACTTACTATACAACATTATTTAGGGGAACTGAAACCATTGTTAGTGACAGCGAGACAGTTGTTACTCAATACGTAACGATTGAAGCCTCGCCGTCTGAAAATGCTCAAAGACCAAGTACGTCGCAGCCTCCTACTTTTAACAGACCAGTCGACAATATGGAAATAAGAATCGAACCAACATCTGTAACTACTTCTTCCTCCAGTATCAGTACATCCAGCGGTACCGAAAATAACAATAAACCAGATACTGGAATAAACAACGAAGAATTGCAAATAATTGGTGTAAGCACTAAAATTGAAAGTGGTGGAGATACCAACTCAATTCTAACGGGCTTCCCAACAACTGACTCAAACGGTGCTACTCACATTCTGTTTACGGACTTTATTGTTCCATCAGCAACAGGCGAGACATACTTCTCTTCTACAGAAACACCATCTCTACCAAATGGTGCAGTAATGTATCCCCACGAACCTTCAACTCCTTCCTCTGCTCGAGATTCAGCGTCTGATTTGGCAACAACACGGCTAACTGATGTCAATGTCGCTACTCATCACATGGTTTTGCGCCCCACAACAACGCAATACGGATCTTCTCAAAGTCAAGGCATCAAACCGGGAGCCGTAATTGATCTCTCAGATGTTTTAACGAACACAAATCTTGTGGGAAATTTGGGAGAAACAATTAAAGACATCGTTAATTTGTTCGCTGCCAATGGTAACAGAGCAAGAGCCAATATTTCGCGGCCCATTGATAGCTCAACCGATTCATCCGCAGTGCCTCCGAGTGGAGGAATTACAGTAACCAGCGATGAAGAACCGGTTTATATTCCAATTGGAGCAATTGGCAGAAGTACAAAACCTTCTTCTGGTGAACAGCAAACTAGACCTGGTGGCATTCTTCAACCCAGTACCATACTATCAGGGTTCACTCCTATGCTTTCTGAAGGAGAAAATGCTGAAGATGATAAAAGAAGAGTTCCATCAGTTATCAGTAAAGAATCCGGAGGCACTCTCACAAGTGTACTGTTTGGATCGAATACAATATTTATTCATCCAACAGCAACAGAATCTGGAAGTCCAGCAACAATCAACCTTTCAGGAAACGACGAAACATTCCACAATACACGTATTGGAGTTAGACTGCAAGGAAGTGTATCTAACCAAGATAACAATCAAAATCAAAAGGCCACACCTGGCATTGTACCTACAGAAAGCACATCTGTAATCACTGGACACGAAACTATATTCTTTGGATTCCCTGATGCTCGACAACCGCCTCCATTAACAACTCACCATATCCAAGGTTCTGTGAGCACATCCTCTATCGTCGGCTTCGAGACAATATTTTTCGATTCTCCTGAAGACTTCTACGCTCCTGGCACCAATCAAATAAACGTTTCGGGCGCCACTACAATCTTTGGTACGTTCCCCGCTGTAACCGAGACAAGCAACGCTAACAACAAAGAAACTTCATTCACAAGTAGTTCTTCTGGAGAGACCACCATATTTTTCCCTGTTCCTGTAGAAAACAATCTTCAACCTGGAACACGGTACGTAACCAGCGTAGAAAGTGTTACGCTTACACTCACTCTAACAACAAGCAGCGTGTACCAAACAGAAGATACACCAGTTACAGTAACTTCTGTATTTACGACAACTATACCTCCAAGAACATTCGTTTCCACCATCATAGGTTCCAGAACAATATTGGGCACCCAACCTGAGCCAACTGAGGCAGTCCAGGTTATACCGACCATGCAACCTTCAGAATCTACAACGACAGTAACGACAACGACTTTAATTTTCAACTCGATAGCTACAACCGTTGTTAGGACCTTGGTGATACCAACTAATGCCATTCAGGCTACAAGACCAACAACAAATGCTGCCACGGAGGTTGTTAAACTAGGAGGTAAGCCAATTTTCATGTATTTCAATATTACTATTAAACATTAATATACGTATTAAAAAGAAGTATGCTATGTATTAAAAAAACTTATTAGTTGGCTTAAATTTAAAAAACAACAACATTTATTTATACAAATTCGACTAACTAATTTTAGCTTATGTTGCTAAAGTCAAATGATAGTATTTAATCCATTTGCATACCGAATGATAAAATATAAACGAATTTGGTTGGAATTGGTTTCAGAGATATTTATAAATTTATATTGAAAAACTGTGTTTACTCCTGATTCTAGCAACCTTTAGGAAAAAATATTTTCATTGTACTAAATGAAATATACTTACATTTTAATATATTTTCATTCAAGTATTTTACATTTGATTGCTATAAAATATTCTAAATTATTAAAAAAAAATTCCATTTTAAAGGCATTGCAGTTCAACCGCCTGAGAAGCCTACTACCAGGAAACCAATCCAGCTCTTCAAATCCGGAAACCGACCGACCGAAGCCACTACACCGAAACCAGTTCGAACTGGGCCGACCCTCAAACTCTTCCCAACCAAACCCCCAACCACTACTACAAAACAGCCACCTTCCAGGCCAACTACGACCAGGAAATCTTTCAGAAAACCAGGAAAGACACTGGAACCCATTACTGATGGATGTCCTAGAGAATGCAACCTGAAGAATAAAGAAGTCTGCAAGCAGAACCAAGATAGGTCGTGGTCTTGCCAATGTCGACCGGGATTCTTTAAGAAGCAAGGTTCTGGGGAATGCACTGGTAAAGATATTTTATGTTTAATTTATTACAATGAGTAATTTCTTTTTTTAAAAAATTTTAAAAATGCCACAGGTTTAAAATTATTTCAATAATTAACTTTTAATATTCCATGTTATAATTTTCAATGATATCTTTACCCTTTGAATCGAAATTTTGGAATTTTTGTTTAGAATTTGTATGCTTTTGTTCGAACTATAATAATTGTCTTGAATTGATGTTCTAATAAGGATCTGAGACAGGAAAAGTAGGAATTTTGATTTTTTTTTAATGGAACAGTTCAATTACAAAAAAAAATCATAAAACAGCACTACATAGTTTTAGTTTAAATAAACATTAAAATATTATTGTAAGATCAAACGCAAAAGTTCATCAAGTAGCAAATTAATATACTATATCAAACATAACTGTTTATTGTTTTCTAAACAAAATGCTCATTTTATCTATTTATTGCAGATGTAAAGTCGTACGTCGTTTTGGTCCGTGTCTTGAAGATGGGAGGCAACGAGGTCCATTACCAACCGGAGCTCAATAATTATCTGTCTCCAGAATATCAGAACCTCACCACGACAGCGAGAAAAGCGGTAACTACCAAACTTTTTTTTAATTTGAATAACTTGAATTATTGGTAATAATTTAATAAAGACAGAGTTATAGAGCGTGAAAAAACAATAATTTAAGTTTTCCTCCAAACAACTGAATTGTACGAGCAGATTCATGAACTAAACAACGTAAATTATAGGCGCAAATAGTTCGTTAGTGCAAATTTGCATGTTCTGTGGGATAAAGACGCCTACCTTCATCAGAATGACACACAACAGATGATGAAACTATTTGCGACACTAATATAAGTTGTTTACTTCATAAATCTTCTCGTGTATCATGCGCAAAGTTGAAAATATTTTTTGAATAACCAAGTTGTAGTTACCCAACTTCAGGTTTCGACCCACAATTTAACTCTCAGAAGATACCTTCTTCTCGCCAACAGTCAGTAACTTCACCTAAAACGCAATACAATAGCACAAATATTAATCCTTAGGTCGACGACGCCTACAAGACATCTAGCGTAGGAGACGACTACGTGTCCACCAACATAATCGGCGTGCACCAAGAAGACCGAAATCTGGGCCACGAAGGGGTTCTGGTCAACCTCACGGTCCAACTCAAGGGCGAAAAGCCCGCCAACGAAGAATTCCTCAAGGAAGAGCTGGCACAGTCCTTGGAAGCTGCGGCTTCGGAGATAAACTTCGCCAACGAGTCGGTGGTCAGTCCTATCATACAGAGGGTGGAGGACGTGCAAGGTAATAATTTCATAATTTGAAAACAGTCTGAGGTTTTTATGCCGCATCACATGACTCTGGGTTACAATACCAAATTTAGCTGTTTCTCGAGCTAGATTTAGTTCACTAATACTAAAATAATGTATACATGCACCTTGATTGCACTAAAACTAATGCATAATTATTCAATTAAAAGTAGAAGATGAACAAGTAAAAACGAATACAAATATTTGTTCCACCTTTTCTCCTAGATTTCGACGAATGCTTCGACGACAACTTCAACGATTGCTCGAGAAGCGCTTCATGCATCAATCTGCCCGGTTCATACACTTGTGAATGCAAAGAAGGTTATCAGGACTTGGAGACACAGTTGCCTGGTCGAATATGCTCAGGTAAAAATAATTACTAGTTTTCTCGTACAAAGTGATTGCAACTGTGTTATTATTTTTTTTTACAAATATTCTGCTTTTGGTCCCATGCGGATTTGGTAATAACTCCAAACTAATATTCAGTTTTTGAGGCATCATCTAGGCTGCTCTTGTCTCTCGCTTCTAAATTTGGACCCTCTGATTGAAATTAATACAGTACACTAAGTCTTAAAGTATAACGAGATTTCATTTTCCCCAAAATATCCATGCTAATAAGGTGCTTTAAGGATTTCTTACAGGCCATGTAAACATAAGATACGCCTATTATTTTTCAATCTCAACCTACTGTACAAATAAAAATGATGATTATTCCTTTGAGTTTACATAGATGAGCAGTTCTTTTTAAAATGCAGTGCAGTATTTTAACTTAAAGGGTTTAGTTGCAAATCTCATATTTTCCAAAGCATAACTAATAAGATATATGTATTGTCCGGCTCGTTCATTGGCGACTTGGTCCAATTGAATTTCCCGTTATCGGAAGTCGCTTTTTCTCTACTACAATTCTTAAAGTATTAAAGTATTTTTTAATTCAATGTATGGGAACAAATTTGACAGGCAGAATTTCAATTTCAGGTGAAATAAAGGATTGTGATTATTGTAATAACCGTGGAGTTTGTATAATGACGGAAGATGATAACAAATTCTGCAGGTAAGTTTGAACAGAATAAATAATAATTATTTATAATAATTTTACACGCTCTAAATTAGTTAAAGTAAAAGAATCTTTAAATTCTTCTAATTATAACTGTTCTATTTAAGGTGTTACCGAATGTACCTAGGCAAGCAATGCGAAATAAATGGATTGGGTAAGAAATAATAGTCTAAACTTTTTATAGCAATTTTATTTCTCATAATTCGTTTATTATTGTTTAACTATTTATGAAAAGTAAACTTTTCATTTGTGTCACATATTATATTTAATTTATATTTTAGCCAATAGATAAAAGTATCTCAAAAATTTTCGGATAAAAGTATCTGAAACTTTTACGAATTTAAGTATCTTAAACATTTACAGATAAAAGTATCTTAAACATTTACAGATAAAAGTATCTGAAGCATTTAAAGATAAAAGTATCTGGAGCATTTACAAATAAAAATATCTGAAGCATTTACACATAAAAGTATCTGAAGCATTTACAGATAAAAATATCTGAAGCATTTACAGATAAAAAAAATATCTGAAGCATTTACAGATAAAAGTATCTGAAGCATTTACAGATAAAAGTATCTGAAGCATTTACAGATAAAAATATCTGAAGCATTTACAGATAAAAAATATCTGAAGCATTTACAGATAAAAGTATCTGAAGCATTTACAGATAAAAATATCTGAAACATTTATAAGTGATAAAAATGTTATGCCAACCAACGTTTTCTTACTAATATCCTCTATTACAGTACTTGCCATCGCATTGCCTATAGCACTGGCACTACTCATTCTCACGATGTTCTGCCTACTGTGCGGGTGCCGAAGACTACGCCGAAAGCGAGCCCAGAAACCGCCAAAAGCTGGCGCCAACGTCTTTAAAGGAATGGCGCCTCCAGGAACGCTGGACAGGAAAGCCATGATCCTGGATTCAAGTAGTGAGAGTTCTGGCGAGCATAGACCTCACCCGCCGCCTATGCATGGATACGACGGGTTCAGCGTGAGTACACACACTTAAGTATAATTGTAGTAATTTTTTTTATTATCTGTGTATAATTTTTAATAATGTTTAGTGGAGGTAGTTTTTCAGTGGTAATCAAGTAGGTTTTATGGTTTGTGAGATCGTTGAATTATGTCGCAATCAGGATTGATGGAATTCATTTGTTTGTAACGTAATTTTCAGACATAGGAAAAAAAAACTGCATATGAATAGAAATTTGAAATGGGTCAGCAAGTATCAAGAGCATAGTACTCTTGACCATATAAGTATCTAAAAACCCGCCTGCGAATATCGAAGTTACTTATAAAGTTAAAAATAAGTGCAAGATTACTAGGCCACCAAAGACACTTACATGATATGTATCCCCCCTACAGGACGACTTAACCAACTCAACCATGAAGCGCAGTCGTCGCACCGACCCCATGGATGACCACATCTCCGAGTTCCAGGTTCCAACCGTGCTCATCCCAAGGGCTAAGCACAGCCATCCCAAGCAGGTAAACTCACCCCCGTACCCTAACTACAGGATGCCCCCTCCGCACGATCACGACAGGTGGTGATAGAGACACCACTAGAGACATTTCACTCATGCACTTATCATGGTTTTGTTTTCATTCATTTCATGTGTTCATGTGGAGGTGTTCTTCATTGAAAAATGGATGGGAGTAGTATGCCATGGGCAGGTAAACTGCAGTAACGGCAACAATGAATTGGAAAATTTTTACTCTGAAATACTCGGCCATTTAGTAGATTTTCTTGTACGTTAAAGGTATTGAGTTCTTAGAATATTGGTTCAAGTTATTAGTCTAGATACTGCAGTTTACCCGCATATGGCAGTAGGACAGAGGCTAGGTATTCACTAAGTTCTGTAGTCTAAGTGGATGGACTGATCGATGCTCGTAAAATGTGGTTATTGACAAGTAGTCGAAATCAATTTATTTTGACAATATCGATACTTCTAAGGAAGGATTTTATGTTTCCTCAAGCCTTCTTTCATTCAAGAAGTTAATTGATATTTGATTGGTGTGTAATTGGCAAAACTCTATTCTCCAAAGTAATACTAAGATATAGGAGCCGGTCTTTGAATTGATGATTTTGTCTAGTTGGATTAATCATTATCAAACGTCGCCAATTAATGAGCCGGTTATTGTATATTATTTATACTTTATAGAATTTGAGTTTTGCAACTACACATTTTCATATTTGTTTTTCTTATCCGTCCTAAATAATTACTCAACAACGAAAAACGATATTTTTGCGTTGCAATTTTTCTAGTAACTTGTGGCGTCGTGTGTGTGAACTTGAGAACTTCGCCTCTCTACTACCGATTGGTGTTTAGGGTGGTGGCACTCTGGTATTGGATTGGTTGGTGGCGGCTAAAAATATCTTTTTGTCAATTGGTGGAGTTGTAAGCCGGACTAGACCTTTAAAAGTTGATTTTGAGTTATTAAATTATCAAGGTTTTCTGAGTCTAACTAGATGTTTTATCCCTTAGCCCAGCTTTAGTTAGCAGTCTGCACATTTCAATTTAGCAGTCTGTTCATTTTAGTTAGCAGTCTGTACATTTCAGGTTTTAACTTACTATTTTTAACTAGTATATTTCCTCATAATTTACATGCACGAATGTGACTATTTTAGGGACAATCGTAATGGAGCAAAACCAAAAAGATGTTTTTAGCCGTTTGCCTTCAAAAGCTTTAGATTTTTTTTGTTAGAATAAAATAAACAATGTTTATAAATAAAGCTTTTTAAAATTAACATTGGTTTAGAAGACAAATACGAAGATTCTGCATCCTGTTTATTAACCTAAAGAGTAATTATTTTTCAGTTTGGCTTACTTGTTTCTTGAGAATATGTTTTGATTGTTGTAAATAAATTACATATTAGCTTCTAATTTAAAAAAAAATCTTAAAGTTTTTCAATATAAGAGTGCCCTAAGCCTTAAAGCCTCCTGCAATCAGTTTTTGTGTGTCAAAGTTCCCGGTGGCAGTTATTGCTCGCCAAAGAGAATGCCAATGCAGTGAAAAATTTGCTATGTTTTAAGAAAATTGCTGCAAATTTTATGTTTTTATTGTACATATAACGAAGGATTGAAATCTTTGACTTTGTTATGTAAATTAGAATTTGAGATTTTATGTATATTAAGTAGTGGGTAGATTTTTTTTGCAATTAAGAACGCCCCTTCGATTTTTTTTTAAATTTTTATGAGAGAACGAAAGTGTAATAAGTTGTTTTGACTAAATCAGGAAAATATATTTCTGGTATTTTAAACACCATTACAACATTTCCTTAATTAAATATTAATTTATAATATGTAAGGAACTTTGAACACGCACTTAACGTCTTTTCAAGTGTGTTATTGTTTGTTTCTGAATGTGTGTCCTCAATGCTCCTAAAAGCATTTAAACTATGTTTTAATGTTTATATAAAATCTAAAAAAAACTTTGTTAATGTGTTTTAATTATTCAATTGCTAAAAGTGCAAAATTCATTAAACTTAATTTATCCATAAGAAAAATAAAGTCAGTATATCTTTTATGATGCTCTGGACAAAAAAAAATCATATTCATATTAATTTAAAAATACAATTACATCAATTTTTTTACCATTAAATGTGGCCATGTGATATTATTTGAACTATTAACAACTATGGAAATAATTGACATTAACAATACTTAAGGCATACATACTACCTTGAAGAATCGTGCATATATTTAACGCAGTACTTATCAATGGGAATGAAATAATCTGTGTTCATTGATATAATTTGTAAGAATTCACTTAAAATAGTGGACATATATATATATAAATTGAAAATGAGCATTCAATTTATAATATATAGATTTACAAATGAATGTGAGTTTGACAGCTCAAAAATGTTATAAGTGATGTAATAAGCCAATGTTATAGGTTTAATAAATTTTGTTATTATTGGTATGGTATTCTCTTCTTTCCTCTCTAATGCACATTTTCTTATTCTTTCTATTGAATTCTTTATTCAATCATAAACCATCTTTGAAGCACTTAAAAACTGGTGGAAACATAAATATTACTTAATGGGCTTGTTTCACGATGGGTCTAGCAACCGCTCCGCGGTCTTGTTTTCATTTTTCTCGAATTACTTTTGCCTTGGTATTCCAAATTGAGTTTTCTAAGAATATTTTAGTTGTTATTTTTTTAAAATTCCAACTTCTTTCAATGCCAGTTTTCCTTGATAAATGATTAAAACAACCAGCACAGCAAGAAGTTGTAATTTTAAAAAATAACAACTAAAATAACTTATTCTTAGAAAACTCAATTTCGAATATCAACAAAAGTAATTCGAGAAAATGAAAACAAGACCGCAGAGATGTTGCCAGATCCCACGTGAAACAAGCCCATTGTAAAACTTAGTTATGAAATTTAATTTCATAACTATAAAAAATATAAATTAACTTAGTAAAAAAAGGTAAATTTGCTCTAATTTGTATTTGGTAAATTTATTTAGGTTGTGGTACTACTCTTCTCATAAAAATAATTATACACATTTAATTGGGAATGTGGTTTTAAAAATATTGATGCACAATTGAATAATCATAGAATATAAACTTTAATTAATATTTTCAGTAAATTACAATCAGTGGCAATTCAGTATTGGGCTTGTTTCAGTACGTGGTAACAGAAAAGCTAAATACAAATAAAATCTTTTTCGAGTCCCGATTGATAAATCAATATCACGTTGGAACACAGCACCAATCGAAGCACCTATTGGAGAAAATTTAGAAATGAAAACTGAAAGTAATTACATCACGTGAAACAAGCCCACGGTTATAGTTTACAAAAGAAAAATCAGCAATCGGTAGTTAAAATAATAAGATGGGGAATTTAAACTTTTATTTTAAGCTTACTGGTATTTATAAGATAATATTTATTGAAAATTTTCCTCCATTGAAACGTTTCCTCCATTGAAGTTTAATTTAGTTTTATTTATTATTTTGTTAAGTAGTCAGTAACACAAATGAGTTAGCTTTAAATACATATTTTCAATTGTGCAACAGATTCTAACGGTTTCATATCATAAAAATAATGGAGATCTCAACTTTTTATGAAACACGGGTGCAGAGTGGACTTAAATTATTAAAAAATAACGTTACCAATTCATTTAACAAGAACTTTGTTTTTCTAAAGTTTTAGTTTAATAATTAAGGGAATTTTATATTGCTTTTAACTCACACTATAAAAACTTACATGAGTTTAATCACAGTAATTTTCATTGTTAAATAATGTTAAATTGTATGTATATATTGACATACATTTCCGGTTATTCTGCACCAAAAGTTAGTTCCATTATTTTTAAACGCATGTGTGGACATCTGGTGTATGCGATAGTGCATTTAAATAAATAAATTAAGTGATAGTGGTGACAATGGTGATGGAATTGGTGAAAAGAAGGTGGAGGAATTGGTGAGCACAACCATCATGGTGACGGCATTTTCTTATGCACATTTCGTCTCTTCTGATTGGGCATTGAACTATCACGTGGTGTTGGAACGTCTCATTTATTGGTCGAATGAGGTAACTATAATCTTAATAATCCTTCTTCTATGTACCTAATTTTAATAAATGGAAGCTTGAGTGTTGTATGAATAAAATATATGAATATTTGGATAACACACACTTTTATATTTTCAACATATTTTATGAGGTATAATACTCAATACCTAAAAAGAAAATTGCTAATGAATTTAAAAATTTTGGATTTTATGTATGACTTGCATTGCTTGTAAGACTTTTTTTTAAATAATATAATTTACAAATTACCTTCCTGTCATCTTTATATTATGTAATTAAAAATTTTAGTACTTTTCCATTTCGATTGCGTAAATTTCGCCAATAAAAGAATGTTAATGATTCTTTCTTCATTTAGGGTAAATTTAAAGTTTATTAGCCATTTTTTACGATTTTGAAAAAAGACAACAGATTAAAAAAAAAATTAAAAAAAATTGGTATCATTTTTGACGACTTAATCGAATTGGTGATTTTGGCGCCGACGAATAGGGAAAATACCAATTTTTTTTATTTTAACACAAGGCATATGTTACATATTATTCAACGCTTTTCGCTTCTAAGCTACTACTATTTACTAAAAAAGTGTTTGATCTCTGGTTTAAAGTATCACTGCTGTTTTCTCAGATGGGGTTCGAAAGAAGTGGTCGTAACAGCTGTTCCACTTTCACCACCCTGCCAGCCAGAAGAAATAGCACTTCCTCACTCCTTTGTGAGGCATCTTCCATGTATCCCAGTATGCGGCAAGGCAGCCATTCCCATCTGAACAAAGCGCCTTCTGAAGCTTACATTTCTCAGGTAGAATATAAACTAAATATTTGTAAAAAATCATATCGTTATCTCTCTGTATATATTTAGATAAATGTGAGTTTTAATGTGAAGTAATAACGCGGAAAGGTCTTTACAAATTTATTAGAAATTTGGTCAAAAGGCGGCATTCGAAGTTTCAGAACTTAAAATGTTCTTTTTGCTTAGAAAGTTCCCACATTTTCAAGCATATCGTTTGTTGCTATGGTAACTCTAGAACCGTTGCACCTGTTTTGTAATTCTGTATAATCCTCCCATCTTGCCATTTTACAAAAAATTTCAACTGTTTAGCTATAGATTCAAATGCTCCGGTACCGTGAGAGTTATACCCACTCTGGTCACGACTTTTCTCTCAATGGGACTGCGAGATATAGTCTCTTTCATTTTGTCATTTTGTCTGGCACAGTCTCCTGTACAACAGAGGATGCTTCTTGCTTATCTTCGTCCTCTGATGACGTCCCCCAGCAATTTCGGCGGTTGTTCAACGATCTCCATCAGAAAGGCATCTAGAATGGTGGAATTCTTTTGGTTCTACTAGAGCTTAGCGTAGTTTGTTTTTGGAATAGAAGGCAATGCTTAAAACTTAGTCTTGTATCACTGTATATAGACGAATTAGGTGCGTGGAGTTCAACACAACGTTTTAGGGAACAATGTGTGACGTAGCTGGGAAATCACTGTAAGCTTGGCTGTTCCCCTCTTCCTTTCAAAGCCTTGCCCTTGGTGACTTGAGCATGGCCATCAAGTTCCAGGATATATTTCGACTACCACCCGAATGGCCAGTTGATGCATTTTTAGCGTAGATTAAATAATCAAACCAATTATCTCTTCTACTTGAGCACCATTATGTATTTCGACTATCTTTCCGAGAGGCCAGTTGATGTGCACTCTATATATGCTACCCTTCGGTCCATTACTTAAACGCAATTCTTTCTTCCCAGTTGAGCGACATCCGCCTCCCACCTCCCTCTTCATCTCGCAGGCAGGGCCGTCGCGCGTCTGTCACCAGCAGTCAGGGGGGCTGCTCCAGGGCGGCCCACGCTGGTACCTATAACGAGTACGCTGCCAGCAGGTGCCACAGTTCACTCAACCACGCGTTCAGCATGGATCCCGACATGTACAAGAGGGACTGCAGGAGTGAAATCATGGGGGAAGTGCATCAAGCTGCTACGAGCAACAGGCAGAGGTGAGTTACCTTGAAGGTTGCCGAAGTTGGATTTGGACGGTGGTGTTGGGGGTTGATGGTGGTTCCGAGTTACGTCCTTAAAGTAATAACTAGATAAAGATAAGTAACTAAAAATTATTCACCCTTTGAGAGATACAGACGTATGAACCCGTCACCTGACCAGGTAGGTTTTCTAGCAACAAGCATACCTTAACAAAAAAATAAATTTAAAAAAAATTTAAAATGTGAAGTGGGAAGAATGATTTCTTTATCACCCAATACAGAAGTACAATTCAAAATTTTTAATATTTTAAATTTTTAATTAAAATCTAAATGTTATTCCATGCAGTGAAAAGAAGTTTACACTTCAGGACATTTACTTATAATTCAGAGGTTTAACTAAAAAAGTATGTTTTTTTTAATTGGTTCATTAGGATATCATAATTTATAATTGGCGAAAAAATCCATCGTAATATACATTTCTGAAATCCCGCACACACAAAAACCTCAATTCACTGCATCGTATCCTTCTTATTCAGTCATTATTATGTATACCATATACCCTCATACTTTTAGTATATACATTATACACTTTCAAGACATCAAGCTTAGATACAACATTTTGTCTAAAGTGTCAATAAAGATAGTCAACTTGAAGAAAACTATCTTGACATTGTGTCAGTACCTACTAAAGTTGAACTTTCACAGATGATGTTATGCTTAGTTACACTTTCAGCCGGTTGACACTAGGCGTCATTTATAGAAGAACGTTTTTGTAAGTAAATTTTGAAAAAATTTCCCAAATAGAAAATGAGCTACAGTCTTCATCACTTATTACTTTTGCAGTGTTGAATTTCATCTTTTTTGGACATATCTTCCAACCTCTCCGTTCATAGACCAAAATATTTTACTGTGAATTATATTAATCACTACCTTTA
This sequence comes from Oedothorax gibbosus, assembly GCA_019343175.1. Taxonomy (NCBI): domain Eukaryota; kingdom Metazoa; phylum Arthropoda; class Arachnida; order Araneae; family Linyphiidae; genus Oedothorax; species Oedothorax gibbosus. The sequence goes on along the minus strand of CM033277.1, from coordinate 12,629,169 downwards.
TTTATTAAATGTCCCTATTTTTTTTTCTTTCAAACAGAGTGTGGTCCGAAACTGGTCGGTCTTACGATGAAACCACGATCCGTGCATCTTTAAGAAATTTCCGGAATCCGTCTGAATATCTTGTACCAGGATCAAGACAGCCCTCTACACGCAGACGTGCTTGCGATGTGAGTTTGAATTGTATTTGTTTTACATAATTGACATAAAGTTTTAAAATTTTTAGATACTTTTTCAAAGTGTATTGTTATAAGTGTGAATGAAATATCGAATTCCAGTAATATACGAGTTACGAGCATATTTTATTAGCCTTATGACAGTAGCAAATGGAACATTTTATGCTTTTATCTATAGTTTTCTTAGAAATACATAAAAGTCTATTCTTATTAAATGTTTTATTCTTATTAGTGAAAATAATTTTGAAAAGTTATGTTTAACTCTTATATTTATAGACTAAAATATAAGAAACTTGCATTTTTGTTTTAATTGTATGTTAAAAGTCAATAAGAAACGATCAAACATATATTTTTAATGCATGACAAGGAGTTCTTTTGACGTACTGAGATAAAACTTTACTACAATTGTTATATTGAACAAAATATCGAGAAACTTGGAGGAACCAAATAATTTTAAAACAGCTTTAAATTTAGTTATTTGTTTCTTATAATAAATACCCTTTATTATACTTTTAGTGTTATTACAAATATAAATGTAGAAGTCACATGAAAATTTGTGAAATGTGAGTGAATTCTACATGACGACAAAATTTATATTCTTATTTACAGGAGCAATCAATAGCAGAAGCAGAGGATCTTATGAGCATGAGTTTCAGTGATTCCATAAAAAAGGACCCATCTTTGAGTATTTATGAAGTACGTTTATTATTTCAGTCGTTTACTTGGAAATATGCCATCTTTTGCTTAAGGTTTTACAAAAAAAATTCATTTGGTAAAATATCAATGTATTATTTTAAGTCTTTATATAAAGTTTTTTTTAATTAATGTATAGATAATCAAATTTCAATATGAAAAAATGAAGAAAAAAATTTGAGAATATAATTTAAGTTAACAGGTCAAACATGTGAAAGGTTTTAATTCAGACATCAGAAAAGGCTAAGACAGAAATTTTAAATAACTTATCATTTCGGAAAATTTTAATTTTAAACTACGTTTTTTAGTTTAAAATTAATTTAGTTTTCTTTTTTAATATCGCACATTGTTTTCTTTTTGTTCAAAACGTTTAACCTACTCTTTTTTTTTTTCACAAAAAAATTTTCATTGGGAAAAATTCTTTAGTTTATTCTTTGGATGGAAATAACTAACTGTTTAATTAGAACTTAACTTTGAAATATATGCAATTGTTTTTGTTAGATCAATTATACAGTACAATTTTCAAAATACCACATCTTTACCCCACTGTCCGTGACAAAAGGACTTTCGCTCATTGATTTAACATATAAGAAGAGATTTTTACCATTACCGTTGGAATATGAAAATTCTAGTTGCAAAATTCACATTTTCCAAATATATATCTAAGATATAGAGCCCGGCCCCGTCATTGGAGATTTCGTCGAATTGAATTCACAATAATCAAAAAGAAGTCGTAATGAACGAATCGGGCCCAATCACGGCCAACTTCAATGACAAGGCCAGAGAAGCTCTCCCAAACATGAGCGTAGACGGAAATTTTGAAGTCACTGTTCCGATTGCCGAAGATCGAGAAACTAGTTCGGACGCATTCGGAACCCTAAAAATGTGGTCAGCAGTGAACGAGTGGTTCCAAACAGGTTTCGAGGCAGATTGTCTTCATCTTCGGAACAACGTCACTCGGAATTATTACGTCCAAATTTCCGTCCCCGAGAGTATTTGGGAGAGCTTCTTTGGCCTTAGTAGTTGAGTAGGCCGTGGCCCAATGCCTTATTTATATTTTGGAGAATGTAAGTTTTGCAACTAAACCCTTCTATATCGCTTGTGTCACACATGATTTATGATACCCATAATCCAGATTCCGCAGAATACTTTTGTGATAAATATCTTTAGTGATGAATGGATAATGTTATTGGCACTTGAGCTTCATGCATGCCATCAACTCATGTATGCATTCTAACAATCGGTTTCGATGGGTTTGGGGTAAATATATTTTTTTATGCTCTATTATAAAAATGTGGGTAACTGTTATGAGGAAAAGTAAACTGAATTTTGCATAAATTTGATAGCTATTTATAACTAGTACTATAATAGTTTTAAATAAAAAGAAAGAAAGAAATATTTATAAATTAAATAAAGAGAAAATAGTTTTTTCCCATTAGATTAACACTGAGGCACTTGAGTTTGGAGACCCGCGGTCCAGCGCGCCCATTCCCCCTTAATGGATGAATTAGCAGTGCACAATTATTTATTGCATATTCATAATTTCATTCACATTGTTAACATTTAATTTATATCCCTAACAGCAGCTGCCCAAGAAACGACGTGACAGTCGTGACCACAGAGGATACAACCATTGCTACGACAACCCTTCTAGTCTAGACGACGACTTCAACATACGATGAAGAGGAAGAACTTTCAGAAAAGTTTTATTAGCTCAACGTTGAAAGTTTGTGCCAATGTAGCTGATATTAGAGAAAAAATCCTGCAGTAGTATGTGTATTTGTGTGTGTCATTCTTAAATGAATATGTGGATGGCTCCTTATTGAATTGTGAAGGAATCTGGTATAACGTACAGAAAATATTTTTGTATAGTTGTCTGGGTTAAATGTGTAACCAATAATTTCTTGTTAATATCTATTCTGTTAAAAACAAAATACAAAGAAAATACAGTGAAACCCCGATTTTACGTTTCTCAAGGGACTGGGTAAAAAAAACGTAAAATACGGGAAAAACGTAAAATACGGGAAATAGTACATAGAATGCAAAAATCTCTTTTTTTCTTAGTATCGCGCCATTTATAGGTACATTCGCGGCACGAGCTTCTTTAAACCACTTTACTAAGATATCTTCCAGCTCATCGTACGGCCAACTAAGCCAAACCAGGATCCATGAGAAAAAACCGGTTTCAGAAAACAGGAGCCTGTGGAATGGGAAAAATATTTCTTATTTTAGAACAATTTTTCTTTTTTTTTACTTTCCAGGGAAAACGTAAAATGCGGGAAATTCCATAAATAACAAACTTACAATCCGGGTTAAATTAACATTACAGTATACGGAAAAAGCTGGGACCTGATGAAAAAAACGTAAAATGCGGGAAAAACGTAGATTCGGGGGACGTAAAATCGGGGTTTCACTGTATATTGGATTTCATAATAAAATAAAACTTTGGTAATCATTATAGCAGCATTTTAACTGCTACATGGTCATTTTAACATGTATTTAATGAGGTATACTGTCTTAAGCTTCACTTCCCAAATTAGTTGACACATTTTTTAATCAAAGCATTGGAATAATGCTGAGACTTGTATATGTAGTTTGAAATCATACAATAAATAAATTAATAACTTTATATTTAAAAACAGATGTTCATTTGAACTAATATGTTTGTTTTTAAGTTTAAAAATAATTATGGATAATTTTTTTTACTGCTTTTTATATTGATGAACAGACTATCCTTTGAGTATTTATTAGACATATAAATTGGAAATGGGCATTCTTGAAGTGGCAACAGAAAAGCTGGAATGAAAATAAATTCTTTTTCGAGCCTCGATTGGTGAATCAATTTCACGTGGTAACAGAGCACTAAAAAGGAATGAAAGCTGGAAGGAAATACGTCACCAGAAACAAGTCAACTGTAATATTTATTTATGTGATTCTACAAAGTTTTTACGTTTCTGCATTTCGAGGTATTAAATGATTATATAGTGTTTTTATAAGAAACTTTTTAATTTTGTTTGTATGCCACACACATCAAATTGTGTACTTTGTTTGAATAGTTTTCCCTATGCTGTTTTTGTGCATGAGATTATTGAAGAAATATTGATTTTTGAAATTTACTTTACAAATGTGAATTAACATTTTTCAATTTGATTTACAACTACATTAATTTTATGAATATTGTTCTTGGAAATTCCACAAAAATCTAGTTTATTTAGAATAGAAATATGCTAAACTTTAGATGTTTGCAGAAGTTTTTAGCTAGTTTATGCCTGGACGATTTTTTTAAAAAGTATCACAAATATACGATATGCTAATTGAATTTTTTAGCATTACAAATATTTGGATGTGAAATAGCATTCAAAAGGTTGCTCAAATACTTAAATTTGACTTACTACTATAGAAATACAGTTTTATAATTCGCTTTTTCTGCAAATTATGAAAAAAATTATTTATGAATAAAAATTTAATTAGAATTATTTCATTATCAAATAATATTGTGACATTTATCTTACTCAGTTATTGACAAAATAAACAATGATACATATGCTGAAAATTTGCATTTCATCAATCAAGAATGGAATTTTGAGTGTTATAAATGTGTACAGTTTATTTGTAAATTTTTTATATGTTTAAAATATTTTTAAGAAATAAAATAAAAGTTTATATTACTTGGAGCCTAAACTTTTTTAAAACTATTTTACATTTGCTGAAATTTTGCATACGTTATACTAGGTACTTTTAACGTACATTTAAATTGTTTTTTTTTGTTCTGTAAGAAAAAAAAAGGCTAATCAATTTCACTAATCTGTTTTAATAACATACATGAAGAAACAATATAGAATTTGAGACGTTGGACTTTATATTTAAACAAAAATTATCTATGATATAACTTTTCCATACATAATACTTATTTTCTTTGTAACATTTAGTTTTGTTTTCTATGGAAATTGGTAAATCTATTTTGAGATGAATATTTATGTTGTGCCCTCTCTTGAACCTGAAAAATAAAATTGGACTTAATATATTTTTAACAAAAGATTTCCTTAAACATGAGGATTTTATCCCAGTAGACATAAAGAGAAAAATCAACAAATCAATAATAATAATATATATATTATGAGTATTATTATATTAATATTATTATGATATGATGTATATATGATTATTATTATTATTATGTATATATATTAGTATGTATGTTTATGATATATATGTAAATTATGATATTAGTATGTATATGTATGTATGATATATTATATATTATATATATATTATTATATAGTATTATTATATATGATTATTATATGTAGTATATAGTATGATATAATATATATATATATATATATTATATATATATATATATATATATATATATATATATATATATATATATATATATATATATATATATATAATATATATATATATATATATATATATATATATAATATATATATATATATATATATATATATATATATATATATATATTGCGATGTAAATACGATGGCACAGCATATCTTGCACGATTCCATTGTTTTAACGAAGTAAAGTTCCACCTTTTTATAGTGATTCAAGATACTGTCTAAAGGTACTCAGATCAAGATCATGCGTAAAGTTAAGCATGAACATATGATACTCGTATTTGGCAAGTCCCAGTTAATGACACCCATATCTCCTTGAAGCAAAAACTAAACATTAAATAAACAAGACGATTTCATAGACACATTATGTGGACTACACGACCTTTTCCATAACTAAAGTGCTAAAAGAGTTTAGAAGATAAAAAAAATTGAGGTCCAGAAAACTTAACACGAAAGCCTATGAAATTTGGGGCCCCTTGACAAGACCTAAAGGAATTCATAAACGATCAGACGCTATTTTTGCCATAAATAAAATACCGCATCCACATTGTCTTACTTAACTGAGTGAATTCAGTTGACTGCCTCAAGTAGAGTGGGGCACACGAGAGCAGGCGATCCCCAGTCCATGAGGAGGTCGAAACTCACAGTCACCGAATTCTCAAACTTGCCACTGGACACAAGACGGACAGCGGAGTTGCCGCATGCCACATCTACTGAGCTGCGACCTGAAACCAATGATATAAAGAGGGATTGTCAGTCCCACAGAGCTAATGCATTAGTTTTGGAATCACAACTTCCGAAGAAGTATTGATTTGCCATGTTAGTCCTTTTTTCCCGTAGGTATGGGAATCAACATAACATCGAAATGAACAAATTTGAAACGAAAAAGTTATCTAGTTATTTAATTATATATTTTTGAAGTTTCAAAATGCCAAAAATATACGGCAGATGGCGGCACTATTTTAAAACTTTATCAATTAATAGTTTTCAATTTTGTTTTAAATTGATATTATGATGATTCCCATACCTGATGAAAATAGGATAAAGTGGCAAAGCAATTCTTTTGCAAAAGTTGTGACTTCAAAAGTATGGCATGGAACTGATAGTCCCTCTAAATGTAGTGGACAGCTTATTTAATAGTAAAAAGTCTGGTTGAGAACAGTACCAGAAGAATCGCTGATTTCAAGAGAAAGATTGCTACGCCTGGCAATGAAAGTGGAATATTTTTGGCCTATGTTTTTACAGAAATTGTATTAAATTTGCAAATAAGCACAGATTTATGAGATAAGTTAAGAAGAAAATGCCAAAAAAGTTTAGATTTTATTTTGTGAGATAAATACTTTAATTCAATGGCATACTATAAAAACGTAATGATTCTTATCGAAATTTTTTTTTACTAATGGGGCTTTGGCAATTACGCCTCTTGCAGACTCTTCGAATTCACAGGTACTTAAGGGGGTACGGGACACTTTTCCATAAATGTATACTAAATATACTAACACTTTTAGATAGTCAAAGGTTTAAAATAAATTATTAATTTTGCTTAAAAAAAATAAAATGTGTCAAAAAGTGACGTTTCTTATTTTTGTTATAAGTCAAAAAATTATTTATTAACAAACAAAAATTTAGCATTTTTATAAACAGGAAAATGTACTTAACAAACTGTCTTTTCTGATTTTTGTTATTTGTTATTTGTCAAAGTTTTTTTTAATAATTGAAAACATTTTAATAATTTCACAGGTTCACTATTTTTTTTTTAAATTAATAAATAAAAAAAATTCATTTACAACTAATCCCTAAAGACAAATTAAAGTAATATGTTTGAAAATATACTGTAGTGTAAGTTTTAAAAATATTCTTCAAATAGATCTGACGTTATATCAATTTGAAATTGATAAAACATGAAAAAAACCATCAATGAGACAAATGGGTTCAAAGTTACAAAATTCAAAAACTTTATACCTAAGCTTAATATAGCTAAGCTTAATAAAAGAAGTGACGTGATAACGTCGAAGCATAATTTTGGTGTCGTTGAATTTAAAATAAGTTGAATTTTTCAAACAAATAATTTTTTTTCGATATTTTGGACGATTTTGTGTCCCATACCTCCTTAAAAAATTTATTTTTTCGTCGAACTATTTAGTTAAGTCTCTAATTACATGGTTCCACAAATGGTATAATTCTAACCAATTTTTATGCTCAGGTTACACTTATCTTAGCTGGCTGTGGGTATTAAAGTGTGCAGATATTCAATTTTGCTAAGAGAATTCATTGGGGCTTAATGGATATTCAACGGGCGACATAAGATGACATGTGAGCCTACATAATATTTTTACATCCTTAAAACGACGTTTCCCCGCGAAAATCGTAAGATTCCTACTCTGATCCTGCGATTTTCATTTTCCCTTGTCTTGGATTCGAACCTTTTAGCTTGTAACTATGATATGGTCACGATACCTCTACACCATCAAACCAAACTAAATAAAGAATCAAACGGTTTTACGTAAAGACAGCGTATGGACGATACAACACCTTTGAAAGCACCGCTCGAGTGTAGGCGAAGTTTTTTTTTATGGAATTAGTAGTAATGATTTTCCCCGCTTCACTCAATTGGCTTTCGGTACGGGGAAGACATGTCCAATCAAATTCTGCTGTGATGCCCCAAACACGGTTATGTAATTTTCTAAACGACTAGTTTAAGTACGATGCTAATTTTTGGGATGTCCAAGGCCTGATACTCTATTCAGTTTGGTAGGTAGGTAGGTCTGAATTATCGCCGCACTAGAGCTACACGAGGGCTATTGGCGACGGGGCGTCGTAATTTCGAACCACAGTCAAGCTATTCAGTTTGGCTTTGATGCCACCGAAGGGTCCTTACCTGGAACTGAGTCCATGCCACAGAAGTCTTCAGCAACGGACATCATGCTTGGATCGAGACCGTCGCCTCCTCTCACTTCAACATAGTCTTCGGATCCCAACTTCTTGCACTAAAAAGAAAAACAATGTATAGGTACTGCTATTATATAATAGCTATTCATTGCAGACTTTTGGCGAGCTCCGAGCTTCATCTCAGGGTTTCTATAACTATCGAGTTGCACAAAATACGAAGTGGAATGTTTACTACATTTTGGCATTTTCCCTGCTTGGCAACGAAATCGAGACCAGCCATTATATCTTAGATGTTTCAATTTATATAATTAGTTTTATGTTTTGAAAGACAATTTCGCATGTCATAAATAATAGCTGGTTTTTCTAAATAACTTTATAAAAAGAATTCATTGCAATACTTTTTCTATTGCTTTCAATGCAAAAAATATACGGGCTTTTTCCCTTGTTTCTTTTAATTAGGATTACATATACCCTCAATACAAAAGAAAATATTTGTATCTTTCTAGTTAAATCGACAGGCAATGATAAAAATTTAATTCAAAAAGTCTGACATGAAATAATTTGTTCCTTTTTTCTCAACTTTAACGAAATATTTCAATCTAAGAAGTTAACTCTTACACATGCGGGTTAAGGATTATCAAAAGACACTCTTATTTATTTATGCTGGCGTTTTAAATTAGAAAATGAAAAATATCTCTAGTATTATACTAGATGCTTTTAATATTATTCCCTGAATTTAATTCCTTGTACAGGATTTTTAATAATACTTCACATTTGATATTTGTAAAGCAAGATAACTTTGACATCTTTTGAAAAAATATTCGAGAAATGCTTTTCAGTGGAGATAATTTTTTAGGCAAATAAAAAGTAATTCAAATTTGTTTTACCATCAGTGACGAGCAAAATATTGTACAAATCCCAAACCCAATTTAAATAAGAACAAATAAAGTGGGAAAATGAAAAGAAACGCTGCTTTCATTGAATGATCCAAATCAATTTCAGCCCAATTCTATTTTTGTGTATTTTGGGTCATGTGTACATAAATATTAACTCCAAGTAATTTTAGAGATATTTTTCAATTTTTTTTATGTCGTAGACGGCAACAGCTCCAATGGTTTGCTGTCATTTGTTTACTGGAATTACTTTTGTTTTGGTATTCAAAAATGAGTCTTGTAAGAATATTTTATTCATTAAATTTTTTAAATAACAACTTCTTGCTGTGCTGTTGGTTGTTCAAAACATTTGTTAAAGAAAGCTTGCATAGAAATAAAAAATTCTTTTCATCTGTATCGGTCATTTTGAGAGTAAAACTGAAGCAACCAATGGAATCGCAGTACGTGAAACCGAGGCAACCAATGAAATCACAGTGCGGGAAACCGAATGAAATCCAGTATGGATACAAATGAAAACCAGATCGCTACATAATCTGAAACATTCCCATTGTGAACATTATAGTACTTTTTAAATTATAACCTTCATTTCGTACATCATAGTATTTTTAGAAAACATTTTCGTAAATAATAGTCTTTATTTTGTACATTATACTTTTTGAATAAAAATAGCTATTTTGTACACCATAGTATTTTTAGAATGAATTTTTTTGCGAAAATACTAGTCTTTACTTTGTACATCATAGTTATTTTAATCTGAAATTCCTTCTAATTGTATTTACCTTCTTCACAATACCAGTCTCCACATCCATGGTCCTTCCCGTGATTGGCATCGATTGGCTTCCGACGCTGCTGGCCAATATCTGGAACGTCTCCGGGAAGATGATGGACATGGTACAATTGACTCTCTGTCCGTAGTTTCGGAGAGTGTACACTCCGGATGGCTGCTGAAGCACCGCGTTGCAAGCTTAAAACAAAAGAAACGGAATATATGAAAGGTGCATTTGCAAAAAACTCACTCTCTTCAAAATATAACTAAGATATTGGGACCGGTGCGTTCATTGGCGATTTCGTCCAAATGAATTTACGATCGTCAAAAGTCGCCAATTAACGGGATGGACTTAATATCTTAGTTAAGCTGAAACAAAATAAATGGATTTCATGAAGATTGTAGTTGAGAAACTCATTTTCTCTAAAGTATAAATAAGATATAAGGCCCGGCGCATTCGTTGGTGATTTCGTCCAATTGAATTTACTATCATCGAAAGTCACCAATGAAAGAGACAGACCTTATATCTTATTTATAAGGGAACCTGGGCACCCTTGGCCATAAGGAAGGCTTTGCCCACCTTTAAATTTTAGTATTTAAAAATATTTTAGCATTTTCTCAATAGATGATACTCAAAGCTATACTGTTGTCAGCAGACAGCCACCTTAGTTTAATTGAGCAACTTATTAGCAGTGAGGAGAATTATAAAAAGAAAGTTTTTCATCCCAAAAAGTAAAACATTTTAGACATAATTTGTAAGACTTTTTCAGACAAACCAATTGAAGTTTAAGTGTGTGGTATTTTATGAATAATGTTATATTAAGGCTTTATTTCAGGTATAAAGTTTTTGCAATGAAGTAGGCTTCATATCACCATGTGAAATTCTTTACGAAAAGGCTTGGTGGGGAGGCTTGGCCCACTATATGTTAAAGAGGGTTGGTCACTGGACCAAGGCCCCCCTACGTTAACTAGTTATGAAAATCTATAAACAATGTTTATAATAAGGTATGATAACGACTTTATAAAGGTAATATATTGATTATCAATATTTGTACTTGTTTAGAATAAAACCAAAACCTCAACAAAACTAACTTATGTCAGCTATGACCAAATATCAAACTTTTTCTGCATACACTAAATTATTACTTTAAGCATAATATAACACTCCAGATTAATATGAAGATATTAACTGATTTTTTTCTTTGGGAAACGGGGGCACTGAACGAGTGAACGAGTAACTTCAAAAGTGCGCTTCAAAAAACTAAAAAAATCAAACTAAGGCATATCTTGTGCATTTTAGTGTGTGTAAAACTGAATAAAATATATTTAACATAAATAAAAAAAATACTTGATATGGACAATTCTAGAATTCTTAATACAAATAATACTATAAAAATGTATTACTCTAAATATTAATTATGGTGTATGGTGATTCCAGAGTGTCGAATTATAATATAACTTTTTTGACATTAAATGCTTACAAAAATAATTTGAAATATTTATTGTTGTGCACTTTAAAATTATGCATTTTTGTATGGGCCAAGCCTCCCTTATAAGGGAGGCTTGGCCCAGGTGTCTATGTTTTAAAAAACCATATTTTAGGTCCATATAGGTTTATAACGTAAAAAGTGGAAGGTTTTATAATCGTTCAGTCCGTCTGTCTGTCCATCACCCACTTTCATAGTCCAAACTACAAATGCTACGGAAAAGTGTGATACGTCAAAAAAAAATTCAGCGCATCGAAATTGGTTTACATTGTAAATTTCAGAAAAGAAGGTTTGTAACAGAATCTGTCACTTAACCCGCTTCCTCATAACAGTTGTGTTTAACAGATAAAAGGACGACAAACACAGCATTGATATTCTATATTAAACATTTACATGCTAAATTTGGATGATTTCATTTATTTTATTTCGAAAATTCAATCATTATTACTTATTGTTTGCAAAAATAAATTTTTATATCCGATCAAAAAAAAATCCGATTTTTACACTATAATTTTAATATCAGACGCGTGCGAAAAGTTATACTTTTTAGAAACAGTGATACAAAATTACTTTTTTTCACCCAAAAGCAGTGAAAAAAAGTACTTTTTTTCAATCTTTTCATAAGATGCCAACATTTCAAGTAAAATTTCTATTTCATAATCTTCATAAAATCCAGAAATTTATTGATCTGCTTTATTTATAAATATTATGCGCGTGAATTTTATTATTTTTTTATTTTTGAATCAGTATCCATGTTCAAATGTTTGACTTTAAACTAAAAAATTAGTTTTCCTTTTGAGTTACAGAGATTTATCGATGCCGATCTTCTTTACGTAAAAAAATTAGCACGTGAATTATTTTTGAACCAATGAGATTTGATTTTTTTCACGTAATTATAAAAAATAGTGTATGAAACACGTGTGAAAAGTAAACTTTTTAAAACACATTTGTCACACATTTGTTTAAAACACATTTGTCATTATTTCACTCGCTCGTACCTCGCTCGTGAAATAAAATCCACTAGTTTTAAAAAGTGTTACTTTTCACACTTGTTGCATAAATAACTATTATATTTCAAAGAATAAATATGTAATATTCCTCGCTTTTAAATAGAATTTAAACATTTCATATCAACGTACAAAGAATCTCGTAGTGAAATATATTTGACGTCATTTCAAACTGATCGATGTCGCAAAAATAAATTTATTTTAATTTATTGTCTAAAAGAATTAAAGTTTCTCGAGCGATTGTTGCGAATGGCAATGGTGATTAAATTCTAATAAAAATGGCTTCCTATGCTTTTTAAATGAGCATTTAATTTTGCAGTTTTTTAAATAATTGAAGTACTTCGAATTCTTTTCTGAAATTCTCAATGTATTTTAATTTCAATGCGCTGAATTTTTTGACGTATCACACTTGTCCGTAGCATTTGTAGTTTCGGCTATGAAAGTGGGTGACGGACAGACAGACGGACTGAACGATTATAATACCTTCCACCTTTTACGTTATAAACCTAGTGTGGAAGCTAAAACCATAAATTTATAAAAGAAAAAAATATTATTTATATTGTACCATCATATCTTTGTTGCCCATGCAATTTTCTTTAATCTGAGCTATCATATAAATTGTTTAGTGTAAAAATAATTTTTTTTTAAATAAAATTCTGAAACTATGGCCAAGGCTTCCCAGGTTCCCTTACTTTAGAGAATATGACTTTTCTAACTAGAGCCCTCACAAAGCCGTTTTCACTTTTATATTTGCAATCGGGGGGGGATGAGAGGGTTTCTAAAGACATCTAAAAAACTCTTATTTTAAATTACTTTCTTTGGTAAATTTTCTGAGCTAACTTGCACGTTTCAGGGAGGCAATTTTTGTGGTGACAACAACATTAAACTCCCATTAATTTGTTTTACAGTTTACTATGGTAATAACGCGCAATTTACACAGACCACAATAATCAGCTTTATCATAAGACGTAACTAATAGATACATTTATCCCATGCTTGTCACAAATTCTACATTTAATTTTAGCTTCCACACTACGTGTATAACGTAAAAAGTGGAAGGTATTATACTGCCGTGGGCAGGCAAACTGCAGTAATCGCACCAATGAGTTGTACCATTTTTGCTCTGAAATAAAAAAAAAATTCCAGTATGTTTTCTTAAAGGTTAGGTTGATTGAGTGCTTGCGACAATGGTCCAAGTCATTATGGAAGTTACTGCAGTTTACCTGCCCACGGCAGTATAATCGTTCAGTCCATCTGTCTGTCACCCACTTTCGTAACCCAAACTACAAATTCTAAGGCAAGTGTGATACGTCAAAAAATTCAGCGCATTGAAATTAGAATACGTTGAAAATTTCAGAAAAGAATTCTAATTCAAAGAACTTCAATTATTTAAAAAACTGCAACATTTAATGGTCATTTAAAAAGCATAGAAAGCCATTTTTATTAGAATTAAATCGCCATTCGCAACAATCGCTCGAGAAACTTTAATTCTTTTAGACAATAAATTAAAATAAATTTATTTTTGCGACATCGATCAGTTTGAAATGACGTCAAATATATTTCACTACGAGATTCTTTGTATGTTGATATAAAATATTTTCATTATATTTAAAAGCGAGGAATATTACCTATTTATTCTTTGAAATATAAATTAATTTTTGCAAACGATAAGTACTAATTATTGAATTTTCAAAATAAAATGAACGAAACTAGCCAAATTTAGCTTGTAAATGTTTAATATAGAATTAAGGCTGAGTTTGGCGCCTTTTTACCTGTTAAACATAACTGTTGTGTGAAAGCGGTTTAAGTGACAGATTCTGTTACAAACCTTCTGGTTTTGTTTTAAACTTTTTTAACTTAATTGTTATCTAAAATCAAAACTACAGAGAAGATGTTTTATACGATGAGAGTTTTTCAAGTTACGTAAAATTATTGTTTCTGCATTATTTTACAAAACGTAGAACATACAATATGTTCTCTGAATATAATTATCGTTAAAGAATTCTCTGTTAAATATTAATTTTATAAAGCGAACAAAAATAAATAGAACAATATATGAAAAGTCTTAACATTTTCGCTGGAAAAATGTAATTCAATGAATTCATTTTCCCATTTTATTTAAATTAGAGATTAATTGCATTAATAAGTATTACAGTTGTCAAGTTATTTGTATATTTTGTCCTAATTACGCTAGTTCAATTAACACTAATTTGCGAAAAGATAAAAATTCAATATTCTATTAATTATAATAATGAGGATTTACAATGTTTCAACTCTAGACTCTAAAATAACACTTTAATTTTATCTTTGATAATTACATGAAATTATTAAGTCGCTTAATTTGCAATGAAAGTTTATTTGATTTTATGCAATGCAAATAGAACTCTGCTATGCTTAAATTTGAGTAGATTATTATTAATTTTTTAAACACTAATTCATTTAAGTAAAATAACTAAAATGCTTTTTTAACTTGAATGTGTAAATTGCTTTTTAATTTAGAATTTACCTGAAGCGTAACAAGTGACCCACGAAACTTCGAAGTATGAAGTTATGATGTATGAAGTTATTTTATAAAAAAATTTATAAAAGGCAAAGTCTTGACCGACTGCCTTACGTACCGACTGCCCAGCCACAACTGCTGGAGGTACATATACCAAATTTTAGGATAATATTTTTTTTATATTGAAGGCGTCATTTCAGAAGCTATTTTTTTAAATTCGAACCCAAATGGATGTAAGAGGGCAAAACGTGAGCGGATTTCTCCATAGGAATAGCATTGTTATAAACTTTTAAGTTATACTTTTCGTTTTCTAATTTGAAAGAAATTTCAACGAGTTCCGCGCGAGCCAAAATTAAGTATAATAACGTATTAGCAATAAGTTTAATTTGTAGTATTGTTATTTGAATATCATTATTTTATTGATTAAAAATCTTTATTTTGTTCATTAGCGATATTTGGCGAGCTTGTAAATTTAACGTGGGGTTGCTATACCTACCTAAGGGAAAGCCCTCAAACTCCTGGTAGGGCCCGGATGCAATTGGACATCATCTTTTTTTATTAATGCTGGTAATGCTGAATAGAAGGAGATTATAATATACTGACGGGGTGCTGATCAGTGGAGAGGCGATCAATTGACATTAAGTTTACATAAAAAGCGAATCGCCATTATCAAGGGTACACCCGTGCAACGCCGGGTTTATAAAGCTAGTATTCATATAAAAATTAATATAAACTAAAAAAAAATATATATATATATATAATAATCAAAATAATTAATTATATAATAATATACCAGCATAATTTATTTGTTTTTTTTAATTTTTTTCACCGAAAAACTAGCACCAAACCTAAAAACAACCTCCAAAGGATTTGGAGAGCGCTGTCAAGTTAACAAGAAAAAAACGTCACTAATCTCTCTCTCTCTCTCTAATTGAAAGAAACAATCATAAAGCACATACGCTTCGGGTTTGGCACAAACTCCACTGCGACTGCGAATCCCTCCCCTTTAGTTGGGATCCTGAACTCGAGCAGACCTACGTTCTGTGAAGAGACCTGGGTCTTCCAAGGTCTGTTCTGACCACAGTACTCGGCGAATCGGTGGTCCTCCGTCTTGGGGTGGTCTTCAGTGCCAGGGAAGAACTGACCGTTCAGCTCCCAGCCGTCCACAACCTAAATGGGAGAATCATTGGAATATAAATTTTTCCTTTACCGGTGTGACGGTTCACAACACACGCAACCTCAATATGCCATCAACAACTAGGTGGCGCCGATTTACCATCTCGTTCCTACCACTATTCTAAATAACAACAATAGCAGTAGTATAAAAGCCTAGGTAACTCTTCTCCACATTGAGGATCCTTTTGGTAGACTGTGGGTTACTGAGGCTGCTACAGTCCAACGACGCTCCTGCTACGATCCGCTCAACCACGGTTAGCTACTCGCTGCTAATGCACTCAACGCTGCACTCAACTCAACGCTCCCCGCAACTCAACGGCCAACACTGGCACACAACTCAACCGCAGCACAACGCACAGCGAAGCAACCTGCGCGCGGTTCCTTTCCTCGTTTCTAGGAGGGGAGTGGTGTGGCGATTCACCACACTCGCAACCTCAATATGCCATCAACAACTAGGTGGCGCTGATTTTCCATCTCGTCCCTACCACTATTCTTAATTACAAAGTTAATTGTAGTATATAAGCTGAGGTAACTCATCTCCACCTTGAGGATCCTTTTGGTAGACTGTGGGTTACCGAGGCAGCTATACCTTGTTGAATAAAAAGGGCATCAGCAATGGTGCGCTTTTGAAAACTTTGTGCATGTGTTTATCATAATAATGGTTCCTAGTAGCTGGCTGTGTGGTGAAATGTTTCACTATATTTTAATTCGGTTTAACCATTTTCCAGCTTTTGGAAACAAAACCTATTAGGTTCAACCGAATACCGTTTTTTGACGCTTTTGTTTACTTCATAACTTGGCTTCTTCTTCGAAATTTCGTTGGCGAATTTAATTTTAGTCTTTAGTCGAAGA
The DNA here is from genome assembly GCA_019343175.1 of Oedothorax gibbosus. Classification (NCBI taxonomy): domain Eukaryota; kingdom Metazoa; phylum Arthropoda; class Arachnida; order Araneae; family Linyphiidae; genus Oedothorax; species Oedothorax gibbosus. The sequence continues at coordinate 12,612,369 of CM033277.1, read as the reverse complement.
TTTTCTTCTAAAATACAACACAAAAAATCGAAAATCTAAAAAATGCTAAATTTTCTCATCCTCAAAACTCCAACTAGCGATTCTTGAACACACGTTACATATAATAATTTTATGCAAAAAAAACCATTATTGTTAATACCGTTTCAAAGTAATAGATGATCGTGTAATACTCAACTCATTGAGTAAAAAATTAATCATTTCAGGACTCTAATAACTTTAGATTTAAGAAGGAAATACACTAAATAAAATAGCCCTGCATATACATTTTTTCTCTTTCTTCGACAGCAACATGTTATTGATTGTACTATCTGTTAATGGTTGACTACGCAATATTTTTGGGAACAGTCAGCCATAAAATTGAAAGCGGGAAACTTATCTTACTTACCTTCAATGGTTTGTACTGACACTAAAAACACGATACGATGGTCTTTCAATTGTGTACTTAATAGAATATATCGTACGGTAAGTAGAAAAGATGGGATTGGTCTATTTAGTTAACATTGCAAAAGACATTTTTCTATGCATAGGACGATATATCTAGGAACTGTTCATTGTTCAGAAATTTTTAGACTGGAAAATCTTTGCAATCAATATTTTTGAAAAAGTAAGAAGACGAGCAATATTTTTAATATCCTACTGCAATATCTAAGAGTGTTTTTTTAACAAAAAAACAAAATTTCAAATATGGGTATTCAATATTCAACCAATTTCTATAAAATACCAACAGAAATGTAAATAGCTAAGGTTGTATTAAAGTTTAAAATAAATATATTATTTCAAAATAGGTTGTGGTCAAAACATTTTACTGTTAACATAAAACTTAACAAGAAGTAAATATCATAACACTCATCATGTATTGTACCTAGTCTTAGAGATTTAATAAGTAAAGTTGTATGCTAGTATGCATCAGAACAAATGCGACATCATTTTATAAATTATATGCTCATTTTACAGACTGGGATTGTTTTTCTAGATATATGCTTTAAGTTTCATTTGCAAATGCATAAAATGGCATAAACAAGTCAGATATATATCAGTTTAATATAAAAATAATTAACCATGAATGAGCTGTAAAATAAAACTGTCAAAGTTGTATGCTAACAAAAACTCTCGAAATTATGTAAAAGAAAATATGAAACTACAACGTTTTCACAGAGGTTCGGGCATTTTGTGAAAGGAGTAACTAAAAAGCAATCCTGTCGTAGAAAAGAAAATTAACAAGGAAAGATAGTAGAGTTTGTAAAGTGTCAAAAAATATAGCTCCCCGTCGAGTATATTGGGGAAAATGTTTGAGGTAATTTAATCTGTAGATTTTGATACGCAGAAACCGAATACCATACGTTGCTAACATGATATATATGATTTTATTCGACTTAGCTTCCGAATTCACGTTAGTAAATAACTGATGCACAAAGCTGTAACACAAGCCTTTTAACAGAGTTACAAAAGTTAGATTTAAAATAAATTTAGAACCTTTTAGGTCACGACTCTCCGTGAAATGCACATGTAATTCGTGTCACCTATTAGGAAATTTGAATAATGTACATTGTTTGAAAATTTTTGAAATGAAAATGTGTCTCTTAAACTGCATGAAAGTTTGAAATTTCTTCCTAAATCACTGTATTGATGAAATTTCGTCTCTAGACATTGCTAACTAGTAAGTATTCGCTATTTAGCTATAAACTTATGATTTACTTTTAGTAATGGTAAACAGAATTTACTTTTTATATTTCACAACAAACAAAACAATAAATTTATATAATGAACAAAACAATATTATAAACATTAAATAACATGAATAAAAACTGTCTGTCTCCAGTTGTATGGAGCAAAATTACACAAATAAGACGGATACTGATATTTTGCCGTATAAAGTTACTATATTAACCTGGAGGCAGCACTTGCTGCAACCTGTTTTGTGGAGTAAGGTTACACGAAATTTTTACATTGTATGCAAGAAACCTTATAAAAATTATACTTTAAGTAGTTAATGTTGCTAATTGAGCATTTGTGTCAGTCACACCAGTATCATACCGGAGTAACGTTACTTCATTTAGTATTATGGAATAACGTTATACATCATTAATATATTATAGTAGTTATCAATTAAAACGTTATACATCATTTTTAAAGTGTATACTAGAAACCTTATTGTCAAATTTTACTTTAAATGGTTAATGGTGCTAAATCGGCATTTACTTATCTCACCCTTAAACAGCATTTCTAATTTATTCTTTTGTCATAGAAACAAAATTTGGGCTACTATTTTCATAGCTTTTACCATTTTATATAGACCAAAGTTACACCAAAATTTTACAGTGTTTACTAAAATTGTTTGCAGTGTGTGTACAGTGCTACGGTGTGTTACAGTGTGAGTACAGTGTTTACTAAAGATTATAATAAAATTATACTTTAAATCCTTGATATTGCTAAATGAGCATTTGTAAATCGCACCAGTAAAATAGAATTTCCAATTTATTCTTTTCTCATCCCAAAACTGTAGGCTAACATATCATAACATCCACAAGTTTCGTAGAATAACGTTACACCAGAATTTTACAGTGTATATTTGGCCCATATTATTGATTTTTGTAAATGGTATAATTTTAATATAATGTAATATTATGTAAAAAAAATAATATGACACAATTTTATATAAAATAGCATATGATATAATTTTATATAGAAAAGAATATGATGTAATTATATTTAAAAAATATGATATAGTTTTATATTAAAAATAATGATACAATTTTATCTAAAACATATTCAGAAATTCCTTACCGACAGCAGTCCACCGTTTTCACACGATACTTTGAACTCGTGGAAGGTGAAGTGCACCGCGTGTTGGGGATCAGCGATGACGTAGAACCCACACACTTGGTGGCTGCCGGGGGATGTGAATGAGTACACCCCTTCGTCAGACTTGACGTAGATGCACTCTGGAAGCAACAAGCGAGAAGCATACAGAAAGTGAGGTTCAGTTTCCCAGATCTAATGCATTAATTCGGAATTGACTTGTTTCACATGACATGATTTATTCCTGCTTTAATTCCTGTATTTCATTGGTGGTTGCTGGTTTGACACCGAAAGCTCCACCCAATACATTGATTAACCAATCGAGACCTCATTTTCATTCCTGTGGAACTGTTGTCACTCATGTGTGAAACATGCCCATTCATAATAAATTTTCAAAGTATTACTTTACATATTGAACTTTCTTTCAACAGGTATAAAAATGAAACCAGCAAACAAATTTTTGAAAGGAAAATATCATCTAGTTATTTAATTAAACTCGAGCCCGCTGTGAACTGAACTTTACTAATTTATTCATAGTTTGGATTCAAAGCTTGAAAAAAGTATAAGTGAAATGTTCCATAACGTCACAAATTTTAATAGGCAAACTGAACTGAATTTAGCTGAAACATGATTTATAGGTATATTTGTGGCACCGTTTTGTGTTTTGGAATTTTGTTGCTTACTATTCATTTTTATTATTCAATTAATAAGGATAAGACTTATCCATCTGTACTAGTTTCCCAAAATGTTCAATATTAGGATGGACTGTCAAAACATTCATTTTTTAAAGTTACTTTTAAAAAAACATTAATACTGAAGTTGCTAATGGAAAAAGAGCACACGTAGGTCCTATATAAATTTAGCAAACCAAAGAAATAAGAAATATATATTCTTCAAAAGAAAAATATACATTTCTACCACCTTACGGCTGTCCTCGTCACATACCAGTCCAACAGTATTAAAAATCGTATAATAAATATTTGAATATAGTAATCATTAATCAATTATTATATGCCTCATAATCTGAATTAATTGAATAATTCAAATTATTGCATAAATAATTACTTTCTGGAAGAAAAGTAAGGAGCTTGAATACGCTGAATGGCAAAACAAGGAACTAAATGGCATTTTAGTATCAAAGATGATTACATGGTTTACGATATAACAACATAGAGTTTCATTATTCAGATGTTAAGCAATTTTTTCTTATCACAAGCCATTGCTCAATTGAAAAGCTTAGTAATTTAGTTACATAGCTTCTATAGAATATCATTGCATTTATTTTACAGAACTTCGAGAGGTGTCTACAGAACAGATGTATTGTAACTAGTGGATGCAGTTTTAGAGACACACTAGGCCATTTAATTGTCACTATACAAAAAAGCCTAAATAAATAATTGAAAAGTCTTAAGCAGAAATTAAGAATCTCCTTAATGAGCAATTGAATACACGAAGAAAGATTCTCATCTAAATTATTAAGTTAAGCCACTGCAATTTCCACAGTAATCCCCTATTCAAATAGTTTTCATTGATTTTAAAAGTTTGATATATATTTTCAAGTCAAATGTCTACTAAGGACTTTTCTATTATAGAACTAAAAACTAAAAATTCTATAAACAATTTATAGTTTCAAACCAGCAAGTAACTAACAATTCCCATTTAGTCTAACTTATTTAATAATGTGACAATAATTGTTCCATAAGTTGTAACCAAAAGGTGAATTGAAAATAGTGACAACATTTTCTCGCAAATGGAAATTCTTTCACAACTTATGACCTTAATATACAAGGCGCCTTTAGCCAATAAGCGAGATTCCGTTGACGAACAACAGGGCCATAGTGGATTTTACATTCTCCGATGCAGGTTCTTAAGTATGTTAAACTTCAAAGAACAAGCACACTTTCGTAAAGGACTAGTAAAACAGTTTTACGATTCAGGTCCTTTTGTAGATGGGGGTTTCCGATGAAAAGTCTTCACAAGTTTTCGTAAAATGTTAGTTAAAATAGTTATTTAGTTAGTATATACTTTATGAGTTGAGGAAACTTTGAAATGGCTAAAATATACCAAAAGTGAAGTAATTCATTTGAGTTTGTTAGTAACTTTGTAAAGTTACAAAGGGACGATATAATGTGATGCATGGCAGAATGTCGTACGGTAAATTAGGTAATAAAAAATTAGGTTTCATTTTGAATATAAACGTAGTTAAATAACAATTAGTAACTACTTTTCCTAATATTATTTTTATAAAATAATAAAACATACAAAAACATTTTTAAATAATAACTGTTAACGTATATTTTTTTTATTAACCAAGAATCAAGTCAATCTTTATTTAAGACTATAATTAACTATGAATTTATAGTTGAAAAAAATTGATAACATTATTTTTTAATGAATTAGTTTTAACTATTTTCTAAAAAAAACAATATAGATAGAACTTTTTAATATTTAGAAAATAAGTTTTAACTTGTTTTCAATATTTTTCTTTGAAAAAATAAGAATATGTTATCGTGCAGCATTTTTTATTTAAAACCCGGTCTATGTTTAGTAAAGTTAGATGACTTACTTAATAATAACGAGAGGTATTTAAATAATTTTTCGGGGATTTTTTTAATAATTTCTAAGACTTTATAACTGTGCACAGAATTATAGACCTACTTCCTGTTTCATCGTGTTCCAGAGTAATGACATCTAGTTTGCTTGGAGATCGCTTTTTCTGAAGTGAACTTGTCTGAAAAAAAAATAATATAAAAATATTGTTGCGATATGAAAGTAAACTTCACTAAATAAGGGAGGTTGTAAAATTACAAAACGAAATCTATACTGTTTAAACTCAAGATAATTTTAAAATAAATTGGGAAGTTTTATTTTAATAATTTATTCAAAGGATAAATAAGCTATCTGTTATGTTCAAGTAAATAATTATTCTGGAGATCGCTTTTTCTGAAGTGAACTTGTCTGAAAAAAAAATAATATAAAAATATTGTTGCGATATGAAAGTAAACTTCACTAAAAATAAGGGAGGTTGTAAAATTACAAAACGAAATTCTATACTGTTTTAAACTCAAGATAATTTTAAAATAAATTGGGAAGTTTTGGCAAACGCTTGGATAATAGAATTATTCAAGATAACATAAAGCAAGAAGATAAAAAATAAAATAATTTAAATATGGGAGATCGCTTTTTCTGAAGCAAACTTGTCTGAAAAAAAAATAATATAAAAATATTGTTGCGATATGAAAGTAAACTTCACTAAAAATAAGGGAGGTAGTAAAATTACAAAACGAAATTCTATACTATTTAAAATCAAGATAATTTTAAAATAAATTGGGAAGTTTTGAAAACTCTTGGATAATAGAATTATTCAAGATAACATAAAGCAAAAGATAAAAAAAATAATAATTTAAATATAGGATATCGCTTTTCTGAAGTGAGATTGTCTGAAAAAAATATATAAAAATATTGTTGCGATATGAAAGTAAACTTCACTAAAAATAAGGGAGGTTGTAAAATTACAAAACGAAATTCTATACTGTTTTAAACTCAAGATAATTTTAAAATAAATTGGGAAGTTTTGATAAACGCTTGGATAATAGAATTATTCAAGATAACATAAAGCAATAAGATAAAAAAAAATAATTTAAATATAGGTATAGTACAAAAATTTAATGGATCAAACTGCTTAAGGTTTGAATGAAATATAATATTATAATAACAATACAAAAAATGCAAGTATTCATTTTTCAGTTCTATTAAACCGATCATAGCATTAAATCACTTATCAAATAATAATATTCTTTTTTTATTTTTAAATAAATGTTAAAGCAATATTTCTGAAATATTTTTGTTCAAAATTCCTGAAAAACTTATGGTTTTATGTTTTGATAATAATGTCACATAAGAAAATATTATGATTCTTCTTCTGACGAAAATATAACATGTCAATGGTGAGGTATTGAATTTCTTCTCTGAAAAACGTTAAACTTTACGGAAATTGAGGTTCCTATTTCTTGGAGAGTATTTTGTTTTCCTTTCCAAAGTTTTCAAATTAAAAGTTTAAGAATAGTTTTAGAAAAGTTTTTTTTTTCAAACTACAGTGTAAATTTGATAAATTTTAAACATCTATTATTAATATCTGAAGTGAGAAAAAATCAGATAAATGAAAAGTCAGTTGAGTAGTATAAGTAGTTTCAAAATGCACATTCTCTAAAGTATAACTAAGATATAGGGTCCGGTCTGTTAGAAATTTAATGCTTATTCAATGCTCTTTATGTCAATGTCGATCCACCGTGCTTTCACCTTTCTTAGTGAACGCGTGTTTCCATACCACCAAGAATATCAAGAGACTGTCTACGATAGTAGGGCTGCCAGTATTTAGGGACTCTAATCCACTGAACTCAACTCTAAGGACTCTGGAAGGAGCAATAAACCGCTCACATATGGGGTATGTGAGCCCGGCAACTCTGTTAGAGCAACCCAACTTTTATTGCCAACCCCTATACTTACCTGTTAACACAAACAGTTTGAACTATTCCAATATTTATTTTAACGCAAAAATTATATATTATTGCTTTAGGAGGAGATTTATACAATGGAGTTTCAGAAGTATTGATTTTTTAAAAAAAAAATAGAATCACCGGAATAATCCTAAAATTTTAAATTCCTTAACTATCCTTGGCGGGCGATTTTTGTTGAAAACGAAATAAATTAAATGCGTTTATATTTAACCACTTCAACTAAATTATTTGTTTTCATCGTGTTCATATATTAAAGAGCCAAAAAATTAACATAAAAAAGTAAAATAAAAATTAAAAATAAATGTATACAATAAACTTTTTTATTAACATTATCTTTGGTGAATTCATGCCAAATGTGGGACACATTTCCCCCAAAACTGTCGCCAAGTGACCCAAAAAAAGGCTTCACCGGCTTTTCATGGGAAGCTCTTTCCAGAGTTTCTGTTCAGTTCAGTTTGCTGAGTCGATTGATTTTCTGGATGGGAAAATCGTTGGCGCGCATGTCATCTGGTTATGTGGCATGTAAAAGCTCCCTTGAGTACCAATTTGGCTTGGGTTCTCCCTGCAAAATTAAATCTCGGAATACTTTAACATCCACAAAGAGCTAAGATTCATTGTAATCTGATTGTCAAAATTGGTAGCGAGAGTCACCTAGATGGTGCCACAGAAAAATGGCTCTTAGTTCTGAAGAACATGCTGAATCTTCACAGGCTTAGCCGCCAATAACGCAGCTCCGTTGAAAAAATAAAAGTTCCATTCAGTGCTCTAATTTGGTCTAGAAATATCGGATACTTTCTTGGCATGAGTAATTATTCAGCCATCGACAAACTTTCGATTTCAGACAAACAAACCTAAAGAATTTTTCTAATTTCCAAGAGAGTTTAAAATGCGTTATTTTAAACTGTAGGTTTGAGGGTGAACATGAGAATCTAAGTGGATTCTGTATAAATTATCCCTTTAATTAGGAGCACTAAGACTTGATAAATGCTTAGACAGGGCTTGAATTTAAGTCTTAGCTTTCGTCTTTTATTGTATAATAACATGTATTTTCTTAAGTCCATTTATTATATAATGTCATTAGTTTCATCTAACAGTTCATTAGTTTACACTTAGCTTACTTGCTTAGATTACAATATTTTAGGTTTGTTTGGAGTAACATACTGGTAAAACTTTCTAAAGCATTAAAAATAAATTTAAGAAAAGATTCCCCAAACCTTTCTTTATGAAAGTGTCAAATAATAAATTCATGATCTTATCTGGTGTTTATGAAAGCCCGTAATTTAATCTATGTTTCTACATATACTACTTTTATCTAGGTATACTTATTGTATCATACACCAAGCTTTTAAAAGTTAGTAGCATTTTTAGCCTACTTTTCTTTTTTTAATTCGAAAGAATTTAAACAAGAAGTTCATAAAGAACTAAAATAGCATATTTTCCTGTTACTTAAATACTTACTGAAATTCTAATCCGGAAACAACTAGGTTCATAACAGTAAATATCATCAACAATCGTTTCTACACTAGATTTACACACATTAAAAAAAAATTGCTAAACACAGCATCCAGCTATAATTTAAACTTCTAAAAGCCAAAATCAACTATTTTCCTTAATATTCTTTCACAGATAAATTAATATTATTTATCGTCTGCTCGATTTATTTGTAGTTCAAAGAATAATTAAATATTTTTTAATAACAAAAATAATGAAACTACTCCGAACTGCATTAAAAAATAAATGTAAATTAAAACTAAGCAGAATTGTATGCAAAAAATATGCCTTGCCGCTTTCTAGGTAAACAACAATCAAAGAATCACATTGTGCTACATTTTATGACGTCATTCCAAAATGATCCATGAAAAAAATATTTTGCTTTTCAAATATTTTTAAATAAAGTTTCTCATGCCATTGTTGATTTGGCAACAGTGATTTAAATAACTCAAAATTGAATTTCAATGCTAATTCAATGGGAAATTCGCCGACAGATAGTAGATTTATGTCCGTCCGGACGTACAGACAGGCGGACAAAAAGTATGAAAGTTGGGTCTCTGAGGTCATAGCTTTCTAACAAAAAAAGAATTTTGAAGATCCGAATGATAGAACTGATTTTGGAAGGGGGGTACGGACAGACAGACGGACATCGACCGCATGTCAATACCTACTTTTTTATTTTTTAATTCTTTCGAATTAAAAAAAGAAAAGTAGGCTAAAAATGAAAAAGTAGGTATTGACATGCGGTCGATGTCCGTCTGTCCGTCCGTACCCCCCTTCCAAAATCGGTTCTAAACATCGGATCTTAAAAATTCTTTTTTTGTTAGAAAGCTATAACCTCAGATACCCAACTTTCATACTTTTTGTCCGTCTGTCTGTACGTCCGGACGGACATAAATCTACTATCTGTCGGCGAATTTCCCATTGAATTAGCATTGAAATTCAATTTTGAGTCATTTAAATCACTGTAGGTATTGAAATGCGGTTGATGTCCAACTGTCTGTCTGTCCATCTGTCTGTCTGTTCGTATGTCTGTCTGTTCGTATGTCTGTCCGTCTGTCTGTCCGCCTGTCTGTCCGTTTGTCTGTCTGTCTGTACCCCCCTTCCAAAATCGGTTCTAATCATCGGATCTTAAAAATTCTTTTTTTGTTAGAAAGCTATGACCTCAGATACCCAACTTTCATACTTTTTGTCCGTCTGTCTGTACGTCCGGACGGACATAAATCTACTATCTGTCGGCGAATTTCCCATTGAATTAGCATTGAAATTCAATTTTGAGTCATTTAAATCACTGTAGGTATTGAAATGCGGTTGATGTCCATCTGTCTGTCTGTTCGTATGTCTGTCTGTCTTTCTGACCGTCTGTCCGTATCCCTCTTCCAAAATCGGTTCTATCCCTCGGATCTTAAAAATTATTTTTTTTGTTAGAAAGCTATGACCTCAGATACCCAACTTTCATACTTTTTGTCCGTCTGTCTGTACGTCCGGACAGACATAAATCTACTATCTTTCGGCGAATTTCCCATTGAATTAGCATTGAAATTCAATTTTGAGTCATTTAAATCACTGTTGCCAAATCAACAATGACATGAGAAACTTTATTTATTTAAAATATTTGAAGCAAAATAATATTTTCATGAATCAGTTTGAAATGACGTCATAAAATGTAGCACAATTTGATTCTTTGATTGTTCATTAATTATCTAACAAGAAAGCGGCAAGGCATACTTTTGCATACAATTATGCTTAGTTTTAATTTACATTTCTTATTTTTTTTAATGCAGTTTGGAGTTTCATTACTTTTGTTATTAATAAATATTTAGTTATTCTTCGAACTACAAATAAATCGCGAGCAGACGATAAATAATATTTAATTAATTTGCGAAATAATATTAAGGAAAATAGTTGATTTTGGCTTTTAGAAGTTTAAATTATTAGCTGGATGCTGTGTTTCGATTTTTTTTTTCTAATCTGTATAAATCTAGTGTAGAAACGGCTGTTGATGATATTTACTGTAAGAACCTAGTTTTTTCCCGATTAGAACTTTAGTAAGTATTTAAGTAACAGAAAGTAGGCTATTTTAGTTCTTTATGAACTTCTTGTTTAAAAAAAAGTTTAATTTTTAATTAGTTTAATAGTAATTAGTTATTTAGTTTAATTTTTAATTTAACAAAAACTTGTGTCTCTATATTTATATATATTTTAGATAGGTTTATTAAAGGTTAGTTCTTAGTAAAAAAACAGTTTTCTTTGCATGCCAGTGATAAAAATACTGTATTTAGATTTTTGGGTACCGCGTCCCTTTAATACAAGTTGGCACCTCATCTGAAAACAATTGCAACGCGACCGTTTAAATATACAAGTTAATATCTATTAAAAAATTTAAGGGGACAGGGAAAACAAGAAGTTCATAAAGAACTAAAATAGCCTATTTTCCTGTTACTTAAATACTTACTGAAGTTCTAATCGGGAAAAAACTAGGTTCCTAACAGTAAACATCATCAACAACCGTTTCTACACTAGATTTATACACATTGGAAAAAAAAATCCAAACACAGCATCCAGCTATAATTTAAACTTCTAAAAGCCAAAATCAACTATTTTCCTTAATATTCTTTCGCAAATTAAGTTATTATTTATCGTCTGCTCGATTTATTTGTAGTTCGAAGAATAATTAAATATTTATTAATAACAAAAGTAATGAAACTACTCCGAACTGCATTAAAAAATAAGAAATGTAAATTAAAACTAAGCATAATTGGCGCAAAAGTATGCCTTGCCGCTAACTTGGTAGATAATTAATGAATAATCAAAGAATCAAATTGTGCTACATTTTAAGACGTCATTCCAAACTGATTCATGAAAATATTATTTTGCTTCAAATATGTTTAAATAAATAAAGTTTCTCATGCCATTGTTTATTTGGCAACAGTGATTTAAATGACTCAAAATTGAATTTCAATGCTAATTCAATGGGAAATTCGCCGAAAGATAGTAGATTTATGTCTGTCCGGACGTACAGACAGACGGACAAAAAGTATGAAAGTTGGGTATCTGAGGTCATAGCTTTCTAACAAAAAAAATAATTTTTAAGATCCGACGGATAGAACCGATTTTGGAAGAGGGATACGGACAGACGGTCAGAAAGACAGACAGACATACGAACAGACAGACAGATGGACATCAACCGCATTTCAATACCTACAGTGATTTAAATGACTCAAAATTGAATTTCAATGCTAATTCAATGGGAAATTCGCCGACAGATAGTAGATTTATGTCCGTCCGGACGTACAGACAGACGGACAAAAAGTATGAAAGTTGGGTATCTGAGGTCATAGCTTTCTAACAAAAAAAGAATTTTTAAGATCCGATGGATAGAACCGATTTTGGAAGGGGGGTACGGACGGACAGACGGACAGACGGACATCGACCGCATGTCAATACCTACTTTTTCATTTTTTTAATTTTTTCGAATTAAAAAAAGAAAAGTAGGCTAAAAATGACGCTTCAAAATGTCAAATTTTCATTTTAACTTTCAATCATTAAAATGAATGTTTACGAAATTTTTTCTATAATACGCATCTGAATATAGGGTTGGAGTTTGCAAATTTGGTAGTTAATTTCAATATAACTTTGTTTCCAGCTTCATATGTCATTATTTTAAAACACCGATTTTTAGCCTTTAGGTACACTTTCCAGCACAACTATTTTGAGTGTATCTGAAAATAATTTTTATAGAAATAAAAAAAGTCCATTTAACCAAATGAACCTGAAGTTTGACGATAAAACATTCATAATTTTAAGTTATTAATCTAAATAGAAATTTTGCACATTTTTTAAATTAGAAAAATCGTCTTATTTTTACTCACTTAATATTTTTTTGGAATATTTTTAGTTCACTGTGTTAAATAGACATGTATACGACATCATAGAAAATTTCAACCTTTCTAGTAAAATAGAAAAAGAGAAAAGTGTACCTTAATGCTGGAAATTGGTGTTTTGGAATAACGACATTTAAAGCTGGCAACAAAGTTATATTGAAACTAACTACTAAATTTGCAAACTCCAGCCCCATATTCAAATGTGCATCATAGAAGTTTTTTCGTTAAGGCATGATTCAGTAACTAAAGTTTAAATAAAAATTCGATATTTTGAGTGGTCGTTTTGTTCCCTGTTACCTTACCTCGGATTCTTTTTCCTTCTCCATACCCATTTTTCATGTGCCGTATTCAGTATTTATTCAGTTTCTGTTCATGCCCATAATTCCTTTTGATTGTAATCTACGTGGAAAAGTAGCATCTATTGACGAATCGTAATAAATTCGGCTACTTCTGAAACAATTGTAAGAATTTTACCAAGGAGTCATCCTATAAAGCAATTCAACCAAATTGGTTTCACTCGAATAGGCCAATTTTCCTTAGTAACTTCTACTATTGCAACCACAAACAATAAGTCAAATCCCTTTCTTCTCTCAAGGAAATTGAAAGACCCTAATTTTGGATGCAATTTCTAATCCATGAATGCTCGCATTGGGTTACTTAGCATTTAAATTAAATATTATTAATTGTCTCCACTTTTCCTTAGGTGAACTGTGAAGCTATGGTCATCAAATTATGTAATGTAAGAATGGCCACAATGAATATCATGCAACCGAAAAAAGATTCGTATCAAAATTATCAAGTATGGAACAACTAATTTTTTGTATTCATTTTGACCGAGCACTATTTTCTTTCATGTAAGTTAATTTGAGATGGAAATGATGTCGATATAAGAACAGTTCAAAACAGGTTTGCCAAAGGAAGCCATCATCACCTCATTTTAGAACCCAGCAACCGCTTGGCGAATGATTTGACGCTAAGTTGCATTCAATGAAGTTAATAAACAATTAAACTATTTCGTTTGTAAGAAAATATTAGAACCTTGTATTAAATCAGACCTTGTACTACAGCCTATTTAAACTCCCAAAAAATATGATTTTTAAGTATTTTAATGGCATGTTTCCAGGCTTGGCAACAGAAGGGGTTGTTTAACGGAGGATCTGGCAATTGCTCCGCCGGTCTTGCTTTCCTGTCTCTCGAATTATTTTTGTTTTGGTTAAGTTGGTTGGTTGGTAGACCTATAATCAGGTTAGTGTGCTTGGGTCAGCACACAAACCTGATTATCGCTACCAACCAACCAAAATAAAAGTAATTCGAGAGCATTCGAGAGACAGGAAAACAAGACCACGGAGCTATTGCCAGATCCTCTTTGAAACAACCCTATTGGGAAATAAGTGTCAAGTGGAAACAGCTAGAGCACCAATCGGAGCACCATTTAAAAGAAATACTGGATGGAAATCTGGAAGCACATGCGTCACATGAAACAAGCCAATTATGCAGTTCGCTCGTTATACGCCATAATATGAGCATGCGTCTTTGTTAGGGTGCGTAAAATTGACTTGGCGAGTTTCACACAGCTATACCTTCTTTTCTCGCCAAGTATATCTCCATCTTACAAACCTCCATCACACTTCAATCTCCCTTATTTCCGCCAATAACGTTGAGTTGAGGTGAACGCTTCCTGCTGTATACATCTATCTTCTGTTCAAAGCTCTATCACAGTAAACGCATCGCAATTTAGAACCACGACCAAGAAAGTGAAAAGGATCGTAATTAGGGTTGCTCTTGCATCAATTTCTAATCTCATAAATCCCCTGCGTACTCGATTCTCGAACGCTTTGCATTTAAATTAACCAATGTTAATGGCCGCCCACTTTCATTGTCGAAGTTGGAGGATCTGGTCTCGGATACTCAATTTCACCTGCAATGAAATGCAAATGTGTTTTGGAATGCCTAGTGCGTTTTGGATACTGTGCGAAGTTGGGGAAATTGTGTAAGAAATGCAATGCACGCTCTTCGAACCTTTTGAAGAGGAAGTAATTCTAAATGAGATTAATTTTGATCGCAAGTATTGAAAGGATTGAATATTCAATTAGTTTTGTTTGTTGGTATTGATAATTTCGACGAATGTATTGAAATTTCTATTGAAGGAACGACTTAATGTGTCTTTTTGTGCTTCAATTTAAATAATGTAAGGTTCAGCATTTCTTAGGTTTTCGATTTGTGTTGTATTTTAGAAGAAAAAAAAGTTCGCCTAAAATCAAATTTGCAAACAAAAGTAAATTATGTACTTGTAAAGTAAAAAAAAACTTCCAAACAAGTGTTTACCTCCTTTCATTAGATACTCAAATACTATTAAAATTTATCTTTCAATTTTTTCTAAAATAATGTTACATAATTCATCAAACATAAATATATATATCGTGTTGACTTCATAAAAGCACAGTCTTGTTGGTTACTTACTACTCAGCTAAAATATCAAATTTACACACATAAAATTTTATTACATTAGAATCTATATATATATAATACTCTTATACGGAACCCAAATTTCCTTATATTTCTATCTCTGGAATGGCAACAATAGAAATGAACAAAAATACTACTAATTTCAAAATGACCGGCTGAAAACAAAAAAAAGTGTTTCTTCAGGAATGGCTTGAAAAAGAGAAAAATAACTATAAATATTTTGCACAAAATATAGATAGAATCGGTAAGTTTAAATTTAAAACATGCATAATATTAGGGACGTTTAATGTTTGAAAATTTGAATTATAATTTCGATCGACTGAACTACCAAACACTGTTGTTAATAAAAAAAGGAAAAATTCAAATAGTTTTGAAACATATTTTCTAAGCGTTGACGGCTAACGCAGTTTCCAATTTATTTACAAATGGATCTTAGTCAAGCACTCAAGCAGCGAAATATTTTCGCAATAAAACCAGTAATTTAAAAGGATTAATTTATAATTATTTTATGTTAAAAGGATAATAAAGGCGGTTAGCTTAAAGGACCATGTCCGGATTGGCGCCAGTTGAAAAATGTCGCCACGTCAAAATGACAACAAACCGAGCGTTTACAAAGTCTGTGAAATGGCAACAAATAATTACTTTAAAATGCTGCTAAAAACTAAAAATGTCTGCTGAGAGAAGATGAAAGATTTCCTTATTAAAAATATCGTGGCATTTGCGATCGTAGATCGTAACGATATTTTAATGTAAGAAAATCAGAACTCGACAGTTTGCTGCAAGTGTATGCTGCAATGTACAAAAATAATAATTTAAGAAATGAGTTCTTTAAATAATTAATGATTAATAATATTTTAAATATATTAATACGATTTAAGAATTTTTAACTATGAAAGAAATGGACAGGATCAAGTTATAAAGAAAGTAGCAAAATAAATTCTCAAATGTAAACGAAATACATAGAAAAAAACTGAACTATTTGATAATTATTCTCTTAAAATATGATCTGTGGCTGTTTTAGTAGCCAATGGCTGCCATAATACCAATTTGACAGGGTTACCTTATTTGACGAAAAAATTGCCGGGCATGTTCCTTTAGGTTAACCCTTATGGCTAGACTAAAATATTTCAATGAACGGTGAGCGAGCGAAGCGAGCCTGGATCGCGAAGCGATCCAAAGGGAACTGCGCAAGCAGTTCCCGGGGGTTGGCGAGCGATAGCGAGAAGGGGGCGTGCCCCCTAGTTAAATAAATTTTAATAACTTACGCACTTCAAAATGAACCGATATTAAAATTTTAATTAAATAGAATAAGAATTGTTGAAGTTAAAGTTACCACATTATATTCTCCAAGCTATTTTTAAATAACAAAAAATAATTTTGATAAGTGTCATAAGTATAATTTCTGTCCTGACAGCGATCGAAGTCAACATTTTCCTTATGGCCTAACATGTGTTTCTCAGCAACAAACACTGCAATAGTCCAATTTTCTTAATTTAAAAATTTAAAGTCAAATGTACCACTTATGTTGCTATGGAAATAAGATAGCTAGGTATTACTTTTTTTTTCGATAAAGAATTAAGGTTTTTTAGCCTACTTTTCTTTTTTTAATTCGAAAGAATTAAAAAAATGAAAAAGTAGGTATTGACATGCGGTCGATGTCCGTCTGTCCGTCTGTCCGTCTGTCTGTCCGTACCCCCCTTCCAAAATCGGTTCTAATCATCGGATCTTAAAAATTCTTTTTTTGTTAGAAAGCTATGACCTCAGATACCCAACTTTCATACTTTTTGTCCGTCTGTCTGTACGTCCGGACGGACATAAATCTACTATCTGTCGGCGAATTTCCCATTGAATTAGCATTGTAATTCAATTTTGGGTCATTTAAATCACTGTAGGTATTGAAATGCAGTTGATGTCCATCTGTCTGTCTGTCCATCTGTCTGTTCGTATGTCTGTCTGTCCGTATGTCTGTCCGCCTGTCTGTCCGCCTGTCTGTCCGTTTGTTTGTCTGTCTGTCTGTACCCCCCTTCCAAAATCGGTTCTAATCATCGGATCTTAAAAATTCTTTTTTTGTTAGAAAGCTATGACCTCAGATACCCAACTTTCATACTTTTTGTCCGTCTGTCTGTACGTCCGGACGGACATAAATCTACTATCTGTCGGCGAATTTCCCATTGAATTAGCATTGAAATTCAATTTTGAGTCATTTAAATCACTGTAGGTATTGAAATGCGGTTAATGTCCAACTGTCTGTCTGTTCGTATGTCTGTCTGTTCGTATGTCTGTCCGTCTGTCTGTCCGTCTGTCTGTCCGTCTGTCTGTCCGCCTGTCTGTCCGTTTGTCTGTCTGTCTGTACCCCCCTTCCAAAATCGGTTCTAATCATCGGATCTTAAAAATTCTTTTTTGTTAGAAAGCTATGACCTCAGATACCCAACTTTCATACTTTTTGTCCGTCTGCCTGTACGTCCGGACGGACATAAATCTACTATCTGTCGGCGAATTTCCCATTGAATTAGCATTGAAATTCAATTTTGAGTCATTTAAATCACTGTTGCCAAATCAACAATGGCATGAGAAACTTTATTTAAACATATTTGAAGCAAAATAATATTTTCATGAATCAGTTTGGAATGACGTCATAAAATGTAGAACAATTTGATTCTTTGATTATATTCATTAATTATCTACCAAGAAAGCGGCAGGGCATACTTTTGCATGCAATTATGCTTAGTTTTAATTTACATTTCTTGTTTTTTAATGCAGTTCGGAGTAGTTTCATTACTTTTGTTATTAATAAATATTTATTCTTCGAACTACAAATAAATCACGAGCAGATGATAAATAATATTTAATTAATTTGCGAACGAATATTAAGGAAAATAGTTGATTTTGGCTTTTAGAAGTTTAAATTATAGCTGGGTGCTGTGTTTCGATTTTTTTTTCTAATGTGTATAAATCTAGTGTAGAAACGGCTGTTGATGATATTTACTTTAGGAACCTAGTTTTTTCCCGATTAGAACTTCAGTAAGTATTTAAGTAACAGGAAAGTAGGCTATTTTAGTTCTTTATGAACTTCTTGTTTTCTTCAAAGTAACTTTAAATGTTCGCCATTAAATATAATGACGATATCAAAATCTGAAAAATATTATCATTTTCTTTTAGTAACTTCATAAAATCTTTAAACGCATTGCTTTAAATTCCCGGTTGGACGATTGTAAAGTCTTGTTTTTTTTTGTATACGACTGAAATTTTAGCAACATAAAACCTGTACTTAAAGTGCCACCATTTTAAAGTAAATTTATTATCCTTCATAACATTTTAACATTATTTCTTCTGGATTTGCATAAAAAATGCTAAATATTTATGTACTGTAATCAAAATAAAAGCCTAGAAATATATTTGGTATTCGTTTTCATTCTCTTCTGGGAGAAATGGTAATGAAAATAAGTTTATTATATATTATACCAGCAAATAAATACCCGTTCTTCACACGGACTAAAAGAATATCAAATCGATCCAAGTATATGTGCCATTTAATTTGCTATAGGATAATAAGCTTTGCCTTTGTTCCCGTTCATTATAAAGAATAAAATCCCGTTACTTATATTGCTTTAAAATTCCAAAATAAAAATACGTCACTATAAAATGCACACAATGCACATCCTCATATTACAAAAATCCTCCTCAATATGAACTTACTGCCATCGGAATTTTCCTGATAAATTCAAAATTAACCATAATTGTATAACAATGTTATTTCCATAGACATAAATAGAATGAACTGCTCATTCAATAGTCCAGCAGCTTCCAAAAGCGTACCAAACATGAAAATCGCCAAGAGGAGAAAGGTTGCATCATATGACAACTATCGCCAATTGTCGCCAGACCTAAAAACCAGATAAGAGTAGGTTGGCAAACCTGAATGGTGACTCACATATGTTCCCAAGTCACGTGGGTTTCTAGCATCCAGTGCAGACGATTTTTTTTCCCATAGTTATTTTTTTCTTCTGGCTTTAATCATAAATATTTGATTAAATTCGTCCAATGTTGGATTATTCTTACCTATGTAATTTTTTTAAATCTTACATTTGCAGAAAACCATTTTTAATTGTGGTATCTTTTAAGTAACTCGTACAAGATGCCAAATTCTTGTGTAGTTCTTAATTGTAAAGAGTGGCGTAAAAAAGGATTTGTCACACTTCACAGGTAACATTTAATTAGTTCTGCATACTTTTAGTAATTGTGTTCTTTATAAACTACTTTTTATCGAAGGAATTTATTCTAAAAGCTCTTTTATACTGAAGAATCACCTTCATGAGTTAGTCAAGGGAAATAATCTTTTGGACCATAAATTAATGGTCCATTGACAGCTTAGAAGTAGAATATTTTTGGTACATTTTAGCAAAAAAATAATCTTGTTTTTGGAATCGTAGTTTTTGAATTACTAATATTTAAAAAGTCGAACATTTGTTAAATTGAACAGCTAATGAATTCAAATAGCGATTGATCTTTGCTCCTTTCTCAACTTCTTTTTCATATCACTAGATTGTCGACCTCATATGTTCAAGTCGTTGTGGAAAAACTCGCCAACTCTTCGCGATCACGTGCTGGGGTAAAATCTTACCCCAGCACGTGCCCATGAGGGGATCGCTTTAGGTTTGCCAATGCGCAGTCCATTCTATTTTATGTCTATGGTTATTTCCATAGACAATTTCACGTCAAAACCTCCATTCTGGGTTTAAAAAAAAACATTTAGCTCATTGGCACGTTCAATTATTTTTCAAATCATTAATTTATTGTTATTATATATTATATTATATTATATTATATTATATTATATTATATTATATTATATTATATTATATTATATTATATTATATTATATTATATTATATATATTATATTATATTTAATTATTATATTATATTATATTATATTATATTATATTATATTATATATATTATATTATATTATTTATGTTTTGTTATGTTATGTTTATGTTATGTTATGTTATGTTATGTTATGTTATGTTATGTTATGTTATGTTATGTTATGTTATGTTATGTTATGTTATGTTATGTTATGTTATGTTATGTTATGTTATGTTATGTTATGTTATGTTATGTTATGTTATGTTATGTTATGTTACGTTACGTTACGTTACGTTACGTTACGTTACATTACATTATATTATATTAAAGAATTTATTTAATAATTATTTTAGAAATATAAACTAATACATATTTTGGATATAACTTTTATAAAAAATAGTCTATAATTACTTTTTTTATTTTATGTCTTATTTCCCATAGCGTGGGTTTTACACATTATATACGCCGTAGTTCATTGAATAAAGTATAAGTATTCATATAAATCTCAACATATGTTGATGAGAAAACTTCTTTTGGTTCCATATTCATTAAAAGACACGAATCAATATTAATTAGATTCTAAAAGTAGCTCGACGTTCTTTTTGTGAACTCTGGTAATCCGCGTACTCATGTCAACCATTTTCCGAATATATTTTTCCTAAGATGTTGGCAACATCACGAATATCGATTGATGAAAATTCTTGTATAAAGTTTCAGATTATTGTAGTTTTTTATTTTAAAATGGTTAAGAATATACTATGGTGATTATCCGTACACATGATGATTATCTGATAAAACAATTGGACTTTCAAATTGCATAATTCAATAAGTCATAATGAAATTTACATTCATTAACAAAAAATATAATTTTATGAATCAAAATTGTGAAACTTTCCTTCTTATATATTCTTTAAAAAAATCAAAATAATAATATGATATTAGTAAAAAAAATATGTTTAGACTTTAGTAAAATATTACTTTTTCATAAACATGCTTATTATTAAATTATACTCTTAAATTTGGAATATCATAAATTAAAACACTATACATCACTTGAAAATGTTGTTATTATTAAAAAAAAACTAAGTTTACCACAATTATAAAAAAACTAATTACACTGTGCATAAGGAATTTGAAATATTTAAGAATTTTGAAATACGAAAATGCTTTTAAGAATGTAGAGTAAGAAAAATCTGTTATCTTAATTTTACCAAAGGTAATTCCATGAACAATTATTCTGCCTGTAGTGTACGTCACGTTTGTAAAAAGTGATTATCACTACAACTTTTAACATTAAATGAAAAAAATTGCGGAATAGTTGATCTACGCTTATTATAACTAAATAATGTAATGTACTCTTTAATTTGATTTATTTTTTAAATTAAAAAAAGCTTTGAATCTCCTCTTAAATCGTGACTTACATACAGTTACATGGAATTAGCCCAAAGAGAATAAAAGATTTTGTTCTTTTAATTTTGTCATTAGATTAAATGCCCTGACATTATCCACGAATATTGCACAAATGTCTTAACTTTCCTATGATTTTTTTTTCAACGAACATGTTGTTTCATATTTCGTCGATTACGGAAAATGAGTAGCAATATTTTTTCCTCTTTCAATTATCATGTTATATCCCTCAAAGCAGCAAAACTGTAAATCACTGATTTCGCCGATTTCAGTGTAACTTTAGACTTATAACAAAATTAATAGCATTTAAATTGTTATGATATGTAATCAGAAAATTTTCCTCAAAGATATATTTATGAATTCAATTACATTTGTAAGTGTTTTTTTCAATAGTGCTATTTTCTATTTTATATTGCAGCAGTTTGGAACGTTTATTAACTTGCAATTGTTTTACATATTTACATTTTCATACTTATCTTTACTTTTATAATATCTATCTTTTATCTACACATCTCTATTTTTATAATCTATCTTTTATCTACACATCTCTATTTTTATACTATCTTTTTTTATATAGTTATCTATTTTTCTTCTTAGTAGTTTTAAACTTATTTTTGTTCAGATTATATAAAGCCTGAAGTTTTTAAATAAATAATTTCAATTTCGAATGTCGGATAACTAATAAAATAATAATAGTTAACGTACAGAATCGGTTATATTTTAGTGTACTACTGTTATATGATCATGACTTAGTGACACAAGTAAATGTAACCAATTATGACATAAAAAAAACATATTACATTTAATAATAAAATAAATTCAAAATTAACATGCGTTAAAATTTTTAACTGTTAAAAATATATAAAATCAATGGTATTCCTTTTTGCAGAAAATAAGAACTGCAAATAGAAATTTGAATATCCAATCATTTTTTCATTATAAATGTATATTATTGCCTTACAAGCATTTAGAAACTTTTAATTAATATTTTCCCATTGTAATAGAGAAAAATATATAAACTTGATTAAACGTATGTGATATTTTTATAGCAACCATTGTTTTCACATAAGAAGTTTAAGATGATTTTAATGTATAAAATTATTATGCAAATTTAGTAAATTATAAACTTTTATCCAAAAAAGATAAGAAAACACGTTTTATAAAACAATGATTACAGTTTAATGTTCTGAAACGGCATTAAAATCGTTATATATAATTTTATGTTACAATAGAAATATCGTAAAACCCAATTTTATGGATATCGTAAATACACAGTTAAAACTATTTATGCGAACATATTTCCTATTGAAAGAATTTTATTGAGATTTTCACGACATTCAACTGATTTATGTTAAGTACTGAAACATTTTATTGTTTCTTTAAATCACATATTTACGATATTTTTATAATCCTATGTAAGAATAAATAAGTTGGATTGTAATAGAATCTGTCCCTTAGACCACTTTACGCAATATTTGTGCTCAACCGGGGGAAAAAAAGCACCGAACACAGCACTTAATTCTATATTGAGGATTTATATGCTAAATTTGACAAGTTATATTTTTTTCTTTGAAACTCGATAGTTATTCCTTATCGTTTGCTAAATTTATTTATACTTCAGAGAATATATACGTAATATTACTAGCTCTTAAATGAAAGCCAAACATTTCATATCAACATAAAACAGCATTAAAACAATGTATCACCTTCAAATTCCGACTATACTAAATGATTTTTAAATACCCTTTAAAAAACAAGAAAAAGCATAAAGACCTCTTTAAAGGAATGAATAGTATTAAAATAACCGTATTTATTTATAAACACTTAAATGTAAATGAAAACTTACGTTTATATTAAAAATAATACAAACTGTAAGGCTTTCTGTCTCTTTCTAAACAAATAACGTAAACTATCAAAGAATCCTATCTTGATTTATGTTACGACGTCATTCAAAACTAACTCAAATATCAAAAATTTATTTTTTCCTTCAGCTACAACGCTAAGTTTATCGCGTAAAAATTGGGAGCCTTTATAAAGGCTATGTGTGTCATCCGTCATCTCGTCA
Source organism: Oedothorax gibbosus (assembly GCA_019343175.1). Classification (NCBI taxonomy): domain Eukaryota; kingdom Metazoa; phylum Arthropoda; class Arachnida; order Araneae; family Linyphiidae; genus Oedothorax; species Oedothorax gibbosus. Next base: position 12,588,872 of record CM033277.1, on the reverse strand, counting down.
TCCACTTTCATATCCCAAACTACAAATGCTAGAGACAATTTGAATGCGTCAAAAAATTCAGCGCATCTAAACTAGAAGAGCTGAAATGGGCACGGCAGGCCTTGGGAAAATTACGGGCTGTTGCGCAGAGGAGAAGAAAAAGAAAACTAGAAGACATTGAAAATCTTAGAAAAAAATTTGATTGCGAAGTACTTCCATTATTTAAAAAAAACTGCAATATTTCACACTCATTTAAAACGCAATAGAAGGTTATTAGCATATAGCCCATTTTTAATGGAATAAAATCTCCATTGCCACTCACAACAATCGCACGAGGAACTCTATTTATAGGAAATAAAAATTTAACGGAAATTTATTTTGTTATATAAATCAGTTTGAAATGACGTTCTAATATATGTCACTATGACATTATTTAGTTGTTCGTATTAATTGTTGAGAAAGAAGCACAAGACGTTCTATGTTATTATTTCAGAATCAGGCGTAATTTCTCATTTACATTTATTTACCTATTCTGTCATACAGAAAAAGCAAAAAAAAAAATAGCAATTCCATTGGCATGACAGGACACATGTTAATATGAATTATTTTTCTTCTTTTTAAGTGAAAGCAACATATTTATTCTTCTAAATACAAATAAATTAAGCAAAAGATTAAAAATTGTTTGTTTGATTTTGACAATTAAAATTTAATATAGGACTAAAATGATGCATTTGGCCTTTTTTTCGATACATGAATTTTATGTGGAAGCAGTTCAAGGTGACAGTTTCTGTTACAAATCAATTCTTGCTTTATTTAGAATAAAGTATCTCATTTGATGATTAAGTGACAATGGAAATTTAAAAGAATTAGAAAATGACCTTGTAATGTTTGTGAATGGAAATTTAAAATTTTTTTGTTTATCAATAATTAAAGAACTTTCAATTATTTTTTTCCTGAGATTTTGACGAACAGAATGACATAGCTTTTATAAAATCTTCTACTTTTTACATTCTAAACATTATAAGAGGGTTTTCAATTTGTTTAACCATTAAAATATATCATAAATAGAGACAGGATAGAATATCGAAAACAATATAACATAAAAAAGGAAACAGTAGAAATAAATTTTGTGAAAAAAAAAGCACTCGTGAACCCCCATGAATAAAATGTGGAATTATGTTTTAATGCTATCGAAATTTCGTTTGTAGGATCTCTTACCGGACTCGAACTCAGAAACCCTACGCCGTTGAGCAGATAGATTTAACTACTCAGCTGCGGGAACAAATTAGAATTTTTTTTAACACATTAGCAAGTAAACATCATCAAGACAGTATCGAAACTAGCAAGAACTTCTGAAGAACTAGACTTTCCTTTTGCTTAAATTCTACCAGAAATTCATATAGTACAGATAGACAGATGGACAAAAGATAAGAAACATAGGTCTCAGATGTCATACTTTTCTAAGATTTAAAAAATATATATGAGATGGTTATAACATAATTCGGAAGAGTAAATTCATTTCTTTTTCCAATATTAGAATTCAAATGCAAGTTTGCCTTACTACTACTATTGTATTATAGTAGAGAAACAACTTCTACAGAGTCAGAACTTCCCTTTGTAGGAGCTGTTTCTTTACTATTTTACTAATAATCAAGAAACAGCTCCTTGATGCATTGGATCAGTTCAGAAAGTTTTACGTTGCCAAATTTTACCTTTGGGGCTGCTCAAAATAGCTAAGAGGAGTAAACAAGAGCTGTGAAAGAAAGGGTTGTCGGGTCTGGATGTTTTCACTATAGGCGACGAATCTTTATTTCCCCCCGGTGCCAAACAGCGTTTACATATTTTAAACAGCGTCCACATATTTTAAATTATTCAACAAACTTGGTAAACTAAAGTTGATTTATCTAGAAAATGCCACTGGGCACGATTGCCTAAGAAAGCATCTGTTTCGCATCAATGTTGCTAATTCGCCCATCTGCCCTCTGTGCAGTCTTGGAGAGGAGATGGACTCTGCCCACCTCCTGGCGATGTTCTGCCCTACGGAAGAGTACCCTCTCAGAGCGCTACTGGGAGGCGAGAGACAAGATAAGTTGATGGACTTTGTTGCAGTGATTTCTTTCTTGTTCTGTTCGCATTGTTTGAATTACTGTAACTGTCCAATAACTGCCATTAGAAATAAAAAATTTATCTAGAAAATTTATTACTTTAAGATACATAAAAACAGCACCCTCAAACAATATTTTAAAGGTCGCAGCATTGAATTTTACTTAAATATATCACATTTACCATAAATTTATTCTTGTTCATTAAAAAACTGGTTACTGAAGAGTGCAAAATGTTTTTTTTACTTAAATCAATCAAATTCATTGTGAGGATACTGTTTGCTTGTTATTTTCATTTACCCAAATTCTTCAGTAAAAAGTATCAGGAAAATCTCTTTTTGTATTTAACCGCTCTCGTCTGGCTATAGGCAAGTTACTCTTGCCTCCTGCAGTGACTAAATTGCGATTCTGTGTTTCCTTTTTTATTTGCTACTTTGTAATAAGTACTTTCATCACTTCACGCAGAAAAATGTTATCATTTTAGAGTGCTTATTGATTCGAATATTTCTAAGCTACACTGTTAAAAGTTTTGGTACAATATTGCAAAGGAATCCTCGAACTTTCTAGCTGCCACCACTATTTGGAGTTTGGATTTACCGATTTTGTTGTTAAACTATAACTTTGATGTCGAACTATAACTTGATGAGCAAAAGTGGTAAATGAAACCTTCAAATAGCATTGGCAGCTAGAAAGTTCTACGATTTCGGTGCAATCTTGCACCAAAATTTGTAAGTGTTTGTCTTTACATTCTAAAAGAATAAAACAATAAATCCTTTTATTCTAATTTTCAAAGTATCATCCTACAGAATATTATAAAATAAGCAAATTGAATACTTATGCCTACGAAAAATCTGATATAAGATACTGCATAACACATAAATAAACATTTACTGGAAGCGCCCAGATAAGTAATAGGACACAAACATTTATTCTAAGGGTACGAAATCCCATTGAGAACATAAAATATTCAGTAATATCATCACATTCTGATATATATTCTACGTCTCATACCTTTAATAGTGTTATATATTTAAGGTATACATACACAATAGAAAAGGCCAAAAATAACCAAATTAAGTATTTTTTGTTTTTAAATTTATTAGAATTTCCAATTCTTCCTTTTTAAAATTATGTAAAGTTTGTACTGATACTCCACTCTAATAAAAAGTTACAGAGGTTTTTCTAATCTTCCAAATCATGAAAGTTAGTTATCTTTTATAACTCAATTTTCTCAAAACTTCATTTTTCTCATGTATTACTTCGCTTAAACAATGATAACTAAAGTTAAAATTAACATTTTGTCAAACGAATTGTTTATTTATTTGTGGAATAAGTTAGGAGAAGGCGTTAAGCTCAAAAAAGAAGATTTGGTTTTTAAATTAATTTTATATTGCATGTCAAAGTTGTTGTTTTCTAAAAAAAATTGATTTTTTTATAATGTTGCTTATTATAAAAAAATATAAATAAAAAACTAAAAGAGCCACAAACTTGGTCTTTAGATTCACGCCCTTCAGAATGAATTGGTGATTAATTTGCATGTAGTTCTTGAGTTATGAGTGTTTAAAAAAACATGATAATTAATGCATAAAATGCTAATTAATTAACATTTAATTAAAAAAAATATTTTTACACGTACCCTCATACACTTATGAATTATATCAAATATAAAAAAATTGGATTTTTAAGTGAAATATTAGAAAAAAAAAGTTCAAGTGTATACGTACACCTTAAAGAAAAATGTGTTATACAAGTTGGAAAGGTATTATATGCTGTGGGTTATCCGTTATTTGTTTCTTTTTAGGAAAGACAAGGGTTTCCATTGGACTTTCTCTGCTTGCCTTAGGAAATATTCAGATAAACTGTGCATAACATTTAAATTTAAGCGTGTACTTGAAAGCTCTATAATATCATTATCAATTATTTTAAGACTAATTGATCTTTTAGAGTATGATTTATAAAAAAATAATTTATCTTTCTTTCAAATGTGTAAAAACATTTTTTTAACAAACATGACGCATTTGATAAAACTAATATAATTTTATAGTCATTTTCAGAACTTGAAGTATATACTTTTAATATTAAAAACAGTTAAAAATCGAATTAAATCGTTAAAAATAGAATAAATGGCATAGAAACGTAATGAGTTATATGTGATTAAAGTACAATTTTGTTTTATTTATGTAAATTATAGATGATTAAAATGTATATCTAAATAATATTTTATTAAAGTAACAACGTTGAGTAATGTTTAATCATTAACATACAACAACATAACATTATAACAAAAATAAATAAGTTAAATAATTGATAAGTTTGAATAACGGATTCGGTGTATATTCTATATCTAAAGCACGCATTATAATTCACAATTTTCTGTATACTTCGCATGTATATTAATAGGTGGTGTTTTATTGGTGATTTAATGAAAAGGTTTTATTTTTAAAAGCTTATTATCCGTTACTCTTAACCGAGAGTGCCTTAGAAATTATTATTTGACTATAACATACGTTTCAGGCTTCTTTTTGCAATCAAGGACTTACCTTTAATTCTTTAACATTTCAGTAGTAGTACAATCATGTCTTTTCCTGCATATTTCTCACAATGATTTAGGCTTTAAATTTTTTTAGTATTTAAAATATGCATACACAAACAAATCTTTCAAATTATATCGTAATGTAAACATGACGTATTTTTTAAAGCAATAAATTTTCAACGAAATTTTGTTTAAGTATTTTTTTCTTAATTGTGTTTTTTTATATGTAAATGATTAAACTTTACAATAAGTTGTTAATTAAATTAAATATTATTCATATATTTAATTTAAAAGTCAATCAATTTCATAAATAAAATAAAATTGTATTTAAATCACATAACTCATTATGTTCCTATGCCAATTTTTCATCAAAAGTAATTTCTCTCACTGTTAAATTGTAAAAAAAATAACCAGCTTCAACAATTTATTTACCACGTAAGAAATCTAAATTTTAAATAATCGTGTCTCAATCAATCACACTTCTATTACAAATATTTAAGTTCACAAAAACTAAAATTTCTAAATTAAAATAACTAAAAAAAATACCTGTATAATTGGCGAGCTGTTTACAATTTCCACAAATACCATTGCCAAAGTCGCCAACAAAATGTTCGTAAGCATCTTGAAATATTTAATATATTTTTACGTCAAAAAGAAGAAAAAAGAATTTATTGCAGACGATGTTAGTTGGGGTGTTCCGAGAAAAGTGAATGAATCTACCCCCTCAAGCTAAGCTTTATCAAACTCTTGCGTTAAGAGGGGGCGCTACGGTGCTAAAATATGAGGGGGCTTTGGAAGCGACAGGTTTTTGCGCTTGGTTGGAAACTTTTAAGATTCATTGAGAGATTATGTTTGTCAGTTTTATTAACCTTTAATAAGTTTTAAGTTAAAGAAGCGGATCTTACGAAACAATTGACATTTCTTTTTCTTTAATTAATCTTACTAGATTTGCTTCAATGATTAACTTTTCGACAATGAAATAATTCTTAAATTTTCATAAATTATGTTTTATTAACGTTGTTTTTGTTTTTAAAAGTATATAAAACGGGGACTATATGCATAATTTTAATAGCTAGATAGTTGAGTAACAAACAAAACTGTAAATGCAGTACATCAGGTAGCAACATATTTAATCCACTAGTACATACTGTTTTGGCAACATATACTTAAATCCACTGGATGACATTAACATATTGTTAGAGCTCGACAACTTTAGCAATTTGTCATCTATTGGAAGCTACATTGTTGTTTTAGAATGAAACAGCTAACTATTTAGAGAAAAAAAAATTATTATGTACTTAAAAAGATACAATTTTCCCTGATTTTGATTCATCGTTCTCAATGCTAAGTCTATGGGGATGCTAATGTTTTAAAATTTTAATAATTAGATTCCAGCACAAAACAAAGATTTTTTTAAAATATTTTCCCCTTAATGTATGACCATCAAAAATCAAAATATATATTTTTTAGTAAAACTTGAGAAAAATCACGCATTAGAGGTTAAATTGTATGAATGGTCTTATTATAAGTATATATAGTTATTTATGCAACTAGTGTGAAAAGTAAGGCTTTTTTAAACGTGTTGAATAAATTATTTCACGAGCGAGGTACGAACGAGTGAAATAAATTCACGAGTTTAAAAAAAGGCTATTTTCAACGTGTTGTCGTACACTATTTTTTATAATAACGTGCAAAAAAAGTATTTATTAAATTTACATTTATTGATTGGCTTATTAATTATTTTATTATCACGTTCAAATGATTTGAAGGTGATTATTTATATTAATGATTATTTTAAAATCACGTGCAAAAAGTATTTTTTAGATTGGCATTGGAAATAAGACGCCAAATAAAGAATCACGTTCAAATAAAGAATTTTACACCAATCACAAAGCCGCCGAATAAAATATCACGCTCAAATAAAGAATTTTACACCAATCAGGTGCTCTTATTTACTTTGTCGCACTAGTGTATAAAAGTAACTTTGAGACACGATTTCGTTAAAAGCATCACTTTTGCCACGATTATTGATTTGAAATAGTTATTTAAGCAACTAGTGCCGAAAATAATACTTTATTTAGCGAGTGGCTTTTATTTCACGAGACCGTAGGTCGAGTGAAATAATGACAAGAGCTTAATAAAGTATTATTTGGCACGTGCTCGCTTACAATATTTTTTATAATAACGTGCAAAAAAGTATTTCTACCAATGAGTGATTTTCATGACATCCTTTAGTTTCCATAGAGATATTCATGACATTTTGTTTTTCTACCAATCAGAAACTCTTATTTAGTTTACCGCACTAGTACCGAAAGTAGTATTTTTGGCACTGTCTGTGACGTTAGCACGTAAAGTGTCATTTTCGCAATGATTTATGAATGAATATGATATAAAAAAAGTGATTTTTTTTGCACTTTGTTATAAAAAAGTTAGTTTTTTTTGCACGATATTATAAAAAGAACATTTCTAACAATAATAATTGAAGTTTTTAGAACACAAAATATCTCAGAAAATGCCTCATTTTTCCATGCTCCTAACGTCACATTTTCAGTTTGGAGCTCAAAAAGTAACAAATTTTATTACTAGAGACAAATTAGATCCACATTTCGTACCATAAAAATACAAGTCAACTGCACAATGTTAAAAAAGATTTCTTGAATAATTGTTCTTACAATTTGCCAAAAAAAACTTATAATGTTCTTAATGTTCTAAACAAGAAAATCGAAAATATTTTTTCCCAACAAATTACAAATTGATTATTTTGCAGCTTTTAATAGCTCTTCGAGTAAGAATTCAACTTCAAAAGAATGATAGATCTCATGTCCGCGGAAAAGTGTAATTTATCTCATTGAGAGTTAACAGGGCAAAAGCACCACTTTTCCCGCATCTAAAAAGTGAGATATTTCCCTATTCAACTCATTTATTTAGTTTGACAAAGATGTCTAAATATATAGTCCGATCTATCATTTATGGCACATCATCAAACATCAGTATGAACAACAAAGGGGGGAAATAATTATTATTATATGAATAATTAGTAATAACAATGAGTAATAATTATGACTTTTAATTACAACTTTTAATACTTTCCTTTTTCGACCGATTTTTGAAGTTTTCGACCCGACCAGAGTGCTATGAGTGCTCTATACTATAACTGTCTTCATAAAATAGTAAACACAAAAAAAGAAAAGATTTTTTTTTTAAGTTTTAAGTTAAAAGTTAAACTTTGTTCTACATAATTGAAGTTTTATTTTGGTTTTTACCTTGTATCCATCAAGATACGAAATGCGGATCGTATTAAGTACATTTCGATTTATATTTTAATGAATTATAATCTAGTTGTGTGATGCAAGGTCGTTTTACATGAGATATAACTTTTATCAGTTATTTTCATTTTGGTTTTCTATTTTTATTGAACTTGTGTTTACTTCCACAGTTAAAACAGATTTTTGACTTATTGCAGAAATTAATTAATTTCTTTATTGTTTCAAATAATTTTATGTACATAATCACATTACTTGACAACTATATGAACTGCATCATTTTCCAAAGGCTTTTGTGTGATAGTAGGAGTCGCCGAGTTGGTTGGTTGGTTGGTTGGTAGACATATATATTCAGGTTTGTGTGCTTGGTCAGCGACCCGCTTATAAACCTTCGTCAAGTAAGACAGACACAACAGACAACACACACACATAAGTGGATCCATCTAATTTTTAGAGACAGAGGCCAACTAGAGGATCCCCAGAATTGGCTTGTCACCCCCAGAGGTATTGATTTGGTATGGGAACTTAGAGGACTTTCGGACCCAACAGATTTAACGAGCACGTACTCCGCATATACTCGGTGGGTCTTCAGTGGTACCGGGACTCGATCGCAGGACCTTCCGATCCCGAGACCGAGACGCTGACCACTAGGCTCACTACGGCCCGCCGAGTTGGTAGTTAGTAATCGTTTCCGGTGCCTATTTCTAGCCTCCTCAGGAGCTTTAACACAGCCAATAACGCCTCGTAATTTAGAACCCTGGTCAAGTGACGAGGTCGACACCTGAGCGGGCACCCAACGGAACTTCGAGCGACATCGTACGCTAACGCCGTCGGGACTTTGGACTCCACAGATTTAACGAGCACGTCTGTCCCTGTGTACTCGGGCCCATCCGTGATGAGGATTTTTATACTATTTCCAGCACAGATCCGATTTATAGGATGACTGGCAGTAGGTGGGATTCGAACCCCCGCACTCCTGAGAAGGTTGAATCTCTAGGCTGATGCCCTAACCACTCGGCCACGGACGGGCCGCCGAGTTGGTAAAGCATTGGACATAATGCCATCGGCTACGGTCAAAGCACCCGTTGAACTTGAATCTATACCCGGTTTCCCACACTATAGCTTTCCTGTAAAAGGTAAATGCCCCGCCGAAATCCGGCAAAAATACTCCGAATACACTGGGACACACCTGTTTGTTAGAAATATATTTAGTTCTAAGTCCTGACGCCGCGTACCATGTCACTATAAGATTGCGTTGGGTGCATGAATTGATGTCAGTCTCGTCACTTGGCCTCGGTTACAAATTACGAGTTGGTCGAAAATAGCTCCCCTGCTGCTCTAGTGTGGTGTTAATTCAACTAAACTAAAAGTATGTTTTAAAAAAGTGTTTATAGAGTAAGAGAACTGGATTTGATACCAATTTCTCTTACAGTTTTGTAATACTGAACAATAAAAGGATTGACACCTATCATTTCTACAAAATAATCCCTCTGGGCATACTAAGGATTCAGAGAACCAAAAAAGAAATTGAATTACGTCGATTTTACGTCAATAAAAATATGATGTTCTTCTAAACTACTACTTTATATGAAGTGTAAAAAGTACTTTGGAAAGAATCGGAATTTCTTTTGAAAGTTATGAAGAGATTTATTTCGTTTTGTGATATTTAAAAAAATGGGGTTTGTGTGAAATAGTTTGAGCGGTATCCTAAATTATTATTTGCAAACACACTAATGTTTATCGAAGAAAAAAAAATTTATGTTGGTATTTTCTTTGTAAAATTGAAAGCTACTGCACTGAGAGGACAAAAGTATATAGATTTTAATTTCTGGGAATGTATAAAAAATTTCCAAAAGAGAAAATGTTTCAGCGTTTGAATTAAATATTTTATGTAAATCAATCGCTATCGTTTTTCCTGAATTTTTTCATGAACATTACTTGATATAAATAAATCAAAAAGTTGTAATTTTTTCCTCTTTCAATTAGTGGTAACTCTACTTTGACCTATGAGCAAAAGAAGAAAGTCAATACTAAGGCTTTATGCTTGGGTCAAAGTTACTCTATTCTACAATAGCTTGAAATTAAATATCTTGCAACAATATTAAGGGGACGCATTACCCAAAATTTAGGGCTACTCAGAAAATAATTAAACATGCTCCAATGCTGTGATGTAAGGATATTGCAAAAAAAGAAGAATACTTAATAATGGTGGAGGTTTATTAAAAATGATATGGTGGTTTGGTAAAATGGTTTTTGAAATTTTACGTTGATTTATTCAATTTTTAATTTTATGGTTAAAATTTAAGGCTTTTAGGTAAATTTATGTAGAGCTCCAAAACTTTTTTCCTGCGTTGCGACACACGTACGATTAACAAAAATTGGTATAGGATAAGGCCTAGTGTGAATAAATTTTTTTAATGAAGTTCAAAATTTATAAAAAATCTTATTTTTTGGCCATTTTTATACATAAAGCTACATAACTGTTCTTGTTTAACTGATAGCTCAATATCTATAACAACTTTTATTAATCGATGTTGTGGGAACATTTTGCAAAAAAATACATAAAAAAATTCTTAAAATTGTAGGAGGAGTAGCATTTTGAAAAAACGTTAAATTGTTACATTTTTTTTAATTTAAAAAAAACTTATACGAAAAAATAATAAAAATTGAAACATATATTTATTGAATGTTAGTTCTTTGTTAAAATAGTTTAATTTGAATGCTAGCAATAAAAATACAGGATTTAATTTTTTGGGTACCGCGTCCCCTTAATGTTTATTCTTTGCAAAACCATATATTTCGAAATTTTATCCATATTAACAAGAAAATGTTTTCCTGTTTTTATTATATATATTCGAAAATTGAAAAGATTTTTCATCCGTAAGATTTTTAAGCTCTATGTGCTGAGCCTTTGTAGTTTTAAGTGGATTCCGTAAAGAAAATCTTATTTATAATACACTGAAACACTTAAGCTAAAGTGTGTCTGCTTCTTTTAGCTCTAATTGTTTTAAAATATCCTGTTCTTTTAATCCTTTTTAGTAAAGTAGGGATTCATAACAGGGGAAGTTGATGATGTTAGTGTAACAAATTTCTGACTATTAAAAATATAAGGTTTGTGTTTCCGCATTAATTAAACAAACATTTTTCTAAAACATAAAAGTAAATACTTTTAAGGATAATCTTCGGTCTCTAGAAACATTTTTTAATGAAACTTTGTGCTTCTGTTAAATGCTCTAAGCACTTATAGAGCACGTTTTCACACACTAAAGTAATTATTTATACAAGGTGGAAAAAATTAAGTATTTTTCAAACTTATAAAAACTACTCTAGAAAACTTTGTTTCAATAGTTCCAGAAGTGGCATTTGTATCAAGTTAGTAAATGTATGTAATATTACATAAAAAAGAGTAGGAGACCTCAATTTTTTAGACAGAATTTCGAGACGTCTCTGTTTTTTGGATTATGGAAGTACTTCCACTTTACTGAACAAAAATTAAAGCACGGTACCACCCATGAATAATTTATTTAGAACCAATTACGTTGTGTTTTTAAGTAGAAAAAACCCACACAATTATTGCTGTATTTGGAGGGTGTTATTAAAGAGAGGAATAAACCATAAATAGCCAAAGTTAACCCGTTAGAAAAAACCACATAAGAGGGACTGACAGTCCCATAGAGCTAATGCATTGGTTTTGAAATCACAACATTTGCAAAAGAATTGCTTGCCATGTTATCCCATTTTCACCAGGTATGGGAATCATCATAACATCAATTTAAAACAAAATTGAAAAGAAAATAACATCCGGTTATTTAATTATTGATTGATAAAGTTTTAAAATAGTGTCGCCATCTGTTGTATATTTTTGGCATTTTAAAACTTCAAAAATATATAATTAAATAACTAGATAACATTTTCGTTTCAATTTTGTTTCATTTCGATGTTATGTTGATTCCCATACCTGGGGAAAAAGGGCTAACATGGCAAAACAATACTTCTGCGGAAATTGTGATTCCAAAACTAGCTCTATGGGACTGACAGTCCCTCTTACTTTGATGTTACCAAATTTGAAGTAATACCTTTAAAATCAGCAAAATTCTATGGAATCTACCGTTTGCACATGCAAGATTTCTAGAAAAACGTTATATTATGACGTCTGACAGGTACTGGGAACTCGTTTATAAAAATCGAAGTCTATGTCTTTTTAGTTTGAGCTGTAGAATAGTTTCAGACAGACAGTCTGACAGACGGACCAATGCTCAAAAACCACTTTTTTTAGAATCAGCACTCTACAAACGGGTAGGAAACAGAAAATTTCCATTTCGTAGTTTCGACCCCATCGCAATTCTTTCCTTATATTATGTTTCAGATTAAGTAATTGAAAGTATTAAAAGTTATTACTTTTTAACTTTCGTTTGAATTTTATCCTATTTGTTTGAATCACTTTAAAAAGATAAAAATCCGCTTTCTAAAATCAACCAGTCTATCTATTACTTGTCCCATATCGATCAATATTCCAAATAATTGGGAGTTTATCTCCACAAGAAATCACTGCTTCATCTATAACGCTGCCATTAAATATTAATACTACTGGTTTTTTTTTATTGCTGAGGTACCTTACAGAAGCGGCGGCTTTTATGTCCGCCCAAACTCATATGAATTATAATGGCTTTTATACCCGTATATGCATAGAGATAAGAAGAAGATGAAGATGCTTGGCGTGAAAAAATGTGAGGACCGTCAGAAAGTCGCCAAACAACCCTAGTTAGCCTAAACAAATCGCTCACTCAATGTTAGTTCATGCTGAAAGCCCATCATTTTATTCCTTAAAAAGCGTTCATTAAAAATCAAAAATGACCATTTGCGCAGTTGTAGGCTGTAATACGAGATTTGAACTTATACAAAATAGTAGTAATTCCCTTCACAGGTCATAGAAACGCGTTTAAATTCTAGTTTTTATTAGAGAGACAGCAATCGCCAAGTTGTTGTAGTAAGCCTATACAAACTCCACTGAAGAATAGCGCCAAATAGTTCGCCGAGAGCGTTTGTTTAGGCTTACTACAAAGCGATTGGTGGCTTCACTTGGCAGACCGTTTTTTGTATTAGTTTTTCCCCGGCATCATCTTCATTTTCTTTTTAACTCTAAGAGTATACGCGAAAGTGCAGGTTGGCTATTATTAAGATCTTTGGCAGGCCACTGATACTGTCTGGAATCGTAAACCATGGGAGGTTGGTAATTATTTTCATTGTATTAGGGGCATTAAGTTTTTTAGTTGCTTTTAACTGTTGTCTCCGGCAGAAAATTGTCTATAGATGGTTTTTTATGCAGAATTTGAATATGTATAAAGTATACTAAGAGCCAGTTAGTTGTGGTGTTTGTAAAGTTTTTATGTTGGAGTAGGAGTTAAAGGAAATAATTTTGTGGAAGGATGAGGATTGCAAACTATCCGGATACCTTAAAAAAAATTTAGTACTTAAAATGCATTGGCTATGCGGCTTAATTTTCTACCGATTTTTCATACAAATTTTAAGTCGAAATTTTTAATTCAATATATGTTATGTTCTTTACTACCACAATTTTAATTTGTGAAACAAATTGAAGCCACTAAATCCCATTAAATACAAATTAAAGGAATATAATTAGACCAAAAAAGAGCCATATCTAGATTATATATTTAGTCATTTACTATATATTTAGTCATATTTAAGCCAAGTCATATATAATTATTTAATATTAATTTAGTCATATTTAAGCTAAAAACTAATCTCTACTCAGTTTGAATATGTATAAAGTATCTTAAGGCCTGTTAGCTGTGTTGTTTGTAATTTTTTTACATTGGAATATAAGTTAACGGAAGTTATTCTTTGATAGGCTGATTGCAAAATATCTGGATACTAAACTATTTTTCATGTTAAAAATGTATAGGCTGTGCGACTAAATTTTGTCGTAATTTCAAATTAGAAAATTTAATTAAATATATATCATGTTCACAATTTTAACTTGCTAATAAAAGGCAGCGCTAACATGGAATATAAATTACGCCAATGACAGAAGAAACAAATCTAGAATTACCATAAGTATTTAGTCGTTCAAATCTAAAACTACTTAATCTCTACTTAATTTCTCTGTCATCCACATAAGTATTGAAGTGATTCTCATACGCCATCCACAGTAACTCTTGATAAATTAAGGGGACGCGGTACCCTAAAAATTAAATCCTGTATTTTTATCGCTAGAATTCAAATTAAACTATTTTTACAAAGAACTAACATTCAATAAACATATACGAAAAAATTATAAATATTAAAACGTAATTATTTTTTTTAATTAAAAAATTAAAAAATTGTAACGTTTTTTCAAAATGCTACTCCTCCTACAATTTAAAAATTTTGTAATTGATTTTTTTTGCAAAATGTTCCCACAACACCTATTAATAAAAGTTAGTATGGATATGTAGCAATCAGTTAAACAAGAACGGTTATGTAGCTTTATGTATAAAAATGGCCAAAAAAATAAGATTTTTTATAAAATTTCAACCTTATTATTTTTTTTAAAACATCTATTCACACTAGACCTTATCCCATACCAACTTTTGTTAATCGTATATGTCTCAATGTAGGGAAAACATTTTGGAGCTCTACATTAGTTTACCTAAAAGCCTTAGGGTTTTAACCATTCACAAGCTGAAAAAATTAAAAATTGAAAAAATCAACTAAAATTTCAAAAACCATTTTACCAAACCACCATATCATTTTCAATAAACCTCCACCATTATTAAGTATTCCTTCTTTTTTGCAGTATCCTTACATCACAGCATTCGAGCATGTTTAATTATTTTAGCCCTATATAAATTTTGACTATTAAACTTATTACACTGTTAAAAATTTGGTGCTAGGTTTCACCATGATATTGGTTCCTAGTAGCTGCAACGGCTGAATGGTGAAAGGTTTCACTATTTTTTCGGTGTTTGGTTGAACCATTTTTCTGGATTTGGAAACAAAAACCTGAGAAATGGTTCAACCGAATACCAAAAATATGGTGGAACGTTTCACCATTCAGCCGTTGCAGCTACTAGGAACCAATATCATGGTGAAACCAAGCACAAAATTTTTAACAGTGTAGTAGCCCTAAATTTTGGGTAATGCGTCCCCTTAAATCATATGCAAATCTATCCCATAGGTGCTTTGTCATCAGACGCAATTAATAATAACGGAGAGATTATCGTAGAGTTACATATTTGGTAGCACTTTATCATATGAATGGGAACTTAAAGGATCTACTATGTCAATTTTAAAAGGGCTTAACTGATACTTAAATGTACCTCCAGAGGGCTCATGATTTGTTATTTTATTTATAAGCTTGTAAAATTAATTTTTGTAATTTATATTTAAAACAAAATATACATTCACCTGAAATCTGGAATTCATTTAAAGTGATGTTTTGTTTTACGTTTCTGGTAATACGGAAATTATTTTGAACTTAAGGGGATGCGGTACCCAAAAATTGGTCAAAATATCGATTTTTCAGTTTTTACTTTATATTATTTACAATACCCTTTTGAACACATTTACTGAAAGTTTCATAATGATATCTTCTGCAGAAAAAAAGTTATCAAATATTTTCTGGGGTCATTCCTATAAGTTTGAAAACGTATATCGTCTGCTTTCAACCTATTTTCTCTGTTTCGCGTTTTTCAATTCTTGTGTTTAATAAATCCCTAAGGCGTTTTTGCTAATTATGTTAGAATTTTGAAATTTTTATCCTGTGGTCTTATATAAATGGTGCACAATATTGTGCATGGAATAAGGTCTACTATGTATAGTTGTTGTTGTTTTTAAATGTTGAATTCAATAAGTTTTTTTTTTTTTTTTAGATTTTTAGTATAAATGCATGTTACTTTTTAACTGTAGCTCACATTTTAAAATCCATGCACAGTTCTTGAAAAAATAGTTTTAGGAACAAACTATAAAAGTTTGGTAGAGTTATTCTCAAAATTGAAAGAGGAGTAGCGTTTTAAAAAAGTTCAAAATTGTGACTTTTTTTTAAATTAATGAAAAACTACTTGTAAATATTTGTTTTTATTGCTAGAAAATGTTTATTTAGAGTAAACATTATATAAAATCACTATAATTTACAAGTTTATGTTATTATTTCTAGAAATAATGTTTTGGGTACCGTAAACCCTTAAAGAACTAAAATAGTTCCATAGAAGATACCTTAAAATCCCTTTTCATCTTCTTAATGCAGTTACGTTTATTTTTGTATAATGACGTATCAAGAGATTATATATCTGGCAAATTTTTTATCAGTAATTTTTAAGGGCATTAACATTAAAATTGTTAAATGACTATTGATCACAAAAAAAACTAATAAAGCATTTAAAAAGGGTTGTTTGTGCATTCATAACACACAAAAATAATAAGTGTTCACATACAAAATATATGCGTAGAAATTTCAAATTAAAAAATTTAGTTTTAACTAAAGTTTAAAAATTAAAGAAGTTAAGTCGAACTATTTTGCCATTTCATAAATTCTTTCTAAGGGAACAACATAAAATTTGCATCTGAATACTGTTAACTATGAAAAGGTAAATCTTTGACGTTTTGAATCAGAAATGCAAAATAATTCTTTTTGTTTAATTCTTTCATAGAACCAGTCAACTAGAAATTTAAACATGAAGCTTACAGTTTATAAGTGGATTTAAAAATTATTTTTTATAACCACATTTGAAAAAGCATTATTTTTAAATCTGAAAACCTTTTAGAGAGTTAATTTAAATATCATATGAATAAGCAATTTAGAAATATGAAGCTTTTGTGTATGGAAAATACATAGTTATTTAAGCAATCAGTACATTTGCATTTTCTTTCAAATATTTTATTCAAGAAATAATTTTTAAAAATGAGATTTATTGACTATCTTTTCACATATTGATCAATAGTGAAGTTATGAAGTTTACATAGAATATAGATTATTTTAATTTAATTCCAATTAATTATTTACTTAAATATTTGACTTTGAAGTTTTCATAGAGTAATTAATTATTTACTTAAATATTTGATTTAATTTTAAACTTCAATACATTACTATTGAACAAATATATTCTAATTAAATACTCAAAGCAACCGGATAAATCAAAATGACTCTTATGCATACAGATACAACCACCCCCTCTAAGAAACATTAATTAAAATATTTTTAATGAATGCAAATATTTAATCAAGCAGAACTACTCTAAAATTGAGTAAATTAATATTATCCACGTCCCAATACCGTTGTTATATTAAACAGCGAGGTATCATGACAGTACTTGAAAAATACCATACGCACAACCGCCGTTGGCTGGAAGTACCATTATATTAAATTGGTCAATATTTGCGATCGTAATGCAGCTCATATAATTAAACGCAACATCGGGAATTATTATACTATAGAGAGCTTAATATTATTATCCAGTGGCTTAGTGGTAGTGCTTCGCATTGGCACACGACAGGTCCGGGGATCGAATCCCGGATTGGGCGAGGTTGACCCATCCTTTTATCCCTTGAGTGGGTCTATAAAATGAGGACCAAGTATGCTTGGGACTTGATTGTATTTTCAGGACAATTTGACATTACTCTTTTGCGATATTTATTTAGTACTTTTAAGTACCATACAATTTTTAATATGCATTTATGTTATATGGAGGCCTAGTGGCGCAGTGGTAGTGCTTCGCATTGGCACGCCACAGGTCCGGGGATCGAATCCCGGATTGGGCGAGGTTGACCCATCCTTTCATCCCTTGAGTGGGTCGATAAAATGAGTACCAAGCGTGCTTGGGAACTAAACACTAGCGGTTCCGCGTGAGGCTGACCACCTTACCGGGACATATGCCTAGCACCCCAGAGCCCTAGGTCACGAAAGCTGAAATGGGCACGGCAGGCCTTGACCCAGTTATGGACTGTTGCGCCGAGGAGTTTAGTTTAATATTATTATCGCGTTTAAGAGTTTAATGTGAATGTATAAAAAGTAACTATAAACTTTCTAGAGTTACTCGTAGAAAATGTGTTGGCTTGCTTTTAAAGATTTTTTTAAAATAAATTAAATGTTTTTGAAAGAAGCAATCAAAACCATTTATTGTTGATACGTTTCTTGTAGTCCGAAAGTTCATTTTGATTACATAAATAAGGTTATTAAATAAAATATTTCATTATAATTTTGTTATTTTTTTTGGACAATTGGTACAGAAAATGAAGTTTAGTGTCAGAATTTTTGATAAACTTTTTTAATTAGTCAAAGAAGCAAAATTATTATAGTAAATGACCAAAAAAAAACATCAAGCTACGATCAAAAATTAAATTCAGTTAAAATTTACATAATAAAGATGAAATTCTTAACACAACAAGTCTTGATCTATTTTACTATGTCATTATTTGTAAATACGGTAAATTAAAGTTGCAGATTTGAAGTTCAATGGTAAATTTTGTTACGAATGACCAAATGCCAGGTTTACTGCCATTCCAAATTTGGGATTTTATTTTACTTAAAAACCCTTTTATACATTTTATTTAATAAACCAAAATACAGTAAATATGTTTGGTTCTAATATATCAGCAACTATTATTTTAATAATTAATCGGCAGTTGCTAAAATAATAAGTCCGAATCTATTTGCTTGTGAGGCAGTACTTTATCCCCATGCTTCATAGTAATTGGCTTAAAGTTCTAGTGATAACGATTCTCCATGCCGTGACTAGTTCGACAATGAACTCTCAGTTAACTTCTCAAGCAAGTCTAGTACTCATTTATTGGTCCATTTATCTAAGTAAGGAAGGAATCAGTTAAAGTGGATAATTGCCCCCTTACGTAAATAGCACATTAACCACTTGAAAAGTATTAGTCGAAGTTTATTGATTTTACGAGAATCAGAAACAGAAAAACGTATATGTCAGTACCTTCCCAGATTTTTTTGATATGCTCTGTTTGAATAAAATGACATAAGATCTTCCTTATTTTTTTGTTTCATTTATTTATTTTTTTAAAAAAAAGTACTACAAAGTTTAAGGGGACACAGTACCTCAAAAAGGGCAAAAATTGCGAATTTTTTTTATTTGTGTGCTAACATTAAAGTTTTAAATCTTCTAAATAAGTCTAACAAGTTTTAAAAGTCTAGCTATATTTTTAAAAAAGTTATTCCACTTTTAATGAGGAAAGGTAGGATGAAAATACAAACGAATGAAAATTTTAATTTTTTTTCCCTCGGTGTTCATTTTCCCTTGATGACAAGTTTTTCAGAACGCTACGGCTTTTTTTAATTATTGATAAAAGTCTAAGGAATTTTGTATGCAATCTGTCAAATATGTTAACATTAAGAATCGGTATTAAAATTGTATTCAAAAGTTATACTTTTTTATAAAAAAATACTAAAGTCGAAATTTTTCAAATATGCTAAAATAATTTGGGATTTTCTAGATAAATATTTTTTATAAAACAACTACTGAAGATAAATGAAATTTGGATACCAATTCTTATGTAAAACAGTTCAAAGTACATGAGAAAAAAATTGGGTTAAAATATTTGTATTTAAAAAGCCTTAGCATTTAAAAAAAGTTCAAATTTTTTTTTAATAACTTAAAAAATTAAATTATTTTTAAATTTTTCTTGTCATACATTGTTTTTAAATACAGATTGAAGTAATAAAACATCAATTTTATAGTTAATATGTCGTCAAAATTAAAGATTTTTTTTAAAGTGGTACCGTGTCCCCCCCTTAATGTATTACGAATATTCAATTTCGAACAACAAACACTTTTTTTCTTATGCAAATTCTCACAATCGCTCTCCAATAGATATGAACGTTCATGTTATCAGCGTAGAATATATTCTGGGAAAATAAATTGCTATCTACCGAAGTCTTGTTGAAACTTAACAATCTTTCCACCATTTCCATTTTCCTGGAAAATGCTTTTAAACTACCTGCAACATTTTCGATTTAAAAATTTTCTAGAGCCATTGGGATGCATTTATTTGCACAACAATATAAAATGTGTTTATCATGAAATCTATTTGCCGACACTTTAAGCAAAGAACTCGCTGTGTAACTTTAAATGAAAAATGTGTCAATCATCAACTCTTTTATGTATCATTGGAAAATTTAATCGATGCATGTACTGTACAAATGAATTTTCGAAGTATCTGAAAAAGAAAATGCAATGTTTGTGGAAGATTGACACTTGTGTCATCTAACTCAATGGGATAAACTGCAACTTTTTGTGATATTTCGTCTTAAACATAAAATTCCAGTATTCTGCAAATTCGTCATCATTACAAAAAGCGTATTCAATCTGACGTGCAATATTAACTCGTTGTCTAAAGTTCTAAGGCCGTAACTCTTTTCGGTTTTCAGCAATTCTCTTAAAACCTAAAAAGTTTTGAGGCAACTACCCTTTGCCCATGCGCGATTTCTCGAAATTCTTATTAAGACATCTGACAAGTATTAAGAACTCGGGTACCAAAATAAATAGCTCATTAAATAATAGCTTAAAATATATAGCTCATTTAGCTTTTTTAATTGAAGCTTTAGAGTGGTTTCAGACAGACGGACCAACGTTCAAAAATCACTGTTTCAGAATCAACTCCTTCCAAAAAGTAAAGAAAACAAAAAATGTCCATTTCGGATTTTCGACCCCTCCGCAATAATTTCATTACCTTATATTTCATATTAGGTAATTAAAAGTAAAAGGTGTCAACTTTGTTTCATCAGCAGGTGCTAAGTTGCCAAGTATTACACTCTTCCGTTATCAGTCATATGATTTAGTTTAATGACGCTTGTTATGCAAAAATTGAATGAGAGTATACTCTTATCTCAGTTATATCGTCTATCCACATTGCGTGATATTTTTAAGAGTCTCCAAAAACATAGAAATAATGATCATCCTAATACAGATATTCTATCTAACAACTAAATAGTTTCATTTTTAACAATGTTACTTTGCAATAATTTTGTTGTTTCCTTGTTTTAATCCATCTGTACTAAGATAAAAATTGTAAATTCTTAGAGATATTTGCTCAATTATTATAAAGAAAATATATTGATAAAAAGACAAAGTTAAATGTATATGAAGAACATTTATCATATGGCACTAATTAACAAGATTAATAAAGAAGAATTTTTCTACACTCCATCTAAAATAGAAATAGTTTACAGTACTACACAGAAACTCTTGATTCCCTTGGTTTTCTAGTAAGTATTAATATAATTGACCATTTTATATTTCTTTCAATTGGATTTGTTATACTTAGAGTGATCTAAAGTCTAGAAGATAATCTTTTTAGATGCACTTTCTCGGTCAATTTATTTCTGATTTCTTTTCCTAAGCACCATAGAAACGTTTTGTAGACTTCCACGAATAAGGGTTAGATTTCTAATAAATCAAAAACAAAACTTCTGCTATATAAAATTTGTGCAAGAAACTGTTCTTTAATATGTTTCGGATAACTAGCTATACTAAAGCTTTAAAAATATACAACACGTTACTTTAAAATGAATTTTATAATTATGTTACACATATTTCAGAAATTTATAGTTTTTTGTCAATCGCGTATGAACATAATAATCGTCTCCTTTCGCAAATCATCAGCTGTGTTGGAGCAACACGAATTTGTTTTCGTATGTCATCAACACAATTTGAAGAGGTTAGTGAAAGAACGTGCTAAGTGACATTTTTGAAAAATTGAGTATTTTTGTGTCATTAAACATGTCACTCCCTCCTTTAAAGATAACAAGGTTCCCCTTTTTCATAAACTTTAACTAACCCCCTTTTCATAATACGTTTGGTACGTGCCGTTTTTAATGTATCTAGGTGCAAACAAAATCTTTAAAGCTCATTTTCTCGTTTTCAGCTTTTTGTCATTTAGGACGTTTTTCCACTAAGCTCTTCAATTATGTTATACATATTTCAGAAAATAATATGGTAAACAGTTTTTGTCAATCGCGCACGAACACAATAATCATCTTCTTTCGCAAATCGTCAGCTGTGTTGGAGCAACACGAATTTGTGTTCGCATGTCATCAACACAATTCTTGTATTGAAGGAACATAACGTTACTTGTAATGTTGCCATTCTTACACAATACTTGTGCTCCAATGTCGCAAAATTATGCAAAACTTATTTATACAGAACAGTAGCTCAAAAGTTTTAACAGAAGAAAAACAACAACAATTTTATATTTCAGCAAAAAAAAAACGAACACTAACTTCATTACACAGTTGCCCGGTTAAGAAAACTTAGTTTCGCGTAGACGACAAAAAATATTTTTTAAGAATTATTATCTAATGACAGCGTGATATTTTATAGAAAGAAAGTGAGATGCCTATTCACAACACTTGTGCTCCATTTGCGATGCCTAAACCCAAGGTTTTTTTCCTCAAATGTAATATTAGCTTTGAAAAAAAGATAGCAAGCTTTGGAAAAAATTTCCACATCAAAATATTTTTCGATAGCAGATAAAATCACATCATATTAACACCGCACCTATTTCAGCATGCACTCAGGCACTAATTCGGGTGCACATCATAAAACTTTGTCATTTGTCATCAAACCAGAAGCGCGAGAATGATAAAATATGTATGGTGTTACGGTTCAATTGGCGGGCTAAGGACCTACCCACGGAACCAGGATACAATTCGGAATTTGCTTGCACATTTTCGGTGTTTTCTTATAAACAGTTAATTCCCGTTTTTCAAAAATGTTTCACTAGACATACACGGGACTCACGTGAGAATTACATTAAAATTCACTCGTTAACTAATTTTTAAATTTAAGAAAAACAAGAAGTTCTAAAAGAACTAAAATAGCATATTTTCCTGTTACTTAACTACTTACTGAAATTCTTATCAGAAAACAAGTAGGTTTGT
Source organism: Oedothorax gibbosus (assembly GCA_019343175.1). Lineage (NCBI taxonomy): Eukaryota > Metazoa > Arthropoda > Arachnida > Araneae > Linyphiidae > Oedothorax > Oedothorax gibbosus. Next base: position 12,566,102 of record CM033277.1, on the reverse strand, counting down.
AACAGTAAGTGCCATCTACGACCATTTCTACACAATATTTATGCACATTAGAAAAAAAATCCCAAAAGACAGCATCCAGCTATAAATTAAACTTATAAAAACCAAAATGAACTATTTTCATTAACAGACAGTAGACAGATATCCGTCTGCACGTACAGTCAAGCAGACAAAAAGTATGAAAGTTGAGTCTCTGAGGTCATACCTTTCTAACAAAAAAAAAGAATTAAGAGGGACTGTCAGTCCCATTCAGCTAATGCATTAGTTTTAAAATCACAACTTTTGCACACAAAAAATTGTTTGGCCATGTTATCCCATTTTCACCAGGTATCGGAATCATCATAACATCAATTTAAAACAAAATTTAAAAGAAAAGGTCATCCAGTTATTTAATTATTATTAATAAAGGTTTTAAAATAGTGTCGCCATCTGCTGTATATTTTTAATATTTTAAAACTTCAAAAATATATAATTTAATAACTAGATAGCATTTTTATTTCAAATTTGTTTCATGTTAATGTTATGTTTATTCCCATACCTGGGGAAAAAGGGCTAACATGGCAAAGCAATACTTCTGTGGAAGTTGTGATTCTAAAACTAATGCATTAGCTCTATGCGACTGACAATCCCTCTTAAGATCCGACTGATAGAACCGATTTTGAAATGGCACTTTTTAAAAACCAGGGCTGCTCTTTTTCAAGCTCTCAAATTAATCTGTACTTGTTAAAATCTGTTATATCCACAGGAATATTTCCATATATGATTCTTCTTTCACTAAAACGTGATTAAAATGTGGCGGGAAATTCTCCTACGAACTAAACTTTTTTAGTGATTGAAACAACATATTGAAAAAACACGGATTGATATATCATGACCATCTTTATTTCGATAGTAAAACACGTGTTTCTACGCCCCCAACATAGTGCAGATAATCAGAAAACATATTCCATAAATATTTAATAAGGAGTGAGTTCAAAGCCCTTTCGATGATTTGTCATCTTTGTTCTATATCATAACTTGTTGAAATACTCTCCAATTGTATGGTCTTTAATGGTCATAAAAAGAGAGGATACTTTCCCTTATTGAGGGCGCGATTGATAAAGTTTCCAAAGATGTACAACTACCTCCAAAAAAATATTTCCAATTGTAACCTTTAACTGTGTATAGTGTGGTCCTACTGTGCGTACTGTGTTATGTCGACCGAATATTCCCGTTTATCGCCAAAGATGCTCACGAAATTAAAAGTAACCAAAAGAGAAGTTTGAATTAGTTGGAACTGAAATCATAAAATATTTATAATACTTGGAAAGAGGCAACCCTAATTCCATCTGATCATTGAATAGTATAGAGATTTATCACACATAATAAATGTGTGTTTTGTAATTTTATAGGGAGGTTTCTACACTAGCAACAACTTTGACAAGTTTATATGGTTTAAAGATGCAGTGAGAAAATATGTTCATATGTTAGTTTAGCATAATAGAGTGTGTTTCACGCCCAAAGAGTGCAGATTAACAAAAAATATAATATTAAAAATGATTAAATTTGAATTCGTATTTTCAAGTGAATCTTCTTTCTATATATTAAATTTTGTAGCTATTTCTTTCTTACAAATTTGCTTGAATATAGCTATACATTAAAAAGGTATATTTTGCTGAAATAATTATTTTAAAAAAATAGTTATTTGCTTAGAGAGCTCTAACTAAGCACTAAATTGCCGGTTAAGTTGAACAAAAGCATTTGTTGATTATAAAAAAAATAGCTGTCGCAACTCTCTTTAAGTATATTACAAATCGATTATGAGTTATTCTAGCATGTCAATTCAAATTTCCAAGAACAATTTTGTGTCATGAATATGAAAAATGCCCACTTAAGAGAACAAATTTCGTAGAACAAACTCTTCTACAGAATATACATATCATCCAATCAAAAACATTTCTTATAAAATGCCGAATCTTAAATTTCTTCAATAAAATATTTGTCTGAAAGCCTTGCATTCGAACGAAGCATACGGAAAAGTAAGATGATATTTATCTTTTTCGTATCATACTCAACGATGTTTTTGGCATATTTTTCTACTGTACGTAATACTACCTGATAAAATATTTACAAAATCGAAAATTGTTGTTTGGAAAGGAATACTTTTGCGTCTGCAATTTATAAATGTTTGTAAAATATATCAGTTTCTGGAAACATTTATTTTTACTTCACTATTAAATGTATGATAACCAATGCAATTCTTTCGAGACTCGAATATTTTATTCTTTATTTGAATCGTTTAGGGGCTCAAGTACATAGGCAGATTTCCCTATAAGCTTTTTCTCTTGCTAAAATTGCGAAACAAAACATGGTGGAAAGTTCTCCTTATGGACTTCATTCCTTTTACATTTAGAAGTTCATTTAAGGTTTTCTACTCTGGTTTATTATTCTTTGTTGGCTTCCATTATAGCTTAAAACGCACAATTGGCTTATTTTAGGTGACGTATTTCCATCAAGTTTCATTCCTTGACTTCCTTCGATCGTTGTGCTTTCTTCTCACGTGACATTGATTCATCAATCGATGATCAAGGGAGAATTTATTTTCATTCAGAATTTCTGTTGCCACTCAATATCTGAAACATGCGAATTGTCGAAGGATAAAATCGTTGGAACTCAGAAACTAAGTCTTTGTGTTCAAATCCTGCATCAAGCATTAGTACTGTAGTAGCCTTTTGGAATCGAGTCTCTGTCTAACCAATAACAGTACAATAGGGTATTTGACTAAAAAAAATTTATTGGCTTAAAATATTCTTATGCCAAAAATATTAGACCCGTATTTTTTCTTTTTTTCAAATACCCCATAAAAAGGGAGAAAAATGAATTTTAAAATTAGGACGAAAAATTACGCCCGAAAACGCTTTGTGACTGTCACGTGGTATCTATGACGTCACTAGTAACTATAAACAAACTTTGAAACACCATTTTGGAATCTACTTTAAGCAAATCTGAACTATCCGCTTCTGTAAAACCTCCTTCCATTATCTACATAATTCTTATTTAAATAGTAAATTAGATTAAATCCAGTTTAATTACAAGCAAAAAAAAACATCACACTGGTTCGTTTATAGATACTAGTGACGTCAGCCAAATCGGCGTGTTTGTGATCACTTGACGTACCGATGAAAAATAAGCCATTTTAAAATGATTTTTTATGAATTATTTAAAGATTTATTTTGCAAAAAAATACATACGTTTGTTATTTTTGGGTTCAAACTATAATTAATTTAATATTGGAAGGTATTTTAGCGATACAGTCAAGTACCCTATTAGACCAAGTGTAGCAAAAAAGCAGATTATATCGCTCTAACACAAGTAATTTAATATACCACTAAACTTTTTTGCAACAAATGGAAGCTTCTATTACTGCTCTGTTTGATGGTACTCTATATCAAAGTCTATGTGTTTAACCCCTTAAATATGTGTTTAAATCAGATGAACTATAGTTTCAAAAAGAATAAATAGAAAATTTCTGACGAAAACTTAATAAGATACAAGTTTTAAAATTACAACTCCAAAACTGCTTCACCAAAGCTTTAACAGTTGCTAATACAAAACCACTTTTAAAAAAAAAGATACTGCATTAGCAAAAAATACCATCAAATTTATTTTTAAAATCATTAAAGTTTTTTAAAGAAGTAAAAACAAACTGATGTTACCAGATACACTTGTTCGATATCGTCGATAAACAATCAATACAACTGAAAAATGTACCACGTAATTGGGGAAAAGAAGCATATAATAGTCAACTTCTTTTTAAGTGTATTTTAGTTTATAGATAACAATGTAACAACTCCAAATAAATTTACTTGCTTTTTTAAGAGCTCTATCATTGTAGTAGTTTACAAACTTAACAGTGGTTCGTTTCCGCTTCAGATAAAGTTTTCTAACAAGCTGTAATGGTTCTGCTAGACAGATTCCATTTAAGTACGAGTATTAGATATTTACCTTAAAACTTTATATGTTTGAAGCCGAAATGTTTATTTCGACTTCACTTGTTGTTTTAAAATGACGAGACCAGTTAACTAGTTAATAATAATTTCATATTAGAAAAAGTATTAAAAAAATTATTTTAGGGGATAACCAGGTTTTCTGAGACACTTATTCTGAGCCTTGACTAATAAGTATCTCACTGGGTACCAACTAAAACATTATATAAAATTATTATAAGTTTCTGATAATGATGCGGTTAAAGAATTTTGCTGAAATAGCACAATTCTCCAATTTATTGAAAAATGAAATTTACGGGCATAAGATAAAGTCAAAACTTGATTACAAATTATCAAAAATAATTCTCAGAGACGCCTTCAAGCATGGCCTACTCAACTACTAAGGCCGAAGAAGCTTTCCCAAACAAGCTCGGGGACGGAAATTTTGACGTCATAGTTCCGAGTGACGTTGTTCCGAAGATAAAGACAACCTGTCTCGAAACCTGTTCGGAACCACTCGTTCACGGCTGACCACATTTTTAGAGTTCCGAATACGTCCGAACTAGTTTCTCGGTGTTCGGCACTGTGAACAGTGACGTCAACATTTCCGTCTACGCTCATGTTTAGGAAAGCTTCTCTGGCCTTGTTATTGAAGTTGGCCGTGCTTCAAGGCGAATTCGGGATGCAAATTGCGCTATGGAAAGTTAGAGTCTGAGGAGAAGGGGAATATATTTTAATTGGAGAATTAAAAAATGCCGATTATTGAAAGTTGTCAAAGAATTGCTATTTTTTTTGTTTGGATTTTTCTAATGGGGTAAGAAAGGATTTGAAGTTTCAGTTTGGTTGGTTTGTCGTCGCACTAGAGCAACTTGTGGGTTATAGGTACGAGCTTCGTACTTGTGAACCATGGTCAAATAACGAAGCCGACAACTGAGCAGGCACAAGGTACATGAAGACATTGAACCACGATAGATTTAACGTGCACCATTACCTTGGGGATTGATGTTAATCGCCATTTAGGTTTGCAAGTACCAGTAAATTCTTATCCAACGTCTTTGGTGTGGACAGAATAAACAAATTTGTGATTTGTGCAACAGCAAAAATTCCAAATGTATTTTAAGGGGAAGAGAAAAAGATTTTGATAATTAATACAATCTTTTTTTAAATACTAATTTTGAAATTCAAATTGCCATAGATAATGCCAAATTGATTGTACATAGTACTTATTTAAATGAATAAAACAGAATAATGTGTTAAATATGCCCAATATATTTTAATGGACAATTATTTGTAAGTGAATGAAACACGAATAATAAACAGGAGAACAAAGAAATTTTAAAAACAAATTAATTTTTCATTTTTATTTAATTAAAACAAACGTCCATAAACTTTTCTTTATAAGACAATGTGACATAAAACGGTAACAGTTATCCATAAATTTTCCATTTCTTTAATTTTTAAATAGTAACATGTCTAAACAATTGACAACATGTTAACATGAATAGACTATTTCTGTAAGCAAATTTTAAAGGCAGAATCTAATACATTCTTAAAAATTCTTTTTCATATATTACATTCAAATAAACAATTTTATAAACTATGTTACAACACTTTTAAAACATTTAGGTATAGATGTAGTATTATCTGTATACAATTTTCGTATATTGCACGGCTTTACACGTAATAATTGAATAAGGCTCTGTCTATAAACTTTCGTGAAAAATTTCATTCTACTAAAGAGAAGACATTATTTTTAATCAAATATTTAAATAATTTTTTTTTAAATTATATAATTGTTTGATGACAAAACTACATTAAATTGCTAATAAAAAGAAATGTAATAATATTGCGCTTGAAGCTAAGCTTTCACTATAAAAAAGTATATAAAATCCTTTTAAAGAGATTAAATAAAACGTATGAATGTTTCTTAAATACAAGCTTATGGAAAATCTTGATGCAATATTAATGCATAATGCATGTTTTAATGATTTTTTAAAATTTTCTGCCAAAATATAATGATGAAAGTTGCAATATTTTATAATATAATGATTTCAAACATGTATTTTATGATTTAAACAGCAAAACAATGTACAATATTGGTAGATAAATACAAAATTTTGTACTCATTTTGTGCAGCAATATTTTGTTTGTATGACATGAATTGAATTTATTGCAATATTATGATTTGTTGAATACATCAAATTCAAATGATATTTTTTAATCATTGAGCAAATAAAAATGTCAATATGTAACCAAAAGTTTTAAGTTTAGAAATTATTAATTTGTAAAAGATGATTGTCCCTCATTTCATTCACTTTCAAAAACCCAAAATTTCACACTAATAAAGAAGTTTTGGTTGTTTAAAACATTGGAATTTGAAACATTCTATAGATTCAAAATTTATGCTTAAAAGTATTTCTAAGTAATAAGTTGACCCCTGCACACTTTATTCTTAACACAAAGTTTATTTCTGCAGAGTAACAACTTCTACATATACAGATTTTGATGAGTTTGGTTGCCTCATATTTTAAAAGAATATTTTTTTTTAAAAACTTTTCCAAAAAAGTTTAACTATGGGATTGGATTAGTAGGATTAAAAGTAATTAAAGTAAAAAAATGTTCAAAATAACTGATAGCGTTCAACTAACATTTTAAGGAATATGTTTTAAGAAGCGTAAAGAAGAGTCTTATAGCAAAACTCCTTACAGTCCCTGGACAAATTATTAGACACACTGTATTTTTTTAGAAATGATGAAAACATACCAAAGAATGCCATATCATTAAAAAAGATGTCGATATATGTATGAAGTATAGTAGATAGTATTTTCTATTCAATAGCTTAAGTTTAGGAACATAAATGTCCTTCTAAAGGTATTTTGTTCATCATTGATTGATACATGAAATCTTGCAGTGTGTCTAATAATTTGTCCAGGGACTGTAAAATCTGTAGAAGTTGTTACACTACAAGCATACACTATGTGTTAAGAAGAAAACATTCAGGAGCAAAATTAATGTTTTATTAATTTTGCCCCAAAATGTTTTCTTTTTAGCACAAAGAGTATGCTTGCAGTATAACAAATTGTACAGTTTTTATTGAGGTGAGTTGTCACAAAAAAACAATACTATTAAATAAGGGTTTCGGAAGTATTTAAGGTAAAAAATTAATGTTCAAAATAATTGAAATAGAGATCACACAACTGTTAAAGCATTTGTAAGAAGCCTGAAAATGAGTAAAATATTGCAGAACACCGAAATTAAAACGGATATTATAAAAAAATTTAAAACCTACCTACATAACCATTAAAATAATAATTATTAAAATTTCCTGCCATAATTGCTTCATAATTAAGTTAATCGATATACAGAGCTTCTAAAAGGATGAGTTCATTTATATTTTGTTTCATAAAACATAATAAGAAATATATTTTTTTAACTAAATATCAATTTAAAACACGATATATCAGACACAAACTTTAAAAATAGCAAATAATTGATCACATGGGATAATTTAAAATTCTAATAATCATTCAGTTTCATAATTAAGTTAATCGATATACAGAGCTTCTAAAAGGATGAGTTCATTTATATTTTGTTTCATAAAACATAATAAGAAATATATTTTTTTAACTAAATATCAATTTGAAACACGATATATCAGACACAAACTTGAAAAATAACAAATAATTGATCACATGGAATAATTTAAAATTCTAATAATCATTCAGAGGAATAAACAATTAACACATTTTTAAACTAAATAGGCATTCTCTAATAGCTTGTGAGTGTTACAACACACATGAAATATATTTAGCTTAGTTGCATTTCCATATTGAACTATATAGCTGCACATTGGCTAAAAATTATATTCATAGGCCAAATTTGAATAAAAAACAAGGTTTTTAGTATTCTTTACATAAAATAAAGAGTTACAAATGATTTGTTAAGAACAGTATAAACACTGAGACACTCCAAGTCAATTTTTTTAATGTTAACAAATTAGTCACATTCTAAATCTTTTAAAGATCTCATAACCTGCAAACATAAATTCACAACTCTTTAAGATTGAGCTTGATTTGGTAACATGTTAGTTTAACTTCCGTTTTTTAATAATGAATTTGGTCAAACTTTTCTAGGAGGCAGGCCACATTTTTCACGTTTGATAGGTAGTAAGAGATTATCTAAACAATAAAATGAATCTTTTAAAGTGATTATCCAACAAAAAAATTTTAAAAGTATAATTTAACCAGCTTCTAATCATCTTCATTTAAATGGACAAATCTCATTTTATAACTTTGTACCGAAAGGTACAATAATATTAATTACATTCTGAACGTAATGTACGCAAGCTGATTGTGATTATTAAAATACATGTTAATGAATACAATGTTATAAATATATACACTGGTCATTGTTAAATATATGAAACATTTGAGAACAATGCAAACTAATGATAACCTACACATAACTGTGTAAAATAACTCGTATAAACTATCTACAGCATTGTAGTTGGTCATGATAGGGCATGGTCAGTAAAATATGACAGTAATAACAATAAACTATCTTTTTTTATACAAGACAACTTTTTGATCTAGAATATATATTCAATGTATCTAAGTAAAGATTTAACTTTAAAGATAAAAAGCTTGTTTATACTACTTCTCTTTAAAAATGCTGCAGAGTTTTCTAAAATATCTGGTACGAAATTACTAAATATAGTGAGTCAAGAAAGTTTTTAATGTACACAACATGAATTTTATTTTTAACCTATCTCAAAATAGTTGAACACTTTGGTAATATCATTTTAGTGATAATTAGCAAACATTGTCGAATATGATTAAGCACAACATTCTAAGAATTAAAAAAAAACTATCCTTATTTTAAATTTTTGCAATAAGCAAGCAATTTAATTTATAAATAAAGACAATTCGCAATGCAATCCTAACCAAAAGAAGAATTAACACTGCTGAAATAACAAACGAATTTGCGAAGCTGAAACAGCTGAATTTTTAACAAACAAAATAATATCAGAAATTATTAAAAATGATATGAATAAAATATGAAAACAACCTAAAATTTTATTATGTATGTTGAACAAAATTAAACTATAACAATTATTATGTATGTTATTCTCATGTATACTATACTCTTCTAAATACTAAGAAAATAAACTATAAAAAAAAACTAATTGCAATTTTAAAGACAAGTACAATTATCTGAATGTTATTCAATTTTAAACTTGTTTTGAAAATCACAAAAAATTAATAGATTCCTTTAACCATATTTTATAATTGCACTCAAATTCAACAATGAAAAACTAAAATCAGTAAAAAAATATTATTGATTGAAAATTAATGAAAATAAATTTATATCCCAGTTCATCATGTCTTCTTTTTATAAATATTTCTTTTCATGAAATAGCTAATTAAAAATCAAGTAATTTAGGCACAAAAAATTCTCTCAACAATTTAGTTAAAATAGACAAACATAAACAAAAATGTACATGGAAATATATTATAATTTTAAAAATATATGTTAACAAATGAAAGTTTTATAATATTCATTGCACATACACATATCAGGAACTGTTAATATCAGTAAATAAAAATCGAAATAACTAAAAGATGGAAATAAAATTAGCATATATAATAAGAATGTTATTTCTATAAAATATGAAAACATTGCATGATTAGTTAAGTTAGATTTTTGCAATTTTCATTACAAATCTCAAAAACTAAATTAACCTAATTGTAAACATGATAAGAATAACACAACTTAAACACTATTCAAATATAATATGTTTCATGATTAGTGGCACTAAATATATATCTAAAGATGTAGTAATCTTTTTGTTCTTTAAGTTCTGTTTTCTTAGATACTTTTTATCTTTTTTTTTGTACGATTACAAAATAAAATTTAAATCACAAATTAAAATTAATATATTGGCATTGATTTGTTCAAGTTTTATGGCACAAACAACAATGATTATCTTTTTTAAACAATAAATGCTTTATTTAAAAAGTGGCACTGTATTTTTAAGAAATCTGTTCAGATATATTTGGCATTTGTGTTTATTATGGTTTATAAGTTACTTGTCTGTGATCAGTTTTCACAAAAAAAACATCGATATTAACTAGCAATTAACATATTTAATTTATAATTTTAAATAGCCAAGCTAAAAAAAATAACGTTGACAGTTACTTTATTTTGCTATTAAAACTTTAACCATATAGAACTTTTCACAAAAACATACACCTTGAAAACCTAATTATAGATTAATTAATGCTTAAATATTAAAAGATATTCATGTATTAATCAATTTTAATAAGTATTAAATAATTTAGAATTTTTAATGACTAAATGCAATTAATTTTTTTTATAGATTTTGGCATTAAAAAACATCTGAATAAATAGGTTTAACATTTCAAATTAGAATTTTCCTCCAAATGACTGATTGCTGAGATCAACAGTAACAGAGAAAATTTTAAATAAATTTTAACATGGCACCAATGAATTGATTTAAGTAACAGCTAATCACATATTGCCAATCAGTATCACAGCTTGTTTAAAATTTTAACCACACAGAATAATCTCAATTTTAATAAGATTTAATAAAGCATTTGCTTATTTATACATCATTTATATTTATATTTCACTGAATCCATTCATAAGATTCAATGATTTGATATCATAAAATAATTAAACAAGATTACAAGAACTTTTAAAGTTAGTTCAGAATCAGTATACATATTCCTACACCATTGTAAATATATTTTTCTTTATAAATAATATGTTAAAGCTTTTCAAGAGGAAAATTAAAAGATAAATTATCAAAAAAAATTGGGTGACTAGCCACATAGAGATCAAAATACCAACAACACCCAAAAAAAGATGAATTAGTAACTTTGGTAATGCAAATATATATATTAATAAAAAATTAACCAAGATATACATACATACTACTATAAAGACGATTACATAAATATAACTTATTTCTTATCTTTATTTTTTTAGTTAAGGATTTTTTTAGTAAAACTGTGCTCTGTAAATTTTTTAACGTTGCACATCTATCTTAACAATTTTTAAAAGTTTTTAAGTTAGAATTTCCCATTTAATTGAGCAAATGTTAAAGCAGTCTCATAATTATAAAGAATAAAATATTCAAAGTTTGAGAATTTCTCTATTTTTAAGCTGGTCTTCAAAACACAGACAATTTCTTAAAAATTCAAAAAACTTTAACAAGTCAAATTTTGATATTCCAGGATGATTATGAAAACTACACAAAATGTAAGATTATTAAAAGATTAAAATATTCAAGGAATTATTGACTTCCACAATATCAAACCATGAGGGCCACAACCAATTAAATGATTCTACATACTTGTAACAGATAACAAGGGCCTTAGAGGAGATATGAAGTAAAAGGGTGTAAACCCTATCTCAACCACTTACAGAAACATCATACGCAAGACACCACCCAAAGGATAATAAATGTGTGTCATACTTTTGGCAACCTATCACCAACTTATGAGAAAATTCACAGTTCTAGAACGGAAACAAATGAAGCATTTTTTATAAGATTGTAATATTTACTTTTTAAAGTAAACTTTTAATTGAATCAAAATGGCACACTATAAAGATTCATTAAAATTAACATGGATTTTAAAATAATGGCAAAAAATTAAGAATTTATCTTTTCCAGTGACAAAGATAATAGTCATTTAAAAGACTGTAAGTAAAAACTGGCACATTTCTAATTTCAGTGTCAGCATAAGAGAATCCAACCAAGAACCAAAAAAATTCAACAAACAAACAACCAATGAGTATCCAATTACTACATTCTTTTTACTGGTTACATGACTTGTGGATAGGTACCCCAAATATAGGCATTACCCTCTCCCTTTTCCATTTCAACTCAAAGATCCAAACTACTTTAACACAACCTTTTTTTTAAAAAAAGTGCAAGAAGCAACACAACTACAACATCCCAACTATACCTCTAAATTACAAATGATAGACTTCATAACAGCAGCCGCCGCCAGAGCGGCATAAGGCTGCCACTCCTTCTTCTTCGACCCATCCTTATAATCCGAAATCCCCCGGATGAACACATAATCATCCTTCCTGTTCCCGAAAATCGACTCCACAACAGATCCGAATCCAGTATCAAACGACATAATCCCATGCTGGTCGGCAAACGTCAACCTTTTAGTATCGTCATGCATCAGAACCTTCCCAGACCCAACTGCACCGAAATGCAATACCGGCAACCCTGGTTTTCTGGGATCAAATGTACCCTCCATGGCTTGAGGATGCCCTACATCCACCAAATCTCCACCCTCCACGGACATACAATAGATCTTATCCGTCTCGGGTGGTGGCCTATTAAACGAAACAACCCCTTCACTATCCATCTGCCTTAGGTTCTCGCCAATAAACCTCTCCCATGGCCGTTGGTTGAAATCCAAGATACCTTGCCTCCAGAGGTTGCAGGCTATGTTCTGGAGCTTCAGGCTGGGTGGACACCAAGTTTTCAGAGAGATCTGCTCCAGAGATAGGTAGTCGTCCACAGTGTTTTTGTTGGATTCGCAGTAGAGGTAGACGTAGGAGTGTCTGTTGTCTGGTGGGGTGGATATGACAACGTCGCCAAGTCGGACATGTTTGGTGTAGTCGTAGCAGTGGGGAACGCCTCCCCCTACGCCGACAAGAAATACATAATCCACCCGTGGAAAGGAACCTGAAATGGTTTGTAAGTCAGCAAAAGCACAAAAAAGTCAATTTTTTTAACATGGATTTGCATAAACTGATTGATGGAATAAATTAAAGAAAGATATTTGAGAACAGCTCTAAACTATATTATTACTAGTCTATTAGGAGCATTGCCGCAATTCTGGGCGTCACTTTGAAGACCTTTCACTTTTACCTTTATGATTGCTAGAAATAGCCAACGGAAATAAACAAAACATGCAAAAGAAAAGGTGGCCTTATGCAATTGTTTTTTTTTAATTTAGTGGTAAATCTTAATTTCTTAATCTTAGATTCTTAGTATTTTTATAGCTGTATCCAAATTTGGCTATTATTAGTGTGTGCTGATAAAACATTTTACTCTGTGCTACTATCAAATAAATTCAAATACTAAACAGTACAATATTAATTCATACATTTTTGGCAAATAAGGATGGAAAAATGTTGATTAAAATAAATTAAATTTTACTTTTAAGCAATGAAGGTTGATGAATCTACCCACAATTAATAAACTTAAGTATTTTCACTTTCGATAGTTTTTAACACATTGCCAAACTATTAACATGAATTAGTTTCGTTTTTTTACTCTTTCAGTCCAATGACAATTTCATAATCATTTAGAATATTTTTAATCGTCTATAGCCATTTATGATATCAAAAAGCACATCATTGATTCTTCAACTTTTTTCTATTAGAAATATTTTTATTAATCCCAATAGATGTCAGCCTATTATTTTTTTTTAATTATGATCAGAAACATGATGATGCCAATGGCATCACGGGGACTGAAGGGTTAAATCTCCCCAACATCATAAAAATATTTAGTAAAGAAAAAGAACTTGCAATCTTCATAAGATAACAACACACAAAACAAATTGTTTTTAAACTACAATACCTAACAGTCTTGTAGTTGTGCTACCGGCTGCAATCATAGCACCTCTTGCCATTCCAGTGGCTGGAAGTTTGGTAGAGACAACTCGATGTGGACCAATTGTGCCCAGTGTGTAAACATTTGACTCGCCTGAAAAGACAGAAGATTCAATAAAACATTGGGAAAAAACTATACAGAAAAAAATATAAACTTTACTTTATATAAAACTGCAGAGCTTTTTTTAAAAAAATGAGATTTTTGAGTCAAAGAGCATGTTATCCCTGCCTTTAAAAAGATAACAAGTTCCCCCTTTATCATAAACTTTTGTAAGTGCGGTTTTCAATGTATCTAAGTGCAAACAAAAAAATTTAAAGCTCTTTTTCTCATTTTCACCTTTTTGTCACTTAGCATGTTCTTTCACTAAGCTCTTCTGCAATATTTTTATGAGTTTGCAAGACAATTTACAAATTTTGAATGAGAATAAAAAATTATTCACATTTTTTAAAAAATTACAAAAACTATAATACATTAAAATTTCTTACACTAAATTAACAAATAACCCTGAGGGATAAGCGAATTGGCTGAAGTGTAAACTTGTTTTCACTTAATAAGAATAAAATTTCAAATTTTAACAAAAATTTAAATTTATAAGAATAGAAATTTATAGAATAAAAATAATCTGCCATACTTAAAATTTATAAATTTTACAAATTATATGTGTTTCTGGATAATTATGTCTGTATCTCGCTCAGAGAGTAAATTATCTTTTTGAATGAAACGATAAATTAGAACCACACTGAATTTAGTAATTTAAGGACTCAGTATAAAGGATTTCAAAGAAGCAAAACTTTTTTTAAAAAATGAGTGTCTCTTGAGGAAATTTTAGGGCCTACTAAAGCTATAGGTTTAAAACTAAACTAATTTTAACCCCTTAAAATACTTTTACCAGCTACAAAACACACTATCTGAAATTGAGTATGATTTAGCTAACTGAATCTTAAAGTTTACCTTCGGTCTTAAATTTAACAAAAGTTTCTTTATTGTCAATCATGGCATCCACTGCTAGTTTCTCGCAGTACTGAGCTGTAATTATAGCAATCAATGGCTGTTTATTTTGAGCTACCATTGGCATTTGCTTAACCATCTTGACATCTGAAAGGTAAACACTATTTTATTACATATTAAAAAATAAGTAAATACAAAGCATTCAATTAGAACCTCTTTATTTGGAAAATTATTTTTTAAAAATTAGAATTGAATATACACTGTAATGTCAATCCAAAAAATTTCTTGTAATATTTATTAATGATAACCTATACTAGAACTTTTAAAAAAATGCAAATAATAGTTAGTACAAAAAGTTTTTTCATTGCTTCAAATTATTAGGAAACTATAAAAATTAAAAAAACAATGAAAAAGTCATTTATGAATGGTTAAAAGTGAATTCCAACAATTAATCAAAACATAGCAAGTTTAACAAAAAAAAATGGTTTATCCTAACTTAACAAAATTCAACTTATTTTTAAAAAATTAAATTTATCCTTTCTGTAAAAATATTTTATGTAAGGTTATCGATAGTGCACTCCATATGTACTTTAGTACTTTTTTAAAAACATATTTTAAAAACAAAAACATAACTTTAAAAAATAATAATTAATTTAATACAGCATGCATTTTCTCAAGCTAAAACAAATATACGTGAATATTTTTTAACAAAGGATCATGCAAAAATTTAATTTCTAAACAAACTAAAATAATAATATTTAAAAAAAAAAATACTTTGAACAATAAAACCCAAAAGTAATATTTAAAAAATAATTTTAATAATGGATGCATTAATTTTCTCAAATTTGCAGTGTTTTGAACTTTTACAAACACAAAGTGATTGCTTTTTCAATTGAAGTTTTAGAAAGAATAAGTGAACATATTTTAACAAAGAATCATGCAAAAATTTCATTTCTAGGCAAACTAAAATAATAAAAAAAATAACTACTTGTAACAATACAAAAATAACAAACAATAAAAACAAAAATAACAGTAAAAATTATTTTTAATAATGTACAGTCCCTGGACAAATTATTAGACGCACTGCAAGATTTCATGTATCAATCAATGATGAACAAAATCCCTTTAAAAGGACATTTGTTCCTAAACTTAAGCTATTGAATAGAAAATACTATCTGCTATACTTAATACATATATCGAAATCTTTTTTAATGATGTGGCATTCTTTGGTATGTTAAAAAAAAATTACTAAAAAAATACGGTACGTATAATATATTGTCCAGGGACTGTATGTGATAATTTTAAATAAGTAGTGTTTTGCATTTTGGCAAACACAAAGTGATTGCAAATTCAGTGAAGATTTTAGTTCACATAAGTTAGCCACACAAAATTTTCTTCAACATTTCAAACTTTATAACATGCTATTAGTGATAGTCTGATGTTATTTGGCAGGCTGAAATTTTAATGCTTCATTTTACCTTCCCCCATCTCAATTTGAGATATATCCCTCAATTGCTCTCGAATATTTCTCAGAAACTCTGGATAATTATCCCCTAAGGAATGGGCAGATTTTAACAAATGTACAGTAGCAAGCATTCATCTTTTTTTTAACATTTTTTTTTCATGTGTTTCTTATGTCTATAAATATTGCAATAGTTTGATTGTAATGAAATTCTTAGCAAATGATATATTATATTTCAGTGCCCTAATGGAGTTTTTGTGGAAACATCACTTATTTACCTTTCACAATCCAGAAAAAGTTGTTATATGTTAATTACAGTAGGAAACAAACTAAGATAGTACTATTAGTGTTTCTTAGAAGATCATACACCAATTTTCAATCACAAAGACCCTCTTTAGATTTGGTTATTAAAAGACCAAAGAATGAATTACATAAAAAAAACATCCAAATACCTCTAATTAGCAACATAATATACCAATTTCCTAAAGCAATAAGATATTTTTTAATTTATTAAAACCAACAAAAGTTATTTTTATAACTCCATACACAGAAAAAATTTCTAACCAATAAACTAATTGTTTCACCAGTATTGTAGATATAATCACAAAATAATTTTTTTTAATTAAATAAACAACTTAATTGAAATGAATAGAAAAAACTTAGTCCAAAAACTCAAAATCATTGAGATTTTTATTAAATTAGAAAATTCAAAATTTATTTAAAACCTTACCAGAATCACTATTGGTAATTCGCATATAATTCCCACTCTTCAGGCATTTCACGAGCCCTCGTGCTTGTAAAGCATTTAAATGTTCTTGTGCCTCTTCATCGGAGAAATGAGAAGACCTATGATTTCAATTGTATTATATGAAATAGTAGTGCAATAATAACGAGTAGGTGCAATGAAAACTTTGATATTAGCAACACAAAATCTATCATTTTTCTTATTGCACACTTTAATATAAAAAAATATTATTTTATAATTATTGTTTAACAACCAATAATAAAATATATGTAAATTTTAGTTTCATCAAAATTGATCACAATCTATATTATTAATTCAATAAACAAACTTAAAAAGAGGTGTGAGCACATATATTAAGACGAATACAAATATTTGAACCCCATAAAAACAACTCGGTAACATTTTTGTCTTTTACAACAAAAATTTTACTGTTTTGTTAAAAAAAGAATTTTAATATGTATATTGTGGAACTAGCAAAAAACATGTACATGTCCTACATGCATTACTAATGTTGTTTGGTTGGTTGGTAGACATATATTCATGTTTGTGTGCTTGGTCAGAGAGACAGACTTCGTCAAGTAAGACAGACACACACAACATACACACATAAGTGACAACTGCTATCGCCGCCTCCACAATTTAGACATGTCCCTGAAGGGGAGGGAAATAGTCTCCAGGGACCTGTACCCGTGGGAAACTGCGCCATGACCGCCCACAGGACTTTCGTACCCACAGATTTTAACGAGCACATACTCCGCATATATACGGTGGGTCTTCAGTGGTAGCGGGACTCGATCGCGGGACCTTCTGATTCCGCGAACAAGGCCTTAACCACTAGGCTATCCACAGCCAACACTACTAATGTTTTATAAGATTGTAAAGATCAACAACAAAAAGACTACTGCTCCTGCAATTTGTTTGATATTATCATCATTCAAGTCTATCAATGATGACAAGACTCCCATTTCTCTTAAATTATCACCCATAACTATAGAAAAACACAGCAGATAAATTTAACACAGTATATCTTAAAACTAAACATGACAAAAGATGAAAAACTGCGCATTAGGATTTTACAAATCTAACTTACTACTGCAATGAACTATTTTTAATTAAAGGTAACAATACAAATTTAGTAAATTTTTATTGTAAAGTAGTATAGAATTAGTGTTTTTAATAAACATTTTCATACTTTGCTATTGTGGAGACAGGGAGAGAATTGGGGTAAACTGCTTCAATGATGTCTAGTAACTTCTCTTGGTCAGCTGTTATCTTGGAATGACTAATTTTAGCTTCGACAGTGCTCACTAAAATAAAAATAAAAGCATTCAACAAATATAATGTGAAGGGTGTAAAAGATTTCACACAGAAAATTATGTTTTAAGTTTGGAAAAATAACATAACATGCTTAGTTTGTATAAAAGTAGTGAAAATACTAATCATAAATATTTAAATATGCTTGTAAGATAAAAAAAAAATTATATGGAGAAGATTTATTATTGTTTAATTATTTATTTATATGAAATAAAGAGAGATATTGGGCAAAGATTTTTATTAACACATTTTTAAGAATTTAATAAAAGCATTTAAAGATGTAAAGAGAGTTATAAAGCCTGTCCGAATCACCCAAACCTAAAAGAAATGAGTTCTAATTTTAATATGTCTCAATTTTATTTCAATATCTATAACTTTATGAATACCATTAACACCTTCATTTCCAAAACAGTTAACTTTAAGGTGTGTTTTTTTAAAAAATTCGTGTAACTCAATCTGTCCTTGAAAAATTGTTCAGGACCATGGTCTTCATAGTCTTCTATTTTGTTTATTTAGATTAAAAAAACAGTTAGGTCATTTTCGGGTGGCAAATTTTCTTGCCAGTCGTCAATTAGTTAATGTAATTAGTTGACCAAACTTTTTTTTGTGGGAAAATATTTATAAGGTGTGTGATTAAACTAAGTACGAATTTGAGAGAAATTAACTTAGCTATATTAAAGAGAGGTTTGAATAACATAAAATTTATAAATATTTAATGGATGCTAATTTTCATATTAATGTATTTACAAATAAAAAAATTTAAGATGTTAAAAATAATTCATTTTTATCATACATTTTTCAATTGTAAAAGCAGGAACAATAGAAATATGCTATTAGAGTACTAACTAACCAGGAGACGGAGGGGGTGGTTTCATCTCTTCCTGTTTCTTCATTTCAATTTCAACTTTTTGCACAAGAGGGTAATGCAACTGCATCAGCTTCAGAGCTTTTTTGATGAACCCAACGGAATCTAAATGAACTGTAGGAAAAGTATTAATATTTAATATGATTTAAGCAAATTAACACTATAATCACAAGTTTGAATATGATGGTCTTTATAACATTGCAAGCAAAGTAATCAATGTGGCTTGGGAAATAAGCAAACATAGTGTGAAAAAAAGTTATGGGAAGGTAGGAAATGACAAGGTAATCTTTAAGTTTCAATGTATCACTGAAACCAAAAAATCTAGAAAAGTTTTTCTTCTTAAAAAAAAAGTCAATTAAAACACACCACAAAACCCAAATCTAAGAAATTCTGATTTAAAATTATTTTCCAAAAATAATTTACATAAAATATTTTATTTTGTCATTCTATATTAATTTTAGTTATTAAAATACACATAGGAGAGCGTTATTTGAAAATAAATACAGATAGACAAAATAAAATATTTTATGTAAATTACTTTTAGGATATAATTTTAAGCCAGACTTTCTTAGATTTGCCTTTACAAAATTTGGGTGTTATGGTGTGTTTTAATTGATTCTTTTTAAAGAAAATAATAACGAAAATATCTATATAAAATAAGTGGTAATACCAACTATAAAGTTTTATTTTATCACTTAACTATGTTTAAGGAAAATTATATTTATGTCCTTCACTAGATTTAAGTGTCTAGCATTCCAAACTTGATTATAATTGGAGCAATTCACCAATTTAAATCCGCAAACTAGTGGATTATTGTGATAGTACAAATATTAAAATTATAGTGAAAAATAATTAACCTCAATATACACTATATGTACAATATAGGCACTACATTTTATACTCAAAAGAATGTGCAAAACCTATATGAATGTGAAAAAATGATTAATAACCTTTTGGGTCTTTAGTATGTTCTTTTGATGGAATCAATTCAGTTAAAAAAGACTCTGCACTTTCAATCTTCTCCTGGTCTTGAACATTTTTAAACCAAAACCTTAATTGCCAATTCTCCTATAAAAAATAAACATTCAATACATATGCTGATAAGAAATGAAAACTGTAGTTATCAATTAGAACTTGTTATCAATCAATTATAACTGTATCCATCAATTAGAAGACAAAATGAAGTTCTTTTTTAGATAGCATGACTAGATTTATTTCGGTCATTAAATTATCTATGAGGTCATTAAAAAAAACTTGATAAATTATATTTTATTTACAATGTTTATGTTTGGAAAAGCTGAAATAAATAAATCATCTATTTGTATATTTTTTAACTAGATAGTTGAATGACAAACTAAACTGTACTAGCGTATTTTTAGAGGCTGGTAAGGCCTTTTCAATATCAAAAAACGTCTGTATTGTTGACATAATTTTATAAATTTTTGTTTGCTTTATATACAGTTATTTGATTTGTTATTTTTTTGCATTGATTTTAAATTAAATTGAAATAGTTATTTTTCAACTTCAAGAAACTAAATTACTTAAAATTAAACCAACTTTTGACCATGCAATTAAACAACTTGGTATAAAATCAAGAATTTTTTTTTAAAGCATTCTGAGCATAAACTAGATCTAGGATTAAGATTTAAACAAAAAAGAGCTTTTGAAATGCCTTTAAAATAACTTACAAATTTAGAGGTTTGTCATACTCAAAAGGACCTTGTGACATATATCTAGAAACTAGACTGGAATAAATTGTACCTGAGCATGCTTATTACTAGAGGAGCTCTTGAGCATAACCTTAAATCCAAGAACCAGTTCAGGAGGTTTCATGGTACTCCTTCCTGGAATAATAATGGAAGTAATGGTTGGCAAAGTAATACTTTATTTTTTAAATAAAATGTTAGGTTAATATAGGTGAACTGTATTATGACCGAACTAACCGTGGTCAAGGGACAAGGCTAACACCTTAACTTTTTGTTCATTGAATTAACGTCGCACTAGAGCTAGACGAGGACTATTAGCAACTGGCCTCGTGATTTAGAACCACAGTCAAGTGACAAGCCGACACCTAAGTAGCACCCATAGCATATTTTAAGGGCAACATTGTACGCAGCGTTGGGACTTTGGAGCATATTAAATGTGCACTCCCTCTATACAGAGTTATTATTCAAAATTTTTAGCTGCATGGGCCGTTTATAGGTCAGCAGTTATTTTGGCAATGCCTGGACCCGAATCTGGGACATTCCACATGCTAGGAGAACGCGTCAACCAACTGGGCTCCGCAGCTAAAATTAAATGAAAAAAATTGCTGCATCGAACTTAATGTTTTTAACATTTTTTTTTTACTTTCAACTACCTAATATGAAATATAAGAAGAATGAAAATATTGCAATGGGGCTGAAAATCCGAAATAGAGAAAAATGAAAAAAATTTACCTAATCCTACTTCTTTGTATATGACAATGCCTTCATGGTCTCCCCCGGCCATATGAATAATGTTATTTTCATCCATGTCTGTGACTTTCAGCCTTTCCAGTATGACTGTTGTGTGGTCTTTACCCTTTTTAGAAGGGGTCATAACAATTTTTTCTGAAATAGTTTAAATAAATTATGTAAGAAGCGTATATAAGTTAAGGGGAAAAAAGTAGTAATGATGTGAATTGGTTCCCTTATAAAAAGTATAAAATGAAACTACTTTGATTACAGAAAAGGAACAGCTGTGATATAATGGCCCGTCTCGATTTTGTTACGTTGCCAAGCAACGGAAATGCCCAAATGTGGTAAACATTTAACTTGATAGGTATAGCAACCCTACTCTAAATTTTAAAACTTGCCATTAAACAGACCGGCCATTATGTTAAAGCTGTACCCAGGAAAATTTATTAAGTATAAATTGAATCTTGTTAAAAGATTGTTAAAAGATTCTTACTATTTTCATCTATTTTTTTTTAAATTTCAAAATTAAAACAAAAGATGAATTTAATCAAGTAAAGAAATACACATTTATACGTACTTAAGTTGTGATTATATAAATAATGAACAGTTATATCAGACTTGCTGTTTATTTACATTTTTGAAAAATGCAGTGAAATTATTTGATTAGAAAATCCTCGCAAAGCAATTTATAAAATCAAGTTTTATGTTATTCTTAGAAATCCGCAGTAAAAATTTGCACAAACCTAAATTTCAATATTGCAATTGCACATTTATTTAACCTCTTAAATTTGATTTTAATAGGTTGCATACATTTTCATATATTTATAGAACACTGGATAGTTTGGAAAGAAACATCAGGTAATATATGAAATCGGAAACGAGCAAAAAAGGTGTAACCATTTTTAAAAAGTTTAAATGCTTTTAAAATTGTTATAAAAGATTTCAAGTTTTCATGTTATACAAAAATGATATAAAAGATAATCTACTTATATTTCCGATGATGAAATATTTTAAAGTTAATGAGTAAATTCAGATAAGAGGAAACTAAATTTATAACACAACGAATTTTTGTATTTTAAGTATGTAAAATATCTAAATATATTTCGATCTACTTACCGTCCTCATACATTATATTTGATTTTTTGTATTTCACACTTTTCTAGATATAAAACGTAATAAATTTATTTTAAATGTTTAAAAGTAGGTTTGACATCATGAAGTTCTTGCAAGTTCTTGTTTAGAAAAATGACGATTGCCAAAACCAAGGCCAAAACCTTTATTTCAAAACATTACGAATGTCACGGATACAGTATACATTTATTGATAAAAAAAATTTATAATAAACCTTTATAATTATTCTTGATTCTTTTAACAAAGAAATATTGGAAAATAATTAAAAATTTCAGTTCAAATGTTAACGACAAACCATCTACAAATTTATTTATTTTAAACAAAATCTTTGTTGCCATATTTATACTGCTTTGTTTTTCTGTTTACATTGAAGTAGAAGCAGAATGACAGAATCCAGAATTCTATAAAATTTAAGAGCATCGAAAACTACATTTTTCTATTTTATTAAAAATATTATTATAATGCTTATTAATTATTCCCTACTGCTGGTACTTAATGTTTTTAAAATTAATCCATCTAAAGTCACCCTTGTCGAAACACACTTTTTAGAAGAGTTTTCGATATGATACCAGTATGCACATTTTAAAAGCAAGTATTTTGCTTTACTTTACCAAATGTATATCTTTTTAATATGTCAAAATGTTTTACAATAAGCAATCTACAAAATATTACAAGAACATTCGATTCTGAAACCGTTTGACTAAACTAAAAAAGTTGAATGTGCCGAAAGTCTTACAAATATGAATTTATTATTTGAATTTTATTTAATTATGTACCCTTCCTTTATATTCTCAAATAACTTTCGAAATTTGTTGTTCAAATGGTTTGTTCAGTTAATATTAAATTACATACATTTTGTATTGATAGCTTTTCAAAGGATACAGTAATTAAAAAGTCAATCTTTTGCATAATCATTTAAATATCCAATATATACCCAACATTAAAATATCTCACCGAACCATTAATAATTTTTTTTTTCTCATCTATAAATATCTTTATTTTTCCAAACATTTTTTAAATGAGTCTAATATCATCAATAGTACTGCAATAATTATTTCTAATAATGTATGTAATAATTTTTTATAAAAATTTGAATTTTCAGAAATTTCTTAGCCAAAGTAACTTTAGCCTGGGTATTCCAAATGAAAACCTACCAAATGGAGTTTTCCCATTGCTTAACTCGGTATCTACTTTATTTTTATTTTTGTTAAAATGTTTGTAATTTCTTTTAATATTATGTGCAAAAAAATAAATAGTTAAATTTTACAGTAAATGTAGCATTAGTTTCTTATTAAGCCTTCATGTTTGAACAGAATTACGGATCATTAGCCACTGTAGCCAACCCAATCGGTTGGTCAGACTTAGGCAAAAAAAAAACATTGTTTAGTTTCTAAGCTACTTTGGGGATAGATGGAATAGAGAAATGAGAAAAGGTTGCTGTGTCATGATGAGGGTTTTATTTCTTTCAAATTGGTGAGAAATCAGATATAACTATAGAATTGACCAAATTAATTTGGAATGTTCTAGGGTGACTCGCAAGAATTTCGGTTTTCCAATGCTTTAGAAGATTTTACTGAAAATTATATTAGTAAGGAAGTTAAAATGGTGGTTCTAGTCAGTAGAGTGCTTTGCAAAATATTTATAACATTATTCTTTCCTGACATATGCACCCCCATTATTTAAGTCAAATTTTAAGAGCTTGGGTTTTTTTAATGGACCCATATTGAAAAGTAATTTTATATTTATCTTTTTTATTGAAAACTTTGGTGTCTTTCATTGTCTTATTCAATCCAAATCCCTCTCTCCACCATTTTGTATTACATTTTTTTAGTATCTTTGTTTTGAATGTATTGAATCTCTAGATTGGGATTCAAGAATGAATAAAATTACTAATTTGAATACTTTAACTCTTTATTTTAGTATATTATCATTCTCAAATTGTATTTTGTAAACTTTTAGAACAAAGATATTGTAAAATATTTTACTGGATGCACACCTTTATTTTTTAGTTGTAAATTATTAAATTTTATTATTTTCTATATCTAGTATTCCATTTGCATCTAAGAAAAATGAACTAGTTATGAAATGATCAAAGATAAGAAAAATTAAAAAACAATGGCAACTATTATCCAAGCTTTGTGGAAGAAAGCTGTCATCTTCCTTGTCATAACTATTGCAATACTTCAGGTCAGTATTTTTGCACGACAAGTTGTGTTTATTTATTTTAACTTATTCTAAATTTTAATTTGTTTACTCTTGCGCACTATTTCAACCCGCAAATACAACAAATGCACGTATACAAAAATTGACAACAAAGAACAGGCTATCGGGCCAACAAGTTTGATTTCAAAATCTTACTAATTATTAGCACGGTCTCCAATAACAGGGTTGCCAGTGGCGACTATTTGCTTTGATTTTTGACCCTCAACGACTTTTTTAGATAAAATTAAGCCAAAAGCAACTATTTTTAGCATTTTGTCAACCATTTTCGACAATTATAGGCTACTTTTTTCAAATTTTTTCCAACTCGCGCAGGATTGTTAATATCCTTATTCAGTTATTTTCAATTCCTTATTTCAGGAATTTTTAAGTTCAAACTTGCCCTCCATGTCTTCCTACTTGATGAATTTCAATAACTGAATAAAATCTATTTTATTTTCTAGGACATGCGTGTTAAAAACCTTAATCTATTATCAAAACCTATGCCTAATAAACTATTTATCATTTTTGTAGCCCTATGTTGAACTTTTTCAAGCAACTCTATATCTTTTCTGAAGAAAGGGGGCCAAAACTGAAATGCATATTCCAGGTGTGGCCTTACCAATCCCCTGTACAATGGCGAACTAATCTCCATGGATTTTGAAACGATACTTTTTCTAATGTAGCCCAGCATTCTATTAGCTTTCCTCTTTTCCTGGATACATCTCTTACTCATTTTAAAATCCTTACTAACCAAAACTTCTAATTCTCTAACTCACTATCTTGGACATTTTCCCTCCCTAAAAGATAAGAAAATATAGCATTGTTCTTACACAAATGCAAGGTCTGGCATTTTTGACACTGAATGATATATTCCATCTTGTAACCCATTCATTATTACTTTTAAACTATATTATTCAAATAACAGGTAGTGCCATAAAAAGTTCCCTGTTATTTGGTGCACTTCTTTAATACACAATTTTGCACATCAAGAAATTAAGTTCACCAGATAGTGAAAACAATCAATATAGAAACCATTTCTTTCACATCTTATTTTGACTTCTGTTAGCCAAGTTTAACAACTCATAGAAGCAAACATGCTCGACAGCAAACATGCCATCATACCTTATTGTAAAACAGTTTTAAATTCTGTCATCAGCCTAAAACTGTTATCAAGACGCTTATACTAATTATGTTTTCCCAGGTAATCCACATGACCCTCCTCAGCAGACTAGAAGCCCGCAAGAACCAACGGCACCAGCGCGACGCCACTTCCCACGGATGGGAATCCAACATCCGAGCCTATCACGAGACGGAAATCCAGAGGGACAGATCTAGCATGATGCGGTCTGTCCGTCAAAGTAGCGTCTTAGACTCATCTGGAGAGTTCCACATCATCAACCATCTCATAACTGGAGAGTTGATCAGGAGCCACCACAGTGTGAAGCAGGATCTGACGCTGGCCACGCAGACGACGATAAATGGCCTGCATAACCTAGATGTTCTGTCTTCGTCGTGGCTTGGGCCGATATCGGTTGCGGTGTTCAGTTTGACGGAGGATGTCCCGCTTGCGGTTGAGACGATTCTTCACTTGAGGAGGTGTTATCAGAATATCAGGTAAGAGTGTTTTTTGTTAAGTTATTGTAATGTTAAGTTTTGATTTGATACATTCTTGAAATAGTAGGCATTAAGCCTGAATCA
This sequence comes from Oedothorax gibbosus, assembly GCA_019343175.1. Classification (NCBI taxonomy): domain Eukaryota; kingdom Metazoa; phylum Arthropoda; class Arachnida; order Araneae; family Linyphiidae; genus Oedothorax; species Oedothorax gibbosus. Next base: position 12,539,667 of record CM033277.1, on the reverse strand, counting down.
ATGTGATCAATTTTAACGGATCCCACGGATGGGAATCCAACATCCGAGCCTACCACAAGACACAAATCCAAAAAGACATCAAGCATGATGAGGTCTGTACGTCAGATCAGCGTCCTAGACTCATCTGAAGAGTTCCACATCATCAACCATCTCATAACCGAAGAGTTGATCATGAGCTGCCACAGTGTGAAGCAGGATCTGACGTTGATTATGCAGACAACGTTAAATGGTCTGCCTAACCTAGATGTTCTGTCTTCGTCGTGGCTTGGGCCAATATCGGTTGCGGTGTTTAGTTTGAAGGAGGATGTCCCGCTTGTGGTTGAGACGATTCTTCACCTGAGGAGGTGTTACCAGAATATCAGGTAACAGTGGTTTTTGTTGAGTTATTGGAGTGTTGAGATTTTTTTTTTTTTTTTTTTGACATTCTTGTAGTTGGGGGCATTAAGGCTGACTGAATGTGTTTTCTGAGATGCAGTTATTAATAATAGGATATCAATATTAATGATTGCTGTTATTATTGGTGATATATTAATTGCTCCTATTATTGGTGATATATTAATTGCTCCTAAGATTTATGATATCAGTTGTTTTACTGCAATTTAAGCTTATTTAATGCTGTATCATGACTGAGAACAAATGTATAGTTATTAATTAAATTTACTTGCTTCAATTAATGTTTACCAAATTTGAGGTTCACAGTTGTATATACTTGATATATTTTGCTTTGAGTAATTCTTATAATAAATGTCACTTTAAAAAATTGTCAATTATATTCTTTAATAATTGTCATTAACAAGGTTTATTGTATAAAAGGAATTGTAATTTTACTTATTGCAATAATATAATGAGTTATTAAATCATATTTGCATAAACTGAATATATCTATAGTTATAATACTGTTTCTTAATGTCAAATTGGTATTTGTGATCACTGGTATTCAAATTAAACTCTCTCGAATCTTTATCAGGTACAACACCAGCTTCCACCTCGTCTACCCTCTGAACGGCCCAACCAACAACGCGATGCCATCTTCTTTTCCAAATGTCAACTCTTGCGACTTCCTAACAAACCACCTCCAGAAAGCCAGCAACTTAGGAAAGAACTATGCCCTGGGAGTGGCCTACCCAAATAACCTGCTTCGTAATGTTGCACGAAGAAACTCTGTAACTGATTTCCAGTTTATGGTTGACATTGACATGGTAGTTATTTTGGTTTAATAATAATTGTTTTTAAGGGGTGTTTTATGAACAGTATTTGTGTGCTCAAAAACTTTTTATTTAACTGTATTTAATTTCAAAAAATATTTTAAATGTATTTAAGATGCAAAGTTAGGAGTGCCTGCACAATATTTGTATTAATTTTACTTTTAGCTTCCATGCTCAGTTATAGCGTAAAAAGCGAAAGCTTTTATAACAGCCGAGTCCTTCCGTCATCCACCTTCATAATCCAAACTACAAATGCACAGAAAAGTGTGATGCATAAAAATATTCAGCACATTGATACTAGAATACATTGAAAAGCTCAGAATAAACTCAAATACAAAGTACTTTTTTTATTAAAAAAAACTGCAAAATTTACTACTCGTTTAAAGAGCATAAGAAGTCATTGTAATAGAATTAAATCACAATTGGCAAATTTTTGAAATATTATTTAAAAATCAAATTTGTTTAGTTATGTTTAGAAGGTGATAAATAGTTTCAATGTGTGTGTTTTTATGAAATGTGTAACTTTTTTTTAAAGTATGAGCAATATTACAGATTTAATTCTTTTGAAATGCAAATAAATTTTTGCTAACAAGCTATTCTAATTGACAGTCTCTGTTGCAAAGTTTATGCTTAAAATAGCTGTCAAAAACCATTACATTGCATTAACTTATTTAACACTGTTGACTATTATTAATTGAAACTGTTCTGTGGTCATTGTTAGATTGATGGCAAAAACTACTTCATATATAAGGATCTATCTAAATGTTGCAAGGTGCGATTTTTTTTTTAAAGTAATGTATCTGCTGTGTAGCTTCATTAATTAAAAAACGATTTTTGGCTCCTTTTTTTTGTAGACATTCATATATATTTGACAGCACTTAATAAATGAAAAATATTTTCTTTTACATTCAAGTATTTTTTTTATTAATATTTACGTTTAAGTATTGTATGCTTTTGACATAACTCTTTGCATTTCATTACCTCTGCCACAGGTACCTAGCAAAAACCTCCGAACCGACTTCCTCCAATTCGCACATGACAAGAAAGTCTTCTCCGACAGCAACAAAGACGACAAAACCGTTTATGTGGTCCCTGCTTTCGAGGTCAAAGAGGACGCAGAGATACCAAGGACAAAGACCGAGCTGCTTCAAAAAGTGGAGACCATGGAAGCTAGGCCTTTTTACTTTGAGCTCTGCTGGAAGTGCCAGAAGCATACAGATTATGAGGCCTGGCAGAAAGAACCTCCTGCAAAAAATATTGATGTTCTCTTTGAGGTTCTGTGGAGGGATCCTTGGGAACCGTTCTATATAGGACGAAATAATGTTCCTCTGTATGATGAGAGGTTTCGGCAGTATGGGTTTAACAGGATTAGCCAGGTAGGTGTTTATTGTAAAGGATTGATCTGTAAAGAATTACAGCTTACTAATTTGTTTGCACAATTTTGTGAAAATTTTAATTTCAAAATATTTTTTTATATAATTTTAAATTATATATAAATATCAATTGTAAAAGTTGATTACAGAAGGGGCTTAAAGATAGTACATATGTTTTCAATTGTAATTTTTTTTTTTTTAAATAAGACAAATTGAATGACTTCTGACAAATACAAAAAAACAGAGGGTCAGGTGACTCCTTGCCCCTTTATTTCTCTGCATAAGTATGAAGAAGTAAAAAAAAGTATAAAGTAGTAAAAAAAATATAAATAATTGTTCTTTAATTTTTTGAAATTATTTCATAAAAAAAACTTTACTACAAATACTTGAAACATTTTTACCTGTATGAAATATTTCATTTGAATAATTTTGTGTTTCTATAGTTCTGAAACTGAAATACAAATATGATATTGCATATTGGAGAATTTAAAACAGATCTGTAAATAGTTTTAATGTTATATTTAATTTGGCAATATTATGTTATGATATTTTCTATTATTAATTTTAGGTTTGTGAGTTACATGTTGCTGGCTACAAATTTTCAGTCCTGAACAATGGCTTCATTGTCCATCGAGGACTTAAAACAGTAAACTCTTTTCACAAGGATAAGGAAGTTGATCAAGACAGAAATCGTGTTCTGTTTCGACAGTTTAAGAGTGAACTTAAAGAAAAGTATCCTGACTCGTCGCGTAAATGTTACTAAACATTATGTTTTTTTATCTTTATGTACATTGTTGTGTTTAAATGTACAGAAAAAATCTTTTTTAATCATTCTTAACAATTTTATTTTGAAGGTACTTTCAAATTTCTTTGTTTTGTGCCAAATGGACCTCTTAAATATTAACAAAAGTAATCAGAAATCTGTTTGTTTTTTTTTTAAATTTTTCACTTATTTCTCCCTCCAGAACTTTTAAAAGGGATTAAGAATGGTTAGATGTTTAAAAAAATTGCTTATCTTTATGAATTTACATTTTTTTAGAGTTTGAAATGTACAATATCTAATATTTTTTGTTGTAAGTATTCTAATTCACTTATTTCATTGTATTATTTTATTAAAAAATTATTTTTGACAAACTATTTTTTAACTAATTCTTTGTGCAATTTTTTTTAAAAATCTATTTAATAGGGTTTTTTATTCGTGTTAAGATATTTATACTTTTTATTAGTGTAACATATGTTACTAGCAGAATTATCTCTTTTTAGTCTTATATTGTGCAACAATTTACTGTTCTAGAACTTTTTTTTTAATCCCAAATTTAAGCTTTTTTCCATTTATAAATATAATTTATGTATAATTTTATCTTGTCTTGTACAATTTGTTGCTTTACTGGATTATAAAAAAAGCAGAGCTATGTGTAAAAACAGCACTTACTGAATATTTAATCATACTTGATAATAAGAAAGGTCTAGTTTCAAAACTAACTCGCATTCTCTTAAGTATAACTAAGATACAGAGTCCAGTCTGTTCATTGGCAACAAAAGATAATGGTAAATTCAATTGGACAAAGTCACAATTTTGAATGGGCTGGACCCTATTTCTTAGTTACGCGTTGTAGAATGTGATGCAACTGAACTCTTTATATGTTTTTTTTATAATGCTTTATTAATTGTTACAGTATTTGTCTAGTCATAGATGGCTGACCAATGATTTAATGTTTGACATATGTTGCTACATGACATGACAGATTTCATCATTTTCTTTAGAGCTTTGTTTGTGTGTCATATTATTTAACTTAACATTGTCTCCTTTTGGGGAAGCCAATTTCTAGCCTTGTAAATAGTGAATACATTTTAATGTTGTTGCGGCTTTAGGTGTTAATGTATCAAATCAATATTTTTTCTTTGAACTTAAAATTTGAGCCCTTAAATGTAACCTTTACTTCGAAACGCTTGAAAAAATAGATGATGTGTATGCTAAAAGATGAAGATGTATGTTGCATACATCTGTTTTCCATTCTACATATATTAATAGCTGTTTCTTTTCTTGTATTTCAATGCCTTTTATACTATTTTTTCATTGTTTTCTAACTACAAAGTTGTTATATATTGTGTGTCTCTTTCAATATTGCATTTTCAAGCAAATGGAAATGCTTGTAACTTGGTTTGCTTTTATAAAAAAAGTTTTGCATCTTATAAATATTTTGCATCATGTGTTATCTATGCAGGTTTTTTTTTAAATATTTTTACTAAGAATCTCAAATGTATAGTGCTTTTTTAACACTTTAAAATGAATTTTTTTTTATAAAACTGAACTACTTTCTGTTATTGACATGTTAAATGCTTTTTCTATTTTTTTTTACATTTTTCAAATTATACTTTTTAGTGCAAGGCAGATTTTGTAAAAAGGCTACTTTAAAATTGCAAATACAAAATTTTCTGTATTCAGAAAATTATTTTTTTACTTTTTTAATTAGTACAATTACCTATTCCCTGTCATTGGCTTTAACTTGTAACCACAGAAATGCTTTATTACTTTATGTTTAATTGCTTATTGTTTTTTTAAAAATTGCTAACAACCAAAGAAATTGTTATTTTAAAATTTTTATGTATATATTATGACCTAACTTATTTTAGTGCAATATTATGTACATTTATTTGGAAATATTTAGATCTGCTGTACTATATATTTTTTATAAACTATATGTTGTAATAGTTTTTTAATATTATAACTATATGTTGTAATAGATTTAGATATTGTGCCATTAAAAAATTATGTATTATTTTAATCTTAACTGGGTGTATTGACTGTATTTAATGTACCCTATACTGAGTTGTTGCTATTTAACATTGTGTTTCTGATTGCTAATTTTTATTGTTGACTTTAGTTTATTAAAACTATGTGAAAATGAGTTCAATTTAAAAGTTAGTATTTTACTAATAAAAACATACCTAGTTTTTTTTATTTTAATATTTTTAAGTTAATATTATATTTCAGTTATACTTAGTTTTGGACTTCTTAAATTAACTCTTCATATTTCATATCAGTTAGCTCTTACACAGTCGAATCTAGTGGATTCAAATTTTCCCCTTTTAGTTTGATCTTGTCATTTGTAGCTCAATTTTTTTTACTTGAATGAAAATGTTTCAAATACTACTTAATTTTTCTAGTCTTGTTCTTTGGGTATTTGAATTTTTTTCTGTTGAATTTTACTTGGATGGGAAAAAAAGTTCAAAGATTTTTTTTAATAAAATTTTGCTCTGTAAAAATTCTAATTTGTGTTTTCAACTCACAATTTTATAAATGTGGATCCTGTTCCTGTTATCTGGATGTTTTCGTATTTGTAATTTCTTATAAATTGGAATAAGACATTCTTCTTTGGTCAGTCTTATTTATTTATCATCATATTCATTTTAAAATACTAATATTCATAAATCTGTGTGCAAATGCTTGATGTATGGTTTTTGCCTTTGATAAAAAAATAAAATGTTTTATTACTTTTTATTGTGGTTTATATTTATATATATTTTTAACAGTAAATAGTGTTAATAATTCCATTAAAAACGAATAGACTTGGCTAGAAATTTTTAATTATAATTAATTAGCAAACAAATTTTGATTTTGTAGGTTGGTGTATTTAACTTTACATATCAGTGACAATAAGATCAGCTGTCTGAATGACTGCCTATTAGTTTGAATCCGTGGGCTATATTTACATCTAAACACACCGGCTCTGTGAAGTTTTACCTATTGTGTCAGTTTTCACTGTGTTCTTCGTTAAAATTGAATCGTCCAATGGGTTTAAAAGAAAGAACTTATTTCATTTTCTCCATTGTCTGTTTCCAACATTAAACCTAAAAACATTCATAGCATTCTTCACTGTAATGTCCATAGACATCAGTAGTGCGACGATAAATCAACCAGGCCGCAAAGTGTCACAGACTGGTAACACCATCTATAAACAAAAAATGACGAATATTTTTTATTTCTTTTTTAGCTTCCACACTACGTTTATAACGTAAAAAGTAGAAGTTATTATAATCGTTCAGTCCGTCACTCACTTTCATAGCCCAAACTACAAATGCTACGGACAAGTGTGATACGTCAAAAAATTCAGCTCTTCGAAATTAGAATACATTGAAAATTTCAGAGAAGAATTCGAAGTACTTCAATTATTTAAAAAACTGCAAAATTTAATGTTCATTTAAAAAGCATAAGAAGCCATTTTTATTAGAATTAAATCACCATTGCCATTCGCAACAATCGCTCCAGAAACTTTAATTCTTTTAGACAATAAATTAAAATAAATTTATTTTTGCGACATTGATCAGTTTGAAATGACGTCAAATATATTTCACTGCGAGATTCTTTGTATGTTGATAAGAAAGATTATTTCATGTACTACTTCAATAAGCCGAGGGAATATTAACATTTTTTTTTTCAAAATAGTAAATTCATCTTTATTGCAAACTCACACTAAGTAATAATTTATTGGAATTTTCGAAATTAAACAATAAAAAAGAAACTAGCCAAATTTAGCATGTAAATGTTTAATATAGAATTAATCCTGTGTTTGGCGCCTTTTTACCTGTTAAATACAACTGTTGTGTGGAAGCCGGTTAAGAGACCGATTCTGTTACAAACCTACTTGTTTTATTTAGGAATCTGTTCAAGCTTGTAAGACGTAATAACATTAGTATGTTCTGGTGGTTACAATTACGTCGCCAAAAGCCCTCTTGTAGCCCTAGTGCGATGATAATTCAAACTAACCTGGCACTCATGTTCTGTCCCGTCATCAAAAATACGAGGTATGGGCTTGTTATAATACTTGGTAAAAGAAAACAAAACCAATGAAATCGCAGGTCGGAGCGCGTGACGCGCTGTAAAAAAACCAATGAGCTTGTTTCAACACTTTGTCAAAGAAAACAAAACAACCAATGAAATCACAGTTCGGAGAGCGCATGACATTTTTTTAAACCAATGAGCTGTTTCAACAACAATGTCTTTTTCAAACGAAAAAACAAACAACCAATGAAATAACAGATTAGAGAGCGTGGCGTCATAAGAAATATTCCCATATTCTAGCTTTTTTTTCCCCAAAGCTTTTATTCAGCCCATATATATTTTCTTAACTTTGAGCTAATTTTTGACGACCCACGATGAAAGTATTTTACATTTGAAAACAAGTATACGTCTTAACTTTGTTTAAAAATTAAATTTTAAGTGTCAATAAACTAATTTTAAAAGTTTAAAATTTAAAAAGAACATCTTTATGATTTTTAAAATTATCTTGTGAAATCAGGGATGCAAACTATCCACTTTTAGAAACTTCCCTTACGATTATTTATAAAATTTAACCAATCAAATAACGCACTGAATTCAAGTGAATGGAGAGTGATTCAAATTTGCAACATTTTTGAAATTCACGTCGAAGAACCAAATCATTAACATTCTACTTGATATAAAATAAGGTAAGATTTTCCAATTATGCAAATATACAAGATTGCGAAACTAATAAAAATCGAGTTCGATAAAAATCTCGTTTCGTGCTTTGCATATTTCACAAAAAGCAGACGATGATTTACAAGTTGTTTAATGTATTCAAAATTTTAGTTTGTTCCACGATGTCAATTATAAAAGCTAGAATTTGAGCAGTGCATATTTTGATCGTTGTTTCTGACTAATTTATATATTTAAAATTTTGTTTGTTTTCATTATAAGCTGAAATTTTTTTTTTATATAAGAAAAATTCTACAATCAATTTTGAGTTGTTTACTTTTTACCTACGTATCACGATCTGAGATTAAAAATGCTTTGCTTCACTTGTTTAAAAAGAACTTCATAGTCAACAGTTGGGTTATAAAAAATAATTTATTACTTTGATTTTCTTCAATAAATTTGAAACATATCACTGATACTTTCTTAAAAGTTTTTGAGATGTTAAATACTTTATAATAGTTGCAAGCAAGTGAATAATATAAAATGGTCATGTATGCTTATGGCTACCAGACGTACTGCGTTTGTAGAACAGTTTTTATTTAATTATCTAGCTATAAAAATTGTGAAAATATTAACAATTTAACTTTTTCATAGTTTTTCAAACAAAAACAGCGTAAGTGAAATATCATTTATGAAAATTTAATGATGATTTCATACTCGAAAAGTTAATGAAACAAATCGCACCGTACGCGGAAAAGTGACCTATCGGATAAATATGACTTTTCGAGTTAGTGTAATGTAATGTTATCGTTTCCGGTTGCCTCCTTTAGGAGCTTTAACACAGCCAATAACGCCTCGTAATTTGGAACCCTGGTCAAGTGACAAGGTCGACACCAGAGCGGGCACCCAATGGAACTTAGAGCGACATCGTACGCTAACGCCGTCGGGACTTTGGACTCCACAGATTTAACGAGCACGTCTGACCCAGTGTACTCGGGAACCCCAGATTTTAGAGGGATTTTTCTTCCAACACGAATACGTCTATAGTATGGCTAGGATAAGGACAGAACCAAGAACCTTCTCAGTGAGAGGCTCTTCGATTACCACTCGCGGCCATTGGGAGGCCCTTTTCGATTTATAAGTGCTAAAACGTTCTAAATTAAAATATCTAGCGATTCGAGCAAATCTTAAATCGATTGGTCGAATAGTTGGGATACAGTTGGCGGATTCTTATTTTTTCTATAATGAAATGCAATGAGGAAAATAAACTTCAGACGATTTTTCTGAAAAACTAGCTTTTTGACGATAGTTCACTTATCCGCGTACGGTGGAAAATATGGTCAGGCTGTAATTATACTCGAAGGTATTTTGGAATGACGACCCACTAGAACTATAGGTATTTGAGAGCTGTATGCTATTTCTGACGGTTCTCTAGTATTTGTCTCGGGATTTGATGAATAAGTTGAGTAAGAAGACCACTTTCACTAATTCGGTAGCCCGAAAAAAATTGAGGGTGGTATTATGTCAAAATTACGTAATGAAGTATTACGTGATCTTTGTGTTGGAAATTTATTGCTAAACATTTTTGCTTTTCGTTCAGCAATATTACAAAGACTTCCAAGACATTGCCGTTGTCCATAATCCTGACGCCGCATATGGTGTCGCTTTACTGGTTTTTTTGTGTGTGTGCCAGCTGAGGTGACGACTTCGTCATTTGGGTGTGGTTCAAAATTATAAAATTATCAATAGCCTTCGTGTATTTCTAGTACGACGCTAATTCAACCAATACCAAATATGGTACAGAGAGTTTTTAGTTTAGTTTAGTTTGAATTGTCGTCGCACTAGAGCTACACGTGGGCTACTGGCGACGGGCGTCGAATTTTAGAACCACAGTCAAGTGACGAGCCGACACCTGAGTAGGCACCCAACGCAACCGTTAAGGGCGACATCGTACGCAGCGTTAGGACTATGAAGGATATTTAACGTGCACTCCCTCCACACGGGGTATTATTCGTCGGACATTTTTGGCTGCACGGGAAGTTTATAGGTCGGCAGTTATTTTGGCGATACCCGGACCCGAACCTGGGACCTTTCGCATGCTAGGCGAGTGCCTAACCTACTGGGCTCTCCAGCCCCAGAGAGTTTTTAGAGTAAATAATAATAGTATAGAAATATCCTGGAAATAGATAAGAGTAGTGTAGAAACAAGTTTAATTAGTAAAATTAAATAATTCAGTAAAATTGAACTATGTTTCAAATCTATAATAATAAAAATGAAGTTTTGTATGTGTGTATGTATGTGTGTGTCTTATAGATTCATAAACTAGACATTTGTTTGACTCGTAACTTGGCACAAATGCGTAGTTCATACTTAGATTATGATTTTTGAACTTTCAGGTTTCAAAATGTTCTATTTTTAGAAAAAATTCGTATTTTCTGAAAAAAACTACACCACTTTGGCTCAAATCCGATCTTTTTTTTTACTTTCCTTATGCCATCGGCTGAAAAAAATTAAATAAAACTTTTAACGAAAACATTTAAAATTGAAAATGTTTATTTTATTCTTTTGCCATTACCTTCAGAAACTAAATTTATTATTTTAAAAATAATTGACAGGTTTCAAGTGACGTAATTCCGCCAGTCTCCATTCCCTGATTTTATTGTGGGTTTATTTGATGATTTTTTCTTTGATTTTTCTGCTGACTGCATGTATGCATAATTAAGCAATAAATGTATAGTTAAGCTATTACTGAACTATGATGGTTAATAAAGGCCATCGCACTAGAGCTGCATATCAGTGTTTTATGTCTTTATTTTTTCGCCAAATATGTTTCCAAACTCGCCAATTAACTAAAACTCGTCAAATGGGCAATTTCTTTTATAAATAATTTATAAGCTGGTCGGTTGTTCGAAGGTCATTGTGTTAGAGCTACGTATAATGGGTGTGTTTGTAGCTATATCTATTTTCTCGCTAAATTATTTCCCAAAACGCGTCAAATGAGCTAAAAGGTTTTATGTATTTATGAGGGAATTGTGATGACATTTATGAGTGCATTTTATAGCGAATTTTTTATTTTGGAATTTTAAGGCAATGAAACAGAATTTTATACTTTATAACGAGTGAGAACAATAACATAAGTTTATGATCATATAACAGGTTATATGGTACACATATTTGGAATGATTTGATATTTTTTTTAATCCGTGCGAAGAACGGGTATAAATTTGCTAGTATATATATAAAATCAGACTTTAAGGGCAAATGAGCCCGATCGACCACAGGTCTCCAAACCAAAGTGCCTCAGTATTAATCCAAAGGAGAAAATAATATTTTTAAAGTCACATTTCTCCGGATGCATTGAATATTTTTACAGATAGTTTTTTATGTGATAAATATAGCTGACTTACCGGTACCGACAATCCCACATTTTCAAATTGGTTAGAATGGTTTTTTTTTGTTTTTATTTTTTAATTTTCATTAAATTTTACACAAAATATTCGAAGCAATTTCAAAAAGTGGGATTATAGAGATCTCTAAGTTATCTAAATTTATCATGTAAAAAAAAAACGTTTGTAAAAACATTCAATACAACCGGAGAAATAAGGCTTATAGAATTTTTTCTCCATTGGATTAACACTGAGGCACTTTGGCTTAGAAACCCGCGGTCGATCGGGCTCATTCGCCCTTAAATTACTAGTTTAACAAAATAATAAATTTCTAATATGAACATGGCTTTTGTCTTCCGTTATTTTTAATATTTGTGGGATAAATCTATTGCACGTTCGAAGGGGTTACACTATAGTTCGATTAGTTACTTCATTTTAGCTTCCACACTGTTGCGTTTATAACGTAAAAAGTGGAAGGTTTTGTAATCGTTCAGTCCGTCTGTCTGTCCGTCACCCACTTTCACAGAAAGAACCACAAGTCCGACAGACAAGTAAAATACGTCATTTTGAAGCAAAAAATCAGATTAGGCTACATTCCAAATTTCATTAAAAAATTTTAATTAGTAGTTTATTTAAAATTTAAATAACTAAAAATTTAATCTCCATTGAAATAACATGCATTCCAAATCTGTTATTTTAAAAATAAAAAGAAACTTTTGAAAAATATTTATTTATGGATATATAATTCAGTTTGGATTGTTGTAATATCACAATAGAGTTCTTTTGATGGTTCATTATATATGTATTAAGAAAGATGCATAGAGAATTCTAACTTGGCATAAAAAAATATGCAAAGTTTCGCTTTTATTTTTAAAGCATCAATTGTACTAATTATATGATGTTTTTTAACAAACTATAAATAAGTGAATTTTCGAAAGAAATGTAAATGGGAAATTGTGGCGACACAAAAATATTTATTAAAAAAGATTACATCATTATTCTTCGAACTTCAAACAAATTTAGCAAACGATAAAGTCTAATTATTAAATCTGAGAAAGCAGATTAATGAAAACAGTTAATTTTGGCGTTTAAAAGTTTGAATTACAAATAGCTAAAGGCCCTGTTTGTTATTAGAATTAAATCACCATTGCCATTCGCAAGAATCGCCCGATAAACTTAATTCTTTTAGACAATTTAAAATAAATTTATATTTGCGACATCGATCAGTTTGAAATGACGTCAAATATATTTTACTACGAGATTCTTTCTATGTTGATATGAAATATTTTCATTCTATTTAAAAGCGAGGAATATTACATATTTATTCTTTGAAATATAAATTAATTTTTGCAAACGTTAAGTAATAATTATTGAATTTTCGAATTAAAATAAATAAAACTAGCCAAATTTAGAATGTAAATGTTTAATATAGAATTAATTCTGTGTTTGGCGCCTTTTTACCTGTTTAACACAACTTTTGTGTGGAAGCGGGTTAAGTGACAGATTCTGTTACAAACCTACTTGTTTGTTACGGAATGATATCCCTCCTAAGTACAGTTCCGGCTGAGGAGCCCAGTTGGGTAAAACGCTTGACTTGCATGCTAAAGGTTCCTGGTTCAGGCCCTTTCAATGAATATACAATTGCCGACATGCGAATGGTCTGTGCAACCAAAAAATAAAACGAATAACACCCCATGAAGAAGGAGTGCTTGTTATGTATGTTTCAAAGTCCCGACACCTCGTACAATTCAGTGCATAAAGAATTAAATGTCAGTGAAACATACGATGGGAAGTTGAACTAAACGGGGTTTTAATGTGAAAAATATGTTTCCAATTGTTTTGGAACTTTGGGTAAACATAATAGGGTGTTTAAATAGTATTTTTTAAACATAAAAAAAATTAATATATCCTCAATTTTGGAGTCCTTTTAAACACATTTAATTTATTAAAATTTAAATCAAGTTTAATTTATTTCCAGATTTTACAGCAAAACAATAAATCTGTGCTTTTATGCAGAAATGAATGATTTGACGAGTTTTCCTCTACCTGATACATATTGTCCAAATTTTTCGGACATGACCGATGAAGTTTTCGGATTTTTTGATTATTTTAATGAAAAGACAGACCCAACAAAAAACGATGAAGAAGATGCTAAACCACCAGAACCAGAGTTTGGGGATTTTATTGGATCATCAATAAATAGCAGTCAAAGCGAATCTCAGTCAAAAGCAAACCTCCACTTGGCGAAAAACATCGTCTCCAGTTCAAAAAACACTCTCATCGTGCAAAGTAGCTGCAGTTTGAATGAACAAAATGTATCATGCGGGAATACTGATTCTATTTATCCTAAGCCACCCGATAAAGCGGATGATGAATTTTGGGATTTTCTAAAAATCAGATCACCAATTAAAAACTTCCAAGAAGTATTTGAAACGTATGCGACTCCTCTTGTAACTCCAATGAGCTGCACAAAATCCTTCAGTAATTTAACTGAGGATTCAGGATTTCAGAGTGCCGATTCATTGAATAGTACGCAGGCTTTGGACAATTATGATACCTACCGAATGAATTCGCAATCCAGACACCAATACGATGTTTCTAATAGAAAACTACCAAGAACAAATCCATCTAAATTAGCGTGCAATACATACGATATAAAAGGATCTGGTATGTGTACCACTTCTACTCCAAAGTCGTCGAATAAGGTAAACGCCCAATATATTTCTTCTAAACATCCAGAAGGTAGAAAATCGAAACTCACTGATGAAGAGTTCTGGGATTTTCTGAACTGCGATACGCCAATCGTAAAATTTTCAGATGCATTGAAAGAGGTTAAATGTGCTTCTTTGAATCCCGAACAAACTTTATTGCCGAATAAAGCAATTTATGAAGAATCTCCCTTTGCGCCTGCGACTATTGCGGCTGAAACTGCAATGCCCAACTCATTCTCTTATGTTACAACGCAGACGTCTGTTGATGAGAAGTACATGAAATATGACACAAATGCAACATCAATAAAACACTCTAGGAAAATACACGATAACAAACAAGGAAAGACAACTAAAACTAGATCTTCTGAATACTTTGTAAATGCAGCCACCAATTCACCAATGAATGAAACTTTCAATGCCAAAAGCAAAGTAAACGAGTACAGTTCATTTTCCTATTCAAATCGTGACCAAACATCTTTATTCAGTGAAACTGAAACAGATAAGGTGTCAAGTACAACTAAATTACCTTGCATATCATCGGTTTTTTCTATTAGTCAATACCCTGACTGGGTAACTGGAGTAACCCAACCAAAACATTCTACATACATTCAACCAATTACAAGAAAAGAACAAACAAACTCGTCTTTTATCGAGAAACAAATTCAAGGAAATAAGATTCTTGTCGAAGAAAAACAAGAATACGCCAAAAGAAATAAAAGTTTTACGACTTCAGTAAGTTCTGTAAAGTGCTCACAATCCAATGTAAGATATTCAGTAGATACTTCTGATTCCAAAGTAAAGTCTGCATCTGGTGCTACAAATGTCAATTCATCGCAATTTAAACAAGCTTCGAGTATTTCTCAACCTACTATATCTTCAGTTACTTCTCTTCAAGAAAATGCTGCTATGAATAATTCCAAGAACCTATATTTGATTTTACCTCAGAATCAAAATGGTTCACAATATTTATTAGTTTTAAATAACGTAACTGATTTGGGAAAGCCTTTGACGAATAAAGACGCGTCTTTATCAAACACTAATTTGAAAAAAGCAGAAGTTTGCAGTTCAACAACCACTGGTTTAAATAACGCAAATAAAACAAATTATCTATTGAATATTCCAGTATCCAATTGTCAAATTCAACCAATGAGTCTCAACCCAAATGCTATGTCATATGCAGTCAGCGGTAATGACGCTAAGCATAGGGTTTTGAACAGGAATACAGCTAAAACTGACCCGTTAATAACATCAAATATAATTAAATGCTCAAATGTTCAACCGCAACATTTTTCCACAGTATGTAATGCATCAAATATACATGTCAGTAGTAATATTTTATTTTCACTGAGCGGCGTATCGAATAGTACAAGTACATCCAATAAAATAGTGTCGCATCAAAGTGCTGGAATTCAAAACACGCACCAATATATGCAAAAGCCATTAGTTACACTGAATTCTAGGACAATACCGCCAAAGCCACTACGTCCACTCGCCAAACCCATTAAAAGCATTACTCTCGGAAAGGATAGAAATGCCATCTTGCAAACAAGCATACCCCTTACAATACAAAATGTCACAGAAAACAAGCATCTATGTGATGCACAAGGAAACGTTATAAATTATTTTTATGATTCCAAGGTCAACTGCTCACCCTCACAGAGTAAGTTTTCTTCGCATAACATCATTGACAATGTAAACGATAAACTTACGAAAGTTGAAGTAAACGAAACAAATGAACAGAAATTCATGGAACAGAGCGCGTGTAGTAAGGAATCAATAAGCATTAATAATTTACCTAAAGTCACTCAATCGAAAGAATATCTTTCAAGTGTTAAAGATGTAAACCAAGTAAAAAATACCAGTTCCACTGATCAATCCAAAAAAATAATAAATGCTAATGGCATTCAACTACTGACGCACACTGTAATGCCTGGCTCAATAAACAATAGTATTTTATCTTCTAACAATTCCAATGCAATCACCACAAATGCAAATATGCCCTGTAGCAGTAAAAGCCAAGCTAATAATTACGTCCAAATTAAAGTCGCCCCAGTACCGGCAAATTCCAAATCCCTTTCGAATTTGCAAGATCTATTCCCGCCACCTATTTCTATGGTGCCCGTTAGCGTCGTACCTGGATCGCAAACTTCTACTTCTCAACGAACTGCACCGAAAGTATTGATTTTAAAATCTATCGGACAACAAAAGATTTATCCGAAACTTAACGTTTCAACGAAGTCAACAGAAAAGCCGAAAAAAACAGGTCGAAAGACAGTTCGAGAACTCCTTGAAGAACGGCAGCAAATCGGACAGAGATCGCGGAAAGATATTAGGGTCCTAAGACCCGTGCAAAAGATTCCAACAAGCTCGGCTTTGTATCAAGCCAATATTACGAATAACAAATATACCAACGTGCCTTCGTTTGGAGTCGTAGGAAATATAAATTATCAAACGCAAGACCAAGACATAAGTAAAAGACCCAATATTCTAATGTTACCGTCAGCAAATAAGGTTATGAAGAAGAATATGGTAAAGGATGAATCTGCAGCAACTTTGAAGGTTAAGGAACAAGAAGTCGTGATGTATTCACCAAATATTGAAGTTTCTCGTCAAGGTAATTATTTCTAACGGATAATCATTTATTATATTTAAAAAAGTAGAATTATAGTAACATAAGTTTGAAATAGCATTTTATCAGAATGTGAAAACAAAAAAAATCAATTTAGTCTTCTAAAAAAGAGGAAATACGTTAGACGCTCATTCTTTTCAATATAAGTTTAAATTGGATTTATTTTCCTAAAAATTTAGTCAGCTTTTCACATGACATAAAATATTTCACCTATTAAGGTTTGAAAAAAGCATTCATTTCTTCATTTTTTCCTCTTTATTTTGAATAACAATGCTGTATAGTTTTAGATAAATTTGTGTGAAGTTTATGGCGCACATTATATCCTATTTCTTTTTTTGAATAAATAAAACAAAAGAAAAAGCCAGTTTGTAAAATTGTATAAAATAGAAAATTAAAAATCAAAATTGCTTAAATTTACAAAAAGGATTATAATTGAATTTTTCCTTTAAACCTGAAATCTTTCACCGCTACTCTTTGCATCATAAGAATTATCACCTTTAGATCCCACAAGCTATCGACCAAGGCACTACGATATGTCGGAGCTTCAAATTGGTTACTTCAAGGTTAGTATCACTTATTTAAAATAACTTTTTATATTTTCTATTATTATGTTAGAAAAAGTAACCATCCAGTCTACATTAAAAACTAGCAGACTTAAGCTTTTTTTTAACCCAATGGTAATTAATTTCATTTGCACATTACGTTTATGCTTGGGTGTGAAAGTATTCCACGATTGATTATCTCCCCCCCCCCCCCCCAAATCTGATTTTTTTTAGTAATATCCAATACCAAATAAGGTGATTCAATAAACCGCAACTTTTTCCCCATTATGCAAGACAAGATATCTGTAAAACGTTCTTTATTGCAAGGATATTTACTCGGTAAATAAAAAACTTTACAGAATGTGAATGAATGGAGAACGTTACAAATGTATTGCAATATTCAAATTACTTCTTTGATTATTTTTAATCACTAAGTACTTGAAATCAGTATTTTTATTTGTTTCTCAAAGCTTTAACTGTATATTTAACTATGTCTACTACTTGAGGGATTATACGGTAAAAATAAAGTAAAATTTATTTCAAATATTTACTCGGAATAAATATCAAAAACCATGCTTTAAATAAACTAAGTTTAGCAACGTGTAACGATTTATTATAATTTCTGGTTAAATATTCTACTTGGATAATCAAATATTCTACTTGGAGAATTATTATCTCCTTAGGGAACAGTATTTTTATTTGTGTTATGAAAATGTATCACTGTATTAATGTCCAAAAATAAGTGAAAAGCAATATAAAGGTGCATTTCTTTAGGTTGATGATGATTTGGAATCATGCGGTCGATTTCGGAGCAAATTTAAAGTTATTTTTAGCAAACGGTAAGAAATGACACTAATGAAAAATCCATTTTTATATTAAGGCCTTATTTTTATAATGATACGACATCAGTTATTAGTATTTTTCTGTTTGTACAAATCTTTTCGATCTAAAAATAGAACTTGTTTTATCTAATAGTTGACACTGCAACACGGAATCTTCTAATATTTAAAATTGAATCTTAAGAGTGTTCACATATCAAAAACGAAGACGAACAAAATTTAATAAGTGCAGCTTTATAATTTTTTCTCAATACATAGCAATTCGGGGATTATACATTACCCTAATTTGTTCTAGATCTAAATGTAATATGTCACCGTAAAGAAAATAACATTTAAGAACTTCATTGAAAAAATTGCATTCAAAACTAGTTTAGAGAACAATTTCCATAAAGTTTTTTTGTATGTTTATTTTTAATTGTTAAAATCAATTTCAATATGAAAGCTTACAATATACGTATATATTCTGAGGGCAATTAGCATGTCTTGTAGTAATTTCTTGAGGAAGACGAGTACTAATTAAGTCTCTACTGGCTCAGGTATATTGAAACTATTCCTGATTCCAAAAGTATACTTCATGTTATAGGTTATTATACGTTACGCTTTTTCAACTTAAAACAAAAGGGCAAAATTGCACTAAAATGCGAAAAGCTTTCGCTCACGAAAAAGGGCATATTTATTTTTATAAAAAACGATCAAGGGGGATGAACGACACCATCATTGTCCCAGCAGCCCCGTAAGTTAAAATCATTTTTTTAACGAACGAGTTTTAAAATACTCTTTACGAGTTGAAGCACGAACAGATTTAGCTTGCAATCAACGTTTTAACCCCTTGATCATGCATCTTCACACACTAAAACGAAGTAAAAAGCAGATTTATAGACTGAAGCACTTTCTGCACATAGGTATTTATCTACAGAAATAATGTCTCAATCCATTATTTTATAAAGTTTAAGTCTCTTTCTAGCCAGTTTCTGTACGAATTCCCCGTCTGTCGATGCAACCAAATAGATCTAAGATCTTCAGATATCTGGGACCAAATGGTTCGCATTGTTGTGGCCTTCAAGATCCTCACTTCAATGGATTTAGGCGATCAAACCATCTACCTGCACATCAATTGTCCGCCCCTAATATACTTGGGGAGACTTCAGCCACGCTCTGGTGTCATATCCAATGCTGTTATTTATGATACCCCTGTTGAGAGTGACTCCGCATGGGGTAATGTGATCAGAGGTTCGTTCATACATAAGGTAAGTAGATTTTACTATTTTAATAAATTCATTTTCTGAACTTTGAGTGGTATAAATCATTTTATAATATTAATTATATTAATATAATAACTTATGAAACAAAATAGCATCCACTTTAAATATTTCTGAACTAGGATTTTGTTATAATATTTTCCTTTTTGGTCGTGTTAAAATTATTTTTTCACTAAAAAATTTTTTCACAACCCTTCAACGACGATTGGTAAGAAAATTTGAAATGAGAAAATGAGCTCTCTTTAAATTTATCTAAGTAAACAAAATATGAAACAAATAAAACCATGGTAATGAACATTTTGTGAAGGACAAATTAAGTTACACACTAAAAACGAATTTTAAAAACTTAGTGAGCGTTTTCATTTGAAAATGAAGGTGTTAATCGTATTCACAAAGTCATTGATAGGTTAAATAATGTTTCTCGAAAAATAGTTCTTAAAAATTAGAAATCGTTCGAAGTTGAAAAAAAAATATTTTTGTTTTATAGATAGTTCTAAGGAAAAGACAAGTACACAAACTAAAGACTCTCTTATACCAATTCGACAACAAGTTCATTACCCTAGTGAATAACAGCAGAGCGCAAGGCGGAACCTATCATTCCAACTCAATTTTGAGTAGCGAAATCTCTCCTTCAAACCTAAAAAGAAGTTATAATAAAAGTATGTATGAAACAGAAAACTATAATCAAAAATGTGTAAATTTTTAATTGTAAAAGAATTACCCGTTGTAATGCTACTATTTGTGTGATCTGGTTCTTTAGGCCGATGGTGAATGTAAGAATCAATATCAAAGCAACTCGTTTATTTAAAATATGGATTGTGAAACGAATAGTACTGTGAACGGAAAATGATTTTTTGGAAATGGATTATGTTTACAGGGATTCCGCGGGAATAACCAGAATTTACAGTAAGAGCTGGGTCTTTTAGGAAAAATTTGACTGACATATGAAGTAATCGTTTAAAAAAAGCCAAGTTGTAGTTTCTTCCAATTAGTATGAACCAATCGAAAGGGCTTTTTTGGGGTGATTCGTGACTTTAAGGGGGAATGGGCGCGCTGGACCGGGGGTCTCCAAAGCAAAGTGCATCAGTGTTAATCCAATGGCGAAAAAAATATTTTCTCTGCCACATTTCTCCGGCTGTATTGAATATTTTTACAATCGGATTTTTATATATGATAAATGTAGCTGACTTGCAGGTCCCACTTTTTGAAATGGGTTCGAATATTTTTTTTAAATTTTCAATAAACAATTTTACACAAAATATTCGCAGCTATTTCAAAAAGTGGGAAGGTAGAGACTTGTAAGTTATATACATTTATTATCTAAAAAAACCGTTTGTAAAAATATTCAATACAGCCGTAGAAATGTGGCAGCGAAAATAGTTTTTTTCCCATTCGATTAACACTGAGGCACTTGAGTTTGGAGACCCGCGGTCCAGCGCGCCCATTCCCCCTTAATATGAAGTAGTCAGTAAACGGCGAATGAGACCGAATGACCGCAGGTCTCCAAACTCATCTGTGTTTTATCCAATGGGAAAAAATGATTTTCTAAGCCACAATTCTACGAGTTCTAAGTTAGCTACATTTATTATATTAAAAAACCGTTTGTAAAAATATTCAATACAGACTTAGACAATCTTTTTTTTTCCTATTGGATTAACACAGAGGTACTCGGTTTGGAAACCCGCAGTCATTCGTTCTCATTCGCGATTAACTGGTCAATCAACCGGAATCTGGAGAAACAGGCTCATGTTTGGAAGTGTGACTTTTCCACTTAGAACTTACTGTAACGAGCTCTTTTGAAGAGAATTTTGTAATTTAATTTTGAAGCAGCTTCGTAATTGAAGGAAACTGATTTGTCCCAATTGAATAAGAACTGGCTTTTCTTGAGGAATATTTTTTTTAACTTCTTGAATTTATTGTAGTAAGGTAAAGCTAACGGGCTTCTTGTCTGGGATAATTTGTGTGAGTTTTCGACTTAGAACTTATTGTAACAAAGCTCTTTTGAAGGGAATTTGCAACTTAATTATGAAGTATAGCTTTTTAATTAAAGCAAGCTGCTTCCTTAAAATTGACAGTGACTAGCAACTGGCTTTTGTTGGACAAAGTCATAAATTATATTTATAACCTCTTGATATGTTGTAACGGGGTAACGTTCTCTTGTTGGGGTTAATTTGTGATTGTTCCCAGACAAAAAACCGTGCATTCGCCGCCTTCCCCAATGGGATTCATCGGAACAAGAAGACGGGAAGATCGACGACGACATTGACATGCTGAAGCCGCAAATGTGCTCGTGCCGAATCAGTTGCCGATCCGTGCGCTGTTCGTGCGCCAAATCCGCCAAGAGTTGCAGCTCGGTGTGCATGTGCGTCAACTGTGGAAACCCCCTCAACGTGCTGGAATCCATCGGAATCGACGTTGATCTTGCTCTAGAAGACCGGTGCCTCTTTCAGAATATTTACCGGGTAAGAAAATTATTTGCACTATGAGCGAAAATAGAGTACATTTTTAGTCAGGGTGCTATGTTATAATGAACATTCACAGGCAACTTATTGTTCGTTGGTTTCAAATTGTGATCTTTTGTAGCATTGCCACAAAAAATTGAAACACTTTTACAGTTTTTGCATTAGTCAAAAACTAGGGAGGTGTAACACTACGCGACCTTCAATCACCACTCAATAAACAAATACATTTAAAGGCAAGATAATTTCAATACCTTTCAAACCTAAACAGTTCTATGGAAGCTTCTATTTTCGCATGTGCGATTTTCACTAGAACCTTATTATCACGTCCGACAGGTGCTGAAACACGTGAACCAAATTTGAGGTCTGTATCTTTTTTTTTTTCATTTTTCAGCAATACACCAAAAAACTTCTATGGCAGCCACCCTTAGTGCACTTTTTGTCGCAGGTATGCGGTATTTTATCCTGCTACAACTTGAGATTTGGACAGAACAGGGACTGAAAAATTTAGATTTTAATTAGAAAGCGCATATTCTAAGTGCTGTCTTGTAACAATCAAAGCTTCTTTTGAAAAGCGTTGATTGAATATAGAGGTCTTCATAAAAACAAAGCACGTCATTTAGAGTAAACTATAAATAGCTCAGTTGTGCGAGTATAACATTACAAAAAAGTATTAAATTAAATAAATAATCACAGGTATTTTTTTCTTACATCCGCTCTATACTTTAAATCAAAACCATAATTCTGCCTAAACAAACTTGCGCATTTCAGATTCCCAACCTACTGGATTTCCTTCTGCGTGAAATCAAACTGAGTTGCTGCAACACTTTAACCGCTGTCCGCGACTGCATTCCAGGGACAGTGCTATGCCCAAACGTGAACTGCAATGCTCAGCTGGAGTTCTCATGGTGTCGCGCCGTTGTGTGCTACCCGGAGAGAAACCATAGAAATCATTGCTCGTTGTGTGGACAGTGTTGCTTTTCTAACGGACAACATTGCATGGTGAGAATTATCGGCAATTTTAAACTGTTTTTCTCTTTTTTTAATTAGTATTTTTTTAATGGAAAGTAGGTATTGATATCGAGGAGATTTCCGTCTGGTGTGTCAGTTCCCCTTTCTGAATTCCATACTAAGGGGACGTACATAAACTACGTCACGCAAAATTTTGACTTTTTTTCCTCTCCCTCCCCCTATGTCACGCTGCGTCACATTTGATCGAACGAACCCCTCCCCCTAAAATTACGTCACGTTTTTGCACCCCCCCCCCCTTAAAGAAAAAGTTAATTTTAATATTTCCCCTTGTTTCTGAAATTAAAAAAAAAAAATGCATATTTTTATGTTTTTAAAAAAATTAACTTGGAAAGAAAAAAAATGTAAAATTTATCTTGGTTAAATAATTTATTCATAGGAATACGCCAACATTGTATTTACATTTCCGTTGTCCAAGGTCTAACTAGCCATTGGCTAATGTCTTCTAAAAAAGGGGTCTGATAGTAATCGGAACTGTCTAGTCTAGTTCTGGGTCTTTTGGTGTTCGTTCAGGTAGCTGCCAGTCCCCTAATTGGTCAAGATTTTGTCGCAATTTTGCGTGTTACGAAGTACCGTTACGAAAAGGTCTGTAAAATATAGGAGACTAATAATGCCGACGTTGTTGCATATAATAATCTCCCCATCCGCTTTCTGAAATAAAGTGTTTCTTATAAAAAAAAAGATTTCAAATTTTTTTCTAAAAAACTATTTTATGTAAAACAGATTTTCCTTGCAAAATTGGAAATTTTCGAATCGTTACGTAACGCAAGCGCCCCCCCCCCCCCTCCATGTCACGATCGGTCACGTTAGCGCATACCCCTCCCTCCCCCCCTACGAGCGTGTCGTAATTTATGTACGTCCCTTATCGTCCGGTTTCAAAAATTAATTTTTGTCAGAAAGGTATAGCATCAAAAACCTATCTTTTATACTTTTTTCCATGTGTATGTAACTCTTTCCATCAATCTCTCATATGACTGTCTGTTTAAACTTCAGTTCTTTTCATCCGATTTTAAAATTTCTTTTTTTTTGTTACAAAGGTATCAGAAACTATCGTTTGTTCTTTTTTCGTCGGTCCGTCTATCTACCACAAAAACTTCATTGAATATTAAAGTAACAGGAAAGTAGACTACTTTAATTCTTCTAGAATTTGAAATTTTTTGGATAATTATAGCCAATATTTTTTTTTAATATTCCATTGAATCCTTTTGGGGCTCACAACTTGTTGCTAAGTATTCAAAGTACTTGATTGAACTTTCCAAAAGATCGTTTGCTATCTACTGTGTCTTCTATCATTATAAAAAAATTACCATTATACATCAATAGACGATCTTTCTAATAAAAATATTTTTCTTTGCATTTTCGAATTCAAGGTTTGCAACAGGTGTTACGAAAAGTCATCCTCAAAGGATTCTCAATGCCCAACATGCAAAGAAAAAATCCCTTCGGCATACGATGGTAACTTCGATCAAAGTTCGATTTATCAGAATACTCTTACCAAAGAATCTGTCAAAATCTCCACAAAACCAGAAATTATTATTTTGGATGCTTATTCCGTTCCCGAAAACCCAGAATTTTCTGGACAAATGGAATGGAATGTAGAAACGACCGAAGGAGACATGAATACTTTCCAAGGTGATGTGGATACAACCAAAGAACAAATGGATACTAGCAAAGAAGAAGTGCATCCTACCAAAGAAGACGTGGATGCTGCCAAAGAATACATGAATACTAGCAAAGACGTGCATCCCATTAAAGAAGATGCCTCCAAAGAATGTATGGATACTAGTAAAGAGCACGTGGATACCAAAAAAGAAGACGTGCATCCTACCAAAGAAGATGTGGATGTTGCCAAAGAACATATGGATACTAGCCAAGAACTTATAGATGTTAAAGATGGTGTCGTAGATCAAAGCGAGATGTCCAAAGTCATTAAGCAGGAATTAATGGACATGGAACAATGTGAAAACGGACAAATGACATAAGCTACTGTCACTAAATCAAATTGTTGAATTTTAGTTTTAAACAAACAACGAACGTCGAAAGTATTAATTTAGGAATAGCCGAAAACATATTACAAATTGTGCTGAAATATATTTTCTTTTATAAATAGCAGTTTGAAACTAACTTATGATGAAGTGTGCATTAAAGAGGTTTGTTTTCGTTTAGTTAAATTTTAATGAACATTCCAGCTTATTTCTTATATATTAACTTAGGACTCAGATATTAAAGTAAGGACTTAACTTATGGACTAACTATTCATTGGTTAAACCTAATTATAAACTTTTGAAATAAATTATTTATATTTAGCATTTTATTCTTACTTTTTTTTATTGTTGGAGTTAAACTGTTTTATTTATGTTTTTTTAAGTTTACGAGAATAACTTTAAACTAATTTTTTTTAATTTATACGTATTTTTAGTGTATTATGGACATGAGGCATAGTTTAAATTAAGAAACACGAAAATAACTTTGTAATTAAACCGAATTCCATTATCTTATTTTTAATATTGTCAAATTGTGATAATATTATTTTTAACAAGTAGTTTCAATAGTTTTAAATAGGAATAAATAAAGTTATAGGAAAAAATAACTCTTTTTAATATTTAAAAATAAGATTTTGTTTTAAGTTTCGTATGTTGAGCTATTGTTATTTTATTGAGTGAAAAATAAGAAAATTATAAAACTTACAATCAAAATTCACAGAAAACAAAGTTTTACTTAAGGAGGAAGTCTTATTTTTGGAATTTTTAAACGAGATTCGGAATTTTCAAACACAAAATCCACAAAATTATTTTTGGGGATTAGTATATTCTTACGTTAGTTGATTGAAATATTTTAGTGTTAAGTTTAAAATATTTTTTTTTTAATTATGTTATATTATTTGTTATAAAATTATTTAAAAAGTTGTAATATTGATATCGTTTTGAAGAATTGAAACCATATTTTACCGATATTTACATTTAAATAAATACTTGTTTAAACAAATGTTATTACCGATTTTCCATTTCGTTATGTTGCTGACGAAACTATATTATTATTGATATAATTGGGCCATTTGGATATAATTGTATGAATGATTGATAAAAAATATATTTCCCCGATTTAACTAATGTTATGATTAAAAGTTAAAGATCTGTCATTATTTGTAGTTCAAATATACACGTTTCCATTTAAAATCGGCTTCGATGCCTGTGTATAAATTCTTTTAGACAATAACAATAATAATAAGTTTATTTAGTTTGAAATATGGCACTGATACACGAGTATGATGACGTCATTTAAACGGTCAAGTGACGAGAACATGAGTAGGCATCACGTCAACCGTTAAGTGCGACATCTAACTAATTAGAGAAAGGTTCAAATGAAATTCATGATGATTTAGTAAAATCATTCAAACAGTCGTATAACCGTAATTAAATGACATAGAAGCTCTCCAAAAATGACATAAATGAAATTTTAGTCACTTTCAGTCGAGAGAACTAGTTAACAACAGGTTTCGAATGTTGTCTTTGGCGCCGATTACTATTTCGTCGAAGAAAGAATAGAATGCTATAACTGACAAATTACGGTTTACAAGTACTACTTGTAAATGATTGCTAAATACTAATCTTTAAGAGTTTAAGGAGATATATTTGCAGTAATAATTCGGATTATTTCAATGTGTTGGTGATTTGATTTCAAACTGAGGCCATTTCTGTTCACGGGTCGAATGGTTCGGCCCAGTCAAAAAATTCTCGACCATGTAGAGGATGACGTTAAATATGCTTCGATCCTGACGCCGCTACGATCCGCCCTAAATATGCGTTGGGTGCCTACTCGGTGTCGGCTCATCACGATACATGTAATATCTTGTGCGACGTAGAAATATACTAACCATAAATTTGTTCGAAGCGTAGGTAGATAGGTTGGTACATGTGTTTTCCGGTTTGTGTGCTTAATCCGAGATCCGCTTAGAAACCTTCGTGAAGTAAGACAGACACAGATTTTTTACTGACAGAGAAAGTATATCTGAGTATACTTTTATATCTATATAGTTATACTGAGAGAGAAAGTACACCCAGGGCGAAATAGGGAATCGAACCCTTTCCCGGTACAGTGAGCAGACTGTTAGCGTAATGAACTGCGATCAAACCCACTAGGTCTCTCGGGCCCGAAGGGTATTTAATACGTCATTTGAAACAGTTCGCATTTATGGCTTCATTTGACTTGGGATCGATCCGATCTTCTCAAATTAGAGGATTAAAAAACCGGGGTTTTCTCTTTACGCTTTTCCTTATCGTAGTGCTGATAGCTTAACCAGAAGCCACAAAAAGAACTTTTCGATAGTTGTGATGGTAAATAACCGTTTAGGTGCCACACTTTTAGCGCCTTTACTTTTGGTTCGTGGCGGCTCAGTAGCTGTGATGTATTACGCGTCCGCCTCATTAGCCCAAGGTTGCGGATTCGAGCTCCGGCTGAGTCGTCGGATTTCCAGGATGGGAAAATGGGGTTAGTTCAGGATATGGGGTTAGCTCATTTTCGGCTCCGTGGCCTAGAGGTTAAGGCGTCAGCTTTGAGATTGAACCATCTCAAGAGTGCGGGGGTTAGAATCCCAGCTACTATCAATCATCCTATAAATCGGATATATACTGGAAATAGTAAGAAAATCCACAATTAATCACAGATGGGCCCGAGTACACTGGGACAAACGGGCTCGTTAAATCTGTGGAGTCCAAAGTCCCGACGGCGCAAGTGTACGATGCCGTTCAAAGTTCCGTTGAGTGCCAGCTCAGGTGTCGTCCTCGTCACTTGGCTGCAGTTCTATATTACGATTGGCTGTATTGAAGCTCCTAAAAGAGGCTAGAAATAGACAGCCGGAAACGATTAAATTACCTAAATTACAATAGAAATAAAGTCAAGTGGGGGTCCGGATGGCCTAGTGCGTTGGATCGCAGCCCATTGCGCTAACAGTCTGCGCGCTGTAACGGGTGCGGGTTCAATTCCCGCCTTCGCCCCGGGTGTACCTTCTTTCTGTGTCAGTAAAAAATTCTGTCTTTGTCTGTCTTACTTGATAAAAGTTCATAAGCGGGTATCTGATCAAGCACACAAACCGGAATATATGTACCAACCAAGTCAAGGGTTGTTATAGCAAATGCATAATAAAACAATAATTATGGTTGATTCAAAGAACGTTGCACTCAGCTGTATCACGAGACATCAGCATACCGATGAATTACGGACACTTGGTTGTCTCACTTTCAATAATAATATATGGCGATATAATGGTAAGTTGAGTTTGAAAATCGTCGCACTAGTGCTACAGGAATTTAACCAGTAAACTGAAAAAGGACGTATATATACGCTTAGAGCAGTTCATGCACTCGGGACTCAAATATTGCATATGCAGGGGCCCGGGTGGCCTAGTGGTTAAGATCGCAGACCATTGAGCTAGCAGTGTGCGCGCTGCAACGGGTGAGGGTTCGATTCCCGCCTTCGCCCTGGGTGTACTTCCTTCCTCTGTGTCAGTAAAAATTCTTTCTGTGTTTTGCCTTACTTGACGAAGCCTTATAAGCGGGTCTCTGATCACGCACACAAGCCGGAATATATATGTATATACCTACCCTATCCAAGTCAAGGGTTCTTACAGCAAGTGCATAAAATAAAACAATTATGGTTGATTCAAAGAACGGTGCACTCAGCTGTATCATAAGACAGTACCGATGAATTACGGATACTTGGTTGTGGTTGTCTCATTTTCAATAATAATATACAGGGTGGCCCAAAAGTAGGCTTACAGCGAGTTAGGTATACAGTTATTTATACAGCAACAGTTATTTTTCGAAAGCATGTCTGGTTGTTCAGTCAGTTGATTGCGCATCATCTTACAGAACTGTAATTAGGATCACTCAATAAGGACTAGTAACTGGGAGGTATGGTTTAAGGTTCAGCTGGTCCATCAGGCGTTGGAACGTTGCTCTAGGGATAATCAGCTCCCGAGACGCTAGTCGAGAGGACTTCTTTTTAAGTTTATGAATGTTATGCTACGCACTGGTCTCCGTACTTTCGTACTTTCAGTTGGTCTTAAGGATCCACCTTCGTTGATCCTCACTCAGATTCCCAGAAGTGGTTTGCACTTATAAACAAAAGCACCAATTTTTCACCAGCATAAATAATTTTATAGGATAGCTGGCAGATGGCGAGATTCGAAATTTCATACTCTGGAATCATTATTTGCTTATTCCTCAAATATCAAATAAATATTCCGAAGCTATCTGTAAACTAAACCAAACGAAGTCCACGAATCGCTACTCTTTGGATAAGATACGCTGTAGTACGACTTTATTTTAGCCAACCAACAAAACTAAGCACGACTATGTCAAATACCTGTTCTAAATAACCCAAAGTTCTTACCAATGGTACATCATTAACTGTTAGCCTACTTTTGGGCCACTCTGTATAGTGATACAATGGGGATATGAGTTGAAAATCGTCGCACTAGAGCTACAAGGATTTAACCAGATAACTGAAACGGAAGTATATATATGCTTGGTGCAGTTCATACACTCGGGAATATTGCATATACGAAAAAAAATTGTTATGCCCGACGTATACATGTGTCGATGACACTATAGAGGTTAAACATAGTCCCCATGAGACTTCCAAGTTGAATGAACATACATATAAATAGTGGTATTATGGCTTTGTCGGGAAAGCAATTATTTTTTGCGTTTAATTTAGTAGAAAGGAGTTGATTTGGAAACCAATCAGTATATGCTGTACATTAGCTATTTCAGAATTGAGATGATTAGCAAATTATCTGTGGTATCGGTTTTTTTATGGGGGTAAATAATTGCAGGGCATCATATTTGGCCTTTACATCGGATTCCGACGGCAATAGCCCAATATTTAGGGGTGTAGTTGAAAAACTCTCATTCTCCAAGGCATAACTTAGATAAAGTGTCCAGTACGTTCATTGGCGACTTCGGGCAATTGAATTTAACATTATCAAAAGTCACCAATGAACGGACCGGGCACATTATTTTTTATAACAGTGTAATTTAATTTCTTCAGCTGATGGGAACACAAAAGAGAAAAATGTCCACATTTGAGCGAAACTATAGATTAGAATTGTTGATTGCTTGCAACAATGGTCCAAATCGTTAGTCTAGGTACTGTAGTTGACTGACCCACGGTTAGGTTAGTTGGAATATCGTCGCACTAGAGCTACACGAGGGCTATTAACGACCGGGCGTCATAATTTAGAATCACATTCAAGTGATGAGCTGACACCTGAGTAGGAACCCTACCCAACCGCCTGCCTATGCCTACGGCAAATTATTCTTGGTTGGTATACATTGGTTGGTATACATATATTTTCAGGTTTGTGTGCTTGGTTACAAAGACCCGCTTATAAACCTTCGCAAGAAGGACGGACACGACATACACACACATACAAGACAGTATGCTGCCATCTATCGCACCTCCACAATTTAGACATGTCCCTGAAGGGGAGGAAATAGTTCCAGGGACCTGTACCGTGGTAAACTGCGCATGACCGACCACAGACTTTCGGACCCAACAGATTAACGAGCACGGACTCGCATATACTCGGTAGGTCTTCAGTGGTACCGGGACTCGATCGCGGGACTTTCCGATCTCGAGACCGAGACGCTGACCACTAGGCTCCCTACGGCCCGCAAATTATTCTTTAATGAAATGCAATGGTAAAGCTAAACTTTAGACCATTATTCTGCAAAACTACGTTTCTGAAGACACTTTTCCGCGCTCGGTGCTATATTTCACTGTATGAATTAAAATTCGCGACCTCAGACATTGACCCTCTTCGAAAAGTATTCTAAGTTTACCCTAGACATGCATCTTGACGGCGAGAGATAGGAGATAAAAACATACTTTTAACGTCCCTAGTCGACGGAGCTTTATTTTTAGCCTCCAGAAACAGTCAGTTTACGATCTTCTAACGACTATGATACGCAGAAGGAAAGTGTTTCATTTCATGGTCCTCTTTTTTCCCACCCGTTATTGACTTTCCCGAAAGATTTTATTCGAAAAACTTGTTATCAGTAATAATAAGGTGTTGGCTTCGTCATTTGACCCTGGCATCAAATTTACTATGCCCTTTCTCAATATAGGAGTGGGGAGCCAATTCAGTAAGGTAATCGTTTCCGGCTGTCTATTTCTAGGCCTGCTTCAGGAGCTTTTAACACGAGCCAAATAAACGCCTCCGTAATTTAGACCGACTGATCAGATGAGACGAAGCCAATTCGGTATAAAGTGTTTCCCTTGCATGCGAAATATCACAGGTTCAGCAGGTTAATGCAAAAATAGCTGCCGACCTATAAATGGTATGCGCAGCCAAAAAGTCCAACGAATACCCCGTGTAGAGAGAGTGCACGTTAAATATGCTCCAAAGTCCCGACGCTGCGTACGGGGTGTCGGCTTGTCATTTGACTGTGATTCCAAATAGGGTACTTGACTGTATCGCTAAAATAGCTTCCAATATTAAATTAATTATAGTTTGAACTAAAAAATAACAAAACTTAAATATTTTTTTTTGCAAAATAAATCTTAAATAATTAATAAAAATCATTTTAAAATGGCTTTTTTTTATCGGTACGTCACGTGATCACCAACACATCAATTTGTCTGAATTCACTAGTATATATAAACAAACCGGTGTGCTGTTTTTTTTTTTTTTTTTGCTTGCATGTAAACTGGATTTAATCTAATTTATTTTTAAAATAAGAATTATATAGATAATGGAAGGAGGTTCAGAGTTTGTTTATAGTTACTAGTGACGTCATAGATACCACGTGACAGCCACTTAGCTTTTTCGGGCGTAATTTTTCGTCCTAATTTTAAAATTCATTTTTCTGCCTTTTTATGGGGTATTAGAAAAAAAGAAAAAATACGGGTCTAATATTTTTGGCATAAGAATATTTTAATGCAATAAAAAAATTTAGTCAAATACTCTATTACAATGCTCGTCGCCAATAGCCATCGTGTAGCTCTACTGCGACGATAATTCCACTCAACTTTGCCATTTTTCAATTGCCCTCGTGTAGTCACCAATAGCCGTCCATTTCGACGTTATTTCAACAAAACCAAATTTATTTAAAGAGGTTCAGTTGAATGGGCATGTTTCAAGTCTTGAGTGGTGTGAAATGCTGAATGAAAATAGTTTCTCGGTCCTCTATTGGTGAATCAATGTCACGTGAGAACAGATCAGCACCGGTCGAAAGAAGTAAATGCAGGAATGAAAGATGGAAGGAAATACGTCATCTGAAACAATCCCATTACGGCTGCACGAGCGGAATAGGAAACTGTCCTCGTAATTTTGAACCCCTTTCGAGTGGCGGGGACGACCTTGAGCTGGTACCCGACACAACTGTACAGTAGGCGGCTTCAGTACTTTCTCGACAGATTTGCAAGCATGTCAAATATACATGGCGTTATATGTATGTTGGAATTTTTTTTGGTAGGAATTTGGTAAGAGCAAAGAATAATCTACATTTTACTTTTAACCATAAAAAAACGTGCCTCTGAGAGAATCACATATTCTCCATATACTAAAAATTGAGAGAAACTCATGTTTTAAAAAATATTGAAATAGTTGAAGTAATCTCTCATAAACCAAAATGTCTTTGTATCCAAACCACTCAAGAACATTAAAAAAAATTTAAAAAGTACTACAATTGAAATAACCGGTTTGAAATAATATTTTAACTGTTCTTTCATAAAAACAACTGCAAAAGAATTTAACATTTTTTCCCCAAAACACAAACCCCCTTCCTTTAACCATAGTTAGTTAGAAAAGATATTCTATTACCAAAGTGAAAAATAATTACTGGCGCATACTGGCGATAAATCACTCTAAAAGAGCTTCTGGAAGAAAGAAAAAAAGGCTTATGACAACCTATAACAACGCCCCTATGATTGGGGCGGCCAATTGGGGCGCTGGTGACAGTTTTGAAGGGGCTGAAAGCACGCGGTTTGTTTTGGGCTAAGGCAGAAGGGTGTTCGGAATTTGTTTGGAATACAAGGATGAGAGGAGACTGAAAGGTATTGCTGACTTGAAGTTTTGACTTGGTGTGGTTCGAGGAAGTATTAAAATGGCTTCGTCTGTTACGGTAAGTTGATTTTTTTTTGTGTTTTTATAAAGTAGGAAGCCTTTATTTAAGTAGTAAATTATTTAAATAAATTGGTTTTGTGACTTAAGAATAACACTCCTACGTTGACATTATTCATATAATGATTTTACATTAACTAATGACCATAAATATTAGCTAGTTTTAATTTCAAGCTTAGCTATACAGATATCACCAGATTCTAA
This sequence comes from Oedothorax gibbosus, assembly GCA_019343175.1. Lineage (NCBI taxonomy): Eukaryota > Metazoa > Arthropoda > Arachnida > Araneae > Linyphiidae > Oedothorax > Oedothorax gibbosus. The sequence goes on along the minus strand of CM033277.1, from coordinate 12,506,468 downwards.
AAATTATCCAATTTTATAATAGTTTTTGAATATCTAAAAGGAAGTATGTATATAGTATACTGCTATAACATTTAATTTATTCAAAAGCCATGTTAAGATATTAATTTTGTATTTTTTAAAAGAAGTGCCAATTACGATTGTATTGAGTTAACAAGTTGACTGCCACGTTAGTTGTATTCAACTCACACACCTTTCGCGTGTTCAAGAGGTATTGTGAGCTAAATATTACTCTTTTCAGACTTTATAATATATCATGTTAGTTGGATATAGTATTTCTCATACCATGTTAGTGTAATGCAGGCAAATTTTTTATGGCTTCGGAAACAAAAAAAAACTGAATTTGAACTGTATTTTTTTTTTCGTTTGACATATTTTTATCTGACAGTAGACGTATTAAAATTGTGACTTATTCAAATCGAGACTTTAAAATTATTCTAATATTATACTGAAATTATTGATCTAAATTGATGACTATGTAGTATAGGGTTTATTTAGTTTTAATTTCAATAACAGTATATCGCTAAATTTTGAAGAGAAAAAATTACGTAATTATTTTAAACATCTATAAAAGTAGCATATACTATTCTTTAATGTATTAAATACAATGTTAACACATTATTATAGTAAAATCTAAAAACGTGTCAGTTAAGGGTGTATTGAGTTGTTACCACATGGAATAAAAAAACAAATTTAAAGGGAAAATGTCTCCTGGTTATTTAGTTATCAATAATGGATGCCATAGTTGATTACATTATTCTAAGAATTAAAAAATCGTATCATACTTTCATTTTATAACCAGATCATACTTTCAATTCATATTTGTTTCATTTTGTTGTTGAAGCTATTTTAATGCATGTAAAAAGGTCTAAATTTTAATGCAATAGTTTCCCCAAAATTGTGATTTAAAAAACAATGCTTTGGGCCTATGGAATGGATCTATCTTTCTTAATACTGACCAAAAGTAATGATACAATACCTACTGAGTTTCCGCAACCTATATTTAACGTGCGTGGTCCGATATCATCATGTTCGGAGTAAAAGAAACTATCTTTACTTTTCTGTTGACCCGTAAAAAAATAATAAGTGTATAATTAGGAAAAACAATTACAGTGCACTCTTTTTACAAAATCATTCCAGTACTGTACTGCTTTCTATAAGAATCGGAGATCGATATAACTGTTTGTAGTATCGACGCTGTGCGTCCTTCCTACACATCTAAAACATACCTAAAAGGGACGAAACATAAATGGGGGAAAAGAAATAGCCATAAGGCTATATAAAAATATTTCTTTAGGAGTTTGAAACGAAATACCATTTATTCAGCGTATAAAATACTTGTGATACTGGTAAAAACGAATCCTGACATTCATTTTTATAACAGGTTTGTGTGAATTCATTTTTGGTGATAGGTTTTCTTCAATTGTTAAGAAATTGATTATTAAACTTTTTTTAAAATCTTCATTTTGAGGAAAATGTTTATCGTTGATTGAGCAACTATGGCCTTTATGGGTGGGTAACCCAAACTTTATTCGTAAGTAATCTAATTATTGGTGGATATTTTTTAACTAGTTGCAACACTGACTAGATTTATATTTAAAATACTGTTCTTAAGCAGAAAATTAATAGAAGGGCTTTATTATTGGATTAAAGTTATCCTAATCTGTCGGCTCAGGGGCTATGAGGTATTTCTTACAAGCCTCATAAACCCAAGATCGTGGGTTTATGCCGCGGCTGAGTCGGTAGATTATCAAGACGGGAAAATCTTCGGCACGCATGTCATGTGATTATGTGACATGTAAGGAATTGAGTGCCCATTTGGCTTTATTTCTCTCGACAAAATTAAATCTGTGCATATTTCAACATACACAGAAAGCTCAGATTCATTACAATCTATGGGCTTCCAAACTGGTAGCGAGAGCCGCCAAGATGGAGCCACAAAAATGGCTCTCAGTTCTGGGAATATGTCGAGTCTGCAAAAGGATTGATCCGCCAAAAAAGCAGACGCGTTTTATTTTTAAAAAATAAATAACCCAATCTAAAGTATTGAGGAAAAATTTCGTTTAACCCTTTCAGTCCCAGTGATGTCATTTGACATCATCATTCTTCTGATTATAATTTTAAAAAAAAAGGGATGACATCTATTGGGATTAGGGTGCCTGGATAGGATATTTATGGACCTGGATTATTTAGGCTCTCTAATTGGGATTAATAAAGAATATTTTCTAATAGAAAAAAGTTCGAAGAATCGAATGTTGTGCTTTTTGATATCATAAGTGGCTGTAGACGATCAGAAAAAAAATTCTAAAATGATGATGCCAAATTGTCATTGGGACTGAAAGGGTTAAAATAAGGGGATTGTATAGGTTTCTTATTTGTTGGTAAAGAATTTATTCAAACAAAGGGCAAAATTCTTCAGACTATTTCGTAAAACTAGCATCGTATTAAAATGTGTATTGTTTTACTACAATGATTTCATTATTTAAAAGTATTTCTCTTTTACTCAAGAATATATTTATCTACCAGATTTTTTACTACACTGTAAAAAATGTGTGTTTCTACAAGAAAAAAGCTCATCTGGTGTGCCAGAAAAATATCGTATAATTTGCAGAAATAATCTATTTTATAGGAACAATTTGTGAACCTCACTGAACTCGGGATTAAACCACAGACCTTTAGATCTTCAGTCCAACGCTCTCTTAATTGAGTGGTATCGTCACACAGCTTAAACAAACATTTCAATGAAATGTTCGGTTGCAGTCTAGTTATCTTTACTCGTTTACAAACAGAAGAATTTTGTTTTACTTTGAACAGTATATTTTTATAGAAAAAAACTGTTAAAAGAAAATAACAGTATTTTCTATATTCGTATGGGTTTTTTTCCTGTAAAATTTAGATTTTTACAGTGTATAATGCTACATACGTACTATATTTAATGGTTTCTACACTGCTCAAAACATTTAAGGAAGCGCATGGTTTAAACCCTTTCACCCCCAATGATTCAATTTGGTATCATCAGCTTGCAATTTTTTTTTCTCGCCAAGTTAAGCTCGCACTTATTTATCGTTACATGGAAGAATCATGTCTTTAGGGCCGGATTTCTAAATAGGCTAAGTATGCTGTAGCCTAGTTCGGCGAATTTTTTGGGGCGGCAAATTTTACGACCAATTAAAGCGGCATTTGGCATAAAAAAATTATTATAAAGATACGAATATATTTAAGAAAGAAAACAAATAATTTACATTAATACGTACCCCGTAAACGTATATACAGTACAAATATTTCGTAACAATCATGGTCGCTGCGAGAGCAAGTGCACCCCTTCCTCCCGGATTTCGAAGTTGAAAGACAAATAGTAGAAGGGCCAATCCAATCCATGGGTAACTGACTGACATTCGGAGGACGAAATTACAATGTTTTACGAAATAGCGGGACAATTATATAGTTTTACAAATTAGGTTTTATATATTTTAAAAGAGAATTTTCAGCTGAATTCAAATATGGTTTACAATTTTAGATGGCCCTTATAGAAATTGTTAGAAAATTATTGAAGTTGTGGTAACTGACTGACATATCTGCAACCTTCATTGACACTTCAAGTTATTCAATATCATTTTCTTCTGAATATAAAAGAGGTGGCTTTTAAAAGTCAGGCCTATATTAAAGTGGAAGAAATGAACTATCCAGCACATCAATTTTTATATCAAAATATTGAACCCTGAAAAAATACCAGCTTTTAGAACGCCTTGGTAACTGACTGACATAATGGTAACTGACTGACATCTCTGAAATACTTAACATATTTGATGATTTTAGTTTAGTTTAGTTTGAATTTTCATCATACTAGAGCTACACAAGGGCTATTAGTGATGCACGTCGTAATTTAGAACAACAGTCAGGTGACGAGTTGACACCTGAGTAGGCACCCAAAGCAACCATTAAGGGCGTCATCTTACGCAGCGTTGGGACTTTGGAGGATATTTAAGGTGTAGTCCCTCTACATGGGGTATTATTAATCAGACATTTTCGGCTGCACGGGCCGTTTATAGGTCGGCAGTTATTTTAGAGATGCACGGACCCGAACCTGGAACCTCCCGCTTGCAAGGCGAACGCCTTAACAAACTGGGGTCCCCAGCCGCCCATGTCTGATGAGAGAAAACCCAAAAATTAGTTGCACATTCATAAAATATGAGAATTAATAAACACGGGTCGACACGGAGCATACACGGGTCAGTGAGACAAAAAGCGGGACTGTCCTGCTTAAAACTGATCGTCAGTTCACATTAATAAAAAGACCAACATGTGATTGAATCAAACATGAAAGTTGAGGTATTATAAAAATAATTTATGCATAGGGTCAATACTGGGGTAATAATAAGTAAATTAATAGCCAGCTACACCTATGTCAGTCAATTACCAAGTCAAAATGTCAGTCAGTTACCAAGCAATTTTTAACTGTACAAGTTCATTTTTTTAATTTTGTCCCATTTAGTATTATTTAGTACTTATTGAAAACAGAGAATATCTTTTATAATGATTCTGCAGTCCAAATTTCTATTCTGAAATTAAAAAATTAAAACAAATTTGGTAACTGACTGACATTTTATGAAAGGGTGTAATAAATGTATTCAATTACAAGTAATTTTGCAACTTTTGATTTGGGTAAGAGCATAGAATGTTACTTTACAATGTAGGGAACAATTTAATTAATTTTTTTAAAAAAAAATATGGAAAGTTTAGGAAAAAATGTTTCGAAAGGGTAAGAATCTAACACTTAAAATTATGGAATTTTTTTACAGTGTTCGTTAAAAAGCAATTTTTCTTCTATAAAAATATATATTTCAAACAATGAAATTCAGTGTATTAAAACAGAGATTCCAATCTTTAAAATGGTATGTGACACGAAGTATGTACTTAATTTTGAAATTTTGGTACCGAGGTTGACATTTTCATGGAATAGCCCAGAACAGTTTAAAGAAATTCGCCTATTTCGTTTTAATTTAGTGTGTAAAGGTACATAGATGATTATAATATGTGTATCTATTTTAAACAACACATACCACCCTATTTTACAGCTAACCAGCTACCTTTCCCCGAATTGGGAGAAAATTGTGACTGGGACGGCAAAATCGTAGCCTACAGGCGGCAAATCTTTAAATCCGGCCCTGTGTCTTTCGAAGAATTAAATAATATTTGTTTTAATTAAATGAAAATATGGAAAACATGGTAAAATAAAATTCACTCCAAAACAATTTTATGAAATAAATTATTTACTCTTGCATTCTTAGATGTTTAAAAATTGATTTTAGCTTTTTTTTAACAAAGATTCGAAAAAATTAATGTTATAATTTATTCAAAAGTTGTTATTCCAATTTTTCCCCTTAAATTAAAGTATAAAATTAAGATTTCCCCCCTGTTTTTTACCATTTCAATCTGGATGCATAATGAATATATTTCACAGCAGTGTATAATTAAGATATGTTTTTTCTTAGGTTCATGGCAACTTCCAGTTGAGGGTAGCAGAAGATGCGTGGTAAAATCTCTCCAAAACCGCCGCCAAAACCACACATCTCGTACATCGCAGATGACAACCTCTCAATGGGCATCCGCGTTTCAAATATATACAAGCAGGTAAGACCTTTTATTTCCATTCGTGTGCGAAAGCTTCGCAAAAACGTACGCGAGTGCTATATTCAGCACTCTCAGAAATGGTTACTTAAAATTAACAAAATTTTCTTCATTTTTGGCAAAACTGTTTATTGACAAATGCTCAGAGTTTTTCTTTCCTCAAATTGAAAAAAAAATGATTCATTTTTGGGGGGGATACGAATTTCGTCAAATTTAAAGGAATATTTCGTCATTCTAATTTCGTTAAATTGACGATTATTAATGTTCATTTGAGACTTTAGTATGTCATTTTTGAGAATATAAATTTTGTTTTGATAGCTCTAATTTCGTTAAATTGATGATTTTTATTGTTTCGTCAGTCACGTGATATTTTGACGAAATGAACGTCAAAAACAACGAAATGAGGCTTGAGGAATGATAGGAGGAATGATCATAGTCAAAAGTGAAAGTTTTTCTTCTGAGAGTGAGGATAACGCCATTCAGTAATTTTGCCCTAATTATCACGCTAAAAATGCTTCTCTCAGTTATCAAATAACAAAATTTTATATAGTTAACCGAGTTCCTTTGCACAGAGCCGACATTGGCGGAGCTATAAACCGCGGAGCATCAATGAAGAGGAAATTCAGCTTTATTGCTCCTGTGCTCGCTGTTATAGCTTCCGTGTCGTGTTGTGCAAAGAATATGAGTTTAACAAAAAAACTAAAATTTCAATGAATAATTACCATATGATAATATATCTATGAATAATTTATGCGGGGCAGAACAAATTAAGTTTTAAAAAATTAAAGTTAACGTATTTATTCGGTAAGGTAGGTGTTAATGGTATTCACAAATGGGTAATTAATGGGTTGGTTTTGATATATAGATTTTTATTGGTTAATTAAAGGAAGTTTTTTTTATTACCATTACTAATGTTTACCTTGTTAAGTTGTGTCACGCAAAAAACTTGTTTATAATTCTTCAATTTTGAAATCTAATTTTTTCAGTTGTTTTTTAATGGAATTGAATTCATTAAATTTTTATAAGTCAAAGAAAAATGTTATATCAATAGTTGCAAAATTTGTTTCAAACAACAAAGTTAATTATTAGAATTCGTTTAGGAAATTTAAAGGTTTAAAACTACTAAGTAATATTTTTTTTTGTAAATGGTTCCATTGATTCCCGTTCCATGATTTACTTTTCAACTATATTTTTTAATGTTAACATCTTTTACATTATGATATTGTTATGCCATAGTAACGATAGAATTACACAGACCTATTTTGTAATTGCTAGTCTGGTTTTATTATTTTTTCCACTCATAAAATTGCCCCAAAAGCGTAATTTTACTTTTCCACTCGTATCGAGGGTAAACGAAACATGATAATGAGTCATAAAGTTTTATTACCCTAGGGTAAATACCTTTCGACGAAATAAATTAGATGAAATTGTAATTTACGGTGAAACCGTTCCACCGGCGTCGTTCTGAGTAATTGAACCACTTTCTGTAAAAAGGCGTAAATTCCATTGGAGAACTTCCCAACATGCTTTTTTCTTTCAACATTTTATCGGAAGTGGTTGTAGGGTATACGTGTCATATAATCTCAAGATCACGGGTTTGAGCCCTGGCTGAGTCGGCAGATTTAAAGATGGGAAACTCGTGGGGCACGCATGCCTTATGATTATGTGGCAGGTAAAAGATTTCTGGAGTACCCATTTTGGAGCTCAGATTCATTATAAGCGTCAAAATTGAGAGCGAAAGAAATGTAGATGGTGCCACAAAGAATGTCTCCCAGTTCTGGCGAATATGCCGATTCTGCAAAAAGCTTCATCCTCCAAAAAAAGCAGCCTCGTTGGAAAAACAATTTCGCTAAAGAACTATTACTTTCTTTAAATCTTTCTGTGAACTTGACCGAAAAATACATTTAGTGATTAAAATTACATTGATTTATTAATTTAGATAATGTATTTCAATTGAATTTTTACAGAAGAAAATCAATTAAAAATATGTGTACCTAAAAGGTTGGGTTCAACTAAGCCTTGTTTTTATGATAAAGTTTCAATAAAACTCTTAACGATATTAAAATATAATACACGAAAATAACATACTTTTAAGACTTGAATAGAACGAGTTCGTTTTATAGGCAACTCATCAATCAGAAACACATTACAAAACATTTTTCATTAAAATATGATTGTTCCACTTTGCCACTATTTTATATCTATTTTGTGCCTCAAATGTATCAAATAGCCGGAATGGCGGGAAAAATATTCTTTTTTTGTGCTCTTATATCGAGATATGATAGTCCCTGGTCACGCAACAAAGATAAAAAGAAGTAGGTAATCATTATTAAAATACTAGAAAATGCCCATTCTTCGCACGTACTTTAAAAAAATATTTCATCGATCCAAGTATACGTACCAAATAACATGCTATAGTTCATATGTTATAGCAATATTTTGCAATTGCTCCCAAATTCAACCATTGTAAAGTAATAAATACCGTTATTTATATTCACTTATAATTCCAAAACTCAAAGTATGCTACATAAGGAATGTAAAGTTTTCAACAAAAACTTACTGTCATCGTTAGTCCCTTATAAATTCCAATTAAACGATAATAGTATAATGTTATTCCAAGTCAAAATCTCAATATTATTAGATACTAAAATCCTAATTCGCGCATTCGACCCTTATATAGCACTTTGGCTATACACTCTTAAAACAAACGAGCGGTTTTAACTCAGTCTGAGTTAATTTCCACTCCTTTCCGTGCCGAAAATGCACTTCCCCTATAGGAGTGGATTTCACTCTTTTGTTTTAAGAGAGTACAGGACAAATTTGCAATAAAATAAAGACCATCACAAAAGACCCATAATAATAGCTTTATAGGGTGATAACTTCCGAACAACCAACCTGCATAAAATTTCAGTTAATTTGGCTACTTTGATGAACTAGGTGACATAGATGAAGTGATGAGAAAAAAGAGAAAAGGAGATCGCCAAATATATCAATCAAGTTAAAATATCAATTATAAGGCGGATACAAACACACATTTCGCTCTTTTGGCTTGTTTTTTAAGATAATTTAGTGTTTTTGGTGACATACTTCACGAGAAAGTAAGATAGTCACGCATAGCTAAATGTACTGCAGTACAGATCTATAGAGCAATTACTTCCGAACAACCAGCATACAAATCATTAAAAAAACCACCTTTCGGTCATTTGGCGTACCTGACCCACTTGTTTGGCGAGAAAATGAAGATTTCAACAAGCGGTCCTCTATACAGCTCGAAAACGTTATGACTTCCAAACAACCCAGCAAAAAATCTTTAAAAAATGCTTTCACTCGCTTGGTATGTTTTATTAATAACTAGCTTTATAAACCCGGCGTTGCACGGGTGTACCCTTAATAACCCTAATTAGTAGTTTTTCTATGTAAACTTTTATTTTATACCAATTGATCCCCTCTCCACTGGTCCACTCCATCTGGATATTATAATCTCCTCCCATTCTGATATAAAGGGTTGATTTTATCCAGGCCCTTCCAGGAGTTTGAGGGCTTTCTCATAGGCCCCTGTTCAAATTGCTAAAACAGCTATATGATATAATGGCCTGTTTTAATTTCACGATTAGCGCAAAACGAAACTGCCCAAATGTGGTAAACAGTCCACAATATTTCATACAACTTGATAGGGCTGAGGGACTCGATAGGCTTCGTCTTGCATGCGGTAGGTCCCACGTTCAGGTCCGGGCATCACCAAAATAACCGACGAATAATACCCCGTGTAGAGGAATGGCACTTTAAATATCCTCCAAATTCCCAACGCTGCGTACGATGTCGCCCTTAAAAAGTTGCATTGGGTACTTACTCACTTGTCGGCTCGAAACTTGACTGTGTTTCTAAATTACGACTCCCGTTTCCAATAGCCCTCGTGTGTAGCTTTAATGCGACGATAATTCACACTAACCCTAACCCATACAACTGGATGGGAATAGCTACCCTACGTAAATTTTCAACTTCGTAAAAAGCCGCCAATGCCAAAATTCAATAGGCCATTACACCATCTTAACATCATAAAACAAAACAGACATTCATCCTCTTGTATGGTTGGAAAAGTTTTATAAAGTACAAATTCCTTATTTATGACGAATATATATTCCGCCATATCTTCATTTCTTACCATTTGTAAACATCAATGAAATTAAATTCGGAAACATAATTAAAATCTAGTTGAGGAAATCTGATCCACCATAAAAAAATGAAAAGGCTTAAAATCAACAAATAAAATAAAATACTGATAATCAAATAACAATCCAGAAAATTAAACCCACGTGCTCTTTTTTTTCTTCTTAATTTTCGTTCTTGCTGAACGCGCTGAATTTTCTTTAAATTGAAATAAAAAAAAGTATAAATTCTAATCTTACAATGCTATTCCTATGGGGAAATCGGCTTACGTTTTGCACTCCTACACTCGTTTGGGTTCGAATAAAAAGTATCCTATAGCCTATTCCTGGTTCTAAGCTACCTCCCCACCAATTTTCAGCCAAATCAGTTTAGCCGTTCTTGAGTTATAAATAGTGTAACTAACACGACTTTCTTTTATATTTATATATATAGAGAGAGAGATTTAGCGAGAAATTTGGTAAGAAAATAGAGTAACAAACAGACCTATTATACAGATCTGGCGCGATAACCGAACAACAAACTTATAAATGCTTTTAAAAAATAACGTATTTTACTCATATGGAGCGTTTCTTGTGATAATTTGGTGTTATTGGTAACGTATTTGGTGAACATTTTAGTCATAAAACCCTACAATGCAGCTCTAGTGCGATGACCTTCGGACAACCATCATAGTTACAGTAATAGCTTAGACACGCATATCTGCCGTTAACAAAAGTCCATTACCTAAACCATCCATAAAGAAATAATCGTATTTGAGAGAAAGTGGTTCAGATAATTCGAATTTTCTCTAAAAATATAACATTCTATCTATCTCTACTCTAAAAGTTCAGAACTCATAATTCGAGTAAAAAATGCACATTTGTGCCAAGTTACGACGCAACCGTATGTATATAGCTTTAGAGTATATAAGCTACACAACAAACACAAATTTTTTATTTTAGCTTCTCAACTACGTTTACAACGTAAAAAGTTGATGTTTTTATAAAGGATCTGTTCGTCACCCACTTTCATAGCCCAATCTACAAATGCTACACACAAATGTAATACTTTCAAAAAATTCAACGTATAGCAAATTGAAGTCATTGAAAATATCAGAATAAAATCGAATTCGAAGTACTACTGCAATTATTAAAAAAAAAAACTTTCAAAATTTAATACTCATTTAAAAAGCATGAGAAGGTAACAGACGTAATTTTTAATTAGCCTACTTTTCTTTTTTTAATTTGAAATAATTAAAAAAATGAAAAAGTAGGTATTGACATGCGGTCGATGTCGTCTTCTTGTTCTCGTCTCGTCTGTCTCGTACCCCCCTTCCAAAATCGGTTCTATCATCGATCTTAAAAATTCTTTTTTTGTTAGAAAGCTATGACCTCAGAACCAACTTTCATACTTTTTGCCTCTGTCTGTACGTCCGGACGGACAAAATTACTATCTGTCGGCGAATTTCCCATTGAATAGCATTGAAATTCATTTTACGTCATTTAAATCACTGCTGCCAAATCAACAATAACATGAGAAACTTTATTTAAAATTATTTGAAGCAAATATTTTTTTCATGAATCACTTTGGAATGACGTCATAAAATGTAGCAAAATGTGATTCTTTGATTGTTTATTAATTGTTTAACAAGAAAGCGGCCAGGCATATTTTTTGCATACAATTATGCTTAGTTTTAATTTACATTTCTTATTTTTTATTGCAGTTTGGAGTAGTTTCATTACTTTTGTTATTATTAAATATTTAATTCTTATTCGTACTACAAATAAATCATGCAGACGATTAATAATATTAAGTTAATTTGCGAAAGAATATTAAGAACAAGAAATTCATAAAGAACTAAAATACACTACTTTCATGTTACTTAAATACTTACTGAAGTTCTAATCGGAAAAAACTAGGTTCCTAACCAGTAAATATCAGCAACAACCGTTTCTACACTAGATTTATACACATAGAAAAAAATCGAAACACATCATCCAGCTATAATTTAAACTTCTAAAACCCAAAATCAACTATTTTCCTTAATATTCTTTCGCAAACTAACTTAATATTATTTATCTTCTGCTCGATTTATTTGTAATTCGAAGATCAATTAAATATTCATTAATAACAAAAGTAATGAAACTACTCCAAACTGCATTAAAAAAATAAGAAATGTAAGTTAAAACTAAGCATAATTGTATGCAAAAATATGCCTTGCTGCTATCTTGGTAAACAATTAATGAATAATCAAAGAATCAAATTGTGCTACATTTTATGACGTCATTCCAAACTGATTCATGAAAATATTATTTTGCTTCAAATATGTTGAAATAAAGTTTCTTATGCCATTGTTAATTTGGCAACAGGGATTTAAATGACTCAAAATTGAATTTCAATGGGAAATTCGCCGTCAGATAGTAGATTTATGTCCGTCCAGACGTACAGACAGACGGACAAAAAGTATGAAAGTTGGGTATCTGAGGTCATAGTTTTCTAACAAAAAAAGAATTTTTAAGATCCGATGGATAGAACCGATTTTGGAAGGGGGTACGGACAGACAGACGGACAGACGGACATCGACCGCATGTCAATACCTACTTTTTCATTTTTTTAATTCTTTCGAATTAAAAAAAGAAAAGTAGGCTAAAAATAGTTGATTTTGGCTCTTAGAAGTTAAAATTATAGCTGAATGCTGTCTTTAGCGATTTTTATTTTCGAATGTGTATAAATCTAGTGAAGAAACGATTGTTAATGGTATTACTGTTAGGAACCTAGTTGTTTTCCTATTAGAATTTCAGTAAGTAATTAAGTAACAGGAAAGTAGGCTATTTTAATTCTTTAAGAACTTCTTGTTTACCTTTGAGCATGTTTTTAATGAGTATTGACATTAATACTAATTATTCTTTTTGGCGAGGTTTTCATTGACTTGTTTTTTTTAATTTCTATTTAAAGACTATTTCGTATTATTGTGTTCTAAATGTGATAGTTTCAATTGTTTTTATTTTTAAGTTTGAGAAATGTATTACATTTTATGCATAATCATTGAAATACAAATAAATTAAGCAAAGGGTAAGTAATAATTAAATTTCGATGAAATAAGTAAGTTTAATTTCAATGTTAAAAAGTTTAATATCGAACTAACTGCTTTATTTTTGGCCCTTTTTTAGACTTGTGAATTTTATTTGGAAGCAATTCTAAATGACAGTTTCTATTACAAACAACTTGTTTAGTATTATAGATGATATCCTTTTTATCGATTTCATTATTATATGCTCCACTAGTGCTAATGGAGTTTTGTATCGTCACCTTGGATCCCGATTTGTTATGATTTTGTCCCATCTTTTCTAGTAATTGATATGTTTCCAATCGTTCACGGGAGATACAGCTATCAATCATATATTCCCATGTTCAAATAATAAAATGTTTTAATCATCCAAAATGGATGTATAATTTTGTAAAGTACTTTGTAAAATATTTTTGATTACAAACAGATCAATATTTTTATTTATTATAATATCCTTTATCCTTTTAAATTTTTATAATGTGTATTAAGTGTTCGTTTATGTACATGGAATTGCCTTTTCTGTGTAGCAGTAGAGATATATAAATAAAATCCCACACTTTTAATAATTATGCCTAAAGTGACGCTTTTAATAAAATCGTTAGTAAAAGTTATTTTTACACAAAATTTCATATACGCTTAAACCAAATGCAAAATCTCATCAACCTTAATTTTCCTTAAGTATTTGTTAATAGTTGGTCGACATAAATTCAGAAAAAGCCAAAAATATTCAATACCATTTCTCATATTTCAAACAGTACTTGGAAAAGTTACGATACGGCACTGCAAAGCAATTTCGTCAAATGCGATTTTAAACTGGTATAGTTGAGTTTTCGAAAACAACCGTAAAATAAATACTGAAACTTTTAGCAGAATTAATACTGTAAATTTCAGTTAAAATATTTTTGCCCCATAAAATATTCTAGTAGTAAATAGTTTTAAAACTGAGAAAAGGTTTTCTGATAGACGAAACTGGAACTTGCAAGTAAAGTGTCATAACTCGGCCACCGAATTTCTCAAAGGATTGAAGCCAAAAGAATCAATCTTGTTGACGTCATTGCAAACTGGTTTTGGAGAAAACGGCTGTAAACAGTAAATAAGTTTTTTTTTTAAATTTCAAATCCGGAAGAGGAACTGTTAGTCCCTTAGAGACAATGCATTACTTTTGAAATCATAACTTTTTCAATAGAATTGTTTTGCCATGTTATCCCATTTCACCGTTGGGAATCAAACACATTAAAACAAATTAAAAATAACACCCTTTAATTATTAATTGAGTAATTTTAATAGTGTCGCCATCTGCTGTATTTTCGGCATTTTAATCTAAAATAATAATAATAACTAGATAAATTTTCTTTTCAATTTGTTCATTTAGATGTATGTTGATCCATACCTGGAAAAGGCTAACATATTAAAACAAAATTGAAAAGAAAAAACACCCGGTTATTTAATATTAATTGATTAAGTTTTAAAATAGTGTCGCCATCTGCTGTATATTTTCGGCATTTTAAAACTTCTAAAATATATAATTAAATAACTAGATAATATTTTCTTTTCAAATTTGTTTCATTTAGATGTAATGTTGATCCCCATACCTGGAGAAAAAGGGCTAACATGGCAAAGCAATACTTCTGCGGAAGTTATGATTCCTAAACAAATGCATTAGCTCTATGGAACTGACAAAATTAAGTAAACAAAACTTTTACAGACATTTTCTGTACTTTCAACGTTTTAAAGTTTTGTTGAGATAGCTCTTCAGATTTTTTAGAAAATTTAGAAAATTGTGAGATAGCTCTTTAAGAAGGATTGTCAGTCCCACAGAGCTAATGCATTAGTTTTCTAATCACAACTTCCGCAGAAGTATTGCTTTGCCATGTTAGCAATTTTTTCCCAGGTATGAGATTCAATATAACATCGAAATGAAACAAAATTTGAAACGAAAATGTTATCTAGTTATTTAATTATATATTTTTGAAGTTTTAAAATGCCAAAAATTACAGCAGATGGCGACACTATTTTAAAACTTTATCAATTAATAATTAAATAACCGGATGTTATTTTCTATTCAATTTTGTTTTAAATTGATGTTATGATGATTCTCATACCTGGGTGAAAATGGGATAACATGGCAAAGCAATTCTTTTGCAAAAATTGTGATTTCAAAATTAATGCATTATCTCTATGGGACTGACAGTCCCTCCTAAGTTAAAAGTACTACAGTACGCCAAATTTTTATATTCATATATTGACTCAATTCTATATGAAATCGGTATTAGCTTTGAACTCTAAAACTGTAACTTCAAAGAAAGCAGACTAAAAGACTGACTATTTTAGGGCCAAACTGCTTCAATTCATAGTTGTGGTTACTGCAGTTTAAAGGGGAATGGGCGCGCTGGACCGCGGGTCTCCAAACTCAAGTGCCTCAGTGTTAATCCAATGGCAAAAAAATATTTTCTTTGCCACATTTCTCCGGCTGCATTGAATATTTTTTACAAACGGTTTTTTTTTAATAATAAATGTAAATAATTTACAGCTCCATCTTCCCACTTTTTGAAAATGCTTAGAATATTTTGTGTAAAATTATTTATTGAAAATTAAAAAATATAATTTCGAACCCATTTCAAATAGTGGGAATGTCGGAACCTGTAAGTCAGCTACATTTATCACATAAAAAAATCCGCTTGTAAAAATATTCAATACAGTCGGAGAAATGTGGCAGAGAAAATATTTTTTTCTTCATAGGATTAACACTGATGCACTTTGATTTGGAAACCCCCGGTCCAGCGCGCCCATTACCCCTTAAATGCCCACTTTAGTGAACATATGAATGGAAAACGGGAGAAAACTTTTTTTAAATAAAAATCCTTTAATTGAATGAAAAGTCAACATTTTTTTATATGTTGAACGCATATGGATGAATAGATGTTGCAGAATTATACCATTGAAATTAGGATAGTTGAAATTTGGAAAATTTAAGTTCTACCGTATTGATTGTTTACGGTTATTGCTAAGAAGTCTGTTACAGTTGAAAACAGTTTCAACACAGAATATTATCGTATATATACTTAAAAGTTTAAAAGTGGCAACTGGGTTTTCAGTTTGAAACGTTACAATGTAAAGGATGTAGTATGGTGTAGACGAAAAGCAGTGGGAACCCAAAACAAAAAATTCTCCTGAAAATCATTTGTTTATACAGTGTTTGTGTTACGTTTCTGCGTACAGTATGACGTTACTTTGATTTTTAAAAGCTATTGAGTACTACTTCTTCACTCCCACAAAAGAATTATATATTCTTTATAAAAGCTTATTTTTCAAACAATTATATATTTAAAAGTATGCTTTAAAAGTTATTTTAAAGAAATTACTCTTGTCATTTACTGAAGGGCACGTCATTTCAGTGGAATGAGGTTCTGAAAGATAAATGTGCACATCTTTTGTGTGCAATAAAAAAAACAAGTTCTGTCAGTTTTTTTTAATTAATAATGTATTCTAACGTTTCAAAATCTGCTTGTTCCTCTTGATGTGTCTTTGTTTTTAAGATTTAATTAATCATCTGCTTCAGTATTAGTATTTTTGGAATTATTAAACATTATCTCTCTATATTAAAAAAAACGTAAGCTCTTTTAAAGTGTCAGCAGCCGTAACATGATGAAATATTGATGTTACGAGTCCAAAATTTTTTTGGAAGGTGTGTCTCCCTTATGCCTCGATGCCTTTTTTTCAAATTTCCAATTAGTTTTTTAGTTAAAAATAAAAATTACTTTCTATGTTAAAGTATAGGCTTTTAAAACATTCGCAGCCATAACACGATGAAATATTGATGTTACAAGTCCAAAATTTTTGTGGAAGGTGTGTCTCCCTTATGCCTCGATGCCTTTTTTTTTCAAATTTCCAATTACTTTTTTAATTAAAAATTAAAATAAGTCAGCCAAAACCGAAAACCTAGTCCTTTTCAGCAAAACACCACGGTAAAAAAGATCAGAAATGCGTGATTTGAATGCGGGTTGGCGAGCGATAGCGAGCAGGGGGCTGAGTTCCCTAGTAGTTCATAAAAAAGTTCTTAAGAAAATTTGTAAAATGAAGTAGCGAAGTAAATCCTACAAAGGTCTGCGTATGTGTATCTCTAGAATGAAGAGGTTTTAGATGCCTTACAAATTTATAAAATAAGCTACACAATTTTTGCAGACATCTTTCTAAAACAATACAATTATAATCGGTTAACTTCAGCATGCAAAAGCAAAAGCACAAAAAACACAATTATGCCAAAAAGCTCACAACGTCAACTAAGAGATTTTGGTCATCAGACACTTTTCTATTATATTACTTTTAGTTCTATATTTAGGATATCGCGTTTTGCGGGGATCCCGTAGGGGATTCATATCTGCATTTTTAATATCTTGATTACTGCTGCATAATAAATCTGCTGTGGTAAGGTAAACGACAGTAACCACAAATATGCATTAGACCGGTTTTACTCTGAAATAATCAGTATTTTAGTATACTTTCCTATGGGTAAGAGTTATTAAGGGCTTACAACAATGGTTCAAGTCATTAGTCTGGATACTGTAATTTACCTGCCCACGGCGGAAATATGGGATTAGCGGGTCGAGAGATATTATGTGGGAAATCAATAATGCACTTGTATGTGAAAATTTAGGAAAAGTTGACATGCAATCGGTGAATAAGCATAAAACAATTTGAAAACATTGAATTTCAAATGTAATACGAATTGTATTAATTATCGTATCGTTAAATGAGCGAGTGTATGAGAAATATATAAAGGGATATAATTGTTTTTAGTACCTTTAGATATATGTTAAAAGTAATCTGACCAGAATTGTTTCAGTGATCAACTATACTACTTTGAAGTATCATCGTTGGATTTCCATAGATCATATTTCATTTACGGTGTTTTTATTTGAAAAGGCTTTTCGAGAAGTTAATCAGAATATTTGCGCAATTTTTTTAGCCAGATAGTTAAATAGCAAAATAAATTAAGCTGTGACATGCAGTACGTCTGGTCACAGCTTCTGGTCACACCCTAGTTAAAAAGCAAAACTAAAATGTGATGTTGGGACCAATTTAATATGCATGAAGCCTCTAGAATGATATTTTCCCATCGTTAAAATATTATGGGATAAAACTTTTTTTTTAAATAAACACAGTTGTGTTTTCCAACATTAGCAACTCCATTAGTTTTATAATCGGAACATCACGATAACTTTTGAAATTAAATTTCATGTTTTTCATAATTATAATATTTTATCTTTAAAAAAATTACTAATAGGAATATCCAGCAACGCATTTGGTCACAGAATAAAATATTAAAATATTTCTACGAAGCAAATACTTAAAAAGGATTTTTTCAAATTTTATTTTAGCTTCCACACTACGTTTATAACGTGAAAAGTGGAAGGTATTATAATCGTTAAGTTCGTCTGTCTGTCCGTCACCCACTTTCACAGCCCAAACTACAAATGCTACGGACAAGTGTAATTAGTCAAAAAAAATTCAGCGCATCAAAATTAGAATACATTGAAAATTTCTGAAAAGAATTCGAATTCGAAGTACTTCAATTATGTAAAAAACTACAAAATGTAATGCTCATTTAAAAAGCATAGGAAGCCATTTTTATTACAATTAAATCCCCATTGCACCAATCACCAGGAATATGACATATTTATTCTTTAAAATATAGATTAATTTTTGCAAACGATATGTAATAAATATTGAAATTTCGAAATAACATTTAAAAGAAACTAGCCAAATTTAGCATAAAAATGTTTAATATAGAATTAATGCTGTGTTTGGCGCCTTTTTATCTGTTAAACACAACTGTTGTGTGGAAGCGGGTTAAGTGACAGATTCTGTTACAAACCTACTTGTTTTCAAACAAATACATAAAAATCTAATTGTTATACAAAGAATATTCAGTACGTTAAAAATCAAGCTAATATGTTGAGGCAATCCTTATATTCTCTGATTATTTATTCTAGTTTCGGTTTTCAAGCACGTCTGCTAGGATGATTAAACGGAGAGTTATTTTTTTCCATCCTTAAGTTTTCAGAAAAGTTTGTTTTAATTTTTTTGTGAGACCTTCGGTAGAACAACGCTGAAAAAAGCATCACTGTTGCTGTTCCTTGAGCAGGTTACAGGTCAAAATAATGCTCTTCGAAGAAAACAGAGGAAAACCAATGACAACTATAGATAAGGTAAAGAGTTTGTAGAATGTCAAAAGTAAATTTTCTTACTGAAATATATTTTAGCGCAATAGAATAGTAATGTGTAATGTAATGAAATGAAAAAAATTAATAATAGCTAAGTTTTAAATACTTCTATTCATTGCTTATTATTTTTTCCAGTTCAAATTTAGTGATTTATTATGTTGATTTTTTAACAGTTTGCTTATTAAACTTTTCAATGTTTTAATTGAAAATTATTAATTGATTCTTTAATTGCTGTTGCCATTTAAAATACATTAAAGGGGTCTCCTCCGCTCACTAACAATCCCCAAATCCGAACTCCTCGCTGCATTCGGGTTTGGTGAACTGAACTTTTTGCCAAACTCATACGATTTCACTTGCACTTAAAGAAAATCTCTAAATCGAGAACGGATATTTTTTAATGTTTTTTTCTACAAAGTAAGTCTACTAAGTAAGTTCTACATATATTTTTTTTTCTCTTTTTAGATACTCTTTTTTTTACAAGCACTTGGATTTAACTAGTAACTGTTGCGGTCTTTTCTGGCTCGTTATAAACGAGTTCAAGTGTATTTTGTTTTTGATATAATTTATATAACAGTAGTTACATAGTTAGAGGCCCAGTGGCTTAGTGGTAGTGCTTCGCATTGCCACGCCACAGGTCCGGTTCGAGTCCCGGATTGGGCGAGGTTGACTCAGCCATTCATCTCTTAAGTGGGTCGATAAAATGAGTACCAAGTATGCTTGGGAACTAAACACGGGGGTTCCGCGTGAGGCTGACCACCTCACCGGGACATATGCCTAGCACCCCAGAGTCCTTGGTCACGTAAGATGGAATGGGCACGACAGGCCTTGGCCCACTAACGGGCTGTTGGAGTTTAGTTTACAAAGTAAAGATAAAATCATTTATTTACCACCGTTTCTCTGGCGCGAATCTGACTAATTCGATGAAAAGATAAATTGTCTGAAATGATATACAACTACTCACATTGAACAAAAATCTTATCCAAAACTTAGCCTGTTTATTTTCTTGTTTAAACTACAGATTTAAAAAAAAGGTAAATTTTTAACGAAGTCATATTTCAAATAGTTTCCGTTAAAAGAAAAGGTGACAGGGTTTTAAATAGTGGAATTAAAAACACTTTTGTTGACGTAACACAAAAGTTCGCCTTTTGCCAAAATTTTGTAGCTCGAAATATGATGTAGCGTTGAAATTTGAAAAAAAACACAATTTATGTCTTGATAAATAACTTTATTTGACATGTTTACACAGATGTGTCATTACCTTTAAAACAGCCCATAAATTTTACAATTCGGTTGCGTAAAAGTTGAGTTTTGGACTACTAAAATAACCTCTTCCAAATTAAATATTATGATTATATTTTTCTAATGTTATAAGACTTCTTAATTTCTGATTTTTCATTTTCGAGATAAATCCTTTCTTAAGCTACAAGACACGCAAAAATTATTTTCAATAAAGTTGATTGAATACAATAATAAATAACTTTTTAAAGCAGAAAGTTGCCCTTTCAGCTTTCAATTTTTACAAAAGCTTTACAATCTATGGTTACAAATTTATAAATGTCGGTTTAGTCAAATAGGTAAAACTATATTGGATAATATTTATAAGACTTTAGACACATTTTAGGGAAGATCACCAGGAGCGCATACTCCATAATAAATCATTTCTTCAATAATGATACGAATAAAATCTGAACGAATTATTATTTGTTTAATGAAAAAAAAACCTGTTAAATGTAGGTTTAACAATTTTATTAGTTTCCTGAAAAGTTTAGCAGTATTTTCTGAATACTCAAATTACCAAAATCATTTCTTAAAAAATCTTATTTCTTTATATAAATATGATAAGACAAAATAAAATACATTTATGAAAGCACACACGATCGGAATTTGTTTTATCGAAGGGTTTCATACAAGTAATCGTAAATCGAAAAATTTGTTTCTTTCTCAATTAATTTTTCCATTGTGTCCAAAATTCGATATATTTTTTACGAATCAATCTTAAGGTATGCAAATTTTCTGAAAAACGGGAATATCCCAATATATGTCTTGTTAACATCTGTTTATTCTTTTGAACTTCAGAAATATATTTTTAACAATAGTTTCTAGTTGTGTATAGATATTTTAGAGGTTGTCGACCTTCTATTTGTTTGTACTTTCTTTTCCAAGTTCCATTATAATAGTTCGATTTAAATAAAAAATTGTTTGAAAAACATGGTTATCATAGATGTATCTTTTTTACTTTGGTACGTTCGTATATCCAACCCTCTCCCCTTTCAACTTCAGATTTTCAAATTATTTTGTTTGAAAGGTATGATAACAAATACATATTCGTTATACATTTTATCCGCCTTTCTGTTCCTCCACGACCATTTAACAACGACACATGTTGATAGTAGACATAAGAGTACAAAAAATAAGGGATATTTTTTTATAAAATGTATATTGTATTATAATTCCCAGTCTCTTGAGAGCTGGAGAGCCCAGTCGATAAGGTACTTATATTGAATGCTAAAGGTTTCACGTTCGGGAGCGGGCAATGCCAAAAAAATAACTGACGGCCTGTAAACACTCTGTGCAGCCCCCCCCCCCCCAATACCAACAAATAATACCCTATGTACAGAAGGCGCATGTACTTCAAAGTCCCAACATAGGGTATTATAATGTTGCCCTTAAAAATTGCGTTGGAGCCTACCTTAGGTGTCGGCCCGTCACTTGACTGTGGTGTTCTAAATTATGACTCCCGTCTCTAACAATTCCCGTGTATCTCTAGTGGATAATTCAATTCTGCCCAACCCAGTCCCTTGAACTTTTCATGCACGTCAAATCACGAAAACATTCCAGGCCATCTCCCATCCTGCTATTTTGGAATAAACCAACAAACTAGGGCATTTCATTTCTCGGTTGTTTTTTTCAAATCCGTAAATCCACTAACAAAGCAGAGCAGTACTTCCTGTCAGCGCGTGATGCTTACAAGGTGTGGCGGCAAAAGAGTTGCTAAACTAAATAAATGAGCCATCCTCGACGATGGACAAGGAACACCGAATTCAATGGATTCCTTTTTTTTCCCTAAACCAACCTATTTTTTTATGTTTCACTCCGCAAAGAAAATAGTTTTACTTCTTTTGGGAGATAGGTGCTCTAGTTATAGAAGAGTAAGGATGTGTTTTGTATTTGCTGTGGTATAGAACTTCGAATTGGTTGATTTGCGTAAAGAATGGAATGTCTTTGGCAAGATGTCGAGTACCATTTTAAGCGTTTTGTTGGCATTAACATGTTTGGAATACGTGTCTTATTAAAAAGTGTCTCTTATCTGCTGTAGTTCTGTAGTTTGGCTCAAATTGAACACTATTGCCATCAATATATTATGAATTCGAGTCTGAGTGAAACGGGTCTCGTATCTGCTATAGCTTTGTTCGAATTGGTGTAAAGTGGCCATTAATATATTCAAACGGATATTTTGAATACTTGTTTTAGTAAGAAGTAAAAAAACCCGGATATGAAACTCTTTCATTTTTTATGAAGATTTCATCCAAAATGTGTATTAGTACAGTTAATGGTGATGGAGTAGCAATATTTAGTGTACAACATTTATCTAGTGCGTAGAATTGCTTTGAATCGTTATATTTTTTGTGCTCAATTTGTGCAATTAGTTTGATGATTGACCTTCAGAATTTCTCGAAATGTATTATGAAAACATATTTTTTACAATTATTATTAGCCTTTTGTAGAACTTGGAACTTGTCGACTTTTCAGTTAAAAATGTGAAACAATACATTCGTGATCTTAAAAACCGAATTCCAAATATTGTTCAACAATTCCGTTATTGTAAAGATATGCACCAATATCATGCAATTTTATAACCCTAGTTTCTGTCGATTCAAAGAGCATTTTTAAAGAAGTAATCTATTCGTGAATAAATAAATATCTCCATTGACATCTTTCAATTCCTCATGCTCTATTGAAAAGGATTTTTGGGAGTACATATCCACTTGGGAAATAAAAACACCGATCTTTTATTCCACCTTCCAAGAACTCATCGTTAAATTCAAAGCATCAAAAAATTCGAGGTTTTATTTGAATTTTTATTGAAAGCAACGAGTGGCAGATTTTAAAAAAAATAATCCGAATATTTTCCGTGCTTAAGTGCATATGTTGGATTTGTTTTCATTACTGATACTTGAAATGCAATCAACTACCGATGAGGATCTGTGTGACGTTTGTTCTCATTGCTGAAGAAGAATGTTAACGCATGTCCTATCGAAAGGCATCAATCTGGCTCTGTCTGTTTCAGCTTCAAGATATTCTCGTATCAACATGCACAAAATTCTCGATGATTTCATTTTTTAAGAGTCAAGTTGGAATTTTAATATCGAATATTGTTAGTGCATATGCTTTATAAATGTTTATACTGATACAAAATCATTACGTAGACTTCTTTAGTTCATTTAGAAAATAGCCTATAATCCGCTGCAGAAGATCATTGGCTCTATTTAATTCTCATATAGACTAGTAATGTTAGAATCTCCGTATGTATCTTAAAGTTGATATCATTTAGTCTTTAGCATTTAGAAAGCCTAATCCGGCTAGAATCATGACCTATTCGTCGTATAAGACTAGAAAATCTCCGTGATGTCTGCGTGGTTTTATAATTTAGTTATCTTATTAAAGTAATATCGTTTAATATTTTAACATTTTAGAAGACCTATATAATTCGGCTAGAATTAGGGCTTACTCTTATAGCAGAGCTCTAGTGCGATGATAATTCAATTTAACTCTTTAGCATTTAAAGGCCTAATCCAGCTAAAATCGTAGCCTACTCATCCTATGAGGCCAGAAAAGTTACTCGTGATGTCACTATCTCCTTGTTTGGAGTGTTGACTGACTGTTCCAAAGAAGAATAAGATGCTGGTCACGGTTGGCAGTTATTTTGGCGATGCCCGGACCCGAACCTGGGACCTGCCACATGAAAGGCGAACGCCTTAACCGACTGAGTTCCCCAGCCCCCTATAAGACAAATGAGAAAAAAAAGCCCTGAATACTATACCAAATGGAGTCATGCAATTTTTTTTAAAAAAAACTTGAGCTTTTCTTCATTCGGTAAGAAAGTTAATAAAAATCTCAAATGGATCTTTAAAGGCTTAATATATTCCATAGCAATTTATTGATTATTTATCATATTTTAATATTAAAAGTATTGAAGATCTACGAATTATCAATTCAAAATTTCCATACAATACACAACTAAGTATTGTACTTCGCGTACTCAAGGAAAATATATCTTCATAGATTGCAACAAATTGGATATTTTTGTTGAAGGCTCATAAATATATATTGACAACTAATTGTATTGCTGTTTTCCGAAATTTCAACACAGTCGGTCGTGCGCATAGATATCATAGTTAAAGTATTAAATTAGCAGATCACGTGACCTCCAATGCTAACGGCGGGACGCGTATGGAGGCCTTTTAAGAGGGCAAAATGGCCAGTGTTGCTGCCACTTTAAGGAGAAAAATACTACGAAAAAATACCATTTAATTCTAAAATTACAAAAAAATATCGTAAAAATACTAGCTGCATTTTGGAATCTTTTTAGTGACTTTAAATCCTTTTCTAGTATTTTTTTGTTGTAATTTTAGAATTAAATGGTATTTTTTCGTAGTATTTTTCTCCTTAAAGTGGCAGCAACACTGGCCATTTTGCTCTCTTAAAAGGCCCCATGCGCGTCCCGTCGTTAGCATTGGAGGTCACGTTATCTGCCAATCTAATACTTTAACTATGATATCTATGGTCGTGCGCTAGCAAGTATTTACTTTCAATTACCTAATATGAACTATATGGTACTGAAAGTATTGCGATGGGGGTCGAAAATCGAAAATGGGGATTTGGAAGTACGTTGTTAGAGGGTGCTAATTCTAAAAAAAGTGTTTTTCAAACATTGGTCCTTTTGTCTGTGTTTGAAACCCTTCTATAGTTCGAAATAAAAGAGCTAGAGATTTCAAATTTGGTACTCGAGTTTCTACACTCTTAAAACAAGATAGTGAAATCCACTCCTTTAGGGGAAGTTCATTTTCGGCACCGGAAAGGAGTGGAAATTAACTCAGACTGAGTTAAAACCGCTCGTTTGTTTTAAGAATATCGTTCCTGTTGAATATCGTAATAAATTTTTCGAGAAAATCGCGCTTGTGCTAGTTATATGGCAGCTACCCTTTGTTTAGTTATAGAGCAAAGAATAGCTGCTATATAACTTGTTTTTATGCTTTTAATGTATTTAAATTACCTTTTAGGGTATATAAATTACCTTAAAGATTTATTGAGTGGTAATGGAACGTCTTGTGGTGTTTCACACCCCTAGTTTAAAAAGTAATGTATGCCAAACACGTGATAAATTTAACTGTGTTAACCTTATGAAAATAATTTCATTTTTCATTTACACATTAAAATTAAACAAGTAGGCGCATGTAATAGAATCTGTCACTTAACCCGCTACCACACAACATTTAAGTGATGAACACATTGAAAAACGCGCCAAACACAGTATTTATTCTATATTAAACATTTACACGCTAAATGTAACTAGTTTCATTTATTTTATTTCAAAAATTCAATATTTATTTCTTCAATAATTATCATCGTTTGCAAAAATTAATTTATATATCAAAGAATAAATATGTAATATACCTTTCTTTTCAATAGAACCAAAATATTTCATATCGACATGCAAAGAATCTCTTAGGGAAATATATATGACGTCATTTCAAACTGATTGATGTCGCAAAAATAAAATTCTTTTAATTTATTATTTAAAAGAATTAAAGTTTCTCGAGTGATTGTTGCGAATGGCAATGGTGATTTAATTCTAATGAAAATGGCTTCTTATGCTTTTTAAATGAGCATTAAATTTTACAGTTTTTTAAATAATTAAAGTACTTCGAAATCGAATTTTTTTCTGAGATTTTCAATGTCTTCTAATTTTGATGCGCTGAATTTTTTGACGTATCACACTTGCCTGTAGCATTTGTAGTTTGAGGTATGAAAGTGGGAGACTTACAGACGGACGGACGGATGGACTGAACGATTATAAAACCTTCCACTTTTTACGTTAGAAACGTAGTGTGGAAGCTAAAACGGTTATTATTTGAAAATATGTTGCGTATTGTTTGTGTAAAGTTCATTCCTTTAGTTTTGGTTGAAATTACCTTTCTTCATAACTACACCCAGAATATTTAATAGCTGAATATGCACGAAAATGCAATTCCGTAACTATACACTTTATGAGTCTTTGTCGCGGTTAGACTTACTGTCAAATTATCATTCACTTACTTTTCTTCTCAATTCTTATTCAAGTTTGGAAAATCTTCACGTTTTGTAATTCTGTATAGCTTGCATTTAATACCATAAATGAACTATCGATTTTTTAAAAAGCTTTCTTTTTTAATAAAAGAGTGTTAACAAATGTAACTAAATAATTTAAATATTAAAAGTAAACTTATCAAACAGCCCAGTACACATTATTTGTTTCAAAATAATCATTAATTACATTCCAAATTGATAAATATGTTACTTTGTGCGAAATAATTTTTTTAAAGCAATTTCTCATTTTTAACGAAATTTGAATAAGCTTAACAACTAATTGAAAGTTTTGGTAAATAATAATTACAGAGTGTAGTCATGGTTGTTTAATTTTCATTCTCATTATCCAAAGTTATCTCCTCGTTCTAGCTGAAAATGCTACTGGGTAATTCCATGCAAAATTATCCTTTCTGTAGTGTAAGCATAGATATCATAGTTAAAGTATTTGATTGGCAGATCACGTGACCTCCAATGCTAACGACGGGACGCGCATGGAGGCCAAAATAAGAGGGCAAAATGGCCAGTGTTGCTGTCACTTTAAGGAGAAAAATACTACGAAAAAATACCATTTAATTCTACAATTACAAAAAAATATCGTAAAATACTAGCTGCATTTTGCAATCTTTTTAGTGACTTAAATCCTTTTCTAGTATTTTTTTTTGTAATTTTAGAATTAAATGGTATTTTTTCGTAGTATTTTTCTCCTTAAAATGGCAGCAACACTGGCCATTTTGCGCTTTTATTTTGGCCTCCATGCTCGTCCCGTCGTTAGCATTGGAGGTCACGTGATCTGCCAATCTAATACTTTAACTATATCTATGAGTGTAAGTCACATGTGTAAAAAGTGATTATCTCAACAACTTTTAACATTATGGAAAAAAAATTAGTGGAATAGCTGATCCACATTTATTAAAACTAAATAATGTAACGTGCTTTATTTAATTTGATTTATTTTTCAAATTCAAAAAGCTTTTAATATCCTCTTAAATTGTGACTTTCACTACAGTTACATGGAATTACCCTACTATAATTATGTTTAACTTGACTTCATAGCTCTCAGCGAGTAGATAGTTTTAACTTTTGTGTTTTATGGCTATTTAAGTCCCTATACACTGTAAAAAGTATGTTTCTTTTTACCAAAAAAACCTGTCAGCTTGTGTGCCAGAAAAATATCGTTTAAATTACTGTGAAAATCTGTTTATAACAACTTGACATTTTAACTCAAAAGTGTTTTAACAAACAAATTGTATTACAAACATCCTTTGGTGACCCCAGTGACATGCGGGAATACTGACGGCCATACTGTCCAGGAATAATAAATTTCCAAACCCGGGTTCGAACCACTGACCTTAACATCTCCAGTCAAAATCCCAATGGTTTCAACAACCAATTAAAATGTTTGTTAGATTGTACTCGGTAATCTTTAATAGCATTAAAAAAATGTCTGCTCTACAAAAAAAAAAATTCAGAAAAAAAACTTTAAAGGAAATGAAAATATTTTTTGGTAAATATGTGGTTTTTCTTTGTAAATTAAAATTTTTTTTACAGTTGATAACATCTAAGATTTCGCTTTAAATGTTTTTAAAAATTATAG
Source organism: Oedothorax gibbosus (assembly GCA_019343175.1). Taxonomy (NCBI): domain Eukaryota; kingdom Metazoa; phylum Arthropoda; class Arachnida; order Araneae; family Linyphiidae; genus Oedothorax; species Oedothorax gibbosus. The sequence goes on along the minus strand of CM033277.1, from coordinate 12,478,465 downwards.
GTTTGACATTACGACTGCTTAAAGTATTGACCGAATAGCGTAATTTTAAAAAATCAATATTCAATTACTTAACAAATAAGTTTCAAAATAATTAAAATCGTTGTATAAACTTCTGAATTTTTATGAAAAAATATTTTTTATTTAATATTTTTAAAGCTTCTATCTCTCTATATTAAAAAAAGTAAGCTCTTTTAAAGTGTCAGCAGCCATAACATCATGAAATATTGATGTTAGAAATCCAAAATTTTTTGGGAAGGTGTGTCTCCCTAATGCCTCGACCTTAATTTTTTTTGTTTTTCAAATTTCCAATTAGTTTTTTAATTAAAAATAAAAATTAATTTTTCTCTATGTTAAAGTATAGGATTTGAAAGTGTCAGCAGCCATAACATGATGAAATATTGATGTCATAAAACCAAATTTTTTTTTGAGCAGTTGTGTCTCCCTTATGTCTCGATGCCCACTTATTTGTTTTTCAAATTTCCAATAAGTTTTTTTAATTAAAAATTACAATAAGTCAGCCACAAAAAAAATCTTATTCCTTTTCTGCAAAACGGCACGGTGAAAATCATCAGAAATGCGTGATTTTGTTACGTTCTTTTTAAAAAACAATTGCTCTCTTTTCTTTTAAAAAGAACAGTTTTTTAACATGTTCTTTTTACATTGGTTTTGTGTTTATATATAGAAAAGGTTCACAGATTTTTTTAAAAATGATTTTGCCTTAAAATATAATATAGCAAGATAGAATAATATAGAACAATAGTTTATAGATTAAAATTATGTAAAAAAAATAGTAAAAAAATTATGACAAAACTATTTTAAATAAACATTTAACATAACAATTAGTCTGTTATAGTTTAACATAACAATTAGTCTTAATTAAACAAAACAAAAAAATTATAACAAAATTATTTTATTAATTATTTTATTTAATTCTGCTAAAGTGAAATCACAAAATTTCCTTTTTTTTATAAAACAACATTGATTTTTTTAATTATAAAAATGATTTTGCCTTAAAATATATTATAGCAAGATAGAAGGTTTATAGATTAAATAAATTATGTAAAAAAATAGATAGTAAAAAAATTATGACAAAACTATTTAAATAAACAATTAATTATTTTGTTTAATTCTGCTAAAGTGAATCACAAAATTTCCCTTTTCTATAAAAGTTTTTTTTTAATTTTCAGAACTGATGAAAAATATCGCGTTGTTCTTTAAACTTTTTTCTTCAGCTGTCTTGGCAGATGGCTTTCTTTTTTTTTTTAATCTCTCGTTTTTATTCGTTCGCATCACCACGGTAAAAGAGTTTTATTTTATTTTTATATTACTTTGTACACTCGAATATGCGTCAACATATTCCTTTTTGTTTTTTTAGAAACGTTTTGAAGATGTTTTAACTCTTGTTAAACATTGTTTTATGATTTATTGTAAAGCCAACATATTAAGCGAAATGTTTTTTTTTTAGCTTCCACACTACGTTTATAACGTAAAAAGTGGAAGGTATTATAATCGTTCAATCCGTCTGTCTGTCACCCACTTTCACAGAAGGAACCGCAAGTCGCACAAACAAGTGGATGTATCATTTTGAAGCAAAAAATCAGGTTAGGTTACATCTCAAATTTCATTAAAATAATTATGTGATATGATTCAGTTTGGATTGTTGTAATATCACAATAGAGTGAGATGAGAGTAATAATGAGTGAGAGTGATAATGAATATCATTAATTTGCGAAAGAAGATTAATGAAAATAGTCAATTTTGGCGTTTAAAAGTTTGAATTAGAAATAAATTATAAGCTGAAGGCCCTGTTTGGCGAATTTCTTTCTGAGGTATATAAATAGTGCTTTTTTTTTGTTGAGCACAAATATTGTGTGGAAGCGGTTAAGTGACAGATTCTGTAACAAACCTACTTTTTAGTTTTATTATTTTTCGTTGTGAGATGCGTTTTTGCAAGGATCTCCCTACGTGTTACGTTTCACCATTTTTTGTTTGCGTAAATGATAGTGTTTTTGTCTTTATGTATCTGTCCATGGTCTACTCAACTTTAAGGTCACAGAAGCTCTTTGGACGTCACGCCATCCGACCGGTCCGGAATGTAAGCAATTTCAAAGAAAAAGTACGAAACCTATTTACGCACGGCCAATTATATATACTTATCTGGTTGCGAACAGGTTTCGTTTCTCTCTTTCGGAACAGCCAACAACATGAACCTGAAAAAACTAAATTTGGGGAGCGATAGCGAGAAGGGGGCGTAGCTAAAAAAGTCATACTTAAAAAAGTCATACAACTTAAAAATTTTGAGTGAGCCATTGGGTTTTTAAAAAGAACCTAAGAGTAAAAACAGGCTAGGTTAATTCTGCGAAATTAACGGGGGTTGGCGAGTTATTACTGAACAAAGTAATACAATATATTTTTTTAAGAAATATAACTTAGCGGCCGCGAAGCGGTCCAATGTATTTGCCAGCAATTCCCGTGGGTTTGCGAGCGACAGCGAGCAGGGGGCGAAGAGGAAGAATCCGAGAATGCAAGCTTGCGACCCAATGAGATTGCGCAGCAATATCCAAGGGTGCGAGCTTGCGGCTGACATTGCGGCTCGACATAATTTTGTCATAGATACAGACCTGGATGGCAAAATATGCATAGGCCTGTGCAAAGTTGGGTTGGAAAAGTTACGTTTACCAGCGAGCCGGCCGCGAAGCGGCTTATGGGAAACCGGGAGTTGGCAAACGATAACGAGCAGGGGGCTTCGCCCCCTTCTGGCCGCGAAGCTGCCAATGGAATTGCGCAGCAATTCCGGGGGTTGGCGAGCGATAGCGAGCAGGGGGCAGAGCCCCCTAGTCCTTTACAAAATTACATTGATATTAGTTTTCAAAATAATGACTTCGATGGGTTTTAAAAAAATCTATCAATCATTGTCTTTCCAATGCCAATATCATAAAGCAAGTGAAATATCTCAATAATCCAAAATATACAACTTTTAAAAAATGCAGGAATCTTTTATATCACTAAGTGACGTTGTTTTCACTTTATAACAAAGCTTTTGGAATGTTCTTTTTCTATATAAAAAATCAATAAATTACAATTGCTTTCATAAATCGATTGTTTTCGATTAATTTTATGTGCCTTAAATTTAATAAATTGCTCTTTTCATGGAAGTTTTTTATTATTATTTTGCTCGATTGTAGAAAAACAGTTTGAGTGAAAGGTTACTGAGAACGTGCAGGACAAAAGGACACGTATTTTGTTCTACCCTTCAGTGCGGTTCATAAATCTCTGAAAAAAAATTCAAAAAGCAGCAATACAATTAGTTTTCGATATATATTTATGAGCCTTCAACTAAAATATTCAATTTGTTGCAATCTATGAAGATGTATTTTCCCTGAGTACGTGAAGTACAATACTTAGTTGTGTATTGTATGGAAATTTTCAATTAATAATTCTTAGATATTCGATACTTTTTATATTAAAATATGATAATCAATAAATTTCTATGGAATATTAACCCTTTGCCAGACCCATTTCAATACATTTTATTAATAATTTCCTAGCTTAATTAAATGTCTTAATTTGTCCTTCACATACATTATTCAGTAATCAGGGCTTTTTTTCATTTGTCTTATATTTTGTTTAGTTAGATTAAATTATAACATAAAACTTATTTCAAGCTGTATGTTTATTCGTCTACAGTGTACAGTAAGTTTTAAAAAAAAGTATATATGACCAATTAGAATCCCAGTATTTAGAATTAACAGCCTAAAAATAGTTAAGCTAATAACTTTTAAAAAATACCATCCTGCTGTTTGCTCAATTATTTCATTATAGCATTCATTTAATGGTCTACAAACAAAGTAAGAGGGCTTCGCGAAAATATGGATTCTAAAGGTAGAGAGAGGAATAAAAAAAAAGCACAAGAGGAAAATTGCGTGGATGTTTATTTAGGCGAAAGAAGAAAAAAACCTGCGTATCTCCCGCGCATCTCGCTGATTACTTTGGGATGTGTTGGAAAAACACTTCAACTTTCATTCGCCGTGTGCGAATGAAAGTTGTAGTTCATTTACTTGGTAAATGTAGAACAGACATTTCGATTAATGAAATTGTATTCTTTGTTTAATCACTTTTCTATATTCTAACATTTGATTTGTAGTTTTTAGATGTTCTATTTAGTAGGGAAATTTTATATTTATGTACTTTTTGCCGTAAGTACATGATTCTAAAATGGTCTAAATCTTGCATAATTGGCTGGTATCAAGCGACGTATTTCTTTCCAGCTTTCATTCGTAATCTACTTTCATCGGTGCTCCGATTGGTGCTCTTTTCCCACGTGACATTGATTCACCAATCGATGCTCGAGAAATAATTTTTTTTCGATCATAATTTATGTTGCCACTCGAGACTTTAAATGCGACCATTGCAATTTATATAGTTTAGACATTTTATTTTGTCGAATGTACTTCTTAGACAAAATATCGTCCATAAGAGCATAGCATAGAAAACAACTCAAAAACACCTATTTATACCACGTTACCTAGACGAAAAAGAACCGCTATCTATCATAAATATAAACATTTTCATGTACCTAACTGAATGCATACATTTCTTTCGAAATATTTACCATGATACCTTCATCATAGAATCGTTGTCAGGCTTCATAAGCACGAAAACTCTATCAGATATCTTCCAACTGTTTATCATCATGTTTTTCAGTTACGACAAAGACTCATAACTCGTTTTCAATTGAAGTTAGGCATTTTTGAATTGCAAAGAACTGACAGAGAACAATAGAGTCTGGATGAAACGGGGATAATCAAAGGATATTTTACCATTAGCTTATGCAGACAGACGCCATTTTATACTTGGTGCGACTGTACGTGATGACATTGCACGAATACCGACCTTTCGAAGGATTGAATACTTTATGGTATTTTATATTCATTTTTTTCCATGGTCGGGTAGTTGCATGATGTGCGTGTTGACGATATTTTGTTACAGAAGTAATTCCGTTCTTCAAACTCAATGCAAATGTCAACAATTTAACAAAATGTCTTAAAGCAGTTACTTTTTGTGTCCGAAGAATCGGTTCAAGAAACACTAAATTAGCTTTAAAAAAACAAGTTTTAGGTGCATGGGTTCAAGTGGCACAAATAACTGTTAACTCTTTCAATCCTGATGTTCTATTATTAGGACATATTTTCAAACTAATCTACAGGACTTATTTTCAAAACCTTTAACAAACAAAATATAGTGTTCTACTGACAAAACATTGAGAAAAAAAGTAATTCTTTAATTTTTGCTCAGTAGAATGTACTAATATAGTAGCTAAGTTCATGGTAGAATTTTTAAAAAAAAATACATTGTGCAATATTCGCATGTTTCCATGTTAATAAAAACTACTTAGAAATGTGCAAAAATCTTTTGATGACTTAAAACACGTGTGACACGTCTCATATTTTAGCGCAGAAATAATGTCTTGATAGTAATTAGACAGTATCAGAATGAGACTAAATTTCGAAAACGTTTTGGACTACCTTGATCTTAAAATATATATAAAAATATTAGCCCTTTTAAATAAATATTGATCTAAACCGAAGCTAAGTTTATTTAATTCGTTATGGGAAAATGCGTTACCTGTGAATTTTTATATAGCCTTTGATGAAATAAGTGCTTACTTGCGAATGGGCCTAAACAATGTACATGAGATGGTTTATAAATGACATCCAAAATTAGTCGATTTGGTTCTTTGATTGCTGCTTTCCTTTGAAATTTATCGAAGAATCGAGCCTAATTGCACCAAAAATTGGTTTCAATTTGATGGTTACAAAAAATGGTGCCCAGACTTATCAAACTTTGGTGCATGTGAAAATTTCAAATTTATAGATGCTACTCTTAGCTTTAATTACACACCAAAAAAATCCAAATTTTTGTGAAACCCTTATCCATATTTTGGTGCAAGCGGCTACAGGTTAGTCTATTTATAGCTGGTGGTTGTACCAGAACTTTGAGTTTTCATATGCACTAAACTACATTTAACAGTTGCATCTAAGTTTGGTGAGATTGCATACCACTTTTTTGGTATCCGAAAATTAAAAACAATTTTTAGTGCAACGTGAACCTATTTTTTTCCAATGTAGTGCGAGCATTGCAATGGAAGGGATATTCCAAAAAACCCTCATATCATAACATTCTTAGCTATTTTATGCCAGTATAAATAAATAAGGCACTGCTTATTTTGTTTCTGAATGACGTAATCTCCCGCCATCCCATCTAAACACCAAACTATTTTTGCTTCTCGCATAAGAAAACGATTTACGATCCACGAAAGAAAAAAAAAGCTTCAAGATGACACCTTTTTCCACTACAGCATGGCGGACATCTTAAGCACTCTTCTATTCTATGACATTTTATTACCTTTGCGTATAAAAAGGCGAAAATATGGAAAGCACTCTGGTCTACTGTCATACCTTTCATTTTTCATGGCGTTCCTCAAACAGAGCAAGTTCTCACGTTTATATCTTTGAAGATTACTTTTCCCACTTTGATGTTGATGGTACTCAACATTTGAGTAAACAAAAAAGTTGCTTTCTTTTATGATATTAATATATGGTATATATAGAAAGAGTTTTGAAGAAATATTTGTATAAGAAGTATTTGATACTTTGTTCAAGTGACACAGTTCCACACTTAAGGGGGAATGGGCGCGCTGGACCGGGGGTCTCCAAAGCAAAGTGCATCAGTGTTAATCCTATGGAGAAAAAAATATTTTCTCTGCCACATTTCTCCGGCTGTATTGAATATTTTTGAAAGCGGATTTTTTTGTGTGATAAATGTAGTTGACTTACAGGTCCCGACCTTCCCACTTTTTGAAATGGGTTCGAATATTTTTTTTTTAATTTTCAATAAATAATTTTACACAAAATATTCGAACCCATTTAAAAATGTGGGAAGATAGAGACCTGTAAGTTATCTACATTTATTATTTTTAAAAACCGTTTGTAAAAATATTCAATACAGCCGAAGAAATGTAGCAGAGAAAATAGTTTTTTCCCATTGGATTAACACTGAGGCACTTGAGTCTGGAGACCAGCGATCCAGCGCGCCTATTCCCCCTTAAGATCTATGTATATAACACTGAAGTAGCTTCACAAATTCTGAGGGGCTGGGAAGCCCATTTGGTGAGGCGCTTCCCATGATGCTAAAGGTCCCAGTTTCGAGACCAAGCATTGCCAAAATACCTGCCGACCTATAAACGATCTGTTCAGCCAAATAGTCCGACAAACTCCGTGTAGAGGAAGTGTACGTGAAATATGCTCCAAAGGCCTGAAATTGCGTACGATGTCACTCTTAAAAGTAGCGTTGGGTGCTGACTCTGGTGTCACTTGACTGGTTCTAAATTGCGGCATGTTCAAAATTATCTTTTATGATTTTTTTTTTTCGTTTTTTTTTAACTAGTAAGAAAGATGTAACATTTTTTTGCCCATTTGTAACACGTATAACAACAAACATTTTCGCGCATAAATAGTGTAACAATTGCAATTTGCCATTATGCAGAATGGGACCAAAGTTAAAAAGCGTTTTGGACCATTCTGGTCTTAAATATCGATAAAAAAATGCGTCCTTTAATAAATGTTACTAAATGAGGGCTGAATTTGTGCAAAAGAACCAACATTTATCTAGAATATTTTGAGCGATATAAACATTCGAAAAAAACAATACATTCCTGCTGTTAATATGTTTATGGAATTTTTATTTGTCTATGGAAACAAACACAACTTTTTAGACATTTGACATACTATATGAAATATTTTTCATGCAAATTTCATTGCAAAAAGTTAATTAAAAATAGTTATGATAGTTAGTAAATGCGCATCTTCTGCGCAGAAACTTCTGATTTTTTTTAATGATTACATTTAAAACAATATTGTTCGCCTCATAAACGGCGATTTCAAATTCAAAGATTTGTGGGATATGCGGCTATTTTAGAGATTCGTTTTTTAGTGTTAAAAACGTACTATTCAAAAAGGGGGGGATGAGTCGTTCGCATAGTGAGGAAAGGTAACTGTACATTGTGTGGTAGGCTTGCTCACAATTGAGAAATGTCTGCCACGTGCGCAGAAACTAAGCAATTACTAACGACTCATGCTAGAACCTCAACTCCTTTTTAACTTATATTTTCACATTGAAATTTGCATGAAATATATTTTATGTTAAATGTCCCAAAAAATTTTTGTTTTCATGATAATGATTCTATGAATACATTAACCGCAAGAACGGATTGCTATTTTCCTCAAATTTATATCTCTTAAAATATCCTAGGTAAATGAAAGATCTTTTACACCAATTTTTTTTAATAAATACAGTAGAACCTCGATTATCCGATCTAATTGGGACCGGAGGTAAGTCGGATAATCGAAAATTCCGGATAATAGAGAATTTTCATTAAATAATGAAACTTATGTTACAAAGGGAGGGCCGAAAGTCCACGGACCTCAAACCTGCCAACTTCCGAAATCTGTGCTGGTCTTGCAGTAGTAAACATTGAATTTCAGTGTTAAGTTATCTCTGATCCCCCTGGCAAAAAGAAAGTGTTTAAATACTTTTAATTTCTGACCGGAATTGTGGAAAAAAATGCTTATTTTTTTGTTTATAGAAGAGATATGGAGTCTTACACGATTTTAGAAGTTTCCGGAGCTTCTCGAAAATTTAAGATTGTCAGAAATTCGCTTTTTTTTTAGTTGCTGAAGCTATCTTAAAATCACCGCAGTTTCTCGATATAAACACCGATAATTTCCTGATTTTAGAATCGGTGCAGAATTCCAATTTCAGAATCACCGGATAATTCCGATTTCAAAATCACCGAAGATTCCCGATTTTTGAATAACGTAAGTTTGTCTCTAGTTCAGTATTATCGGAAATTCCTCACCTTAGAATGGCCGTATATTTCTGAAGCTTTTTTCTTTTGTGAACAACCGAAAATGACTGTTAGAGAAATTTTTCATTGTTGACTTAGGGATGGTCGGTTAACAGAGAACTCCGGATAAAAGAAAGGCGGATAATCGAGGTTATACTGTACTTCGTAAAAATGACTATCTTTCTATAGATTTTTAGGATCAGGGTGGTCCAAATCGTTTAATTTTAGTTCCTTCCGCCGTAATACCTAATTGCAATAAACATTATTTATGCACAAAAATATTTGTTTTAATATGCGTTATACCAGTGGTTAAAAGCAGGTATACCATATTTAAAGAAATGTTTTTAACAGAAAAAAAATCATTTAAGATAATTTTTGACATGAGTGTATTTTTATATGCAGAGACATCACTTGAAACACAAAAGGTGGTTAATTAAATAATAACATTTGGTAATTTCTCTAAAAGACAATAGGGTAAATATAAGAGTGGCTTTCTTAAAACTGTTTACGATGAATGTGTGCAATCTGTGTGTAATAAAAATTATTTTCCAGTTAACTTTTATGTATATGTATTTTTAAATTCATTGGGGCTGGGGAGCCCAGCCGGTTAGGCGATCGCCTAACATGCAGATGGTCCCAGGTTCGGGGTCCGGGCATCGCCAAAATAACTACCGACCTATAAACGACCCGTGCAGCCAAAAAAGTCGGACGAATAATACCCCGTATAGAGGGAGTGCACGTTAAATATCCTTCAAAGTCCTAACGCTTGCGTACGATGTCGCCCTTAACGGTTGCGTTGGGTGCCTATTCAGGTGTCGGCTAGTCACTTGACTGTGGTTCTAAAATACGACACCCGTCTCCAATAGCCCTCGTGTAGCTCTAGTGCGACGATAATTTAAACTAAACTAAATTTTTAAATTCATCTAAATCAGTTTTAGAAATACTTTTTACAAATAAAAAAAATTCCGATTTAAAAGGATCCACTTTATCATTTAACACGTCGTAATAAAATTAAATAAAATATTATTTATAAAAAGTTTAACAAACTTGGGGTGTGTAACACTACACGACTGTCAATTTACATTCAATAAATCAATACATTTAAATGTAACTAAATATCGTATACATCGATTTCAATAACTATAAAACCTAAAAAGTTCTCTGGCAGCTACCATTTGCACAAGTACGATCTTCCGAAAACCTTATTATGACGTCCGACAGGTACTGGGAACTCGTGTACTGAATTTGAAGTCTGTAGCTCTTTTTGGTTTTTCAACAATACCTTCAGACAGCAGACACAGACCACTGAACTGAACTGAAACTCTGGAAGGAGCATCGAAACGCTTTACAATAGGGTCGGTGAAGCGCGGCAACCCTGCTAGAGCAACCCAACTTTTTCCGCCAATCCTATACTTTACCTGTTAAAATAGGCATTTTAAACCAACTTTTTTAATAGTTTTTTATCAGAAAATTGATGTTATTGCTTTAGGAGGTTCTTTATATAATGAAGTTTCGGAAACATGTACTTTAAAAAAAAAGAATTGCAAGAACAATCTTTAAAACTTAAATTCCTTGGAGTACTATATTCTTGGCGAGCGATTAGGCGATCCAATGCAAACTTCAGTCAAGTGTCAATTATGATCGGCGAATTCATGCCAAATGTGGCACATATTCTCCCTAAAGCTTGTCGCCAAGTGACCCAAAAATAGGCTTCACCAGCTTTTCATGGGATAGTCCTTCCAGAGTTTCAGTTCAGTGACACAGACTGACCAATGTTCGCGAAAACCACTTTTTTAGAATCATCGCACTCCAAAACGTGTAGAAAACAAAAAATATATTCATTTCGGTTTTCGACCCCATAGAAATACTTTTATTACCATATATTTATTGTTGTTTTTGCGTTCAATTACCAAATACTTAACATAGGTTAAAATAATGAATTAAAAAGATATATGCAGCAAACTTTTAATGTCTACCAAGCAATCAACTTATAGGGTTGGCAATTACCCTAATAGCACAATACATATTCCATACGACATTTAGTCAAAAACTTTTGACATTCAGAAATGACAGTCAGACGTTTTAATCAGATTAAAACTTTTTGGGCGGAATACATTTGAAGTCTTATTGGTTATTCCTCTAAACAAGTGTAGAAAATATAATTTTAACCTGATTAAAACGACAAGAAAACTCTATTGTGTGTTATTACCTTTTGGGTTAACGCTTAAATACGCTGTAAAAAATGTATTTTGTTTGTACAGAAAAAAAACTACCAGCTGGTGTTCCAGGAAAAATATTGCATAATTTTTTTTAAAAAATGTTTATTTTATACGAATTTTTAATTTTAACGCAAAAGCTGTTTAACAAATTGTAAAAAAAAACACCCGGAAACCTCAGTGACAGGCGATTCTTCAAACATATATTCAACAAACAGTTAAAATGCTTGTTCGATTCAAGGTTGTATTCTAGTACTCTTCACACGGGTAAAAACATATTTTAAACAGCATATTTTTAAAGAAAAAAACTATTTAAAAAAATAACAGCATTTTTTGGTAAATGTTTTTTCCCGTAAAACTAACAGATTTTTTTACAGTGTATGACTTACTAAGAGGACGTAATTTTATCATTTTATGTGTCTCTCTAATGGCATCCCCACACGAGAAATACGACGTCTTTTTATGCACCTCCAAACAACTTATTTTATCTGTAATGCAAAGAATAACTCTTTGAAAAATACAATAATCCTATACAATATAATCCACCACAGCGTATTTGTTGCCCTAACTCCTTCAAATAAAGAAAATAGTATTTAAAATATACCTGTATCAAATATCGCAGAACATTCGTACAACCACTGTAAACTTATAAAGTTTATGGCGAAACGAAACGCCGTACAAAGCGTATGGCGGATCTACGTATTGTATGGAATAGTGGGAAATTCCAGGATTGACAAACTATAAAATGTTGATTTATAAAAATTTACAATTGGGAGGAATAATGGGAGAAAAAATTCACTTTAAAAGTTTCGACTGTCGATTTTACGATGCAGGGTATTTTACTGTTGAACGTTTTCTCTGTTGTAAAATATTTGTCATAGAAAAATGTCGACAAATCTGTCTTAAATGACATAAATAAATAACTTGAAACGTAATAAAGTTACATAAACTAAGTATAGAACAAAGGGAAAAACGACGAGTTGTTTTATAAGGTCGAATTTTCCTTTTATTTATGTCTGTATTTTATTATAAATCAAAAAATCGTTTGTAAATTCAATAAATATTCTTTATAGTTCACTAAATTTATTTGCAGTTAGAACAAGTAGTTCATAAAGAACTAAAATAGCCTACTTTCCTGTTACTTAAATACTTACAGAAGTTCTAATCGGGAAAAACTAGGTTCCTAACAGTAAATATCATCAACAACCGTTTCTACACTAGATTTATACCATTAGAAAAAAAGCGAAACACAGCATCCAGCTATAATTTAAACTTCTAAAAGCCAAAATCAACTATTTTCCTTAATATTCTTTCGCAAATTAACTTAATATTATTTATCGTCTGCTCGATTTATTTGTAGTTCAAAGATCAATTAAATATTTATTAACTGCAAACTAGCAAGATATTTTTTAAATAAAGTTTCTCTTGCCATTGTTTATTTGGCAACAGTGATTTAAATGACTTAAAATTGAATTTCAATGATAATTCAATGGGACAATCGCCGACAGATAGTAGATTTATGTCCATCCGGACATTCAGACAGACGGACAAAAAGTATAAAAGTTGGGTATCTGAGGTCATAGCTTTCTAACAAAAAAGAATTTTTAAGATCCGATGGATAGAACCGATTTTGGAAGGGGGGGGGAGGTACTGACAGACAGACATACGTCAGACAGATGGACAAACAAACATACGGACAGACAGATGGACATCCACCGCATTTCAATACCTTACAGTGATTTAAATGACTCAAAATTGAATTTCAATGCTAATTCAATAGGAAATTCGCCAACAGATAGTAGATATATGTCCGTCCGGACGTACAGACAGACTGACAAAAAGTATGAAAGTTAGGTCTCTGAGGTCATAGCTTTCTAACAAAAAAAGAATTTTTAAGATCCGATTGATAGAACCGATTTTGGAAGGGGGGTACAGACAGACAGACGGACATCGACCGCATGTCAATACCTACTTTTCCATTTTTTTAATTATTTCGAATTAAAAAAAGAAAAGTAGGCTAAAAATAATTATATAAAATGGCTTGAGTCAAATATTAGTATATATTCCAGCTACATTTGATGTCTTTTAAATCGGATACTTAGCAAAATATATATTTGTCATGTATTTTGTTTTTAAAAATCCCATGTAAAGCCAAACAAGTAGGTTTATAACAGAATCTGTCACTTAACCAGCTTCCACACAAAAGTTGTGTTAAACAGGTAAAAAGGCGCCAAACACAGCATTAATTCTATATTAAACATTAACATGCTAAATTTGGCTAGTTTCATTGTATTTCGAAAATTCAATAATTATTACTTATCGTTTGCTAAAATTAATATTTCAAAGATAAATATGTAATATTCCTCGCTTTAAATAGAATGAAAATATTTCATATCAACATACAAAGAATCTCGTAGTGAAATATATTTGACGTCATTTCAAACTGATGGATGTCGCAAAAATAAATTTATTTTAATTTATTGTCTAAAAGAATTAAAGTTTCTCGAGCGATTGTTGCGAATGGCAATGGTGATTTAATTCTAATAAAAATGGCTTCCTATGCTTTTTAAATGAGCATTAAATTTTGCAGTTTTTTAAATAATTGAAGTAATTCGAATTCTTTTCTGAAAATTTCAATGTAATTCTAATTTCGATGCGCTGAATTTTTTGACGTATCACACTTTTCCGTAGCATTTGGGCTATGAAAGTGGGTGACGGACAGGCAGACGGACTGAACGATTATAATACCTTCCACATTTTACGTTATAAACGTAGTGTGGAAGCTAAAATAATGAAATTCAAATAATCAAATACAATTCGTATAAAGATCAGCCCCAAAACATATTCTACTAGACATGTCAAGTGTTAAACCATCGTTAAATCTCTATGATGTCATTAAATTGTAAGCACGATTAATTAGTATCGCGTTTACTGCCGAATAGTAAAACTGCCTCTAAAGTAGTTATAAATTATTTAAAAAAAATTGCGTGATAATGGTGACTATTTTTATTGAATAAAAGTTTTAAGCATATACTGTTGAATAGGATTAGTACTAAATTATAAATTTTTTTGAAACACAATTTATCAATTAACAAAATACTTTATCAGTTCGTATAAAAAATATATATCATTTCTACTGTTTGTTACAGAACTGTTTACTTTGCTGAGTCGTAACAACAATTTGAAATACATCGAAAAACATCCATACCAAAACCTCAAGAACAGTTTTATCTAAATTTAAACTTTCTTAGGAGAACCTTTTTAATGCATATTTTCTTTGTTGTTCAAGGTAGAGGTATTTTGTATTCGGCATTCTTTTGTGTTTCTAGAAAGAAAGAAAGGTGAATGTTTTCAATTTTCATGTAAGTAAAACATCTTGATAGAAAATAATATAATAAAAGTTGTGTTCTGCTTAAAGTATATGTTGTATTGAGGGTCGTAATATAATATGTCCTACAAACTTTTTAAATAAAGCTGAGATTTATTTTGTAGATTTTATAGCAAAAGAATATATTGCTTTATTCTAGTCAAATTTATTTCAGAAAAAAAGGTATCAGAGGCGTTTATTGAGGTGGTGCGTTGGCGATATATGTTAAAAGAACGCCAAAAAATGCCAACTAATTGGAACACACTTTTGGTTGTGGCTGGATAATTCGTTCTAAAGCAACACATAAGCGTATAGATGCAGTGATCTGTTCTTTTTTATTTGATTTAATTTATTTAAATAAATATTCCGATAAATTTCTCAGAGGCTTTCATTCAACCGGCCTCTTACTTTTAAACTCGTTTCCTAAAAATATTAAATTTGATTAGTGTTTTTGTGGTTTGCTAATAAATAATATTTTAGTGTATTTCTATTTTTAAGGTATACATACACACTATAAAAGGCCTAAAATAACCAAATTTGGCATTTTTTGTTTTTATGTTCATTAGAATTTCCAATTCTTCCTCTTTAAATGATGTAAAGTTTGTACTGATACTCCACTCTAATAAAAAATTAGAGGTTTTTCTAATCTTCCAAATCATGAAAGTTAGTTAGCTTTTATAACCTTTAAACTCAATTTTCTCAAAACTTCATTTTTCTCATGTGTTACTTTGCTAAAAAAAAAAAAACTAAAGTTAAAATTAACATTTTGTCAAACGAATTGTTTATTTATTTGTGGAATAAGTTGGGGGAGGGCGTGAACCTCAAAAAAGATTTGGTTTTTAAATTAATTTTATATTGCATGTCAAAGTTATTTTTTTTCTAAAAAAATCAATTTTTTTGATTATTATAAAAAATTGTTGCTTAATATAAGAAATTATAAATAAAAAAACTAAAAGAGCCGCAAACTTGGTTTGAGGTTCACGCCCTTCAGAATGAATTGGTGATTAATTTGCATGGTAACTGTATAGGTCTAAGTTAATTAGTTCTTGAGTTATGAGTATTTAAAAAACATGCTAATTAATGCATAAAATGCTAATTAATTAATTAACATTTGAGTTTCTTAAACATATTTTTACACGTACCCTCACACACTTATGAATTATATCAAATATAAAAAAAAATTGATTTTTAAGTGAAATATTAGAAAAAAAAGTTCAAGTGTATACGTACACCTTAAAGAAAACGGTGGTTTAAGTGCGAGGCCTACCGGCCTATGACCAAAGGCCCTTGGGAAATTTTTTGAGATGGTAATTCAACCAAACTAAATTAAAAAGAACATATCTCTACGTCAGCACGCCGATGTGTTGCCTTCGTAAGAGATTCCAACCAAGGGGAATGTTTCTTATGATGTAACGCTCTTGTTTTCATTTGTAAACGTACTGCGATTTCATTGGTTGCTTCGGTTTTACTCTCAAAATAGCCGATATAGATGAAAAGTATTTTTTCTTTCTATGCAAGCTTTATTTAACAAATGTTTTGAACAACCAACAGCATAGCAAGAAGTTGGTATTTACAAAATTTAAAAATTAAATATTCTTATAAAACTCATTTTCGAATGCCAAAACAATAGTAATCCCAGTAAATAAATGACAACAAACCGTTGGAGCTGTTCGCAGTTCGGAGCGCGTGACGTTATAAAAAACCAATGAGCTTGTTTCAAGTAGTAGGGAAAGAAAACAAAACCAATGAAATCGCAGTTTGGAGAGCGTGACATCTTAAGAAATATTCCCCTTCAAAAATCTTTACCAATTTTTTAAAAAGCATTTTTAATGTCAGTCAAAAAGAGAGGAGGGGAAAATATCTCATCACCTGGTTTCAATATATACACACAGTAAAAAAAAATAGAAGAATACTGTATTTTTATCACTAATTCCAGGAAACTTTTTTTATTGAATTATTATTATTTTTTTGTAAAAGTCCTTTTAGCTTCCACACTACGTTTATAACGTAAAAAGTGGAAGGTTTTATAATCGTCCAGTCCGTCTGTCTGTCCGTCTGTCACCCACTTTCACAGAAAGAACCACAAGTCCCACAGACAAGTGGGATACGTCATTTTAAAGCATAAAATCAGATTAGGCTACATTCCATATTTCATTAAAAAAATTTAATTAGAAGTTTATTTAAAATTTAAATAACTAAAAATTAAATCTACATTGAAATAACATGCAAATTCCATTTTTATTCAATATTTTCACTGTTGCCATTTCGTTTAACGTACGAGAAACTTTTGTTAAAATAAAAATACTCTTTTGAAAAAATATTTATTTATGTGATATAATTCGGTTTGGATTGTTGTATTATCACAATAGAGTTCTTTTAATGGTTCTATATATATGTATGTAGAAAGATGCATAGAGAATTCTAACTTGGCATAAAAAAAGTACTAAGTTTCGCTTTTATTTTTAAAGCATCAATTGTACAAATTATAAATTTTTTGAACTGTAAATTAATTTAACTAACTATAAATAAGTGAATTTTCGAAAGAAATGTAAATGGGAAATTGTGGCGACAAAAATATTTATTAAAAAAGATTACATCATTATTCTTCGAACTTCAAACAAATTTAGCAAACGATAAAGTCTAATTATTAAATCTGATAAAGAGATTAATGAAAATTGTTAATTTTGGCGTTTAAAACTTTGAATTACAAATAGCTAAAGGCCCTGTTTTTATTAGAATTAAATCACATTTGCCATTCGCAACAATCGCTCGAGAAACTTCTTTTAGACAATAAATTAAAATAAATTTATTTTTGAGACATCGATCAGTTTGAAATGACGTCAAATATATTTCACTACGGAATCCTTGTATGTTGATATGAAATGTTTTCATTCTATTTAAAAGCGAGGAATATGACATATTTATTCTTTAAAATATAAATTAATTTTTGCAAACGATAAGTAATTATTGAATTTTCGAAATAAAATAAATGAAACTAGCCAAATTTAGCTTGTAAATGTTAAATATAGAATTAATGTTGTGTTTGGCGCGTTTTTTTCCTGTTAAACACAAATATGTGGAAGCGAGTTAAGTGACAGATTCTGTTACAAACCTACTTGTTTCTTTCACGTTTACTAAACCGAAATCTCGTGATTTAAATTTGAAAAAAAATCTGATACAATGATAGATTTTAGCTTGTGCCAAAAAAGTAGGACACCATTAAAAAAAATTTTTGACGGCTTATACTTTGCATAAAATATGCTGAACATAGATTTCTTTCTCAAATTTATTGAAAATTCTTGTTAACGTTTTACAATAATTATTTGGGATGCATTTTAGGCACAAAACTAATCATTTAGGCCAATTATAAAATTAATCATTGTAAAATTTCTTTTAGTTAATGATTTTTAATTTTGAATAGTATCGATTTTTCCAAACAGTGCAACCTATAAATTAGGCTTTAAAAATGGGCCTATTCAATTATTAAAATTCAACTTATAACCAAAATGAAATGATAAAATTACCAAATAATACAAAGTAATAATAATAACACAATAATTAGTTGCAATTTAACTATAAAGTAAAGATTATTGACATGTGTATCTAGTAATAACAAACCCTACAAGTTGTATTTGAACACCAGCACATTTTCCAGAACAAATAGACTAGTCGGTATGTTAAGAAATATTTTTGCAGCATTATGCAAGGGTTTTGCGTTATAAGCGGCCTATCATTCCATATCCTACGTATTACACTATGTCCTTCATCCTAATATTCATGAAAAGTGGAATACATTAATTATGTACGCCTAGGGAGCTTATTTTTATTAAGTTATAGAAAAATAAATATTATTCAAAATAAATTAAAATTAGACTTTTAAAGACACTTAATAGTGCTCAATTTATTCTTAAACTTAAAATAAACACCTAATATAAATATTTAACGTGGAGGTTTTTTTTAAATCAAAGATGTATCCAAAATTATAAAAGAACAACAATTTTACTACACAAATACAATAATTAAGCATATTTGTACAAAGAAAGAGCATCAAAATGAAAAATAAATAAGTATCCTACTTTTTTTTTGACAAATGTTTAATAGTGTTGAATTTTTTTTTTTCAAAGTTTTCTATTATTTGAAGTATTCTAGACTGACCCTGACTCTCAAACAAAAGAGTTCACTTAAAATAAATTTTCCTGGTATTTAAGGCAAAAATGTAATGCCTTTCTCTAAACTTTTTTTTAACAGTGTCTTTTCGTTATAAAGTTAATTTACGATGCTGTTATTTTCTTAAAAACATATTGAATAAAAGGAACAATGTCTGTTATGTATTACCAATAATTAGTTTTTACACTCATATAAGGTTGTAAAACCAAAAACCTTTATTCTTAAGTTTTGTTTCGAAATCTACATGAGTCCCCCAATCATGGAAGAGTCTTACTTTATGACATCATAAAGTGACGTCACAGCAAAGATTTCGGATCTTCAAGAGATGATGGAGAAAGTCTTTAGTTTCTTCCAATAGTTTGCGGAAATTTTCTCTATCTGTTTCTTTCGTATCCAACCTGTGTGTGCGTCACAGTGGGGTTAAGCTATTATAAAATTTAAAAATATATTTTATTCTTTAAAAAATTATAAGATCGAAAAATATTGTGAATTTTCGGAACTTGGGATAGTACTTTGCATTCTAAAAAGGTAAGTTTGTTATTAACTTAATAAGTCATTTACTTTCCATAATAATATACTATTATTTATTATAATAGAATTATTAGAATGTAAGTTTATTTCTTAATATCTTTGATGCTGTCTTCGTCTTTACAATCCTAAAAACTGGCTGTACTAGACCAAAAAAAATCTTCCAATGATTATATACGTGTATATAGGGACTGGTGCGCTTTAAATATGTTATAGTGCTATTCCCTGACGCTGCGCATGATGTAGGTAAAAGATTGCGTTGGATGCCACCGCAGGTATGTGTTCGTCACTTGACCACGGTTCAAAATTCAGTGTCCAGTCACCAGCTCTTCTGCGACTTTTTTTTTAAAACTTTTACACACAATTAATTTTTGTTTACGGGGAAGCAAACGAGCATTCTTTCTTAATTTTTTAGCATGCTTTCCTTTTCTTTTAATTCAAATGAATTAAAACAAATGGAAAGTAGGTATTGAAATGGAGGATAGTGCATCTGTCCGTCTGTACCGCCCTTTGAAAAATTTCGGACTATCCGTTCGATTTCAAAAATTCTTTTTTTTTGTTAGAAAGATATAACATCAAAGACCAATCCTTAATAATTTTTTTCTGTCTGTATGTCCGAATGGGCATCATGTCATATAAATGAGTTTGGAATGACGTCATGATATGCATTATAATGTGATTCTTTGCTGGTTCATTACTTGTAGAAAAAGCTACTAAAAAAACTTAACATTCTTGCTATGATAAAACCAGCTTATTCCTAAGACGCACATATATTAATCAAAGGAGTTTTACAGAGATTTTTTCTTTAGAAAAACATGCAAGTGAGATTCAGGTTATCACATTTTAAAAAGTTTAAAGGAAAAATTGATATATAATTGTCAAAATTGAAAGGGACTTGTTGCAAAGTGTGTCGTATAGAACTGCTGATATATTCAGCTTAAAAATAGAGCCACAAAAAATTAAATCGAGGAAAAATGAACTGCCGTTATAATTGTTAACCTGTGAGTTTCCCTGATAATTTTATTTTTGGCTGGAGTTAGTAATTTAACAAATTGGGTTTAAGTAATTAGCGTCTCTAAGCCATGTTGTAATAAAGTGTTTTTAAAATAGTAAGTGTAAAAGTGCTTATATTTCAAAAAAAGCTTTTTTTAAGGAAAACATAAAATACTGGATGTATTTGTAATTATGAGAACTGGTGTGTTAGGAATAGTGTAGAGAATCTACATTGGATAAACTATATTATAAAAAATATTATTTTCAGATCACGTAATTTTCTTTGATATTCATTGAGAGAGTTGGAGGTACGAATAGAGGGACAAAATGTATTAAAGATAAATATCTGGTGTCTTACTTTACAGACAAAAAAAATTGAAAATTGGACAAATGCAAAACAAATGTGTAAAGTAAAATTGTTTTAAATGCGAAGAAATATGTTATATATGCACTTCAAATTTTTAGTTTAAAATATAATACTTTACAAAATGTTTCATACAGCATTTTTATTACTCGCATCCAAAAAGTAGTTTTAACCTATACCAAAGAGTGCAAATAAGTTAATTCTAGTCAATTGTTTTTTAAAGTAATTTGTTGCGCAAGGGGGTCTTCTTAAAGTAAAACTTTACCTTAGGCAAGATTTGAAAAGTGGGATTTTCTTGCAGGGGATATTAGCAAAATAAAAATTTAAGCAGTAGTGTTTAAAACTTACTTTTTATGATAGGTTTATTAAAAGCTTCATTTTATGAACTTTTATATTGATTTTAGAAATTTGATTATGCGGAATGATATGTAAAAAAATATTTTACAAATGCTTCATAAACAACTACTTCGCAACAATGTTTTTTAAAAAAAATTGTCATAGTAACTTTTTCTAAAACAAAAATCTTTAATGAAATTCTTATATTTACTTTACCAATTTACTTCTCATGAAACAAGTAATCAAAATGTTCAACAGTTTAGCTTGTGCATATGAGTTAAAATTAACTTAGACCAAAATTCATAAAAATAAACAAGTAGAGGTTTGTAACAGAATCTGTCACTTAACCCGCTTCCACGCAACAGTTGTGTTTAACAGGTAAAAAGGCGCCAAACACAGCATTAATTCTATATTTGACATTTACATGCTAAATTTGGCTAGTTTCATTTATATTTCGAAAATTCAATAATTATTACTTATCGTTTGCAAAAATTAATTTATATTTCAATGAATAAATATTTAATATTCCTCGCTTTTATAAATGGAATAAAAATATTTCCTATCAACATACAAAGAATCTCGTAGTGAAATATATTTGACGTCCTTTCAAACTGATCGATGTCGCAAAAATAAATTTATTTTAATTTATTGTCTAAAAGAATTAAAGTTTCTCGACCGATTGTTGCGAATGGCAATGGGGATTCAATTCTAATAAAAATGGCTTCCTATATGCTTTTTAAATGAGCATTAAATTTTGCAGTTTTTTTAATAATTGAAGTACTTCGAATTTGGATTCTTTTCTGAAATTTTCAATGTATTCTAATTTCGATGCGCTGAATTTTTTGACGTATCACACTTGTCTGTAGCAATTGTAGTTCCGTCTATGAAAGTATGTGACAGACAGACGGACTGAACGATTATAATACCTTCCACCTTTTACGTTATAAACGTAGTGTGGAAGCTAAAAATTGCATACTGTTGTCATTGTTATTTCAAATTATATAAATTGTAACTTATTTTGGAAAATTTATAAATATTTATATGCATTAAAGTCATAAACCGTTTTATACAAATTTCTTATAAAATTAAACAAAATTTCCATTAGTTATTCATTTAGTACTTTATATAAAAGATGTTTTTACTGTACTTTTGTGTGAGTGAGAAAAAATTTTAAATACTTTTCCAAACAAGTTACAATTTTCAAATTATATCTTAAAATCCTTCGTGCAGCTCGAGTACGATGTAATTTCAACCAAACGTAATAAAATCTGATACTACTGGATTTGTGTTGGTATAATTTTCTTTAATGATTAAATAGTGTGTCTACCAAAAATTAAGTTTTAGGTACAGATATTTCGCCAAATATTTTTTCGCCCAAATACATCAAACTTTTACTGAATAATATACAAACACACCTATATTTTACTCAGAAAAAATATTATTTTGCTATCGGATACTGATTTAACAATCTTACGTGCTACAAATGTATCGCTTTCATATAAATTATTCTTTCGCACGAAACATTTGGCACGTGTGGATTGTGGAAAGAAACTGGAAGAAATTCGAAATGTAACATTTGGGATGTCGTAAAGGAAAACTAGCTAAGTATGAAAGTTTTTTTTTTATATCCGTCCATTATCATTAAGGACATATGTATTATGTAGTATACAGATTTATGATTGCAATACTCATTATCATTATTTCGATAAGTCTCATGTTATGACTGAATTATGTTGTATGCATAATGGATAAGAGGTAAATTAAAATGATGACTGCTTAGGTCTATCTTGTTTTTGGTGTATCATAAGAATAGCCTGACCAGATTTGTTTCAGTGATTAACGCTTCGATGATGAAATCATCATTGAATTTTCGTAAATCGTATTTTCTTTGGGTTGTTTTTGTTTCAAAATTCTATAAAAAAAAATGAAACGGAGACTATTTGCAAAATTTTAGCTAGATAGTTGATTAACAAACAAAATTGTTAGTTGATTACCAAAAAAAAAACGTTTTGACCTGGTATACCAAATAAATAATTGCAATATCAATGAACGATAGACGCGAAAAAATTTAATCAGTAGTTATAATTTGTTGCCATTAGTTATTTATTGGGATCAAATGCGTTTACGTATTTATAATTTTTGTTTTGGTTCAGCTGTGATATAATGTCCGGTCTGTTTATTGGCGATATATGACAAGCTTTAAATTTTAACTTAGGGATAGGGTTGCTGTACCTGTAGAGTTGTATGAAATATAAAGTAGAATGGGGGGGGGGGGTTATCACATTTCTGCATTTTCGTTGCTTGGCAACGTAACTCTAATCGAGACCGCCCATTTTATCCTAGCTGTTCCCTTAATGGTAGCCAAACAACCAGAATCGAACCAATGCGCCATATAGTGTATGTAAGAGCTGCCATGTGAGGTTCTACATTTTCTAAGCCATAAGAAAAAGATATGTTTACTGAACATAAAATTATAAAATATTTCAATCCTTTCAGATAAAGTTGGTTTTTGAGATTGGTAAAATACAATTTAAGACATAAAGTGCACAACCCAGGTTTAAGCCCTAAGTAAAATATGAGCAACAAATCCAATGCCAATTCGTCCGCTCTTACTAAACTGCAACAGGCCTACTGGGAAG
This sequence comes from Oedothorax gibbosus, assembly GCA_019343175.1. Lineage (NCBI taxonomy): Eukaryota > Metazoa > Arthropoda > Arachnida > Araneae > Linyphiidae > Oedothorax > Oedothorax gibbosus. The sequence continues at coordinate 12,454,950 of CM033277.1, read as the reverse complement.
CTAAGCGGAATCTCAAAAGCTCTTTGGGAACGCATGACGACGAATGCTGGATATCAACAGATTTCGACTTGGATTCAAAAATACAACTCATGGAAGAAGCTGACAACAGCTACAACGATATAATGAAGACTCTGTTGTTGTACAAAAGGACTTTATGCACAATTATGACGGCAGAAGAAAATCTAGGCTCTGCTCTGGTAGAATACGGAATTGGGGATAGCACACAGGCAGGAAAACTGTTGATGTTTAGTGGTAGGGCCATCAGTCAAAGTGCAAACCAAAGGCACAGGCTTAAATCGAACATAGTGGAACTTTATCACGAGGTTCGGACGTTCCACTTCAATGCAACAGTTGACGTTTTGAAGACCGTTTCCAAGATGGAGAATGTTCGAAAGTCTTACAGATCCGGCCTGATGTGGATGAAGAACGAATCTCAGAATCTCGATCCGGATGTCACCAAGAAAATGAAGAAATTTAGGAAAGTCCAAGAGCACATCAAAAACTTAAAGATCCGATTCGACGCGTCAAAGTTGGAAACGATGCAGAAGATCGACCTTTACTTACTGTCGCGATGCAATTTGTTTTCAAAGTCATTGGTCCCCTATCGCGAAATTTTCTGTAAAATGAGCATGGACTATTCTAAGCTGACAATGGCGGTTGTCCAAAGTATCCCGTCTTACTCTTTCTACACTTTTGAAACATTAAAACAACTCAACGAATATTCTGCAAAGCCGAACTTGGATTGTGGTCCTAGTCCGAAGCAGAAAAATCGAGACAAAGCTTCAGTCAAACGAAATTTGAAAGTAAAAAAAGGATCTAAAAGTTCTTACATCCAGCCGAAATCAACCACCAAAGCGATAAAATTTCGGTCAGCAAAATGTACTCCGACTAAGAAAGTGAGTTTCAAATCTCCATTAGAGTCTGAGCTTTCTAATGAAAAATCATCAGCAATTTCAGAAGCTTTGCTAATCAATGTACACGATGATGAAAATAATCTATTAAATTTAACACAGCATCCATTATTAGAGTCTATACCTTCCGATAAAAAATCCTCAACAATTTCAGAAGCTTTGCTAATCAACCTAAATGATGATTATCAAAATAATCTTTTAAATCAATCAGAACCAAATGTGAATTCAAAGTTCGGGAAATACAGTGAAGATTTGCTTTCATTACAAATGGATAGTAATATGTCTGGTGACTCAATAAAGAAATCGGATGAGAAAAAAGATTTTGAAGATGAATTAGAAAAATGCTTTGAGGAGTTAAACGACTTACATATTGACCATACTGTTTCTGAAGATCTGCAATTTTGGTCACTGATGGAAAGTTTAAATAATTCTGAAGATAAGGAAGAAAACTCTAACATTAAGTCCCCGATTAATCCGATCCGGCTGCAACAAGAAGATAGTAACTCAAAATGGGAAGATTTATTAATAGAATTTGATCCTTACAGCGACAGTAATTTAAATACTTTGGACATGAAAATGTTTACGGAAGATTGCTAAAGTTTGCATCAAAAAATTTTACTTGTGGGAAAAATGTGAATCTTACGTCGCATATTAAATAAAACAGTATATGCCTGGATTTTTTTTTAATTTATTGTAAGTGTATGCCCTGCGTGTCTATTGTAAGTTTAGGAGCCTTAATTAGTTTAACATCTATATATAATACTCTTATACGGAACCCAAATTTCCTTATATTTCTATCTCTGGAATGGCAACAGTCGAAATGAACAAAAATACTACAAATTTCAAAATGGCCGACTGAAAACAACAAAAGTGTTTCTTCAGGAATGGCTTGAAAAAGGGAAAAATAACTATAAATATTATGCACAAAACATAGTTCGATACGGCAGAAAAACATTAATATACTTTTTGAGAAAAGCACTACGAAATAACACAAGGATTGGCAATTTCGGGAATGGCTGCAATAAGGCCAAAAAAACAACAACTTTAGGATATAATCAGTAAGTTTAACTTTAAAGATGCATAATATTAGGGACGTTTAATGTATAAAAAATTTAAATTATAATCTATTAACCTAAAGGACAATGTCCGGATTTGGCGTCTTTTCTACAAAACGGTCGACTGAAATGACCAAAAATATTACCCATTTCCAAAATGGCCGACTGAAAACAACAAAAAGTGTACTTTCAGGAATGATTTTAAAAAGGCGAAAAAGGAAAAAATAACTATAAATAGTATGCCCAAAACATAGTTCGATACGGCAGAAAAACATTGAATATATATTTTTTTTTTCAAAAAGCACTACGAAATTAGAGGATTACGAAGAATTGGCAATTTCAGGAATAACTGTAAAAAGGCCAAAAATGAAAAATAACCATAAATATTATGTGCAAAACGTTGTTCGATACGGCAGTAAAACAGAAAATATACTTTTTTTTTACTAAAAACACTACGAAATTAGTAAATTGCAAAGGATTGAAATTTTACAAGTAGTGGCGAAGCGTTGTCATATTTGGCACAACATCGCCCAAAATGCGATACTTGGCGATTGCCCCAAAAATGTGTCGCTAAGGGTTGCCATAAAATGTATTTGGCGGGGTTACCAGATTTGGCAAATCATTGCTGGACATGCTTCGGTTAGCCTAAAGAATCGTTCCCGGATTTGGCCACCATTAGAAAATCTCGCCAAGTCGAAATGACAACAAACTCCGGCCGGCAATTGCCGAGATGGTTGCCATCTCCAATGAAATTTCAAAAATGAAAATGAAATGTTTATTTTATTTTTAATTTTTGAAATATTTAAAAGAAAATAAACTTATGTAACAGGAAAAATTCATTAAATTGCAGACCAGATTTATGGAAAACGTGGAACGAAATGCCGAAGAATTTATTTTTAAAAAGTAAATAATTATTTAAAATCGTTAAGCATAAAATTGATAGAAGGTTGGTGTAAAAAACTTCAGAATAAATTATATACATTTAAGATTTAAATGGATTAACATAATACCGATTTTCGGGGCTACCAGATTTGGCGTAAAATTGCCGGGCACGATTCTTTAGGTTAACCCATGTTTCTTTAGGTTTACCTTATAATTTTGATTGACTGAACTACCAAACACTATTAAGCAATAAATGTATAGTTAAGCTACTACTGAACTATGATGGTTAATAAAGGCCTTCACACTAGAGCTATTAGTGTTTTTTGTCTGTATTTTTTCGCCAAATACGTTGTCAAGTTCGCCAAATTATTAACTAAAATTCGCCAAATAGGCAATTTCTTTTATAAATAATTTATAAGCTGGTCGGTTGTTCGAAGGTCATTGTGTTAGAACTGTATAATGGGTGTGGGTAGCTATATCTATTTTCTCGCCAAATTATTTCCCAAAACGCGCCAAATGAGCTAAAAGGTTTTATGTATTTTGAGGGAATGGTGATGACATTTATGAGTGCATTTTATAGCGTATTTTTCATTTTGGAATTTTAAGGCAATGAAACGGGATTTTATAATTTATAACGAGCGGAAACAACAATTAGTTTATGCTCCTATAACAGGGTATATGGTACACATATTTGGAATCTATTTGATATTTTTTTATTCCGTGCGAAGAACGGGTATAAATTTGCTAGTTGTTAATAAAAAAAACACAGGCGTATAATTTTATAAGCATTAATTTGTTATTAATTTATTTTAAAAGGATACCAAAGGCTAGACTAAAATATTTCAATGAACGGTGAGCGAGCGAAGCGAGCCTGGATCGCGAAGCGATCCAAAGGGAACTCCGCAAGCAGTTCCCGGGGGTTGGCGAGCGGTAGCGAGCAGGGGGCGTGCCACCTAGTTTATTATATACTCAGAAGTAAAATAAATTGCACGACAGCCCATTAAGGCCAGGGCCTGGTGTGCGCATTTCAGCTAACGAGACAGAGAGCGATGGGTTTCGATACAGCAGGAATTTCAGACTGACATGACACCCAATCGTTTAGTTCCCAAGCTAGCTTGGTCTTCATTTTACCGACCGACAGAAGGAATGAAAGGCTGGGTGAATTTTGTCCTATCCGGATTTCGAACCAGTCTAATGGTAGCCACTTTTAAGCCTCCGTAAATTACTTTATTTTTCCATAAAATAGGAAATGTTTATATCGAGGAAACACAAATGTTAATTGTCCTTGATATAATTTCTGAACCTTAAGTGACCAAATACTTCCGAACAGGAAAAAAATAAAGATAAAAATTTAAACTAAGATATTTTAAGTAGTTTATACCAACTATTAAAAATTAGTCCTTAACCATTCCTTAATTGATCAAAGAAAATTACTTAAAAAATTTTAGTGAAGACAAATCTATAATAATAAAAGAAAGAGTCTGTCTGTGTGTCTGTCTTCGGATCGTAAAATACCTACTTATACTGCCCACAGGAATTCGAAATTTTAAAGATAGATTCCCTTTAATACTAACGTGTGCACCTGAGGCTTAGTTTTTTCATATTTGTTTCATTTTTAGAGAAAATTCGAATTTTCTGAAAAAAATACACCACTTTCGCTCAAATCCGAACATTTTTTCTCTTTCCTGATGCCATCGGCTGAAAAAATTAAATAAAAATTTTAACGAAAACATTTAAAATTCAAAATGTTTATTTTTATTCTTTTGCCATTACTTTCAGAAACTAAATTAAATTCATTATTTGAAAAATAATTGACATGTTTCAAGTGACGTAATTCCGCCAGTCTTCATTCCCGGATTTTATTGTGGGTTTATTTGATGATTTTTTCATTGATTTTTCTGTTGACTGCATGTATGCATATTTAAGCAATAAATGTATAGTTAAGCTATTACTGAACTATGATGGTTAATAAAGGCCATCGCACTAGAGCTATTAATGTTTTATGTCTTTATTTTTTCGCCAAAGACGTTGCCAAACTCGCCAAATTATTAACTAAAATTCGCCAAATAGGCGATTTCTTTTATAAATAATTTATAAGCTGGTCGGTTGTTCGAAGGTCATTGTGTTAGAGCTGTATAATGGGTGTGGGTAGCTATATCTATTTTCTCGCCAAATTATTTTCCAAAACGCGCCAAATGAGCTAAAAGGTTTTATGTATTTATGAGGGAATTCTGATGACATTTATGAGTGCATTTTATAGCGTATTTTACATTTTGGAATTTTAAGGCAATGAAACGGGATTTTATAATTTATAACGAGTGGAAACAATAATAAGTTTATGATCTTATAACAGGGTATATGGTACACATATTTGGAATCTATTTGATATTTTTTTTATTCCGTGCGAAGAACGGGTATAAGTTTGCTAGTACATAATAAAATAACATTACAGTAGTTTTATTTTTAAACAGTACTAACTTTATTTTCTAAACCCTTACCATTTTTTTAATCTATTTAACAAAGCATTTAATATATAAACCTTTTTCAAAGAACGAAACACTTATTTAATGGATTGAAAATTGATTGATACCATTACGTAATTACGTAAAGTCTAAAAAATCAAACTTTACTTTGAAGAAGCAAACATTTTTAGCCTACTTTTCTTTTTTTAATTCGAAAGAATTAAAAAAATGAAAAAGTAGGTATTGACATGCGGTCGATGTCCGTCCGTCTGTCCGTCCGTACCCCCTTCCAAAATCGGTTCTATCCATCGGATCTTAATTTTTTTTTTTTGTTAGAAAGCTATGACCTCAGATACCCAACTTTAAAATTTTTTGTCCGTCTGTCTGTACGTCCGGATGGACATAAATCTACTATCTGTCGGCGAATTTCCCATTGAATGCAATTGATTGCACTGAAATTCAATTTTGAGTCATTTAAATCACTGTTGCCAAATCAACAATGGCATGAGAAACTTTATTTTTTTAAACATATTTGAAGCAAAATAATATTTTCATGAATCAGTTTGGAATGACGTCATAAAATGTAGCACAATTTGATTCTTTGATTGTTCATTAATTGTTTACCAAGAAAGCGGCAAGGCATATTTTTGCATACAATTATGCTTAGTTTTAATTTACATTTCTTATTTTTTTTAATGCAGTTTGGAGTAGTTTCATTACTTTTGTTATTAATAAATATTTAATTATTCTTCGAACTACAAATAAATCGAGCAGACAATAAAAAATATTAAGTTAATTTGCGAAAGAATATTAAGGAAAATAGTTGATTTTGTCTTTTAGAAGTTTAAAATATAGCTGGATGCTGTGTTTCGATTTTTTTTTCTAACGTGTATAAATCTAGTGTAGAAACGGTTGTTGATGATATTTACTGTTAGGAACCTAGTTTTTTCCCGATTAGAACTTCAGTTTGTGTATAAGTAACAGGAAAGTAGGCTATTTTAGTTCTTTATGAACTTCTTGTTTATATTATTTTTAAAATTCTTAAGATAGGCATAAAGATGTTCATTTAGCCACACATACAAATTATCTTTAATAAGCCTTTAAATTTTATTTAATACATGTTAAATGTGGAGTTTATTGACAATATAGAATCAGTCTCACCTAAATACATACCATTTGAAAATCAAAAACAGCAAAAAAGATATAAACGTATCACTAAGTAAATGTTACTTTGCTAATCAAGAGTTTAGTCAATATCATAAAATAAACATGAACAAGTTGTGGAGTTGAAAATGCTGAATTTTATCTGTTTTATGTATAATCTGCTGTTTGTGATAGATTAGAAACGCATTACTGTTTAGTTATGTTTCGATAAAAAAAAATAACAAACCTGCTAAATTTTAGTTTCAGTATCACAAGCATTTTAAGCATTTTTTGGAGCTATACACTTAATTCTTTTCTTATGATACATTTGTTTTACGAAATGTATAAGGGAGTTCGCCAAAAAAAGCCAAAAGCTTCAGTTCGAAAGGTATAAGTAATATTTTCATTCTTGTTTCCTAATGTTTTTTTATGAAATTAATTATATTTATTTCTTATGTGATTAAAGCAGTCGCTTTAACGAAGAAATATAATTATGCGACATAAGTAAAAACTACTTTATAACTTTCTTTTGTAGAAAATTACTTCAACTTATTCTGCATAAAAAATTTTTTAAAATATTGCAATGTGTTTCAGTTTCTGAAAATTCTTAATTTTTGACAAAATGTTTTTAAAGTTGACGCGATTGGAGAAATCATTTTCAGTTTTGTATTAATTCATTTATAGTTTCTTTTATATACTATAAACTTTTTCCAATTCTATTGCAACATTGCTTTCTTTTTTTACAAAATGTACATAAAGAGCTGAATAAATCGACAAGAAGAAAGGTACAAATTATATTTCCATTCTCATTTCCTAATTTGTCCTTCGATAAAATATATTATTTTTAGCCTACTTTTCTTTTTTTAATTCGAAAGAATTAAAAAAATGAAAAAGTAGGTATTGACATGCGGTCGATGTCCGTCTGTCCGTCTGTCCGTACCCCCCTTCCAAAATCGGTTCTAATCATCGGATCTTAAAAATTCTTTTTTTGTTAGAAAGCTATAACCTCAGATACCCAACTTTCATACTTTTTGTCCATCTGTCTGTACGTCCGGACGGACATAAATCTACTATCTGTCGGCGAATTTCCCATTGAATTAGCATTGAAATTCAATTTTGAGTCATTTAAATCACTGTAGGTATTGAAATGCGGTTGATGTCCAACTGTCTGTCTGTTCGTATGTCTGTCCGTCTGTCTGTCCGCCTGTCTGTCCGTTTGTCTGTCTGTACCCCCCTTCCAAAATCGGTTCTAATCATCGGATCTTAAAAATTCTTTTTTTGTTAGAAAGCTATGACCTCAGATACCCTAACTTTCATACTTTTTGTCCGTCTGTCTGTACGTCCGGACGGACATAAATCTACTATCTGTCGGCGAATTTCCCATTGAATTAGCATTGAAATTCAATTTTGAGTCATTTAAATCACTGTAGGTATTGAAATGCGGTTGATGTCCAACTGTCTGTCTGTCCATCTGTCTGTCTGTTCGTATGTCTGTCTATTCGTATGTCTGTCCGTCTGTCTGTCCGCCTGTCTGTCTGTACCCCCCTTCCAAAATCGGTTCTAATCCTCGGATCTTAAAAATTCTTTTTTTGTTAGAAAGCTATGACCTCAGATACCCAACTTTCATACTTTTTGTCCGTCTGTCTGTACGTCCGGACGGACATAAATCTACTATCTGTCGGCGAATTTCCCATTGAATTAGCATTGAAATTCAATTTTGAGTCATTTAAATCACTGTTGCCAAATCAACAATGGCATGAGAAACTTTATTTAAACATATTTGAAGCAAAATAATATTTTCATGAATCAGTTTGGAATGACGTCATAAAATGTAGAACAATTTGATTCTTTGATTATTCATTAATTATCTACCAAGAAAGCGGCAAGGCATACTTTTGCATACAATTATGCTTAGTTTTAATTTACATTTCTTTTTTTTTAATGCAGTTCGGAGTAGTTTCATTACTTTTGTTATTAATAAATATTTATTCTTCGAACAAACAAATAAATCACGAGCAGATGATAAATAATATTTAATTAATTTGCGAACGAATATTAAGGAAAATAGTTGATTTTGGCTTTTAGAAGTTTAAATTATAGCTGGGTGCTGTGTTTCGATTTTTTTTTCTAATGTGTATAAATCTAGTGTAGAAACGGCTGTTGATGATATTTACTTTAGGAACCTAGTTTTTTTCCCGATTAGAACTTCAGTAAGTATTTAAGTAACAGGAAAGTAGGCTATTTTAGTTCTTTATGAACTTCTTGTTATTTATAAATTGTATCGGGGATCAAAAATGTTTCTTATGTATATTTCATTATCCCTTACTCGAGTGAATATTAAATGCTATTAGTTCAATATTTTGCACCACTTTTGAACAGAATTAAACTATAATTACGGTTGTTCAAAAATGCATTTTCAAGTGTTTAATAATTTAATAAGTTTTATGTTAATGTTTTTAAATGCCTATAAATTCAGGCATTTGTATAAAGAAGTTTATACAAATGCCTTGAATATTCAAGCACAACGCTTCGTTTTGTATACTGGAAGTAGGGCCTGACATTGCGCTATGATGACTATTTCCTAGTTCGTTTTATAACATTTTTATCATTATAAATTACGTGATACAAAAAATTATGTTAGTATACAGCTTTATTTTAAAGTTGTGTTTGTGAAAACAAAACCTATACCTTTTATAAAAGATCTTTTTTAAAATGTATAAAGTAATAATAACATTAAAATTTGAGGATTAAAAACACAAGAGGCAACATCCGAACACAAAAAAAAAAATTGGAATGGAAATATTTTAAAGAAATATTTGAGTATTGCATAGCTAAATAAAGTACTTACGTTCCTTTCAAGTTAGAGCATGCAGTTTTAAGTTAAACGTCTAAAAAATGTTTTTCTAAATTTTCAATAGTAAAAATGAAATCAAAATTAAATTAAATAATATACACTGATTAAAATGAGTACTTACACTTATGTTTACAAAAAATTAAATATGAAAAATTGGTATTTTTCACATTTCGCATCAAATTAAAGCTTGCTTTAATTTCAAATAACTAAATAAGCACTTACACCATTATAGCTTAGTCGCTTAGAAATCATTTTGTCAAGGACCAGGCGGAAAGCTAGGTTGGTAAGGGGGCGTTCATAAATAACATGATGCGTAATGGGGAAGTGGGGGTCGAACCGACTATCACCAAATCTCACGAGGTGGGGGGGGGGGGGGGAGTCGCGTTAAATATCACGCAATTTTCCCCGCAAAAAAGTCAACGTAAAATAGCGAGGACTTAAATTTGTCAAAATCTTACCTGATAATATTTATCGTGGTTTTACGAGCCATATTTCAGAACGATGAAGCTTAAAATAAACTATTTAAAAATTTTAAAATTCACCAAAGGAAATAAAAAAAAATATGTATATACTAGCAGTATGGTCCCACCTTGCTGGGAACCCGTTAACTTAAGGGGATACGGTACCCAAAACATTATTTCTAGAAATAATAACATAAACTTGTAAATTATAGTGGTTTTATATAATGTTCACTCTAAATAAACATTTTCTAGCAATAAAAACAAATGTTTACAAGTAGTTTTTCATTTTTTTTTTTAAAAGTCAATTTTGAACTTTTTTAAAATGCTACTCGTCTTTCAATTTTGAGAATAACTCCACCAAACTTTTATAGTTTGTTTTTAGAACTATTTGTTCAAGAACTGGGCATGGATTTTAAAATATGAGGTACAGTTAAAAAGTAACATGCATTTATACTGAAAATCTCAAAAAATCGCAAAAAAATTACAAATTATTGAATTCAACATATCTAAAAAAACAATTATACACAGTAAACCTTAATCCATGCATAATTTTGTGAACCATATACATAAGAACACAGGTTAAAAATTTCAAAATTCTTACTTAATTTGCAAAAAAGCCTAGGGATATATTAAACACAAGAATTGAAAATCGCGAGACAGAGAAAAATAGGTTGAAAGCAAACGAAATACGTATTCAAACCTATAGAAATGACTCCAGAAAATATTTAATAACTTTTTTTCTACAGGAGATATCATTATGAATTTTTCAGTAAATGTTTAGAAAGATATTGTGAATAATAAAAAGTAAAAACTGTAAAATCGATATTTTGACCAATTTTTGAGTACCGTATCCCCTTAATAGAAAATTTGTCTTAAAGAATATTGGAATGGGGTTCTCTGCTTCAATAACATTGATTACCTAAGAGTGGTTGTCATCCTCAAAAAGATTCGAACATTAATGTAGAAGAACTTCCGGATACATAATGTTTGCACTCCTTCCGTTTGGAGCCTAGATATGAAAAATTTCAAGCGATACAAACGCAAAGCAAAACGCCAAATTGAAATCGACCATTACATCGTATCTGTTCCATATATGCTCAGGCTCCCGTACTACTAAGTCATTTGAAAGCACGAATTGTAACTGCGAATATTGTTTCGAAAAGGAAGGCAATTTCAAAATACTCAAAATAGAAACAAAATCGAATTCGTGTTGGTGCAGAAATCATAGAGTAAACAATAACAAATGAAAACTTTCAAAGTAACATCTAAAGAATTTAACTAATAAAAAATAGGGACATGAAAAAACAAAATACATTTTTTAAAAAGGCGATAAATTTATTTAGTAATGGGAATATTTCTTATGTCACGCTCTCCATACTGCAATATCATTGGTTGTTTTGTTTTCTTTGACAAAGTGTTGAAACAAGCCCATTATTTAACTGTATACTGGATTTTCACGCCTATTTTCGGCCCGGTCCATGTATTTTCAAGCCCTGTTATAGTCCCTCACTCTTAGATGGAAAACGTATGTTTTGAAAATATTATTATTAATTAAAAAAATAATTATCGAATATGAAAAAAATAAGCTTCAGGTGCACACGTAGGTATTAAAAGGAATCTATATTAAAAATTACAAATTTTTTTGGGCAGTATAAGTAGGTCTTTCACGATCCACAGTCAGACAGACTCATTCTTTTTTTATTATAGATGAATTTTGAAAAATATCACGTGGGTTTACGGGGGGGAGGGGGTCAGCCAAATATCAACTGGGGGAGTAAAAAATATGTCAAAATCGCATCACGCGATTAATAGACGCCCCCTAAACTGTTGGACATATATCCCTATAGTTGCGACGTCGGTCGTCATGTGCTTGGCCAATGGCCAGTCCCTAAATTAGACGGATACACCTACGATCCGTAGTGCTGCCCTCTATCGTATAGCTCTCGAATGAAGTGTCAAGTTCTTAACAGATTCTATACTGATTTCTAACCGAATTACGATTCCGGATTCCGTTACCGATTTTTCGTAAATATGTACCTAAGACGTTATATCAGAGTTTGTCCCTCCATTTTGAAGTTTAAATGGATGATTAATATTATAATTAAATTTCGTTGTCATATCTGTATCTCTTAATCACATCTGTAAATTAGCACTTACTATGATATTGATTCAAAAATGGTTATTAACCATGGTACTAGATCTATTCTATTAACAGAAGTCCGGAAGTTCTTAAAACTGAAAAATCCGAAAGGATCTATTCTATTAACAGAAGTCCGGAAGTTCTTAAAACTGAAAAATCCGAAAGGACTACTATAGAACTGTCTACTATAGAACTCTTTGGATCTTGCAGCTTGCTCATACCGCCTTTAGGTTACATCCGCATTGACAATGTAATCAGTACTTTGACCAATCACACTTCTCGTTCGTATTTTCTGCTTCATTTACTCAACAAATAAAAAAAATTCATTAAAACAAGTTTTCTTTTCATTTTGGTCACAAGCACTTTAGTATATCATGTTTGTCCTTCTGTCTGGGCTCAGTCTGATTTTATTTACCTAAGAAATAGCCCAGGCATTACTGGCAACGCATTTCAGTTGTTTGTTTACACATTTTGTGCGTGTAGTTTGTAGAAAATTGTTCACTTGTTGCTTCTGCGTAGAAGGATTTCGTTAAAGATAATCTATTTTATTGATTATATTCTTTTGTAAGCGCCAGTTTTGAAATTTTAAAACTGTTAAATTAACTTTCTTTCGAATTTTATTGTAAAAAAATTATTGAGCTCTAGAAAATTTGCCTCCTTTGTAATTGGTAAGTTTAGGATTTTTCTCAGATAAAATTCATTCATTTTAATCGATCATATTTGTTTAAAAATTTATTCCGTCGTTTTACTATATTGCTTTATTTTAAATATTTATATTTGTTTTTATTACTTATTATTTGTATATTCATTAAAAAAATTAATCTTGATTATCTTTTTAAGCTTTTGGGTGCGCCCTAAGTACAATAATAGAAACTATGTTAAGGAAAGTTATAGCTCCCGGATTTGGGAGCTATAACTTTATTTTAATTAAAATAATTTGGTTAAATCCTAGTTTCGGTATACGGTGACTTTTTCGGAACGTTGGCGACAAAAAAAAGCGATAAATAATTCCCAACAGTTGTTTGACTTCGCGGTTTACGAGTAGCATCGTCTAATCATGCGTCGCTACGCGATGTTTTCTCGCCAACAAGTTTGGCAAGAAATAAAAAGTCGCCGTATACCGAAACTAGGAATTAACCAATAACTTTACTATTCAAAAATTTATGCCTTCTCAAAATGACAACATACCTGGTGTTATCCAAGTTTGTTGAAATCTTAGAATGACAGCAAATTCTTACCCAAAAAAAAATGGAAGCCCAAAAATTACTGCCCAATTGAACTAGAAAAATTTCATAAACTAAATAAATAATATGGCATTAACATTTACAACCAAAACGATATATTTTTTTATTATTCAAAAGACTAAAGATTGACTCTTTATTCTAATCAATCGCGTCACCTGTATATAAAAGTAAATTTTGAGTATTTGCTAGAAACATTTATTTTCCTTTCAATTACTAGCCCATGACAACCCTCCCAGTAATTTTTCTGGTACTTTCCTTTCAACCTTGTATAATTTTGGAAAAGTTTGAGAAATTTGAATTAGAAATAATACTTTTGTGTAAATTCTAAAGTTAGAATCACACAAGTAGCATTTTTCGCATAATCATTTTATTGGCGTTATAATTACATTTAAAGACCTAAAAATGTAGCAACTCATTGCTTTATTTACTTTGAAAAGCATCCCAACCCTCGATACGGGATTATCGCAAATTGGAATAGGCCGAATAGGTCAACTCTCATGTTTACTTTTCTGCCAGAGACATTTCTACCAGTCACAATCCTTGAAAAAGTTCCAATGTAATGTAATTAAAGCAAACAATAAGAGAAAAATTGGTCTTTGCTACATATATAATATTAAACTTGTCTTGTGGTTTTGATGAACATTCTATGACTACTATGGCAGTGATTTTCTAGAATTATTGTTGGTTTAACTGGAAAATACTTTGTTATACAATCCAAGTTCTTGTATTTTCCTCACACCATTCGTATCTCTTCCGCAGACCGTAGTCGAGCGCAGTGGCAAGCTCGACGTTGGCGAGTACGAACTCCAGCTCTTTGACTCGCGCTACATGCTGAAGGGCGAGGAGGGCGAGAAGAAGTGCAAGGGATGGCTCCGTCCCTCGTGCATCCCCATCACCATCATCCTGGTACTCATAGTCCTGGTGGTGCTGCTGCCCCTCATTGGACAGGACGAGGCAAAGTCGGCTGAGGTCATCACCCTCGGCAACTATGACGCACAGTTCAAAAACTGCTCATCCCCTTGCGTGTAAGTGTGACTTCTTGTTTCTTGTAGTTCTGAGGAATGGGGAATTATATTAAAGGCTACTGGGAAAATAAGGAATAATATAAGAAACAAGGGTAGGCTTGCTCTTTGCATCACCATCGTCCGTAGTCCTGGTTGTGCTCCTATTAAGGACTAAGTGACTGAGTATATTAGTGACTAAGCTACTGGTAAAATATGTAATACTACTGGTAAAAAATAAGATAGGCTTGCTTATTGCATCACCATCATCCTGGTGCTCATAGTCCTGGTGGTGCTGCTCCCCCCCCCCCCCCCTCGTCGGACAGGACGAGGCAAAGTCGGACGAGGTCATCACCCTCGGCAACTACTAGGCACAGTTCAAGAACTGCTCATCCCCCCTGTGTGTAGGTCTTTTAGAATACTAACTACCATTACCACTTTGTAGAATACCAAGTATTAGAAGGGCTCCTGGGATAACAGATCCCATAAAATGTATGGGAAGGCCTGCTCCGGCCTATTATTGCTCTATGCTATCTCTTCCTTAAGTCGCGCTATGTTCATAGTACTGGAGAATGGGAAATTATATTAAGGGCTATACTGGGAAAATAAGGAATGTCATAAGAGACAAGGATAGGCATTGCATCACCATCATCGTGGTACTCGTAGTCCTGGTGGTGCTGCTCCCCCTCATCAGACAGGATGAGGCAAAGTCGGCTGAGGTCATCACCCTCAGCAACTACAACGCACAGTTTAAGAACTGCTCATGCACCTTCCGTGTAAGTGTGACTTCTTGTTGTGTTTGGACTACTGGGAAAGCAAGGAATGTCATAACAGACAAAGATAGGCTTGCTCTTTGCATCACCATCATCCTCATGCTCTTAGTCCTGTTGAGGATAAGCAGTGAACTGCTCATTCCCCTGTATTTTAATCTTAACACTGTGTTAAGTACTGACTATCGAGTAGGCTTCTGTGAAAATAAAATGTTAGATAAGGCAAGCGAGTTGAAATCGGTGAGTATTAGCTTCAGATCTTTCTGGGTCTTTCAGTATATTCTGGAGGATGAGTAGTGTAGTTGCACTACTGTGCCTCATGCATCACCATTTTTGTTCTAGTTGTGCTCCTGTCACTCTTCAGACAGGAAAAATTATAAGCAGCGGAGATTATGACTTTATGCACAAATCATAAACTGCATTTCCCCATCTGTATAGTTCATCTTCTGTCTAATACTTATTTTAATTCAAGGGTATCTGAAAAAGGATTAAAATGCCAAGGAAATTTTGTTGATTGTATTTTAGAAGCAGAATGTTTGGAAATATGCATTACATTGTAATTATTCGATAACGATATAAATGTCATTGTTTTAGAACCCTTTACTGGAACTTACTAAGATTTTTTAACTCTTGAAAAGGTAATTATGTAATATAAATTTAAATTTTCTCTTAATTGATGATTCAAAGTTATACAACTTTATACTTATGAAGTAAACATTCAAGCACAAAGGGTTAATTTATGTTTTCCCTTCATTTTCTAGTATCACATTAGTAGAAAGCATACCAGAAAACCTGACATTTGCTGAAGGGAAACCAACGCACACAACAGTCTTTGAAGGATGGTCGCAACTGATTGGCTTGGCAGAGAGGTCCATCGACATAGCTGCATTCTATTCCACCCTCAAAGGACAAGACATACAACCTGACGATCCTGACCCATCCTCGTGGCAAGTAAGTTTAACCGCTGTGTTTTCCATATTTTTTTTTATTATATAGCATAATTCCCTTAACCTCTTAACAATAAGAAAATGTTCATAAAAACGGTCATAAAAGTAGTTATTTTTTTTATCCCTGAAAATTATCTAAAATATTATATGTTTATGAACAATATATTTTTCACTTTTAATTTTCATTAGTTGTTAGTTTGAATTTTAAAAAAAAATTCTAGGAAAGCCAACATTCAGGATTATGGGGTTGTTTCACGGAAGATCTGGCAATAGCTCTGCGGTTTTGTTTTCATGTCTCTCAAATTACTTTTGTTGATATTCGAAATTGAGTTTTCTAAGAATAAGTTATTTTAGTTGTTATTTTTTTTAATTACAACTTCTTGCTGTGCTGTTGGTTGTTTTATTCATTTATCAAGGAAAACTTGCATTGAAAGAAGTTGGAATTTAAAAAAATTAGCAACTAAAATATTCTCTTCGAAAACTTACTCCCGAATACCAAAACAACAGTAATTCAAGAGACATAACAACAAAACTGCAGAGCTATTGCCAGATCCTCCGTTAAACAACCCCATTATGAGCGAAACCTTCGCCCGTCATTTTCACAGGAGTGAGAAGGAAAGGGTTAATCAGTTTTGAATTTTTTTTTAATTTTGTAATTCATTTCAGAACTAATGTCTTTTTTTCCCCTCCTTTTATAATTTATTAACCCTTACTAAAATTGAAATATCTTTTTACGGATACCACCAATACAAATCTACAGTTTCACTGTAATCTTGGAAATTTGGCATACTAGACTTTTATTTACCATTATCCCCTATTAAGGTAACCTTTTACCTTTATTAAGGTCACCTGCTTTTTTTCATAACACACATCCTTTTAATTTCAAAATAATTTTTCAAGGGAAATATACTTCACTACCGCTAAATGACTGATATGTTTATAATATGCCAGTAATTTAATTATTTTGGATTTGTGTGAATAACTCGTACTTGAGAATGCCTATGATATAGAAATAAAATATTTTAGTTGATTCCTTTATAGTTTAATAATAAGTATAAAAATTATTATTTAAAATTTTCAGTTTGGGGTGGTTCAAAGTATTTGTGAAGATTTTGTTTAAGCTGGTTAATTATCTCAATATATATTCAATACTCCAGTGTAGTATGCATTGAAATTTGTCTTCTTTTTTTTTCAACTAAAAAAAAAAGGATAAGCATAATAATTTATATTAAATAATAGCTAATCTTCAGAAAGATAATATATCAAAAACCTAAGTCCTTTTTAAATGCTAGAGCACTTAACACCTAGCGTAACTAATATCAGGAATAAATGCACATGTTTTAAATTTATTTCAAAGTAATTATTTATGGATTTCCAACTTGTAAATCTTATATTTTATCTGAATAATGAACATGTGATTGTCATATCCAAGGCTACTGCTTCCTCAAACCAGTTTTATTATACAACGCTTCATCTTTTTTTTCTAATTTGATGCATTAAGATTTACAAAAGCTGCTTCTCAAACTTTTTTTTACACAATGTTTAGTCTTATTCTAATTTGATATATGATTTAAGATAAGCTTTACTGTTAAATTTAAATTATGTTATATAGGACATTTTTATCATTTAAAAAATGTTTGCATTTGTTTATTAACCTTCTGAACAACCTGGAAATGGGCAAAAATGTATGATTTTTTTCTCTGTATATATATATTTTTTAATGGAACAATTTTTTCAAAATTTCTTATTTTATGAAAATATTACATTATTTAAAATTATTTTTCTATTTGTTTAGAAAATGAGAATTTAATTCATTTTTGAAGAAATTATCTGAAAATCATTGCCAAATGAAAAAAGTTATTCAAATACAAATTTGTTATTTATAACATTTCAAAATTTAAAATTTACTGCTAGGAAGACTGGTGCACAAATTGCAGAAAAAGAAAGTTTAAAAATGTTTGTGTTTAAAATGTATTTGATGTTAATACTTACTTTTTTTAGGGTGATAAAATCTTCAGTGATCTCATGAAAGCTGGTACTGAAAGAGGAATTAGAATAAGAATAGCTCAAAGTGAACCTACTGGCTCAACCCCGGATTTCGACACCAAAGAATTAGAGGTCAAAGGTAAAACTTATTTTAAAAAAAATTATTTTATTGATGTGAACGTTATTTTTATTCAATACCCTTTTCTTATTTTTGGCTTAAAACTATTTAAACAGTTTGGTGTCATTATAGTTTTAATAAGAGGGAGAGAAACTTTTTTTGCAAATGATGTATTTTGATTAATTAACAATTTTTTTTTCCTCAAAGGTAAAGAATCTAGAGTTACGATTTAATTTTTTTTTATTTCAACCCTGCCATTTTTGATAGTAAGTTCCTGATAAGTGTTCACGTGAACTAACTTGTCTTCACAAAACTTAACTCGTTCGTTTAAATTGTGTTTGCTTTGATACTCTGGGAATGTATTTTTGTAAAAATTGTAGATAAACTGTCTTGTAATTGTAAATTTGATTTTAATAGCCATTCAAACCAAGTCAAAAATCTATTATATCAACGGACTTAATGTGAAACTGCTTCAGATAATGAAAGTATTTTCCCATCATATTACACTTTGAACTAATGCTAAAAAATATTAACTAAACTTTATTAAAAATATTAACTAAAAAATATTAACTTACAATAGCTAATATTTCTACATATTTTTATGTGTAATTCAATAATTTGGAAGTCTAGATGTAAAATTTGAAACAAAGGTGAAAAACTTTGAAATAAATCGATATTTATATATTTGAAGAAATTGGTAATTTTGTTGGTCATTGGAGCATAAAAATGCACAGCTTAAAATGTTTTTTTAATAATAGTTCTCTAAGTAAAATTTAAGAAATTGATACTATAATATACTTAGGAATGTACTTTTATTAATATTTCAAATTTACACAAGTGGAGACTGACAGATTTGTTTCAGTAATTGACTTTTTGGTTATGAAATCATCATTAAATTTTCATTTTATTTAGGTTGCTTTTATTTTGAAAAACTATTTAAAAAGTAAAATTTAGACTCAAAATTTTTATGGCTAGATTCTTGACTAGACTAGACTGTACTGTGGTTACCCTACACAAGTAGAATGTCAACATTTTCCTAGCAGTTAACACAAGTTCTTGTAAGCAAGTTTGACTGTAGCTTATTCTTTCCAATAGGGGCTGCAAAAGTACGGAGCTTGGACTTTAAGAAAATGTTGGGTGCAGGAGTTCTGCATACAAAGATGTTTCTTATTGACAAAAAGCATTTCTATGTTGGCAGTGCAAACATGGATTGGCGTTCTCTCACTCAGGTACTGCTGCTTTGCTATTTTTCCATAATTTCAAACCTTATTATATCCGAGTGAAGTTAGTATAACAAGATGGAAACTGTCCTGCTTATAGTGTCATAGATGTTTTCAAGTGAACTCTAAAAAATTTTGTTGCAGTATGCATCCTTAATTTCTTTAATTGATGTTTAACTGAACAATAAATAGGATGTTTAAACATCTATATTATACTAATGTATCTTTTATGTAACTCTCAATTTATAGACTATGTTAAATGACCCACCTCAGAATTTCCTTGAATGTATGTTATCAGATACCACATCTCAAAATATCCCTGAATACTTGTTTGCAAAAGGCATTAAGTCAAAGGTTTTTTTAATGAGTTTTAAATGCAAAATCTGGCAGCATATATCTAATCTATTTTCAATCATCTTTCCTGCTAGAGATTTTCCAAAAAATGAAACAAAAACAAGTTAGTTCTAAAAAAAGTTCAAACTAGGGAGAAGGATATTTTCATTAAATTCAATAATCAATCGTGCACAAGAAAACCACATTTATTGAAGCGTGGGAAAAATTGACTTAAAGCCATTTGGAAACAAGCTTGTCATATTAGTTTTACAAGCACATATTATTATAACTTCTATACATTTTAAAGGTGAAAGAACTTGGATTGGTAGTTTATAACTGTTCATGTCTGGCTCAAGACATCTACAAAATTTTCGAAGTTTACTGGAAACTGGGTGTTCCCAACCCATACATTCCACCTGAGTGGCCGGCTGATCTGCAAACCTCAATAAACAAAGACAATCCTGTTCAAATTGTCATGAACAATTCACAAGTTCTGACCTACATCTCTGTAAGAATCTCTGTAAATTAATTTTCGTAAACTTTGTATCTTTAATATCTAGTTTTACAGCACAGTGATTTTTTTAAGTAACACCAATGTCATTATTTATTTAATGTGTAATTGATTTTAGTAGTGTTCCACTTGGCCTAAATTCTCTAAAATTTAAAAATAGTTTTAATAGTTCCTGAAAAGGTCGTAAAAATCCAATGTTAAAATAAGTTTATCTTCTGTTTAGAGTAATTAATTTTACTAAATTTTGAAATAACGGATATTTTTTTTCGACGTAGAGGATCCGATCCTTTTGTGAATCCGTTCATATGAACCCGTTTACTCTGGACCTACCCATTACTAGTGCACTCGGAATGAGTTTGTACTTTCTTTTGACGTAGCGGATCCGAACCATCGTTTCCTTTGTGGATCCGTTCACTCCGGACCAACTCATGCGGTAGCGCGTTTAGATTAAGTTTGTTATTGTTTCGTTTTTAAACATACTGAAAAAATGGTAGACGTTAGAATGAATTCTGCGTTCGTTTATATTATCATATTATTTTAAAGATGTCCGCGTCAGAAAACTAAACAGTATGATCAAGTTTTTTTGGATTCTTACACAAAACAAATCCCATGTATCGGAAGTTCTCGGAAAGGACACAATTTTGCTGTTTGTGCTTGTGATGTTAAAATTGCTCATTGTGGATGAAGTGACATTAAAAATCACATCAACTCTAAGAAACAAGCTGATTTTACTAAAAGTGTTGAAAAAACATCTAAAATTGGATTTTTTTAGTTACGGTGAAAACGATAGGTTATGCTGTCTATATTGACAATTACACATAGCAATGCAGAGTTTGAGCGGATCTTTAGTAGTGTTAAAAAAACAAGGACTAAGTTCCGTAACTTATTGTCACATGAAAAATTAAGACATTTTAATTACCAAAAGCATACAAAAAGGGTTTTGTTTTGAACGGAAGTTTGACAAAGAAATCTTGAAAAAAGCTAAATCAGCCACTTACAATTCTTTGAACTCCAATAAAACAGACTAAAAAATTTAATATATAGGTACAAATGAGTTTGTAAATTTTGTGAAATGTATGTTATGCCATTTAAAATATACATTATTCTTTTAAGTGATTTTATTTCTTAACCATTAATCAAAGTTTAGAAAATGCATGTTTTACAAAAAATAGCTGAAATATCATACTAAAATTGTAATAAAATGTTATAAATATCAAAAATGTTCTGGTTCAAAGGGGAAATGCCGTCGGGACACCGCGAGGGGCATCGCTCCTTCGAACCCTCTAGTTGAAATTGTAAGGTTTTCAAAATTTCAATGTTGGCAAGTATGAGAATATTAATTGAAATTGCAAAAGAAAGTGAATGAAAATAGACCATTATGGTTACTAAAAATTTAAATTAAAATCAAGTGCAGTGTTTGGAGTTTTTGTTTTTCAGTGCAATATCGTGTCGGGAAGCAGTTCTAGGTTTCAGTTACTGTTACAAACCTACTTGTTTAACCATCTAGTATGAAGCAAACTTTATAATTACTATAATTACTTGATATATGTATAATTTTCTTTTATAGAGTTCTCCGCCGCCATTATGTCCCAAAGGACGTACCACAGATTTGGACGCCATTCTTGACACAATTAACAGAGCCAACACCTTTGTTTACATAGCTGTGATGGATTATTTCCCTACTTCTCTGTACATGGAGAAACAGCAGTGAGTGGGCTTTACCTAATTAAAATCGTAAATGTTGATAATGCAAAAAAGGATCAAATATATTAGAGAATTTCCTGCTATATTTCTTTCTTGCACTATGTTAGTTGAGGGAGAAGGTTGTATGGGAAATCTTTCTGTCCACTTCCTTTTTGCATTTAGTGATCTAATTATGCTATTTCTGATTAAACATGCATAACAGGTTTGGATTCTACCACTTATGCTTTTTATTCTCCTAATTGTTTTTATCGTTTGTATAATTCTTTTATTAATGATCTAGATGTTTTTTATATGCCGCCAACTGTTTTTAATCAACTGTTTTGTCTGTTTTAACTAAATGTTTTTAAATCTACTGTTTTGTGTCTGTTTTAACTAATTTTTGTATGTGTCTCTTATAATTGAGAGTTTTCTCCTGTAGTTGTGCACAAAACGTGTAGTTACACTAAACATGTAAAAAACACAATCTTCATTTTGTATTTTAGCCTCATCTCAAACCTTTTTATTACCTTATATTTCAGATTAGGTAGATTAAAAGTAATAAAAGGTCATATTAAAAGTAATAAAAGGTGACCTCCAATGCAGAAATTTAACTTCTTTACTTATTTTTAAGTTGCTTGTTTTTCAAGAACTCTGTTTAACACATATTTTTCTTTTTCCTAGCTACTGGCCAGCAATCGACAGTGCTCTCCGCCGAGTAACTGTGATCAAGAAACTTCAAGTTCGAATCTTGGGCAGCTATTGGAATCACACCAGACCTGCAATGTTCTCTTTTTTGAGATCTCTAAACGCACTTAACAGTGATACTTTTGACATTGAAGTGGTAACGTATATTTTATTAGTCTTATATTTTGGTATTAATATGTGAAGCTTATTTACTAGTACCATAATCTAACTTTTTAAGTGCGTATTTCTATATATTTCAGGTTTTTTTTAATTAAAGTCGATATTAGTAAAAACAGAATGCTTTTGCCTTTAGAGAAAATAAAAATCTATAATTTTAATACAATTTTGTTCATATTAACATACTCAACTTTTTAACATGGAAGAGAGAGACTTTTTGTTATTTGAGTTGCAATACTTTCTGAGAATCAATTTTTTTATTATACTTTTTAATTTTGTGCACTGCTTATTCAGCCTAAGTAATATACCGTAAATTTATTCTTAATTTTTATGCAAAGAATGTATTAAAAGTAGTACTAATTTTAGATATGACAAACAATATATATAATACTGAAATGTAATCTGTTCTAAAACTATGTAACCAACTAGATCAAAATTATATATTTACATTAGTATTTGAAGCTCAAGAATTTTTTTAATGTATTTTAAATCTTTTCAGAAATTATTTGTAGTACCAACTTATACAGAAGCTCAAGCTAAGATACCATTTTCCAGAGTTAACCACAATAAATATATGGTGACAGACAACTCTGCCTTAATTGGTAAGAAGTGTCATTTTTACACATTACACCTTTTTTATTTTGAAGATCTGATAATGCACTCGCCTTGCATGCGAAAGGTCCCGAGTTCGTTTCCGGGCATTGCCAAAATAACTGCTGACCTATTAACGTTATGTGCAGCCAAAAAGTCAGGCAAATAAAACTACGTAGAATTGTAAAAGGAGTGCATGTTAAAATATGCCCCAATGTCCCGACACCGCATTTGATGTCACCCTTAAAATGTTGCATTGGGTACCTACTTCGATGTTCGCTTGTCACTTGACTATAGTTCTAAATTACAACACCCGTCCCCAATAACCATAGAGTTGCTCTTGTGTGAAGACTATTAAACCTAACCCTCTTGTATATGCAGTAAAAAACTTAGGCCTTTTTCGTAATCTTAAACTTGCCTTTTTGTATGTAAGGGGTTTAAAAGTCCTCAATGAAATGTGTGCGAACCCCAACATAGTATTCTATTCTCTGCCATGGGCAGGTAAACTGCAGTAATTGCAACAATGAATTGTACCATTTTTGCTCTGAAATAAAAAAAATTCAGCATGTTTTCTTAAAGGTTAAGGTAATTGAGTGTTTGCAACATTGGTCCAAGTCATTATGGAAGTTACTGCAGTTTACCTGCCCACGGCAGTACTATATCGAAATATTATATACTATAGTTCTAAATTACGACACCCTTCCATGATAACCCTAGAACTACTCTTGGGCGTCGATAATTCAACTTAACCCTCTCGTGTGCAGTGAAAAACTTTCTATAATCTTAAACTTGCCTTTTCGTTTGTAAGGGGTTAAAAAGTCCTCAATTCTCATTTAATGAATTATATAAGAACCCCAAACTAGTGTGCTAACTAAGACCGCTATATAGTATGTCCACTGTGGCAGAAGGAGGGATACCTGTCCAGTGAGATAATAGAAGAGAGTAACGGCTAGTGGCTACCTGCCTACTATATTTTTGTTTCATATATGGGGGGGGGGGTACATGCACAATTGGCATGATACCCTCCTATATCAATACCTTTCCCTGCTTCCTAAGTCAAGTAAATAGACCTTAGGTATCGATGAACTTCTTCTGTGGAGTGTCATGTGGTTAAAACAGGTTATGAAGGCTATTTGAAAGTACATCAGCCATGTCTTTTTCGGTGTAAGCTATTTTGTTTGGACATTGGAGTGGGCCTATACTTTGAGGATTAGATTTTAAAGCTTTGGCCAATTTCCACACTGTATTAGTTTGGGTGGATAATTTCATGCATGGACCATTACATGTGTTATTAAGTGTATGGAGTGATGGGCTACACAGCCTATGGTCTTCCTCTCTAGGACGCACCCTTTTATGTTATGTTATTAAGACTGCAATATCTTTAATTCCAGGCACATCCAACTGGTCTGAAGACTACTTTGTAAACACTGGAGGTGTTAGCATAGTGCTTCGAAACTCCAAGAGCAACAGCACAGATGCTGGCAACCCTGTACGAGACCAAGTCGAGGAGGTTTTTAGGCGAGACTGGTCGTCCAAATATGCCCATCCGCTTGCTGAATTCAACGATATCACGTAATGCTCTTCTTGAATCGTGTGGTTTTAATGTGTCTAATATAAGAATAAGACTTTGGGTATAATGGACTGTGTTTCGGTAAACCTTAAAGGTGACACCTGCCATTGTTGAAGGTTGTGTGGCTCTCTTAAATTCGTAGGGTTATACCAAAGTAAATTTGAATTATTCTAAACAATCACTATGCTTTTGAGTTTCTAAAATTATCATTTTTTTAAGCTATACAATATTCATGTATCAAACATGTATGTTGTGAAACTACAAAAAAGCTTTTTTGGCACTTACTCAAATAGCAACCATAAGTTGCCAAAGATAGCAATCTTTCTCAACAAATTAGCAATGTACCTTGGCTTCTGAAGTATTCTAAAATGGATGCATTAAATTTTTAAACCATACAATATGCATGTGATCAAACATGCATGTTGCAAAACTACACAAAATTGCTTTTTTTTTGGCACTTATTCAAATAGCATCGATAAGTTGCCAAAGATAGCAACTTTCTGGCCAAATTAGCAATTCACCGTGGCTTCTCCTCAATTGCCTTTCAACTATTTCAATTAGCAGTCCATTATTATTTTTGTGGTTTATGAGATGTGGTTTGAATTTTTTATACCTAAATTTGAAGCAAGTTGGGATTGGTCACCATCGAATATTTTTATTTTCACTGTTACATCAGTGAAAATTTATGTTTGGTTGCTAAATTCTGAATGGTTTAACCTTGTTATGGATGGAAAAATGTTCTCTCTATGGTAAATGTCACCGACTATTTTCTGTCGGAGACTTTTAAATTGTTAGACGGATTTAGATTGATGGATGCAAAAAAGATGTTTTTTATGATATTGTTTCCATGTCTGGCATGGTGTTTTTTCAACAACATTCTACCTTAATTTAAAGGTATCGGTTTATTCCTCTATAATCTCAACCTTTTTTTCATCTTTTATTCCAAATTGGAATTTTATAAATGCAGACAATCCACCTTGTACCCAGACTTTATGAGAAAGAAATTTGGACTGTTACAAAAGAGACCTGAACTTTTTTTTCTTGTTTAAAGTAATTGATGAATAGATTTAGTCAGGTTTAAAATAAATACTGATTAAAGAATACAAAATACCAATTGACAATTAGTCGATGGGAACTATTTTTAAATTTTATCCTAGTTAAAAAGTTTAATAATGTCCTGTGAATATTCCTTTTTTGCATACGTAGAGGATAGCTTGTGGTGTTTGCAATGTCATTCACTATCAATGACAATGTACTTTAAATTAAAGTCATTAAATGATTGGATCTTTTAAGTATATCTTAATGTATTTCTCTGTCTTGTTGTTGTAAATAGATTTTTGTAAGTATTTGAATGGCTTGAATTTTTGCTTGTCATATTTAGAATAATTAAAACTCTACAACAGGTTCTCGCATACCTTAAAAAGCACCTAAATTTTAAAATTGTTTTTGAAGTATAAAGCTTTCCCTTTAGTTTTACTTAAATTAGTTTACACTATATTTACTCATAAGGGAATAAAAATTGTTTGATAATTTTTTTTTATCAAGTAATTAAATAAACCGTCCCTTATATGGTTCATTTTAAAATAAATACATATTAAAATAAGTTTAAAATATATTTACGTTAAAAATTTACCAGATTAGTTACAATTATGTTTGATTGATTTATTTTTAATTAATATTTATGTTGTATTAAGAGCTGCTATATTTTTCTGATACTATCAAGTAGTAAACCCTGTCTACTGTGTTTTTGTCTTTGAATATTGATATATTTTAACTTTATCTTGATTTATCTTTAATTATTTCTCTTTTTATGACAATTCCTATTATGACACTTCGATTGTCACTAGTATTAGTTAGATTAATATCTGTACTATTTGTAGTTGATGGTTAAGTGTTTCATTTGTCGAAATATCCGTTAAAAACTAAGAATCTGCACTTTATTTGTACTTAAAAAGCAAATTTATTAAGACGAATGTGAGCTTTATACCGAACTAGACTTTGTTCTTTGAGTTTGTATAAATGTTGTTTATGGATAGCATGTTTTATGTGTTCTGAATTAGGTATATCACTTTTAATTAGTAGTGTCAATTTAATTTTTAAAATTTTAAAAACCAAAGAACTAATCTATCGCAATCACTTTATTTTCTAGTAGTTAATATTTCAGAAGAATTTTGATTGGTTATTTCAGTTTTAAATGTTTTTTTTTTTTCATTTCTAAGATAATTTTTTTATAAAGAAGAAATAATTTGATAACATTTTTCATGTAACAAATTTTTTTTATTTATTGTTGATTAATTGCAAAGTTTTAAACCTATTTTATTGTTCAACCGAACTCTGATAACAGTACACTAAAGAAAAATTTTTATTTACAGCATTTGTGATTATAATTTCATAGATTCAAAGCTCATTTTTACATTCATAGAATATCACAGCATAATTTAGAATTATTATAAAAGTGTAGTATATTTGTGTCAATTTTTTTTAAAATCTGTATGCACTTCAGACAAATGTATTTAATAGTAGATTTATTTGCATATCAATGGTGAATTATTTTCGTTTTTGTATAACGTATGTTGTGTATTTGCATGTAATGTACTTTTTTTCTTGAATACTCATATTCTCTGTGGTTGTGGGTTTCTGTTACAATCTTGTTTCGTATTATTAAAAAAAAATTGTCTTTAAAAATTCTTATCTTTCTTGTTAGATTTTTAGTAATTTTTATTTGTCTTACTTTCAGTTAAAAGTATATATGAAAACAATCCGTCAGGAAACTTTGCAGTCGTAAATTTTTTTTCGCAGGTTTTTGTGACATTCGAAACCTAACTGGATTAGTACACTTATTGGTTTTCTAAATATATATTGCAAAGATATATAACATTGTAATAATTTTCAGGTCATTAATTTTTCTTAATGAGAATCTTTTTAAAAACTATAACTCCACATGTAAAACTTTAAAAATTTATCGTCAAAATATATGCAATAAATATATATTTCTAAAAAATCCTTAAATTTGTAATGTAAACTACTTCAAATATTTATTTAAATCACAATAAAATGCACAGCATTTATTCATTCTGAAAAAGTGAAAATAAATTTTTTCGAAACGATTTTATATGATATTATTTTGTGCTACTTTAGAAGGCGATAAATATTAATATCAGAAAATTATGGGCAATTTTTTATAACTTGTAAAAAGTTATTTTATAAATGTTAATGGGTTTTATTTTTGTGGTTTTTTTAAGTATACAGTATGTATATTAATCAAAGGAGAGTCAAAGTATTAATGAAAAAAAGGTTGCTGTGTCGCTGATAGTTATTAAGATGTTCTTGTTTACTGCTCATTCTTTAATTATCTTGCCTAGCAAATTATAGCTGTATGAACAACATGCAATTAGTGTTTAAATTATAATGATTTATAACTTGGAAAACATCAAACCTACCCGTAGCCAAATTCTTAAAGTTGTTCCTGCTAAAGACATTTAAAAAAAACAAAAAAGAACAAGTTAGTTGTAAAACAAAACTATGCATGATTATTGTTATACTTGCATGATCAGATAGATTGCATGAATTGGGTACAATAGAATTCTTATGGGTATTACAGACCAATCTTCTACCTCTATTGCATGGGTGGATAACTACTCAAACATTCATTGATTCAGTTGTACTTAATTTTATTTCAGCAACGTAAAATGCATTTTACGCAATTCTTGTATAAAGAAGAAGAAAACTACGACCAAACCCATAACTGCAGAAACTGACTTTTCAAAAGAAGGCTATCTAACCGCTCCTGGAGTATGTGTTATACTTGATATGCATCTTCTAGTTTTGTTTGTTTTTTTTTATACTTTATGAGAAAGTTTAGTTTACAAATATAAGGACTTTACTTCTAATTTGTGGACCTGTGTTATAAATTATTTATTAAAATGTCTTTTTTTATAGTGATTACAAAGAAAAGTGGGTTTTTTTTTAGGTTTTTTATTGTTTTATTTACTATACTGCACTAAAAGCGCTCTTGTAGTTCTATGTGATGATAATTCAAACTAGCCTAACCTAGTGATGATAATTCAAACTAGCCTAACCTAGTGATGATAATTCAAACTAGCCTAACCTACAATACTGCACTAACGTTGCTTTTTGATTGGGGGTATTTTTTCTATGTCGGTTTATTAAGTATGTGCTGCAAAAAAATAAGTGCAAATTATTCACTAACTGCATTTTTAGTGCAGAATACCTATAAAAGCTGTATTATCATTTTAACAGAATAACAAGAAAATAGCACAATAATATATTTAAGTATAACTAATAGTTAAGTTCAAGTTAAATACTTTGTAGCATAACAATTTCAGAATTGTATGCTTCAGAAAAAATTCCATAAATATTATATATAAAAATATATTATTTTTATTGATTTCATTTTACGATATTATTATTAAAAATGGAAGGTTGCTAATATTGCTCTTGAAATGGTGAATTTTTCAAAATCAATTTTTATCACAGCAAAGTAATTTCGATTATCACAAATAACTTCAATATTAAAAATAAAAGTTATCAAATTCTGAGTTGCATCTTTCCTTGAGTGAGTTCCATCTTTCCATAAGTGTTTCTACAGTTTTTGTATAAATGAAAAATGTGATTGTCTGTATGTATCCCATTGACATAAATTCTTCCAATTATTTCCATCATTTTGTTATGTGCTTTGCGTCACTGTATATCCACGAATTAAAATTGTTGACATATGGTTGGAATAACTCTTCGAAAAAGTGATAACGGTGGACAATTACCATATGGTTAATGGTAATTGTCCACCGTTATCACTTTTTCGAAGAGTTATTCCATCTTCGTACCGGTATTAAGATCCTTCAGAGCTCTTAACAAAATAAAATCTTTCATATACTTAATATGCGGATGGCTGATGGTTATCTGTTACAATTTTTTTTAAATAGCTCGTAATGTGATATGCTTATGTCTTTATGTTTTCTGGAGAAACACAGGGCTACTGCTTCTGTGAGAGTTCTAAAAGAAGTATCAAGTATGCCAACTCTGCAAAATCATCAGAGTTGGCAGACTTGTAAAATGATCTATTCCGCATTCATATCACTTGGTCTTGGTCAAGTTTGATTTACATCTGGTTTAGAAAAGAATACTAGAATATTGAGGCTGACTTTGTTTCAGTTCCAGAGGATCGCGCTTGGCAACTCCGCCCGAGTTCATCGTTGGATCAGACTTGTAGAACAAGCAGTTCCATCTATATCACTTGGTCGAGTTCTATTTACGTCTATTTCAGAAAAGAATACTACAATATTAAGCCTGACCTTTTCTTGTGTCCAGAGGATCAAACTTGGCGACTCTTTCTTAGTTCACCGTTGGAAGACTTTTAGAACGAGCTATTCCATTGAGCAAATTCCTACGAGCTGCTCCATCTATACCACTTGGTCGAGTTATATTTAGGTCTGGTTTAGGATTCTACAATGCGGAAATCTTTCCCGGTCAACCACACTTCCTCCGTAGTAGTTCCAAGATAATCCGGTCACTGGAACACTGCAGGTTCATCTCAAAATTATTTCCAAAGATTTTTCAACAGATTCCGCCACTTTTATACCTCCATTTACAAAATTAAGCTATCCGAAATCTGACTTGGGGAAGTATAAAAAAAATAGAGTTCAAAACGCAACAATGCAAAAGTTCTTTTTCATTACATTTTGATACTTAATCCGTGGCGGATCCAAGAGATCTCAAGTTTGACAACACTTCTCTGTGTGTTGACCAGACTTGTATAGAATAAGCTATTCTATTCATATTACTTTATCGTGTCTGGTCAAGAATACGATTCATCGTGATAAGGAGATATCTTCAGCAACAAACTTGCAAAGTTGGTCACCTGTCGCCCCACATTTGCAGTTCCACCGAGAAGTCCCAGCTCTGGGAGGCATTCCTTCTACAGGGGCAATCCTGAAGACTACAGGTTCAACAAAATTATTTTCAAAGGTTTCTCCGCAATTTGACAACAATGCAGAAATTTTTTTCATCACAGGTTGACAAATAATCCGTGGTCATTGAAAGAGATATTAGAGTTTGACGATACACTTCTCAGTTGACCAATCTTGTATAGGACAAGCTATTCTATTCATATTACTTTATCGTGTCTGGTCAAGAACACGATTCATCGTGATAAGGAGATATCTTCAGCAACAAACTTGCAAAGTTGGTCACCTGTCGCCCCACATCTGCAGTTCCACCGAGAAGTCCCAGCTCTGCGAGAAGGCTTTCCTTCTGCAGGGGCTAAGCGTGAGGTGGAACCGTCCCGATTTAGAATCCATGGCGTTCTCCAGACACAAGCCCCGCAACATCAGCGACCGGCGGCGACGACTCCATTTCTGGAAAAGGAAATGGGATTTTATTTTAATGATCCTATCCTTCATAGATATAATGAAGATAATCGAAGATGGCCTATTTTTTCTGTCTAGAAACTGACATATTTTCTAACAAACCGAATTTTTCAATATTGATTTTTTTTAAAAGAACTGAGCAGTCCTTCCAAATCATTTCCTATACAAAAATGTAATTTAACTTTACTTTTTAATTCATGGGTTAAAAACTACAATCTTAGGTACGGTGGACAAGTTAACACGTCTGATTCGATTGACCTTAAACGGTTATATTGCACTCTTTTTTACCTGTGAAACATGGTTGGTACATTTTGTCAAGTAAACTTTCGGTTTCTTCAAGTTCATCCTTGCTGTTAAGCACAGATTTCCTTGATGAAGTTCTCCAGATTTCGCAAAACGCCATTCCTACAATTAAAACAGTACATTAAAAGAACTTGTAATCAATTTCATGCATCTCATTGTTGCCGCATTATCTTAGTGGTAATGTTATAAGTCAATTGAAGCTTTGACACATATTGGGGGTAAAATATCGTACTTAAGGTTTTATCGACATTATTCACTCAAGTAATAGAGACTGGGGAGCCTAGTCGGTAAGGCGCTTGCCTTGCATGCGAAAAGTCCCAGGTTCGGCCCCGGGCATTGCCAAAATAACTGCCGAACTATAAACGATCTGTGTAGTCAAGAAGTCGGACGAAAAATACCCCGTGTAGAGGGAGTATACCTTAAATAAGTTCCGACGCCACGTACAATGTCACTCTTAAAACCTGCGTAGGATGCCTACTCAAGTGTTAACTTGTCACTTGACTGTGGTTCTAAATTATGACGCCCGTCGCCAATAACCTTCGTGTAGCTCTAGTGCGGCGTTAATTTTCAACTGAACTCACTCAACTAATGTTTAAGTGGATATCTGTGACAACAACAAATTTTACCAATGCGTCAAAATGTACTTCACTATTAATATAGTCCGCCTACCACAACTTAGCATCCCAAATATTTTGATTGTGGAAGCGTCCACTTTGTAAAAAGGTAGAGAACCAAAAGAAGGCAGGGTTGCTAATCCCATGGCGAGCCTTTGGATTGTTGGGTTAATTTGGTTGGAAATAATGTGTCACACTAAAACTACACATAGGTTATTAGTGAAAAGGAGGATTATAGTTAATTGCTGAAGGTCGTCATCAATTGCACGTGCATTTCTTTTCTATCTTGACTTGATCGTCAATAGATTTGCATCTGTAGTATATATTATTTACCATATTCAGTATAACTTCGGGGAGCGATAGGTTTTTTAAAAAAAAAGTAGCTATGCAATAATAGTGAACCCATGCAAGTTCAAACTGCCCTTATGTTGAGAAACTGTTTCTAAACTTTAAAGAAATATACACCCAAGAGCAATGAATCGCCAAATATAGTAACTCTGGCTGAAACCAAAATCTTCCTTACCCCTTTTCGTTTTACGAGTGATAGTTTGGACTCGTCTAAACACGTCATAGATGCCAAGAAGTGGTGGGGGACTATACTTAAGCGAAAGTCGTGGATAAAAACCGCATGTCCGATATTTTCCTCTTCGCAAGTGAAAACTCCAATTAACTTTACATTGTTACAGCGGATCATGCGGCACCGTTATTGCGGCAAAAATTACTGGAACTATTATACGTGAAATGCACATGGGTCGTATTATTTAATTGAAACATTTATTAGTTATTTACAAAAACAAGTATTTATACCTGTTCTATTTTACTGGGGGAGCAAGGCATAAGTACAACAGACGATTTACTAATGCTGCTATTTTGGCTTTGAAGGCACATGTCTTCTTGCTGTAATTGACCTAGTGCTAAATCATCCTTACTAAGAGGCCTAAATGAAAAAAATAATTAAATTAATTTTTAACCAAAAATTAATTATTTTTACAACTATTATTATAAGAAAACTTACTTTAGTTCTGGATATACGTTGTTCAAATACCACTGGAAAGGTTTGCATTTCAGCCTCCTTTTTACACTCAATATGTTTTCAAGGCTAAATAATAAAACGGTATTGATGTACAATTAATAGATTGGTTAAATATGATGCATAAATTTACATTTATATACAAGTTTTTCTTTTTGAAATTGGTTCTAATATTTTGTTGTTAAATTATTGATTAAAAAATTTTAAAAATATTTTAACCAATTTCAAAAAGGCCCTATAAGCCAGCTGCATTTATCGTTTATAAAAAAAAAAACTTTGTAAAGATATTCAATACAGCCGAAGTAATTTCGCTTAGAAAATTGTAATTGCGTCTTTTTTCTAAAAATATGTCTTGTGTACGTATTAATCGTAAGAAAAATAAAATTCTTGAAGTCTTCAGTTCTTAATAACTAAATTACAACTTAAATATCATAAATCAGTTAATAATTAATGAACACATAGTCCAACACACTATATACATTTTTAACAAAATGAATACTCGTTACAGCTCTAGTATGACTTTAATCAAACCAAACGAAAGGAAATAGATATTTTAATTTGTTAGAGGCAAAAATATCTTATTTTCTTTGAAACTGATGGTACATCAGGGGTTTCAGTAACTCACAACGGCGTATATTGTAACATTATTATTTGGCATTGAATCAATACATCGTCAATGCAAAAACCACTGAAATGTCAATTTTGTAAAAGCGAACTTAAGCCTTTTTCTGTTACAGTTATTCGTTTATAAAATATACAATATCTTAAAATGAATTAACTCAAAATATGCAAATTATCGGGCCCTCCGTAGTGGATCTGCCGAGTGGATCGACTATGGAGGCTTTGAGCTGTACCTCTAGTCGCAGAGCGCTGGTTCAATTCTCAATAACTATACCAGAGGGGAAGCTCAGCCGGTAAAAATCGCCAAAAGCCCTTGTGCAGCTCTAGTGCGAATCTAAAGTCAACCCAGTCGGCAAGGCGCTGATCTTTAATAACTGCCGACCTATAAATGGTTTGTGTAGCTAAAAAGTCCAACGGATAGGTACATATACCCCGTGTAGAGGCAGTGCATGTTACATGTACTTTTAAAGTACCGACGCTGCGTACGATGCCACTCCTAAAAGTTGCGTAATATCTTCGTGTAGCTCTAATGCGACGATAATTCAAACTAACCCTAACCCTTAAAGTTGGGGGTAGTACATATATATTCCGGCTTGTGTGATTGATCAGAGGCCTGCTTATGAAGCCTTCGTCAAGTAAGACAGATATAGAAAGAATTTTTTTACTGTCACAGAGAAAGGAATATACACGCAGGGCGAAGGCGGGAATCGAACCCGCACGCTTTACAACGCGCAGACTGCTAGCGTTATGGTCCAAACCACTCGGCCATCCGGCCCCCTTAAAGTTGCGTTAAGTTTCTATTCAGGTGTCGTTGGTTGGTTGGTGGTTGGTAGACATATATATTCAGGTTGTGTGCTTGGTCAGCGACCCGCTTATAAACCTTCGTCAAGTAAGACAGACACAACAGACAACACACACACATAAGTGGATCCATCTAATTTTTAGAGACAGAGGCCACTAGAGGATCCCAGAATTGGCTTGTCACCCCCAGAGGTATTGATTGGTATGGGAACTTAGAGGACTTTCGGACCCAACAGATTTAACGAGCACGTACTCCGCATATACTCGGTAGGTCTTCAGTGTACCGGACTCGATCGCAGGACCTTCTGATCCCGAGACCGAGACGCTGACCACTAGGCTCACTACGGCCCAGGTGTCGTTTCTATTCAGGTCACTTGACTGTGGTGTTTAAATTCTGTCGCCAATAGCCCTCGTGAAGCTCTAATGCAAAAAAAAAATCTACTGAACTCACTACCACTCGTCAAAATAGGATTTTTGCTGTAAAATTCCCAATTAATCACAAGAGAGTGCTCGTCCAATCTGTGGAATTATAAGAATCTATGGAGTTAGAAGACGTTTTCGAAGTTCCGTTTGGTGCCAGCTCAGTTATCGACCTCGTTACTGGATGGTGATATATTAATTACGAAGCTGTGTTAAAGTTCGGTAATCAGACAAATTAGGCAGAAGGAAACGTTTATTTTCTTACCCATTAGGTTTCTAACTCGTCACTTGACCAGGGTTCTAAATTACGAGGCGTTATTGGCTGTGTTAAAGCTCCTGAAGAAGGCTAGAAATAGGCAGCCGGAAACGATTACCCTACCCTACCTACGTTTCTAACTTTTAAAATAACTTTAGGGGCTTAGTAGCTCAGTTGGTATAGCGTTGGATACGCTATCAGTCCAGATCGGATCGCAAGCATTAGGCGCTGGTTCGGTCCCCTCGGTGGCAGTCATTGCTTTCTTATAGACGGAAATATGCGCGTCCAATATCCAACTAAAGTACCCGAGTATACTGGGATCTACATGCTCGTTAAATAAAGTCCAAAATCCCGATTGCGTTAGCGTACGATGGCGCTCGAAGTTGGGTGCCCACTCAGGTGTCGACCTTGTCTCTGGACCAGGGTTCCACCTTACGAGGCGTAATTCGCGGAGTTAAATCTCCTAAAAGCGACTAGAAATAGACAGCCTTAATTATTAAATTACCATTTTACCTTCCTGTGTCATGTTTCTTCGCCTCTGGCTTTACATCGTAGAACTGATACTTGTACTCGTCGAGCCAGGCTTCTGCAACTCGCCTTGAATTTCGTAGGTAAGTGGGAAGGGATCCGTTGGGAGGAAAAGAGTAAGGGTGGTGGTTACGGAACACGTGGCCGACCCGAGAACACGGGACCGTAAGGATCTGCCCACCACACAGCCATGTCTTGATGGATATTTCTGGAAGATATTTACGAAATATTACAGTGTATAACCGGAGTGATCGAACACGCGTTGATTCAAATTAATGTTAAATCGAACTAAATTGCTAACGTCTAATCGTATTTAAAAATATTGTTGTTCATTTGCTACTACTACGCTAAGATGAAATAAAAGTAGTAATAAAATTATAAAGGTTTCTTGCGTTTTGGATTAACGAGGTTTAACTAGTAAGTGAAAGAACGCACAGCTAGCTTCAGCAAGTGTTGAGCACATTGAAGGCGGACATTAAAAACGGTTATTCTTATTCGATTGTAATCTTGATAAGAAAGAAGACCAAAATATTCCTATAAATAAGTTTTTTTAAAAGATAGAACTTCCCAATTTTTGATCTTCCTCTTGAACTTGGGTTAAGCCTTGCATTGGATCAGGGAACTGTTACTATTAATTTCACTTAGTTCGATTCGATTTGGATTATAACTGACATGGATTAAAAGCTTAGAGATATTTAATAACATCTACTTAATATCTTTAAGTTATTTATTTACTTATTTTGTAAATTAAGTTTTTGTCCAATTGTCCACGAATTGTCTAGTAGACTAAACATGAAGTGAAAAAATAATGTTTGACTTATTTTTCCCTATATATTATATTTAAAAAAAAACTATAATTCAGCAACCAACTTAATTCATGTTTTTACTTACCTATATTTTCAGCTCCCCAAATATTCAAACCCTTGTCGAAGCCACCTATCTCATTAAACCATGATTTGTTTGCTAGAAACAAGCCACCTTGCATAACAGGAGATCTGAAACAAGAAAAGTTAAATTTTATTAGATTTTTTCCAAAGATATCTTAATCAAAAGTTTTTTCATTAAACCTGCATTGCATCTCCTAATTCTTTGAAATTCTACAGTCGATTAAATTTTAAAATATTATTTCTTGTAGTCATAAATAAATATTAATGACATTGAAATGAAATTATATCAAGTTAATTTTGAGTTACCCCGCGTCACATTAAATGGGGTTGTTTCACGGAGGATCTGGCAATAGCTTTGCGGTGTTGTTTACATGTCTATTTTGATGTTTTCAATAATGTTGCCAGCAGTTTTAGAAGAAAAACAACGAAAAAATACCATTTAATTCTAAAATTACAAAAACATACAATAAAAATACTAGCAAAGCGTTTCACGTTTTTTTAAAGTCACTAAAAAGATTCCAAAATGCAGCTAGTATTTTTACGATATTTTTT
This sequence comes from Oedothorax gibbosus, assembly GCA_019343175.1. Lineage (NCBI taxonomy): Eukaryota > Metazoa > Arthropoda > Arachnida > Araneae > Linyphiidae > Oedothorax > Oedothorax gibbosus. The sequence goes on along the minus strand of CM033277.1, from coordinate 12,417,809 downwards.
TTTTAATTTTTGAATAATTCTAAAATAAATTCTAAAATTACAAAAAAATATCGTAAAAATACTAGCTGCATTTTGGAATCTTTTTAGTGACTTAGAAAAAACGTGAAACGCTTTGCTAGTATTTTTATAGTATGTTTTTGTAATTTTAGAATTAAATGGTATTTTTTCGTAGTTTTTCTTCTAAAACTGCTGGCAACATTATTGAAAACATCAAAATAGACATGCAAACAAAACCGCAAAGCTATTGCCAGATCCTTCGTGAAACAACCCCATTGAAAGGCTCTAGCTATAAGTACATCATAATGGCTAGTTAAATTTATCAAAATAACTTAATGCAGCTAAAGTACGTATTTGAGAAAACAAGTAGGTTTGTAACAGAATCTGTCACTTAACCCGCTATCACACAACAGTTGTATTTAACGGGTAAAAAGGCGCCAAACACAGCATTAATTCTATATTAAACATTTGCTTTCTAAATTTGGCTAGTTTCATTTATTTTATTTCGAAAATTCAATAATTATTACTTATCGTTTGCAAATATTAATTTATATTTCAAAGAATAAATATGTAATATTCCTCGCTTTTAAATAGAATGAAAATATTTCATATCAACATACAAAGAATCTCGCAGTGCAATATATTTGACGTCATTTCAAATTGATCGATGTCGCAAGAATAAATTTATTTTAATTTATTTTCTAAAAGAATTAAAGTTTCTCGAGCGATTGTTACGAATGGCAATGGTGATTTAGTTCTAATAAAAATGGTTTCTATGTTGTTAAAAATGTTATCTATGCTTTTTAAATTAGCATTAAATGTTGCAGTTTTTTACATAATTGAAGTACTTCGAATTCGAATTCTTTTCTGAAATTGTCAATGTATTCTAATTTCGATGCGCTGAATTTTTGACGTATCATACTTGTCCGTAGCATTTGTAGTTTGGGCTATATAAGTGGGTGACGGACAGACAGACGGACTGAACGATTATAATACCTTCCACTTTTTACGTTATAAACGTAGTGTGGACGCTAATAAGTTAAAGCAGTTAAAGTACGTATTTGAGTAAATAACCGGCTTTTAATCTGTGTGCACGGCCAAATTCATTTAACGGCATAACAGTGGTAATGATAAACCGTCCACGCTCTCTAATCCGAAATTGACTATCTTCGAATTTATAAGAGTGTCGGTATTGATTTTGAATCTTTTCCATCGTAATTAACCTCATTGTACTTGCATCTAACGCTGTAGTTTCAGAATGAAATATTAAAATATAAACCTTCATTGCACTCAAATAGCCTTCACAGTATAGCGATTCTGGGCTCTACCATGGCCTGCTCAACATTAAGGCCACAGAAGCTCTTAGTGACGTCACGCTACCGGTCTGGTTTAGATTGTTGGCTTTTTCAAAAGATAAAGTATGCGAAACCTATTCACTCCCGAAAGACTATACTTCTCAAGTTCCGAAAAGTTTCGTTCATTTTTTTCCCGAAACGGCCGGCGACCTAAACCGGACGGATAGTGTGACGTCACAGAGAGCTTCTATTGCCTTATTAGCCATGATCGCCCATGATTTTACTTACTTGAAGAAATTCGAATGACCTTGATTCTTGTCTTCGCCTTCCGAAACGGACTGCCAACGGTAGTTAAGAGCCCAATCAAAGCCTAAAATATTACAAATACAAAATTATTGCAATTATCATGCGAAAACAAAAAATGTTTTAATTGTAATAAAATGTACTGTTTACGTTATATGTAAGGACTTACCTCCTTTTAAGTCCCCAGTGGCGGGATTATATTGGAAAGTATCGGCATCAATGATGTCTATCACAGGACTCACCAAAGCTTTTGGATGCTGCAATAAATGTTTATCATTTGTAATATTAAAACGACGCTGGGGTCAGGTAAGACCGACTCATTTAATGAGGCCAGAGTAGCTCTCTGTGACGTCACACAATTCGTCCGGTAGGGACGTACCACGGCCAACTTCAATAACAAGGCCAAAGGAGCTCTCTCAAACATGAGGGTAGACGGAAATTTTGACGACACTGTTCCCAGTGCTGAAGATCGAGAAACTAGTTCGGACGCATTCGGAACCCTATAAATGTGGTCAGCCGTGAACGAGTGGTTCCAAACAAGTTTCGAGACAGATTGTCTTCATCTTCGGAACAAAGTCACTCGGAACTATGACGTCAAAATTTCCGTCCCCGAGCTTGTTTGGGAAAGCTTCTTCGTTCTTAGTAGTTGAGTAGGCCGTGGACGTACACGAATAGGTTTTGTACTTTTTCTTCGAAAAAGCCGACAAACCGAGCCGGACGGATAGCGTGATGTCACGAAGAGCTTTTGTGGCCTTAAAGTTGAGTAGGCCATGGGCCAGGGTAGTCTTATCGCCTACCAAAATGTTTGAAAATTGAATATTTTTAAAAGGAAAAAATAATTACAATAAAATTATAAATAACATGCGTTGATATCCACTTGTATCTTGACCGTATTAATCCATTAAAGACGACTTTGGAACACCATTAACACCTTTATTTCCGAATAAAAACCTTAACTTCAAGTTTATTAAATTCATTTTTAACTTAAATTGTCCTACATAAATTGTTCAGGACTATGGTCTTAATTTGTCTTGTATTTTGCTTATTTAAGTAAAATTAAGAGGATAGATCATTGTCACGTGGCAAATCTAAGAAATAGTGCTATAACAAAAAATGCCAAAACGGAGCGAAATATAGAGAAAAGACTTAAAAAAAGACTTTTTATATCTTTTTTACAAATACAATAAATTATTAAGCTATCAAATGCATTTTTTCAGTCTAAAATAGGAATTATATAGGAGTAAAACATCTAATAAGTTTTTATGTGGAGCCTTGAGTATTTGGTTTTGAAATGAGGTATTCTGTAAAACCGTTTTCTCCTTTGATGTAGTATAAGTGCAGTGAGAATACATAACGTGCGTTTATACTGTGAGGTATAATAAAGCGGAAAGCATTACTTGAAAAAATTTAAATTAATTGCTTTAGTAGTAAATTATATTTATTGACACTAGATTTTTAAAAATCTAATTTGGTATTATAGGGCTTTAAAAATTAAAATTTGATGAATTTAATGCAACCGTTACAATCCTTTTTTTACACTGTATATTGATAGTTTTTTTTTTGTTTTGAAAATAGAAGTTTTTGAAAGATAAAAACTAATTTGCATAAAATTAATGATAAATCTGATGAATTTAATGCAATAGTTAAAAACTTTTTTTTAACCCTTTCAGTCCCAATGAAATTTGGCATCATCATTTAAGAAATTTTTTTTCTGATCGGCTATAGCCATTTATGATATCATAAAAGCACATCATTCGATTCTTCAAACTTTTTTTCGATTAGAAAATATTTTTTATTAATCCCAATAGATGTCCAACCCTACTATTTTTTTTTAATTATGATCAGAAACATGATGATGCCAAATGGCATCACTGGGACTGAAAGGGTTAATAGTGTGCCCACTACAGTTTAACACTACACATTGTTATAGTTTTTAAAAGTTAATTTGAATTAAAATGCAAATTTAACATTGTTTTATTGGACCGTTTATCCACGTTATTAAGAAATAAGACTTTTAATTACTGCATACTCTAAAAACTCGTGTGAAGGAAAAAACGCTTTGAACATTTCTAACTTTGAGAGGGTTAAAATACCTAAATTAAAATAAACTCTACCAAGTCCAGTAATAAAGCAATATTGCTTACCAAAAATACAGTTTGGAGAAGTGGAGGTAGCCAATCGGTATTCACTTCACAATGGCTATCCAAAAATATCACATGACTTCCGGTTGACTTTTGCACACCAATCATTCGAGATCTGGCTAATCCTAAATTACAGTTGAAAAAAATATTCTTAAATTAATTCTATAAAAATAGTGAATTGGATGACTTGAACTCAATCACAATGACGTTTTTCAAATAACAATTTAAGCAGACTTTTAGCTTCCACACTACGTTTATAACGTAAAAAGTGCAAGGTATTATAATCGTTCAGTCCGTCTGTCTGTCTGTCCATCACCCACTTTCATAGCCCAAACTAAAATGCTACGGACAAGTGTAATACGTCAAAAAAAATTCAGCTCATCGAAATTAGAATACATTGAAAATTTCAGAAAAGAATTCGAATACGAAGTACTTCAATTATTTAAAAAAAAACCTGCAAAATTTAATGCTCATTTAAAAAGCATAGGAAGCCATTTTTATTAGAATTAAATCACCATTGCCATTCGCAACAATCGCTCGAGAAACTTAATTCTTTTAGACAATAAATTAAAATAAATTTATTTTTGCGACATCGATCAGTTTGAAATGACGTCAAATATATTTCACTACGAGATTCTTTGTACGTTGATATGAAATGTTTTCATTCTACTTAAAAGCGAGGAATATTACATATTTATTCTTTGAAATATAAATTAATTTTTGCAAATGATAAGTAATAATTATTGAATTTTCGAAATAAAATAAATGAAACTAGCCAAATTTAGCATGTAAATGTTTAATATAGAATATCAATGCTGTGTTTGTCGCCTTTTTACCTGTTAAACACAACTGTTGTGTGGAAGCGGGTTAAGTGACAGATTCTGTTACAAACCTACTTGTTTTATGTTTATGATGTCATATCGACACTTTTTTACGTCTAAACTTACGGATTGGTGAGGCAAAATCTCTTACACATTTTCTTACCAAAATCGACATTTTTCTGCATAGTATTCTTGAAAACAATATTTTAAGAATACTGTAACAAAGAATACTATGCAGACGAAAGAAGAAAACTCATGACTACGAATATTTAATTATTATATTTTTAAGAACAAAATAATTAAATTTTTGGTGTCATTGGGATTTCTTCATTTCTAATAATTAGTGCAAAGACCTTTTGCAAAGTACGAAGGCACATTTCAGCTTACAATTGATTCGAAACCTCTAATCTTTACCAACTGTTTAATTTTAACAATTCAATGAAGTAATTTACCTTGTCTTTGATTATTCCTAAAAATTCTCACTTTTGGTAGTTCCCTCAACTCGGAACCGTCTTTGGCTGAAACAAAGTATAAAACGTATTTCATGTCATTTCAAGGCTACGAACTCCAATTGTCAATTAGTATTAACTCTAATTGGTCATACCCAATTAGGGGTGCATTGATAATTAAGTAGTCCTTGAAAGGACTGGTTTCGCTTTTTCAAAAAATTTGTAGATAGTTATAATTTACAAAAATAGATGGATACATAAACAAATATGTGAATTTTTTGTTGTTGTGTATATTAAATGAATTTGGTTTACAACAGCTGGTTGATGTGAAAAAAAAATCAGCTTTAAATATTACAGTTCTTATAATTTAACTAACACAAATGTGTAAATTACAATTTATAATATGTAAGTAAGTTAATTCAATATCAATATACCATTATAAATAATTCATCAGATAATTTTATTTAAATTGATTTGCACTTCGACAACTTTATTTCACAAAAAAATCTTATATAAGTGGTTGCAAATTATAATTAAAATTCTGTTTATCTACAGTTTTATCTATGTAAGAGAATAATATAGACGGTTTTGCGATCTTTTTGATAATTCCTGACTTAATTGTATCAGAAGAATAAATGTTAGTAACGATAGTATGAGATAAACGAATTAACTAAGTTAAAAACTATTCTTTTTTAAATATTATTAATGGTCACTGAGATTTATACCACAAATAAAAGGCATTTTCCTTTTAATGCTGGCGACGATGTCGGGGCGTCATGCTATGGAGATTACCTTCACAGGTTTTAACCCACTTCTGCCATCTTAATAACAGATCAAGCAAGAGGGAAAAATGCCCATCAATAACTATAACGACTGTGTATACAAGCCTAGTGCACGTGTTAAATCTGTCTTTATCTAAACCAAACCGCATACGATATCGGTATGAGATTCCGTTAGGTGCTTCCTCAGGTATCGGTTTCGTCACTTGACTTTGACAGTGGTTCAAAATTACACCAGTGGGCATGTTTTACGTTTTGAGTGGCAAAAGTTCCATAGCTACGAAAATAAGGTCTCAACTGTTTAACCAATGTAGTGCCCCGAGTTTACCGTGTCAAACCCCAAATCATCGAAAACACCAATGAAATCCAGGAATGAAAGCAGGAATGATTTACGTCACGTGAAACAATTCAATATCCCTTGCGTATCTCTTTTGCGCCGTTAATCAACCAAATAGAAAATCAGAAACTGCGGGGTTTTTTTGCGGCATTTCAGCTGTCAGTAGAACACTAGACTGCTGGCATGTGGTAAATTGGTAAATGTTATGAAAGACCTTGATTATTTTGTCTTATAAAAAGAACAATGACATTGTTCCGGAAGCTTTGTCAACTACTTTGTAGCGTTCTTTGTAACTTTCTTCATTTTGTCAGTTTCAAGTGGATGAACTTATTTATTGTTCATTAGCGTCTAAAATAAGAATAAAAAGAATCTTATTATAAACGTTGCTAATCAAAAAAAATACAAATGTTAAATCTCACAAATCATGTAAAATGTAATTTTATTTAAGAATTGTTATTTGCAATTGATATAAAACTATAAATCTTTACAGAATTCTTTGTATATTTATTTAAAATTGAAATGGTTTGATAGATTTGGATATTATAGGATAAGATGTATCATTGTTTTTCATTTTGTGAATCATTAGTTCGTTAGGATACAAATTATCATTCCGAGAAAAATTTGCTATTTTATGTAATATAATCAAATTGAAATTTTTTCAACAAAAATATAAAATAAGCTTAACAAATTTGTAGAAATATGAATAAATTATTCATATTTTCGTATAATATTCAGAATAATACACTACTTACCATCATCACTAAAGTCATCGATAAGAATAATTTCTTTCAGCAATATGCTGGGCGTCCTATTTAAAATACTGGAAAGATATACAATTTAATAATTACTACTAGCAAAAAAATTTATATATTAATAAATCATTAATATTCTATAAAAAAAATAAAGTTACCTAAATATTGTCCTCAAAAGTGCTGATCTTGCTTCATTATGGAAACTTATCACAACGCTCACTGAATAACTGGATGGAATACTGTAGGTGGCGGCTTCACAACTAGAATTATATAATCCAATTATTTATTGTTATTTTTTTTTATCTAAAACTGATAAGATAATCTAATAAAATGATGTTGAGGCTTATAAGGAGTTAACATTCAAAAGACATTTGTCTTAAGAATATATTTTTCAATCGCATTCCTATGTGTTCCTCCATTAACGACGACTTTGTGAAAAACGTTAATATACGTTCATTTCCGAATAAAAAGTTAACTTAAGTTATTTTTAATTCGTTTTTCGTGCAACTTAATTTGTCTTACATAAATTGTTCAAGACAATGGTCTTCCTTTTTCTTATATTTTGTTTATTTGATAAATAAACAAAAAAAATATATAAATAAACAAAATATAAGAAAATAAAGAACTATTGATAAACCTGAGCAGAAATCTCATTTTCACTGGGCAAATTTTGTTGCCAATCGGGGTTAATCAGCCGTGTCTCGCTCAATGTTAAGAAAACGCGGCCGTTGCCAAAAGCTGGGCGGAAAACTATTTGGCTTTTCTAATTTGGCGCTTTTACTTGGCTCCAATTCTTCCAGCGATTTCATCGATCTATAGATGTTACTAGATAGACCAAAATACTTAGGAAAATGAGGCCACTGCCAGTCTATGTTAGCGACTGTTATTTTTTTTTCTATTTATTTTATTTGGAGGAAGGTGTGGTAACCGAATGTAAACAATATGAAATTTAAGTATTATTTTTAGGAGTAAAAATGCATTTGGTATACAATTTTATATTCTCCTTCGAAAACGCATTTATGTTATATTAGTATTTATTAATTTTGTTATTGACGGTTTGGAGAAAGGGAAACATTTGGTTTCAATTGAAAAATAAAATGAATAATTTTAAATAAAATTTATTTACAATATCGTAAAAAAGAAAATCATTCTTCATATAATAATTTCTTAAATAACGTTTTATTTAACCGTGACGTCCGCCGACACAACACAAGAATTGCCCATTTTTCACTTTTCTGTTACTATGATAAAACACAAATTAGATTTACTAGAGAAATTAAAAATTATCCAATTAATTTAAATAATAACTTTCGAGCAGTCTATAAGAGATTTAAACATAAGAAAATTTAAACGTTGTGCATCTTTTTTTGTTCTGTGAAAGGAAATAAATGATTTTTACAAAAACAAGTTTTGAAATTTGATCATTTCCAAAAAAATTTGTCTGATAGAATGAAACTTTTTAAAAAGAACACCATTATTCGAAAAGTTCATAATTAATTATTTAATCGTAAATGATATAGCAATAAAAAATGTTTAACTTCCCTTCTGCACATGATGAATGCTATTCCCAAGTCTTTCTTTTAGTGGAAGTGTAAAATTAAAACTCTCGATTTGATGTTTATTAGAAAACGATAATAAATGTTGAAACGAAAATTAATATATATTCGACGATTGATTTACTCGCATGCTCACCAACCCTCATCATCAGTATTGATTGCACAAGTAGATGTGTGTTGACACATAGGCTACTTCAGGTAAAATTTAGTTCGAAAATTAAATTTAAATTTAAAAATTTGACTTTGGCGGTCAAGTTTATAAAAATCGCCAAATGACGTCATTTTTCTTTACTGCGCATGCCCTGGATCTCAAAAAAACGGCCGCACTTTTTCAGATTTGTAGCCATTGGAGCGAGACACGGCTGGGGTTAATGGGTTAAGTTGGAAGGATTGAATTATGAAAGGTAAAAATGTATGTGTTCCCAAGTACATAGTTAAAGTAAACGCATAAAAGAAAAGTAAACGATAAAACAAATTTCCCAGGACCGATATATTGCATTGTGCACGGAAAGAAGTCGGATCCAATTTGTTAACTCTAAGGAAGATGCTTTAGTTCGCTTATTATAGTCATATTTATTAATAAAAACAGATAAAAAAATAAACTTAAGAATTTATATATTTACATTATTTAGTTGTCATCTTTGCGAATATTTAACAAATTAGTGACTCTCTCTTCAAGTATCTTTATTCGGACAACTGCCTTCAGAATGCTGATAGGCTGGCCTTATTTAAAATTCAGAATTTCTATCCATAGGCAAGACAACAACAGCTACTTATCATAATACTATTCGTTACTAATTTTAATTATTTCAAAAACTGCTTTCGAAAAAAAAGTGCCCAGAAAAAATTCGTAGTTGTGCCTCCTAATCGTGAAATAGAAATCGTGCAAAAAAATATCCTTCAAATGCATTTACATTTAACTAGTTTTTAAAAATAAAATAAATACTAACTTTTTGCTTCTTGAATCTGGAATAGTTCTGTCAATTGCGGTAGCATCGCTCATTTCATGGTTGAAAGAATGTTTGTGGAATTTGTCGTCCGTGGAATGTTTTTCACCAGAAATATAGCTTTCGATATCGAAGTCAATTTCTATTGGGGTAATTGAGTAATCGAATAATGAAATTTCCTGAAATGTGAAAAAAAAAGATTTAGATACAATGTAAGAAGTACGATGAGGCAATGTTAAATTTTTTTTTTTTGTAAAAAGTAGTTCTACATATGTATTCTGACAATCCAGAATTGGCGCGGAACTTGAAAAAAAAATTCTAATTTGATAGCAAAACAATAGTCACTGAAAAATTTATACACATAATTCTTCCCTAACTTCAGTTTTTAGCTTCCACACTACGTTTATGACGTAAAAAGTGGAAGGTATTATAATCGTTCAGTCCGTCTGTCTATCCGTCTGTCCGGCACCCACTTTCATAGCCCAAACTACAAATGCTACGGACAAGTGTGATACGTCAAAAAATTCAGCGCATCGAAATTAGAATACATTGAAAATTTCAGAAAAGAATTCGAATTCAAAGTACTTCAATTATTTAAAAAAAAAACGGCAAAATTTAATGCTCATTTAAAAAGCATAGGAAGCCATTTTTATTAGAATTAAATCACCATTGCCATTCGCAACAATCGCTCGAGAAACTTAATTCTTTTAGACAATAAATTAAAATAAATTTATTTTTGCGACATCGATCAGTTTGAAATGGCGTCAAATATATTTCACTACGAGATTCTTTGTATGTTGATATGAAATATTTTCATTCTATTTAAAAGCGAGGAATATTACATATTTATTCTTTGAAATATAAATTAATTTTTGCAAACGATAAGTAATAATTATTGAATTTTCGAAATAAAATAAATAAAGCTAGCCAAATTTAGCATGTAAATGTTTAATATAGAATTAATGCTGTGTTTGGCGCCTTTTTACCTGTTTAAAACAACTTTTGTGTGGAAGCGGGTTAAGTGACAGATTCTGTTACAAATCTACTTTTTTTTCAAAGTGTACGTAATTGTTTATAATTGGCTTTATTATCACCTTGATCCCTAACTTCTCGTGTGTATATATTTAAATCCTTAACGACGAATTTATGAGTACCATTAACACCTTCATTTCCGAACAAAACCGTCTACATTAAATTTCATTTTTCGTGTAGCTTAATTTGTCTTACATAAGTTGTTCAGGACTACGGTACACATTTATCTTGTATGTATTATATTTAGATAAAATTCAGCAGAAACCCATTCTCGCGTGGCAAAGTTTCTTGCTAATCGTCGTAAATGGGTTAACTGATTATATGATATCATATTTTAGAATTTTTTTCTTTGTAGGTTTAATTTATTAATTATTGATTCAGCTTTTTTTACATTGTTTAAATTTACAAATATTTTGTTAAATTTTTCTCTCCACCTTTTTTGGTGTAGAAACTTGTGGGTGAATACTATAAAGTATTAGTGTTGTCCACAAGTGTAGTAATTATTGGAACAATAGTTTAGATCGTCCCTGATGTTTACCTTTTTAAGATGCTGTGATTTAAAAAATTGTCCTAAAAAGTGGAAAAAGAAATCAATTTAATACAATGAAATCCATGAATAAATTGCTCATTGAAAACTTGCTCATAGCACGGTAAATTTTTTCTGTGTATGCTTTCTCTCTAATTCGATCTCTCTTAGTTTATACCGATTCTAAAACAACGCAATTTTTTTTTAAAACTCCTCGTTTCTCAGCTCAACCCTATCGAAGTAACGCCTGAATAGAAGACGGGAAAAAAATCTGCAATTCGCATTGAGATATAAACCATGTCTTCCCTGACCCCTGACATCTTTTTGTTTTTCTTTCGCAGTCACATTGGCGGCAAAAGTTGACACCACTTTAAACCATCTGCAACAAACAGAGACTTTATAGATATAATGGACTCCGCATTTGCAAACCTCGAAGATGACCAACATAAGTGCGAAAACCACGTGACTTTTCCATAAAAAAAATTGCTTAATTCTAATCAATTAGGATGCGACTATTTTAAAATGGACCGCAAGGATGTTTTTAATAGTGTAATGTGTATAAAACATATAAGTATCAAAACTACAACATGAATATCAATTTAATATAAATTTCTTAAGGTTCCCTCCCACTTACCCAAATGGCAGAGATAAGTTGCTAAACGCACCAATCTTTCTCGCCAAATTAAAGATTATTCGCCAATAAATCAATTCATATGGTCCCCTCCTCATTCGGCCTTTCTACTATAAGATTTGCGGTCATTATATGTATGTCGTTGACTTTAAACCATCTGGAACAAACAATACTCCTCCGGCTTCATTTTTATTATAATACAATATTCTAGAACGTGTTATAAAAGTATGGCCGGACGATAACTTGATTTATTTCTTTGAACTTATATTATTTTCATCTTTTCTTTGAACTCGTTTCAACGAACATTTTACTGCTACCGGTTTTGCAATCTGGAATACTTTTTTTTCTATCGTAATCGAATTACTTCATTTGTTGTCAACAAATTAGAATGAATGAACTTACATTGTTAAGGTAAGACAATGATCAATCAAAACTATTCGAAAAAAATATTACCTGACATTTCATAAAAACTTAACAAATTTAGGACTTTTTCTTCAAAGTAGAAAAATGTGGAGGAAAATAAAAAAAATGTTTCGAATACCAAAGTACTGAGCTGTACCAAATGTCGAAGCAGCCTCCAAGGAAGCGGTGCATATATCGGGAAACATCAAAAGTCTGGTATACCTCTATACAAGACAATTTTTTTAAAAAATTATTTATACTTTCATTTAACTTTTGAATAAGAATTAAGAGTTAAGTTTTAGTGCATCTTAAACAAAAGTACACTATTAATCATTCAATATTAAAGATACATACCAAAACTAAGTACCAAGCGACAAGCTTATGTTAATAAATTTTTTATATGCTATTATTCATATTTTCCGAATACGTCTCGCTGTTAGTTAGAACCTAGAAATCGGGACCTAGAAAAGAGCCTAGAAATCGGGCTGTACTAACTTTATCAAAGGGGTCAAGCCCTAGAGGAGATGTCTGAACGCGATCTTAACCTTCAACATTTTAATGAAAGAATAAGCTTGTTTGATAACGGATCCTTTTAAAAGTTTAAAAAAATCGATTCAATTAAAATGTGATGCCTATGATGAATTGAAATCTCTGAAATATCGATCTAATTCAATTCTACTTTGAGGAGGGAGAAAATAACTTCAAAACCGGTTCATTTCTCCGTCTATCTCTAAGATAAAAACAAAAAAAAAACATGTCTAACAAGGAGAGATATTGTATACTGTGCATGACTTAGGATGTCTTGTGTGGTATTCATAAAAAGAAGCCGTTTTCATGTGACAGGCATATGTGGTTACATAAGTTTTATTTAATATGTTACGTCAGATTTACAGTGATATCCTGTTAAAAAAATTTTACTTGGTTTCGGCATAGTAATGGTTCCTAGTAGCTGCAATGGCTGTGTGTTGTGAAATGTTTTATTATATTTACGGTATCGAATCATTTTCATCAAGTTTTGTAAACAAAAACCTGAGAAATGGTTCAACCGAATAACAAAAATGTGGTGAAACATTTCACCACACACATTCGTTATAGTTACTAGAATCTTAAATTTGTAACTAATATATAAAAGATAAAAATTTGGAATAATAACTTTTGAATAAATTATAGTAATAATTTTTCGAAATATTATTTGTTAAAAAATAGTTAAAATTCAATAAACATTCAAAAATGGAAGCATGAAGAATTTAGGGCCAGTTTATATAACAATTGTTTCAGAATAAATTTTTCGCAACTGTGATAATTCCGAATGTAATCATTGCGAGCGAAAGGGTTTTAATAACAATGGCATTAAAGTTTTAAAAATGGTTAAAACAGGTATGCTGTTCAAACAGTGAGAATTTATGGTTAAAACGGTTATTGAATGATCCTAAACTATGTGACACAAGAATTTATAAGCCCTAGAATAATAAAATCCACTATACACGCCATACAACTCGGGTGAATTAATAGATTCTTTTACCCCTGAACTAACACACATTCTCTGGCCGACCTGCTTCACACGTTTTTCTCAACACCCTCCAGGTAAAGAACGAAAAAGAAAAGTCGGCAGACAGAGCGTCTCGGCTATCTTTTGATTGATAGGCGATCTTATAAAGGGGGTTTCTCAGGACGTTTGTAAGAGGTCAGTTTGAGGGACTGTCAGTCCCATGGAGATAATGCATTAGTTTTGAAATCACAATTTTTGCAAAAGAATTGTTTTGCCATATGTTATCCCATTTTCACCAGGTACGGGAATCATCATAACATCAATTTAAAACAAAATTGAATAGAAAATAACATCCGGTTATTTAATTATTAATTGATAAAGTTTTAAAATAGTGTCGCCATCTGCTGTAATTTTTGGCATTTTAAAACTTCAAATATATATAATTAAATAACTAGATAACATTTTCGTTTCAAAATTTGTTTCATTTCGATGTTATGTTGATTCTCATACCTGGGGAAAAAGGGCTAACATATCAAAGCAATACTTCTGCGGAAGTTGTGATTAGAAAACTAATTCATTAGCTCTATGTGACTGACAATCCCTCTTAAGAGAGCTTAGGACGTAAAGTAGACCATAGCTTTGGCATGGCCAAAAACTGAGCTGGCACCCACCAATTCAACCGTATGGCAGCATAGTATGCGACGTCACAACATATTTAACGTACACTAGTTTCACATACACGGCGCTTTTTATTGGTGGGATTTTTTTTTTGTCTAGAACGATCCATTTAAAATGGATGTTATAAGATGATGACTAAGATAAGACAGAGCCCTGGGAAGTAATTTCCGAGGCGTTATATCTTAATCCACCGAGCTAAGCAGTATGAAGATTTATTGAAAAATTATTTTGTAGAAATGTCTGTTTGAGCTATTAACATTAAAGGGAAATGAGCCCGTTGGACTGCGGGTCTCCAAACCAAAGTGCCCCAGTGTTGATACAATGGGGAAAAAAATATTTTCTATGCCACATTTCTCCGGCTATATTGAATAGTTTTACAAACGGGTATTTTACGTGATGAATGAGGCTGACTTGCAGGTCTCTATAATCCCACTTTTCGAAATTGCTTTGAATATTTTGAGTAAAATTATTTATTGAATTTTTTTTTTAAATATTCGAACCAATTTCAAAAAGTGGGATTATAGAAACCTGTAAGTTAGTTCCTTTTTTCATTAAAAAAAAACCTCTTGCAAAAATATTCAATACAGCCGTAGAAATGTGGCTTAGAAAATTATTTTTTCCCATTTGATTAACACAGAGAGAAGACTTCGGTGTGGAGACCCGAAGTTTAGTCCCATTCCCCCTTAATTCAAAATATCTTATAAATTTACGGCTAAAAATTTTAGTTTTTTTGCAAGACCTTGACCACCTTGCTATGAAATTTTTTATACAATTAATAAATCGGATGCTTTGAAATAGATTTCATTCTACAGTATCTGGACAAATTATTAGACGCACTGTATTTTTTTTAGTAAATTCTTATGTTTCTTAAGAGTTTTTATGCAATAATGGTATAGTTAGACTACAATACTATTGATTTTTATTTAAAAGAATTGTTGTAGACTACACTCTTAAAACAAAAGAGTGAAATTCACTCCTATAGGAGAAGTGCATTTTCGGCACCGGAAAGGAGTGGACATTAACTCAGACTGAGTTAAAACCGCTCGTTTTAAGAGTGTAGGACGCAGATTGTTTTCTTTTATTTCTTTTACCCACTCCGAAAAAGAGTGAAATTCACTCCTATAGGAGAAGTGCATTTTCGGCACGGAAAGGAGTGGAAATTAACTCAGACTGAGTTAAAACCACTCGTTTGTTTTAAGAGTGTACATATTTGTATTTATTTTTAACATATGGCAACACTGTGTTGACAAAGTAATACATGAACGTAAACAAGTACAAACCTGTATCAGTCACGAATCAGTACAGTACAGTCTTGCGCGACAGTACAGTCTTGCGCGACAGTACAGTCTTGCATTGATAGCATGCCACGCAGAATTAAAGTTTTGATAGCGCTAAAGGAGGCTCAACTAAATATTGACTTTTACTAACATTAATTTCACTTTTCTTTAAAACTTAA
The DNA here is from genome assembly GCA_019343175.1 of Oedothorax gibbosus. Lineage (NCBI taxonomy): Eukaryota > Metazoa > Arthropoda > Arachnida > Araneae > Linyphiidae > Oedothorax > Oedothorax gibbosus. The sequence continues at coordinate 12,402,218 of CM033277.1, read as the reverse complement.
TAAACTTATGCTTTTCTAAATTAATGCTGTTTTATTTATGTCCAATAAATCGGTAATTGATTGGATAATATAAAAATAAAAAAAAATCAATTTAAAATAATAAAACGGTACACTATCACCCGGTAATTAATATTTTACATGAAATCTTGCAGTGCGTCTAATAATTTGTCCAGGGACTGTAGTTTATAAACGAAGAGTTAGTATTCAAAAAAAAAATTTAATGAATTCTGCTAAAGTCTAAGTACGTGCACCTCTGGAGCGAAGAGGTTATGTCGAATACTTTAACGGTTAGGCAAGTAAATTACTATAATCAGTATAGACTGTGGCTTTCTAACAACGGATTTATGCTTGACTTGTCTTTAACCGTTAACAGAAACAATGCTTATTGCTCGGCACTATTATGAAGCTGAAATGTACAAATGGTACACACACACACTAGTACCAAAAAAATTGACACGACAAATAAAAATTTTAGAAAATTTCCTTTTTTTTTCTTTTGAATTTTATAGATCAGACAATCACTCTAAAATCAACATATTTTCCGTTGTCCAAAACAACAGCAAATTCAATGTTGTTTTTTCCGTTGCTTGGTTAGGACAAAATGTAATACTTATTTCATTACATTTTAATACAAATGCGTATGCAATATGTAACAATCTAATACAGATACAGTTCATCTACTAAAGCAATTGAAATTATAGAATAGTTAATAGTAAAGCATTTAGTATTAATTTTCTTAATATCATTCATAATTTCCGGCATTCCTGTCATTTTAAATATTATATAATGCAGAAAATTATAACTTTATTTTCATTTTATCAAATTACTTCTCTAAATTTTCAGCTAATAAATTTAAAACTCATTATTATTTTTTTTAATATACTACTTTGCGTGTAATGATGGTAACTGATACTCAACTCAAAAAAGACGACTGTGTGAAAACTATTTACACTTTCATTTCCGAATAGAAACGTAATTTAATTTTTAAAATTCGTTTTTCGATTAATTTAATTTATCATATGTAAACTGTTGGTGTTTATAAACTGTTGATGACTCTTAATTTGTCTTATATTTTGTTTATTTCGAAAAACTTAAGCAAAATCTCATTTTCGCATGGCAAATTTTCTTGCCAACCGCCGATAATGGGTCAATTATACTAGTATGAGGTCCTGTGCGAAGGCGCGTTTGGCACATCTTTTAGGGCTGCCCTGGATTTATTTAAATAAATCAGTCACTTCCAACGTTCCAGTTCTTTTTTGATCGTCCCCGCTGTTTCGAAACCATAAATTGACTTTCTTTAGTTGACCTCGCCTCTTGCTGCGTTTGTTTGGTAATAAAACTGTATATGGAATTTTACGTGGAAAAATGATGCTTGTTCCATCAATTCAACATGGTGATTAAGTCATTATGCCGAGCGCTGCGCTGTATATTCTTACTGTAATTTACTTTCCTACTGCAAGACTCGATCAGAACACCATTGCTATATATTACAGATTTATCCGTCACTATAATTTATAAAGCGTTTGAAATTAATTTGTCATAAACTAAAACTTAGAATTTTCCCAGTTATTTTTTAATAATATAACGGATTTCCAATAGTTTTACTAACATCAAAATTAAGTGTCCGAATTGGTTACATAGTTAATACAGACCGAACAGTTATTAAAAAATATTCTTAAAAAAAACCTAACGATCCAAAAATTATTGCCAAAAGTAGCTTGATTCTATGGGCGAATGGGGCGGAGCGTGGTTTGTTTGAGGGAAAGTAGACAATGCTTGATGTAACTGTGGTGTCACTGTAGAAGCGACCGTATTAGTACAGTCGAAATAGAGTTGGGAGTAGAAAAATTGGAACATAAACTATTCTAGTTGCAAATGGAAGGTAACATGCTTCTAATGAACATACTAAAAATCGCAACCCGTACTGTCGCGACAAATATGTTTTTTTGGCCGCCATCTTGAAAAAACGTCAAATTTTTTTTAAAAAATCACAATAAACCATAATAAGTCGAGTTTGGTATCAAATTAAAGGAAATTTTATGCTGACAAAGAATATATATTGGTTTCAATACTAAAAATATTTACAAGCATGATTTTGGAAGTAAACGATGAGAAAACGTCCGAAAAATATCACTACAAGCGACGGAAACATCCCTTGTTATTATTGAGATGTCCAACAAAAGTTTGCTACTTTGCGACTCAAAGCCATGATTCAAAGAATGGAGTCCCTAATAATAAGCAATATTGAACAAACTCTCATGAAATGTACTAAAAGAATGGACAAAGAATGACTGAAAGTCAACATGGAACCTGGATTTTGTAACATTCGAAATGCAGTGAACTAACTTATGCAATGAGTTTGCTGACAAGTATTTTCCGTTGATATAACTGATGCAAGGATGACGAAAGATTTTGTCAATTTTTTAGATCACATTCCACTTACTAACTCTTCATGTGTTTTGTGGAATATATTTAAATAAATTAACAGATAGTGCAGACAAGGCCAACGTGACATGATTGGAAGAGATATTCAAAATAAACTAACAAAACTTTTAGAGATGGAACTTTATTGAAAACCGACTAAGCAGTTACGATGAAACTATGGAAAAAAGGCTAGTTTTTTTGCGGTAAAACTCGTCGTATAAATTAGTAAAGAGGATGCCTGCTTGCATCTCCTTGGATAATATAGAACAAGAAAAAAGTTTTTCAATTACGAGTTATCTATGTATTACAAACTTCATTATTTGACCATAACACTCGGCAAATGAGGAAAACGGACAAATATTTTGCAAATTAGATTCGCAACATTAGATTCCATTGATAACAATAAAATTCGACAGTCTTCTCCAGCAAAGTATTTTCTACGTTCTTGATAATGGTGCATTAATTCACCTGGACCACTTCTACAACATTTGGGGATATCACAAGTCAATACTAGTATAATGTCAACATAATTTATTAAAAAGTTGTAATAGTTTTTGATGGGTATGAAAAACCAAACAAAATGTGTATGGTGCAGCCTCTTCCTCAAATTACGCATAAAAAATGCATGCGTTGTAATTGTAATTGTATTTGATGAAAAATCGCCTATAAATGTGAAGAAATACATATTTATTTCCAATTGCTAAAACGACGCTTTTGCAATATATTAGAGAAAGCTATTTGAAAGAAAGTGGTCATTCTCTCCGTTGTTCATGTAGAATGTGATACAAATACAGTAATCGCCAAGGAAGAATTAAAAAAGCACAAGAAAGGCAAGTAACTGTAGTAGCCGATGATGCGGATATTTTAATGCCACCTTTCACCCATTCTACTAAGAATACTTTTTACATGTAATCTGCCATAAAATATTATTAAGTTCGAGATATTCAAGTTTTTCAAATATCTAATACAAGAGGAAGCTTTTAAAACTTTAGTAGCCCTTGTCTAGATCTATTGCGACGATTATTCATCGACGATTATTCATCGACGATTATTCGCTATTTGAAAAAAGTAAATTTTGGGCTTTCAAGAGTATAATAAGATCAAAAACCTTACGCGATAGGCTTGCAAATTTGAGTCATCCGACGATATTGGTAAAGAATATTTGGTATAAATTAGTTGTAAATTAATTGTGGTACTTTATGAAGGTAACACCAACTCAAGCACACTATGCTGCGTTTCAACTAAGAAAGGATTTGATATAGCTCGGTTACCCCCAACACAAAATGCAGCAAAATACCACCTCCTTCGAGTGCATTTGTATATAATTATTTGCTAAAAATTGTAATATGCCATTCCCTGAATTCCACACTGCCGTCGTTACAGACATCCATGCTTAGTAGTTTACAAAAACAGTTGTGGAAAGGACTGTGCAAACTCTGGATACAGTTTTGATTTAGATAACGATGAAGATGAGGTTTAATTTTAATTAAATTAACTTTATTTTACAAACCACTGATATAACTTTCAACTTTTATATATTATGGTTAAAAAAAAAGTTAAGTTAAAGTTTAAATAATATTTTTTTTAATTTATTTTTATTTCTTTAAAATCCATATTTTTATGTAACAAGATTTTAAAACTAATGAGTTTGCAAAAGAATATTTGTAAGTTTTCCTGATTTGTCGACTGTTTTGATTAAATAATGAAGTTAGTTCGTAATGTAGATAACTCGTAATTGAAAAAAAATTAGTCTGTATTATATTATTCAAGGGAACACAAGAAAGTCTTTGTTAAAAGACGCGTATCTAAATGATGAGTTTTACCAGCAATAACTAGTCCTTTTTTTCAATATTTTTATCATAACTGCAGTTCAGTCAGTTTTCAATAAAGTTTCATCGCTGGAAGAATGTAAGTTTATTTTGAATATCTCTTTCCATCATATCACGTTAGCTTTGTCTGCACTATCTGTTATTCCATTAAAAAATTCCACAAAACCCTTGAAAAATCAGTAAATTTACTGCGGTCTATAAAAATTGCATTGCCTTGTTTAGAACTACAAAATATTTCTTCATCCCTGCATCAGTTATATCAACGGAAAACTCTGGTCAGCAAACTCATTGCATAAGTTAGTTCACTGCATTTCGAATGATTTAAAATCCAGGCTAAATGTTAGCTTTCAGTCATTCTTTATCCATTCTTTTAGTACATTTCTTGAGGGTATGTTCAATATTGCTTATTATTTTAGTGACTCCATTCTTTGAATCATGGCTTTGAGTCGCAAAGTAGCAAACTTTTGTTGGACATCTCAATAATAACAAGGGATGGTTCCGTCACTTGCAGTGATATTTTTTTGACGTTTTCTCATCGTTTCCTTCCAAAATCATGCTTGTAAATATTTTTAGTTTTGAAACCAATATCATATTCTTTGTCAGCATAAAATTTCCTTTAATTTGATACCAAATTCGACTTATTATGGTTTATTGTGATTCTTAAAAACAAATTTGACGTTTTTTCAAGATGGCGGCCAAAAAAACATTTGTCGCGACAGTACGGGTTGCGATTTTTAGTATGTTCATTAGAAGCATGTTACCTACCATTTGCAACAAGAATAGTTTATGTTCCAATTTTTCTAGATAAAGGTGTTTTTTCACTTATTTCTACTGCACATTATCATCCATTTGTGGCAGATTTGGGTGTGTGAGCCTCTTCGAAATAAATAAAAGTTAATATGAAAAAAATGGATTGCTTTGGTTTGGTTAACGTAGCTCTATAGAGATACATGTGATAAATCGTACAAATCTTTATAAAGTTATAATATTAACCACACCTTGGGTTTTAAAAATGCTCCTGCTATATTTAATAGAATAATTCGTAGAATCCTCACTAAATATAAAGTTGATTTTGCATATAATTATTTTGATGACATTATCATACATAGCAACTCTAAAACCGAACACTTACAACATTTAAATAAAATCTTTGAAATTATGCATCAAGAAAATATTAAATTAAAATTCTCCAAATATGTGTTCTCTCAAAATCAAATTAACATTCTTGGTTATGAGATTCTTCTGATCCACTCTTCTCATGACCATTAAAAATAGTCACTTTTTAATTAGACTTCGAGATCTAAGGGTGTGTGCTTTTTGACGTGCCGAGCTTCGGCTCCGGCCCCGTTCTTTACACTCTTAAAACAAACCAGCGGTTTTAACTCAGTCGGAGTTAATTTCCACTCCTTTCCGTGCCGAAAATGCACTTCCCCTATAGGAGTGGATTTCACTCTTTTTGCGGAGTGGGTAAAAGAAATAAAAGAAAACAATCTGCGTCCTACACTCTTAAAACGAGCGGTTTTAACTCAGTCTGAGTTAATTTCCACTCCTTTCCGGTGCCGAAAATGCACTTCCCTTATAGGAGTGGATTTCACTATTTTGTCTTAAGAGTGTACAAACTCTAAAATATGCTTTCTTTACAATAAACCACTCTTTGGACGTCCAATATTCCTTCATTTCTAGATTAACTAAATAAGAATTATATTCTCATGTGTAGTAGATGTTATTCTATTACATACATTTTGATTATTACGGAATAATACCGCAATGAATTTTCGAAATTCGAACAGTGGTCAAGTAGAGAGGTTGACAACACAGCGGGAAAACAACAAAGCTTGCAACGGCATCGTGCAAGTGCATTAAGTGCACCAGCACGTTACGGTACGGTTTTACGGTGCATCGTTTTTTGCTAAAAATTAAAATAAAGGATCTTGTGAGTAGTAAATAAATTATAAATCCGTTTATTGACACCAGTTTAAAAGCTACCCTTATGATCAACTACGAATCAGGTCCTAAGTCCAAAATGTGCTTTCTGTGACTTCAGTATCGGTTATTTTATTTATTCTCATTTTAATTTGCGCAGACATTTCTTGTAAACACTTTTAATAAAGTACTCATTATCCTAAAAATGTTTTCTTTATATGTAAATTTGTCACCCACTGATTACAATTAGCAACAAATATATTCATATTGTATTATAATAGTTAGTTACTGAATTTTAAAATGGGCTAGGTTTTTTTGTTGTATATTTTTGTAAAAGAGAACTTTTTAAAAGAAAACATTTTTTAAACATTTGATGCTATCTCATTTACAACGAAACTATCTAGTAAAACAAGTATTTATGCATTTTTGGCATGACTTCACAGCAGTTTTCAACACCGGGAAGGTTTAGCGGCTATTTTATCATTTCCCCTTTCCGTATTAAAACAAATTATTCTGATTAGGTAAATCTCTTTGCTCTACGATGTGGAACAAACTTTAAAAAAGGAAGAAAATTTCTGCTTTAAAACTGCCCTTAGTATGCATTCTTTTAAGGTTGAAGACAATTTTTGAAAGTCTGAAGAAATATCTTTTACAAATATCTCTACAGTGAAACAGAAAAAAAAACGTTACAATTAATGCATGCCACCTTACTTTAGGGATGCTTCCCAAAAATACCTTCCCTATTAAACTTTTTTGCTAGGAAAACAATGACAGATACTGAACTAATTTGATAAATTCGATTTTAATACAGGTAAAAACAGTTTAATTTTTTTTATTACTGATGGAGCTTTGACGAATGTTATTGTGGAAAAGAAAACAACAACAAACAAGAATTATTGTTTTTTTTTTTTTTTTTTTTAAATATGCTTATGAAAGCTGGAACACACTCTCGGAAAGGCAACATTTACGGAATTGAAAGGTCGGAAAAGGCAAAATTCTTACTTCTTATAAAATGAACATTTTCTGCTTCTTAATTTTCGTTGTTTTTTAACAACCGATCCTCAAAAAAATTCTAGCTTTTTTATCCTATTCCTCAAATAGTTATGTTTAAAGCATGACCTATCGTATTTTTTCAAAACCAATTCTATTGTAATTGTTTTGGGTTTTTTTAAATTTACCCGACTAATAATTCTCAACGGTTAATATTAATATCGATGATATTTCTCTATTTCATACTAAAATGGGTTTATTTTTAAACACGTATCCTGACATTTTTCCTTTACCTGGAGAAATAAATCTTTTTAGTGGAGTATGGAAGAAGCTTTAATTGTCATGTAAAGTGAGAAATAATATATAGTAAAACTCCTTGTATCCGAACTCCGACTATCTGATTTCCAATGGTATCATTTTGCTCCATCCATTCGTTCTTGGTGCCGTTTCATTTAGTTTTTAAAACGCTATTTTCTTTAAAAATACATTTTTCTCGAATTTTCAACATACATATATAAATTATACCTTGTTTTTTTTTAGAAAAAAAATCAAATATCCGAAGTCTTGATTGTCCGAGTGAACCGTTCGCAATGATTAGGATAATTCGAGTTCTGATGTAATATAATGGTCTTGAGTGGCAAACGTAGATGCTAAAAGTAAAAATAAATTATTTCTCTAGTCTTGATTGGGTGAATCGATGTCACGTGGGAATAGAACATCTATCGGAGCACCAATCGAAGAACCAAAGGCAAGAATGAAAGCTAAAAGGAATACGTCACTTGAAACAAGCCGATTGACACATATAGTGGAATTCCAGATATTTATCACGGAAATACTATACAGGTAAAACGTAGATGATTTATTAGAACACAGTCGTCCCCTAATTACTTTCATTCACGCCATTCTAGCAGTTTTTCCGCTTTCCCTCTTTAAAAGAATGTCGTCTGCATGAGAATAATGATTTATCACGTATAAAATTATAAGTTTGTAGTTCTTCTCCTTTTAAAAGTTTCCATTTTGTATTTTGTAATATAAGTTCCTGCTTTTTAGTTAAGGTGTTTCCTTATTTTAAGATATTAAAGGATCATAATTAGTTTTGGATTTTCGTAAAATACTATATTTTTCCTTGCTCAAAAGATTTTTGTTTGTTAGATTTATTTATATTTATTATTTGTTTTGATTTTTACTTTCAATTACCAAATGTGATCGCCAATTCTGAAAAATTGGTTTTTGAACATTGGTCCTTCTCTTAGACTGTCATTCTGTCTGAAACCACTCAACAGTTCAAACTAAGAGAGCTATGGACTTCAAATCTGTTTGTTTTCCTAGTACTTTATTAGACGTTACAATAAGGTTTTCGAGGAAATCTCGCATGCGCAAAGGGTGGCTGCTATAGATTTTTTGGTTTTAAAGGTATTGCTGAAAAACGAAAAGAGATACAGACATTAAATTTGGTACACGAGTTCCTATTGCACGTCCGGGTTGAACACAAAGTTTTCAGGGAAAAAAATATCGCACGTGCAGAACGAACAGCCGGAACTAGCGTATCAAATATCTATTATTTGAGTAGTAATTCTAAATCGAGGGTGATGTTTGACACTGTTAGTTTCAATTTAAAAGTAACTGCTTTTGTAATATTTTAAAAAAAGTAGGTTTGTAACAGAAGCTGTCACTTAACCCGCTCCACACAACAGTTGTGTTTAACAAGTAAAAAGGCGACAAACACAGCATTAATTCTATATTAAACATTTACATGCTAAATTTGGCTAGTTTCATTTAAATTTTTTTTCGAAAATTCAATAATTATTACTTATCGTTTGCAAAAATTAATATTTCAAAGAATAAATATGTAATATTCCTCGCTTTTAAATAGAATGAAAATATTTCATATCAACGTACAAAGAATCTCGTAGTGAAATATATTTGACGTCATTTCAAACTGATTGGTGTCGCAAAAATAAATTTCATTTAATTTTTTGTCTAAAAGAATTAAAGTTTCTCGAGCGATTGTTGCGAATGACAATGGTGATTTAATTCTAATAAAAATGGCTTCCTATGCTTTTTAAATGAGCATTAAATTTTGCATTTTTTTAAATAATTGAAGTACTTTGAATTCGAATTCTTTTCTGAAATTTTCAATGTATTCTTATTTCGATGCTCTGAATTTTTTGAAGTATCACACTTGTCCGTAGCATTTGTAGTTTGGACTATGAAAGTGGGTGACGGACAGACGGACACACAGACGGACTGAGCGATTATAATACCTTCCACTTTTTACGCTATAAATGTAGTGTGGAAGCTAATATTTTCTTAGTTAAGTACTCTTAAAAGACAGTTATGCTACTTGAATGACGTCAAGTTCATTCATCTTTACACATCCCTTGTACAGAAAGCAACAATAAAATTTATTTTACGAAAAAGTTGGATTTTTTCACGATCATTACTAAATATTTTAGATATTTTACTATACATTAAAGACGTTTTTAGAGGGGGTTTCCCTAACGTTATAACCATAAAAAAGGACTACATAAATCCATGTTTTACATTATATTATTAGTGTTGTTGTACATGAATGCATCACTCTATGGGGTATGCCATATAACTGTAAAAATTCCCCTCATATGGGGCAACTAGATAAGAAGTTAGGGTTTTTTTTGTTATATTGATTACCATATTTTTTAAATTTACAGAAATAAAGAAAAATCCTAAAGTAATTAAGAAGAATTACTGTTTAATTGCCACTTACAACATTGTTAAGACATGATTCATAATTTTTAATTAATGAGGTAGGTTTTTTTTAAATTTACTTTGACATAATTTCTGAAGTTATCATGTCTCAAGACCACATTAAAATAAGAAAATTTTAATAATATTTTTTTTTTTAAAAATATCCTACCTTAAGGCGCCGATTATCATAACTATTAATAATCTCTATCCGGACGATGTACACGAGGAACATGCCAACCATACCAAGGCACACCGCCAAACGACGTTTTTTAAGTCGCCACATGGAATTCCAAATTCTGGACCGGCTTTCTTGCAGACGATCACCATCACTGAACTGAAGCGAAATGACGCGAGTTTTGTTTTCGGCGTTGCGGTCGAAAAGAATTACTTTCCCCCCTTAGTTCGTAAGTAAAAAGAACAAGAAGAAACCAGAAATTAGCGTCTGTTGTTGAAGGTAGTTTTTCTCGTTCCCCACACAAATTGGTCATATCGTCTTCGTTCTTTTTAAAACGAGGCGAACCGTTTTTGTTCCACGTGTTTTGAATAACAGGCGGTGTGAAATTTGTAGAATAATAAATCGAAAGAAAAAAATCGTAGTAAGGCGGAGAGACCGGAACTATGCCATAACTGTCATTGTCTCTTATCCCATTAATGATCGTTTTTGAATACCATTAACATTTTCATTACACAATTAGAACCATTCATTTCTAAATTTATTTGTTTTTTTTTTTGTGTAACAAAATTTGTCCAACCTAAATTGTTTGGTACAACTTGCTTTCATTCGTCTTATATATTTTGTATATTTAGATAAACTTAACTTGCCCAGCAAAAAAAACTTTCTTTATTTCTTACCAACCGTCTTTAATGAGCTTATTTAATTCCTTATTCTGAATGTGACTTTGTATAATTATAGTTTCATAAAAAAAGAGTCAAATTCAGCAGCACTGCCCTCCCACTGATAGCCCAATAAGTCTTGTTTAACGGTAACTCTTTAAGGTGGTTTAGGAAACTCGAAATTTACTAATTTTTCTGTCATCATAAAGCCGACAAAATGTCATTTTTAGCTTCCACACTACGTTTATAACGTAAAAAGTGGAAGGTTTTATAATCGTTCAGTCCGTCTGTCTGTCCGTCCGTCTGTCTGTCACCCACTTTCACAGAAAGAACCACAAGTCCCACAGACAAGTGGGATACGTCATTTTAAAGCAAAAAATCAGATTAGGCTACATTCCAAATTTCATTAAAAAATTTAAATTAGAAGTTTATTTAAAATTTAAATTACTAAATTTTTTTTATCTACATTGAAATAACATACAAATTCTATTTTTATTCATATTTTCACTGTTGTCATCCACAAGTCCCACAGACAAGTGGGATACGTCATTTTGAAGCAAAAAATCAGATTTGGCTACATGCCAAATTTCATTAAAAAATTTAAACTAGAAGCTTATTTAAAATTTAAATAACTAAAAATTTAATCTACATTGAAATAACATGCAAATTCCATTTTTATTCAATATTTTCACTGTTGCCATTTCGTTAAACGTACGAGAAACTTTTGTTAAAATAAAAATACACTTTTGAAAAAATATTTATTTATGTGATATAATTCGGTTTGGATTGTTGTATTATCACAATAGAGTTCTTTTAATGGTTCTATATATATGTATGTAGAAAGATGCATAGAGAATTCTAACTTAACATAAAAAAAAATATGCTAAGTTTCGCTTTTATTTTTAAAGCATCAATTGTACAAATTATAAATTTTTTGAACTGTAAATTAATTTAACAAATTATAAATAAGTGAATTTTCGAAAGAAATGTAAATGGGAAATTGTGGCGACAAAAATATTTATTAAAAAAGATTACATCATTATTCTTCGAACTTCAAACAAATTTAGCAAACGATAAAGTCTAATTATTAAATCTGAGAAAGAAGATTAATGAAAATAGTTAATTTTGGCGTTTAAAAGTTTGAATTACAAATAGCTAAAGGCCCTGTTTTTATTAGAATTAAATCACATTTGCCATTCGCAACAATCGCTCGAGAAACTTTAATTCTTTTAGACAATAAATTAAAATAAATTTATTTTTGCAACATCGATCAGTTTGAAATGACGTCAAATATATTTCACTACGGAATCCTTGTATGGTGATATGAAATGTTTTCATTCTATTTAAAAGCGAGGAATATGACATATTTATTCTTTAAAATATAAATTAATTTTTGCAAACGATAAGTAATAATTATTGAATTTTCGAAATAAAATAAATGAAACTAGCCAAATTTAGCTTGTAAATGTTAAATATAGAATTAATGTTGTGTTTGGCGCGTTTTTTCCTGTTAAACACAAATATGTGGAAGCGAGTTAAGTGACAGATTCTGTTACAAACCTACTTGTTTATAAATATATAAAAGACGATCTCATTTGATTATCCGAACAACATCCTTTATTGAACTAAATAATTTAGAAACTTTTTAAAACCTGCGAGATACAGTTGTACAAACCCGTCTAGGGACTGATATTTTTTGTGGCAACATATATAATTTTGAAATAACAATAAATTTAATAATTTTGTTATTAAAATTTAACACTCTGAAGGATAAGGACGTATAAACCCGTCACCTGATTGTCAGATTTTCTAACAACACATGTTTTTTTTTTTAATTTATAAATTTAATTTAATTTCATGAAGTGGAAACAAGTCTACACATTACCCAATTTTCTCATCCTTCAGAAGGTTAAAGAATAAAGGAATCGTTTAAGTTGGTTGATAGACATATATATTCAGGTTCGTGTGCTTGGTCTTAGACCCGCTTATAAACCTTCGTCAAGTAAGACAGACACAACACGCACACATGAGTGGATCCATCTAAATTTTAGAGAGTTTAAGTTTAAACCCATTTACAACAGAATTTAAAAAAACTAACGAACGAGTTAAAAATATCCGATGTGATATGAAATCAGGTGTTCGTACACATTCGTAAATTTTCTTTTCCCTGGTAGTTTTTTTTTTAAAGACATCTTATTAATAAATAGTGAGAAAATGACGCTTGTGCCACCCAACACATGAAAGAAGCGTCACTTTTCCATGGATGTTGCTATATAAGGCCATTCAGACGAAAAAACTACGACATTTTAATCAAATATTATGACGTCAGTAGACCGCACGCATGAAACCTAATAAACCGCATACACTAATACCTCTTAAAACTTAAGAGACAACAGCGTAAAATATCTTTTAAATAAAAAGCTGGTTAAGGCTTTATTTCTCATGATTATGATAAAATATAAAAAGGATGACGTAAGTGGCACGTAAAATTATAAAATAAAAAGATACCTAATAAAACTTGTATCGTTTAAAACGCCAGAATAGCCAATTATCAATTTACAGAAACCAAAAAATTACATAATCATCGAAGTGACAGATCGTTAACCTATTGTTTAAAATAATAAAAGACATTCTATTTAGAATCCGCACAACATCCGTTATTGAACTAAATACATTTAGAAATTTTTAAACAATAATTTAAACGTTACTGAAATTTGTTCACTATAAAACTTTTGTAACATATTTAATAAATTTGTTATTAAAATTAATCGACTTGAAATAATAGTAAAACCCGTCACTGATTGTCAGATTTTACACAAGATAATTTATAATAATTATTTCTGAATAAAAGTCTACACATGTACAAATTTTCTATCCTTCAGAATTAAGAATAAAGAATCGTTTTATTTGGATTTATGACATATATACAGTTTGTGTTGGTTAACATATAAACTTCTCAGTAAGAAGACAAACACGCAGCATGATGGATCCATCAAATTTTAGAGAGTAATTAACCGTTTACAACAAATTTAATAAAACAACGATGTTTAAATATCCAATGTATATAAATCATGTTTGTTAATTCATTTTTTTTTAACTGTATAGGTTTTTTTTAAAGCTCTATTAAAAATAGTGAGAATGACAGCTTCACACCAAAATGAAAAAAGCGTCACTTTTCCATGATGTTTAAAAGGCCATTCAGATCAAAATAACTCGCATTTTATCAACTAATCATTATGAGTAGTAGACCGCACGCAAAAAATGCATACAAAACCTTTTTACGCGTATCTGTTTAAAATAAAAGTGGTTCAAGCTTTTAATATGCAATAAAATGAAGGGGCAAAAATTTAGAATGAAAAAGATTTAAAAAGTTAAACGTACATAAATTTAAAAAACAAAAATACATTAAATCATTGAATTAAAGCTTTTATTTCTAATTTTTTGAAGAATTAAGATTTGTTTAAAATGATTTAACCTATTAGAAAACCGCCAGACAAATGGAAATAATTAACAAATACTTAGTAATAATGTTTACATAATTTACTTCCTGAAACGTTTGTTCATTTAGTTACAGAATCGTTATCTTTGCGACTTTTTTTATAAAACGTTGTTTTAGAAAATCGACTTCAACCTATAGAAAACAGCAGCAAATGGATAAAATTTGCACAGATACAGTTTAGTAATACTTGACAAAATTTACCAACTGAAAACGTTTGTCTTTTTAATTAAAAAATAATTTAAAATCTATTTTTGATATAAATGGTATATATGGTAAAACCTGTTTTATTTGAAACTATTTGTAGATAATACAACATGTTAACTGCGAAATTAATTTTGAACTTGTTAAAACTTCCATTTACTAAAAAAACATCAAATTTGCATTAAATAAAATCAAATCCCTTATTTATTTTGTGACCACATTTGAATCTTAACTTTGGAAGTATAAAAATGAAAAAAAATCATTTGATTACTGTATAATGGAAGTTTAATTGTGCAGTATAACGAGACCATAACCTTTAAGTGCCCGATAAATGATCAATGATATGGATGACTGGAATTAATAAAATATTACACAAAAAAAAATCTAAATAGTTATTTACAAACAGTTTGGTTAAACATATAAATTCACTATCTTGTTATTGGAATGTTTCAATATTTTAGATTATATAACCAATTCATCGTACTCGCAATAGAATTTAAGAGGAAAATTCACTTTGAATCGTAAAACACATATCTTGCTGTAATAATGTCAAATTTCACTTACTGGAATTATATGGTTCTTTCGGAGGTTCTGATTTAATTTTACTGGTAATTCCTATTTCGGTTTCGCATCTTTTTATTTCTCGCATAACTTGTTGACATCGCGTACGAATGTAAGACACTAAAACTGCGAATAAAAAGTGGTTATCCGATGTAGGAATTATTATTGTGGATCCCCGTTGAAAATGCCTATACTGAAACGGGGAAATTCACCCATAACCGATGTTAGTTCAACATTTGAACACACATTGCGGGAAAAATATAAAAGACTTTTTTTACTTTGCATTTGTGAATAAAAAAAATTGAAAGTTTTTTTTTAATTTTTGCTTACCAACAACATTGGAGCCCTGCTTAATATTGAAAAGCTTACCAAATACGGCGGTAGCTACGCCTCTGATTGGTGCGCATTACAACTTTTATGCCCACGTACACTGTATTGCTTTGAGTTTTGGATTGAGTGCCAGTGCAGATATCGGCCCTGAAGCATGACCAGGGCTGGGCGTTAACGCGTTACTTGTAATAATTACATTTTACAGTAATCTTATAGGTAATTCATTACATTTGAGAACCCAGTAATTTTACAGGTAATTCGTTACATAATTTTCGAAAAAGTAATTTTTGTTACAGTTGTGTGTTACTTTCATTAATTTTATCATTAACACTCTAATAAATGTCCAAAACAAAAAAAATGCTTTAAAAAAAAAATGAAATAATTTTTTTTTCACGTACTCTTTGCTAAGAGGAGAAATATTTTTAACACAAAAATGAAACGTTCCCTACTGATTGCAGTGATTAAACACTCATCTAGCAGTGATGATGATTTTTTTTGAGAATGTAAAAACTAGACATGCTTCCGGCGAAGCCAATTTTGAGTTGTCTACATCTTTCCAAAGTAACGACCATAATATGACTGTATTCTGTACCCTACTAACAATTAAAAGCATGTTCATAAAATATAATACCCCCTTATCAGCCAGTACGGCTGTTGAATGGTTAGTTCTGGTGGTTTATGTCTCCGCCATAATCGTAGCTGTGTAAGCGACAAAAATTTTGAGATGCAGCTTCTGTTGTACCCCAATAAGTAGATTTTCTGCTAACTGTTTAATAAAGTCGATTTTAGAAAAAAAAGTCATTTATTAATTTATACTTTATTTTTCAAAACATTTGTAAATATGAAATTTTGTCGTAAGAAGTAATCTTAAAAGTAATTGTAATTTGTTACTTTTGGAAATTAGTAATTTTACAGGTAATTAGTTACTTTTTACGAAAAGTAATTGTAAATGTAACGAGTTACATTTAAACAAGTAACGGCCCAGCCCTGAGCATGACTAAGGTTCAAAATTACGAGGTTTATCACAAATACCTTGTATGGGGTGTAGCTCAAGTGCAAAGTTAATTTAAATTTAACCCAAACTATTTAACTAGCACTATTAACAACATATTGATTGCTCAAACAGCGATTGATATCCAAACTTTATTGCTTTTACAGTTATTTAATTAGTTAAAGCACTGAAATTTCTTTGCTTAATATTAATTAAAATACTCCCAGATGGTAACTGATTTTTTTTAAGTTCTTAACCCTCTATTAAATATGTTTGTAAATATTTTTGTCCCTTCATATTAAATATTTTTGTAATGTGAATACTCCTTTCCAATTATTCCTTTATTTCATTATAGTTCTTTTATAATTAGGTGGTTTGGAATGCAACCACAGAAGAAACTAAAGTTATTTTCACTCGTCTCAGTCCCTCTATGGAAGAAAACTACCCGGGAGACCTAACCTGCAAAGTTACTTATGAAATAACTCATATGAATGAGTTGATTATCAGCTATGAAGCAACAACTACACATGCCACACCGATCAACCTTACAAGCCACTCCTATTTCAACCTTGCTGGACATGTTGGTATCATAAATTTTGTTTTATAACATAGTTCCTACATGCCTTAAAAAAATCTTTAATTTGAAAAAACACTACATTTTTCTCTAAAACACACACAAAAAAATTGTTGAAAATATTCTAAAACTACCAAGTTCAAATGTACTGTTTTGTTTGTGTGTTAAATTTTATCGATTTTTTTTATTATTTGTAGTTCACGTTTTAGAAATTTTGGCAATCTTTATAAAAAAATACTAAATGTTTGCTTCTTTTTAAGTTGAATATTGGCTCATTATAGCAGAAAAACTAATCTGGTATTAATGCCCTAAATAATTTTAAGTGGCCCTTAAAACCCAGTAAAATGTCCCTAAATTTTGAGTGAAAATCCTGTAAATGTGACAATCTTGAAACTTTTCAACTTTACACAATTAAAATATTTAATACCCTTTTTAAACTTTTATGATGCTTAGATTGTCATGTTTTTAGGAATTATAGATAACATGTCAAAACAACTTTTTATATTACCCAATATTATTCATGTATTGTTTGATCATTTAAATCTTCTATTAAACTACATTCCACTCTTCTATTAAAAACCCAATTTTATGATGTTTGTAATATTTAAGTACTTTTCATAGGGATATGGAAATATTGATGACCATGTAATTTCTATAAATGCTGACAGCTATTTGCCGATAGATGAAACTGGTATTCCTACAGGTAAAAAAATTTCCTATATATCGTAACTCAAAGGCAAACAATTTTTTATTTTAAAAAATGCATACAGACAGTTTGAAACAGTTCAAATTTCTTAAAAAAAACTCAACACATTTAGATTAGGGCAAATATATTTTACGTTGAGGCTATATAGTTGCCCAGAACTAACACATGACAAATTTTCTCAGGTAGACAGGTTGCAGGAATAGGCGATCTATTGCACTATTTACAGTATTCTTTACACTATATATATCTTAAAATGGTGCTATAGGATAGATTTACAATATGTACAATTTCACATGGTGCAATAGGCACTATTTGCAATATCACTTACACTATGTACATCTTTGCACAGTACTTTTAGTATTGACTTTGTATATCACAGTCGAACCTCGTTACCACAAACTCGCTTAACGCGAAATTCCGCTTAACGCGAAATGAAAGTATTTCCCTGGACTAAAAAGCTTTGAGCTAATGCTAAAAAATCTCTTAATGCGCAATCGCTTTAGGCGAAATTCCGCGTAACCCGAACAAAAATATTCGGAATTTGACTTTTTGTTCCTTTGTTTCGAATCACAAATGAAACAAAACATAAAAAATGGCAACGTACATTCTAAAAATAAATTGTCTTCTACTTATTCATCTTCGGTATTCAAATAAATAGAAATATCTGAAAAGTAACTTCTTTTCCATTAAATCCCATGGACTATTGACACTGCCCTCCTATGAACGAATTGTGAAGAAATTTATAGAAAATACATTGTTGAAAGCGGACTCGTGCATGTTAAATCCAGCCAGCTAAAGCATTCGTCGACATTGGGATATTAAAAAAATGCAGTTATATATTTTATCAAAATATTAAGGGAAAAAGAAATTAGTATAAATATTTAGTTGATTTAATGTTTCTTTTAAAAAGTATTTGATGATAAGCCATTAGTTATCAGTTGCAAATTGTATTGAAGAAAATCAAACGGCTTTATGTTACATGAAGATAAATTTTTTTTTAAATGTTGATTCTTTCTTTCTCATAAAGCTGATGAAGCAGGACCTCCATCTTTGCAAAACACATCAAGTTTTATATAATAATCTATTTGCTCTAAGAATCAAGGTTGTTTTCTTTATACATCATGCGCAAAGTTGTTGTATTCTTTGAATAGTTTAATATTAAATAACAAGTTCAGAAAGAACTAGAATACCTTACTTTCTTTTTATGTTTACTTATTGAAATTCTGAATTCTTATAGTATGGATGGATGGCATGGATAGACAAACACACGAAAAAATCATAAAAGATGGTTTCTGATGTCCTACCTTTCAAACAAAAAAAAGATTTTTAAATCTGGCTGTTAGAACTGAACCTAAAACAGACCGTCGTAGGACAGAACGGACACAAAGAATAAAAGATAGGTCTCTATTGTCATATCTTTCAACTTTTTTTAAATCGGACTGTTAAAAACTGAAATTATAACCGACCGTCTTCTAAAGGACCGGTTAATAGATAGAAAGATACAAAGTATAAAAGATAAGTCTCTGTTGTCATACCTTTCCAACAGGAATAGAAATTTTCAAATGGACTGTTAGAATTGAAATTATATAACAGACAGTCTTGTAAAGGACAGATGAACAAAAAAAAATGGTTCAGACTGACGGACACAAAGTATCAAAGATTGGTCTCTGATATCATATCTATCTTCAAGAAAAAATTAAAATGGGACGGTTAGAACAAAATTTGGAAGGGGGTATGGACAAATAGACCGAAATGTCATGATGTCAATACCTACTTACTATTCAATACCTATCGAATTAAAAAAAAAGGATAGTAGGCTATAAAAAAAGTATGAATGGTTATCGCAACATTACATATTGAGTTGTGAACATATTTGTGCAACGTTGGTCTGTGATATGTTTATCTAGTAAATAGTCTCTGTTAAAATTGCAACATATTTCAACAGTTGTTTTTTTTTCTTCATTTTTTTAGGAATCATTAAACAAGTTAGTGCTTCTGCTTTTGATCTACGGGAACCCAAATCCTTCAAGGTCTTATTAGGGATGGTAGCGGACGGTTTTGATCATAACTTTTGCATTAATGGAACTGAAAATCTAAATAAAATTGCAAGGTAAAAAAATAATAAGATTCAATCTTAGTTGTATATAAACAATCATTGTTGAAACTTTTTTTATAAAGGTTGTAGTTTCAAAACTCGCATTCTTTAAAGTATAACTAAGAGCTGGTCCGTTCATTGGCAACTTTTGACGATTATTCAATTGGTCGATATTGCCAATGAACGAACCGCAGGCCCTGACCATCGCCTAGTCCTACAATCCCCGAGCCTAGGGCCCATGACTTTTGGGGGCCTCAAAATTAGCTCTAAAGCTATGAATATTGTTTCATACCTCACAATTGTGTTCGATTGTATAACAAAAACTCAATTTTAATTGATCATACATTTAAGTTTTCTACAACTATAATTACCTCAAATTTTGAAGAATATGAGTCGTGCAATTGTAGCCGTTAGAATAAACTATAAAACTAATGTGTAACTTTTGCATTTAGAGTTTATCATCCCAAAAGTGGTATTTCCATGCACGTCACCAGTACTCAGCCAGGAGTGCAGTTGTATACAGCTAACTTCTTACCAGAAGATGATAGCTTGCATGGCAAAGACCAAGCTACCTACAAAAAACACAGTGGTTTCTGTCTTGAAACACAAAATTATCCAAATGCCATAAATCAAGTAATCCTAAAACAAGTTTATACATTTCTACTTTTAACAGAAAATATATTTTAACTCATTGAAATGTCAGAATTTTCTAAATCTTTTAACTTACTTATAATGGTATATACTAAGTTCATTTTTTAATGCTCAGTTAAACAATCGACTGGGTAGCACACAGTGCTTCCTTATAACCGTTTTAAATTAATTCTTATTCAAGTATATTAATAAATTAATTAATTCTCTAACACTCAATGTAGTACATCAATTATCAACAAATACTGTTTGCAATTTGAATTGTTTTTTTCAAGCAGGGAATTTAATAGTAACTTAGCCAATTGTACTCCAGTACCCAATTCAATATACCTCTAATTACTACCAAAATTTTGACTCATAGTTAAAAGATATTAATCAGCTTTTATTTTTTATAGATATGGGTTTACGTTAAATCAAATTTTTATTTTTCTCTCTATGTATATATAGATTTATCTTTGTTACTTGTATGATTTGTACTAAATATATACACATTTTGTATATACAGATATACTCAAATGTATACGCATAGTTGAAGGATATTAACCAGCTTTTATTTTTTTTATATATAGGTTTACGTTAAATCAGATTTTTATCTATCTATCTATCTATCTCTTTATGTATATAGATTTATCTTTGTTACTTGTATGATTTGTATTAAATATGTACACATTTTTCTTATAGGTGAATTTCCCAAGAGCTTATATAGATGTTGGTGAAGTATATGAACATACAACTAAATACTTATTTACTACTGTCAAAGCGGGTATCTTTGGCCATGGAGGGTAACTTTGGTCCATGTGTCAGAAAAAGATTTGTTTCTTAATTTCTCTTCATAAAGATCCCATCTTTAATTGTTTTACATTTTTTAGAAAGGTGGAAACATTGCATTTCATTTCATGTAACAAAAATTCTAATTCTGGCAATACTACAAACAACGTTTTCATTCTTATGAGCATTTAATGACAAAAAATTATTTCTTCCGACTTTTGCCTGGAACACCTAAAAAATATTGAAAATAGCTAAAAAAAATCATTCTTTACTATTCCTTTATATATGGGGATGGATATTACACCATTTCTTTTATTCCAAGTTGAATACTTTTTATGCTATATTTAAATATTGGTCACTGGGAAACTTTTGTCGGTGAATACGGGTAACTTTGGTCCAAGATGTAAGGATTTCTTTATGGAACTTTACACTTCAAAAAATGTATGTAAAAATGTATTCTGTTTAACTATTTTTGAAGAAGTCTTACTTTTACAATTACCCATTTTTGAGATGATTTTTTTTTAAATGAAACGATTTTAAACATTAAAAAGATAAAATGCAAGAAACGTACAACACTCAAAATCGCAAATGTCGAAATGTAAACATTTTCAAATTCCTAATTACGAATATATTATTTTTTTCCTTTTATAATAAAATCGTTTGCTTTTAGGAAAGATATTTGTTATTAAATCTTGCTTCTAAAAATAAGTTATTTTTCCTTATTAAAATAGAAGTTTACTTTTCTTTTAAGCGGCAACCAATACTGGCATTCATAATGTAATGTCATTCTACGATGCACTGCAATGTAAATGTTAAGTTATGTACCATTTTTAATAACTATGTATCTTGTAACTTTGTTATTTTTATGTTTAAACATTTTAATATTACGATTTTGTTCGGTAACACAGTCTTTAAGGATGTTAAAAAGTATATTATGTATTTTATGCTTGGACCAAAGTTACCCGTCCGAATCCTATAGTAGGTCTATTTACTATGCGAGCCTCGAAAAGACTTTCTTCCCCCATCCCCGATGTGGTTTTCTTCGAAACGGCGTGAGCGTGTTTTTTCCCCACCCTACTTGGATTTGAACTGTTCAAATTGTTAACCTCACAACAGAACCTCAAACGCGTTAGGTTTAGAAAAGCGATGCTCCCCCCGTTTCATAGAAAACTACATCAGGGATGGGGGAAGAAAATCTTTTCGAGGCTCGCATAGTAAATAGACCTACTATAACAGTGTCCTAATTTTTTTAACTAATACCAATTTTTTTTAGTCTATAAAATTTTACAAAAATCCTTGAAAATTATTCCTAAAAGTACAATACTTAGAATGCATAATGATTTTTAAGTGTTTAAATCGTGTTTGTAGTGAAATTTTTCTTCTTTTGTAAAAAAACCCTATGATTTTGGACCAAAGTTACCCGCACTGAGTAATTTTTCCAGACATTTATGGTCAAAAGAATTTTTTAAACCATTTATTTTGATAAATTAGTCAAATATTGCAATATATTTTTAGGAATAAAATTTATTGCTGTTAATTCTACTAGCTGTACAGATTTATTTTATACAATATTATCTATAATAAAAATAAAGTTTTGTGCTTGTGTTTCTTCCTTATAGACTCTTAAACTAGACATCTGTTTGACTCGTAACTTGCTACAAATGTTCATACTTACTTAAGTTACGATTTTTAAACTTTCAGAGCTCAAAATGTTCTATTTTCTGAAAAAAATACACCACTTTCTCTCAAATCTGATCATGTTTTTCCTTTCGTGTTGCCATTCGGCAGAAGAAAGGAAAATAAACAAAAAAAAATATTAAAATTGAAAATTCTTTTGTTCTATTGCCATTACCTTCAGAAACTATATTCATTATTTGAAAAGTAATTGACGTTTCATATCACGTATTTCCGTTCAGTCTCCAATCTAGGGTTTTATTAAGGGTTTAGGTGATCTTTTCTTCATTGATGGTTCTGTTGACTGCATATATAAGATTTTAAGCAATAAATGCATGTATGTATATTTAAGGTATTGCTGTGAAATGTAACTATGATGGTTATTCAGCACCATTGCACTAGAGCTGCATATTATGGTTTTATATCTGTAGTTTTTCGCCAAACATGTTGCCCAACTCGTCAAATCATTACCTAAACTGTGCCAAATGAGCAAATTGTTTTTTTTTAAAAATAATTTATAAGCTGGTTGGTTGTTTGAAGATAATTGCACTAGAACTGTATAATAGGTGTTTGTAGCTATCATCTATTTTCTCGCCAAATTATTACCAAAAAGCGTGCAAAATAAACTAAAAGGTTTTAGATATTTACGAGGGAAATTACAATTACATTTATGCACACATTTTATAGCGTATTTGGCATTCTGTACTTTAAAGGTAATAAAGCGAGATTTTATACTTTATAACAAGCTGGAACAAAAACATGAGCTTATTATCCTATAGCATATTAAATGATGCATATACACTGCTCAAAACAATTAGGGGAGCACTTTCTGTACTTTTGTTAACCCTTTCAGTTTCAACTATTTACTTTTAATTTAAAAAATCTTAACTTTGTGAAATAGATTCATTATGCATCTACAATGAAATGGTAAAAAACGTGGGTAGAAAAGCTTAATTTTTTTAACTAAAATTTAAGGGGGAAAATTGGTATCATAACTCTTGAATAAATTATAACAATTTTTTCAAAACTTTATTTATTAAAAAAAGGTAACATCAATTTTTAAACATCTAAGAATGCAAGCGTGAAGAATTTAGGGTCAATTTATTTCATAAAATGTTTTGGGAGTGAATTTTATTTTACCATGTTTTTCATATAATTAAAACAAACATTATTTAATTCTTCAAAAGACATGATTCTACCATCTAACGATAAATAAGTGTGATCTTAACTTAGTAAGAAAAAAATCGCATGCTGATGATTCCACATGGAATCATTGGGGGTGAAAGGGTTTAAACCATGCATTCTCCTAATTCTTTTTAACAGTGTACTTGGATTTTGATTTAATATATTTTTATTTTGTCTGTGCGAAGAACTGAACTATGAATTCTAAAATATTTTATTTCATTATATTTAACATACAGGAAGACACTTGTTTGATACACACACAAAACAACTTTACACATATATACAAAAAACATTTTAAAACTCAGCAATACTTCAAAGGCAGTAAAACTCAAACCTATGGTTATTCTTTAAAATCCAACCCTGATTTTTAACTCTTGATATGTTACAAATAAGAAATACTAAAATAAAAATACTGATGCCTATAAACTCTAGCTACAAATTTATAAAGCTAAATAAACAAATACAACAAGTATACTTAAATGTATTGATAATAGCTAACTTAAAAGAGGGGAGTTTTTAGAGTTAATTTTTTGTTATTAAACTTTTGTAAAATTGGGCAATGCAATTATTAAAGCTTTTATACATTTTAAGATCAACTATCTTGAAACCAAATACAATAAAAATCAACTGTTACTCATATGCAACAGAAAATACTGCTATTCAACTTTGGTATTACAGATTGAAAGATACGACAATTCAATCTTTAAAAGCTCATCTTAATCAAAAACAGTACATAAATTTACATATATTCAAAAATTTGACATATTTTACTATTTCTATTTTCCATACTAAAAACTCTTATGAAGTCTGTAGTAAAAAAAAAATATATGAAACCCTGAATGTACCTAGTATTATTGTCTGCTTTTTTTCTCTTGTTGTAATCAGAACTTGATCTTAACACCATACATAACTACAAGAAAAAAATTTATTATAAAAGCTCTCTTATTTAGGAAGTATAACGATCTTTTAAGGGGGAAAAAAAGGTACAAAGTGACACTAAAAATTTACAAAATTTTACTATAGGTTCTATTTATGATATATTGAATTATTTAGTGAATGATTTGGTTAAAGATCAACATTTTTATACTTAATTTTCTTTGCTTTGTGGGTAAGGTTAAGTAAAGCTTGTAAAAAAGCTCCTAAAAACTCAAATATTATTCATTTATATTTACTTTGTTCAATAGTATATGGAATGTTAAATTTCAAAATAAAAAAACCTCAATACATTCAAACTTTTAAAAAGCACACCATTCACAATTCAATATATACTAAAACTACCAATCAATAATAACACACAGCCTTGCACTCAGCCATACAAAACCTTTGATTATCGATTTGGCTTATCTCGACTGCTCAAGATTTAGTTTTCAACCATTTCACCATTCAGTTTGCGTACTGTTCAAGTAATCTATTGCATGAAAATGTGACATCGACCATCCATTCTTATATACACAGTTACTCAAAAAACAGTACCTAAGGGGACATGAATTTCTGCAAGCAAAACTAACACCTCCAATGACCTACGAGAAAACTTGAATAGATTTTTTCATGATCAGCACATACAATTTTCTTCATATTGTTCTCTAACTTGATATGCTTAGGTATTGCTCCATGTAATATAAGCTCCATCGTTTGTAAGTAGCTAAATTTTTATATATTTTTTGAAAATTATTTTAATCCTCTGTAAAGCATTGTTTTGCTTGTCATCTTATACAAAAAAAAAGTTTCAATTAACTTGGGGACATTTTAAAAAAAGCCCAAACATGGGGCTTATCAACAACATGTAAACATACCAACAAGTGTGGAAACAATAGGTAAAAAATAATTATACATGCTAGTTGTGAAAAACTATGAAATTTTTCATTAGGGCAATTTTGTTTTCTGAAATTCGTGTCCCCTTAATTACTTGGACTCATCTAGATTAACAGAGATCATTGTTACATTTGGAATCAACAGCATGCGTAAAATATCCTCATAAACTCGGTACCCATTGATTTCCTCAAAACCAAATGGCTATTCAAATAATCCAGTAGAAGACGTCAAAAAATAATTAAAAATCCATTCCTTCCACTCAAACAAAACTTAATTATTTGGCTTGTCTTGGCTGCCCGCAATCTTCTTCTCGATGATGCTAACAAGCTGGTTCGAATACTGCTCGAGCACGGCCATAACGTCTATGCCTTCAGGTTGCGATTGGCTCGGGTGTAGCCTTTGCATCCCGGGATCGTTGCCATTCGCTGCAGCGAAATTGAGTCCTGGGAGCCTCCTGGGGTCGTGGAGGTTTTCCAAAGAGCCTGCCCAAGGGCTCGGGTGGGGAGCTGCGGGTCTGAGGCTCTGTTGCGCAAGCCACATGCTTTGGTGAAGGGTGCTCATCATGGAGGATTTTTCTTCAGGCGGGAGGTCTGTGCTTGATGTAACCTTTTGGGGAAAGTGAAGGGAAATTTAATGTTTGCAAATTTTATTGTGATATGAAAAAGAATTAAGGAAAATAAAATTGTATAAACATATATAACTTTGTTTTATGGCTATAATTGTATTTAAATTAAATATAAGGGAAACTGAAAAATCATTAGTTTAAATCCAAAGGGGCAGGTTTCACATATTGAATGAAATAAAACTTATCCTACACGTTAATATTAACACAAAATAATTTAAGTGACCACTCTTTTGCTCCTTCGTGTAGAGTCCTATTTATCCAGAATTCTGAATATTTAAAAAGCGAATTAAAAAATATTTAAAAACAGGCAAAAAATTTCAGATGTCATCATTTTCTTTCTTTCTTCAATTCCCATTTTTTAAATTAACACAGATGAATAAAAATATAGAATATTTTCAAGTGAAGGAAGTACTAATATTTACAAAAACAATTCAAAATTATTTTAAAATTTTTTAGTATTATTCAAATACGTTTTTAAAAAAATCAACTTACTCTTTGAAGCACTTGCATAGCAAATGCAGAAATTCTAGTTAAATTATCACCAATATTTTCACACAGTTCTGATGTTACTAAAAAACCAAAATAAAAAATTAAATCTGAATACAACATTTCAAAGAATAAATTCATGTACAGGCGAACCCCGCTATAATAAACCTGGTATATAGTGAACACTCGCTTGTAGTGAACCTTACTAGTGGTCCCTTCCGAACTCCTATTAAATTAATTATTTACACGATAATTAATTATTTTACGATTACAGAAACCCAATACCTAGAAAATGCATTACTCATGGCCGATTGTGCGGAGACTTGTGAAATTCCGGAAGACGACTACCTTGCCTGGTCATCTGAGAATTGCACGTTTATGATGCGTCAGGGGGAAAGCCCTAGGGAGCCCCTGAGGCGAATGGAGTCGATGCCTAAGCCAAAAGAACTGTTGAAAGTGGAACATGGAATGTGAGAACATTGTACCAAACTGGAAAGGCAAGGCAAGTGACAAATGAAATGGATAATTACCAGTTGGACATACTTGGAGTTAGCGAAGCCAGATGGACTGGTTTCGGAAATGTTAGAACTGCAGACGATAAGACAATATTATATTCTGGAAGTGAAGAAAGGCATGAGCGAGGAGTAGCCCTTGTTCTAAATAAGAAGGCAACGGACAGTTTGATTGGATGGGAGCCGGTGAACGAAAGAATAATTAAAGCAAGATTTTTCTCGAGATTTGTCAAAATGACAATTATTCAGGTCTACGCTCCAACCAACGATGCAGAAGAAGAAGACAAAGAACGCTTCTACGATCAATTGCAGAAAACACTAGATGAAGTAGAAAAGCACGATCTTAAGATTGTAATGGGAGATCTTAATGCTAAAGTTGGAAAAAGATCATGCGATGGTGAAAGATCAATGGGAAACGAAGCTCCAGGGCGAAGAAATGAGAATGGAGAACTGTTTGTTGCCTTTTGTGAATTAAATGGTTTGGTGATTGGTGGAACTAAATTTAAGCATAAGGAAATTCATAAGTACACCTGGAAATCACCAGATGGCAAAACCAGGAACCAAATCGATCATACTGCTATCAATGGAAAATTTGTGGGATCTATGAGAGATGTAATTGTAAGAAGAGGTGCAGATGTTGGAAGTGACCACTACTTGGTAGTTATGCATCTAAAGCTGAAATTACTAAAGCGACGCAAAAATAAAAATAGAAGACCAATTGGGTTTGACACTGCAAAACTCCGAGACAAAACTATCAAAGACAAATTTAAACTTGAATTAAAAAACAGGTTTGATGCACTTGACAATGAAATAGATTATGACACCCATGATGAAAATGATGTTGAACATCATTGGCAAAGAATTTGTATGGCTTTTACAGAAGTTGCTGAAAAAACTATCGGGAAAAAGTTAAAAAGGCAAATAAAGAATGGATTACTGGCGAGACTTGGAAATTAATTGAAGAGAGAAGAAAAATTAAGCATACACTGGACAGTACCAAGTCAGAAAGACAAGTTCAACTAAACAAGGAAAAGTACAGAGAGGTTGATAAGAAGGTAAAAAGAAGTGCAAGAAAGGATAAGAGAAGTTTTTATGAAAATCTTGCTGACGAAGCACAGAAAGCCGCTGAGAAAGGCGAGATAAGAACTGTCTACCAGGCAATAAAGCAAATAAGTGGAAGTACAAGAAAACAAATACTTAACATAAAAAACAAGCATGGTAAATTTTTATGTAATGAAAAAGAAATTGAAGATAGGTGGAGGGAGCACTTTAGAGAGACGCTAAATGTAAACCAACAAGATCAGGCAATACACCAGGTAGCAACTATTAACATGACAGCTAACATTTCCATTGAAACAGCTGAAATTTCGTTGAACGAGATTAAAAGTGCCTTGAAGGTACTAAAAAATGGAAAAGCTTGTGGAAGCGATCAAATCGCAGCAGAGATGTTAAAGGTCGATGTTGATGGATCAGCTAGACGGCTACTACCACTATTTAATTTGATCTGGGAAAAAGAAAGAGTGCCAGACAATTGGAGGGAATCAATAATTGTGAAAATTCCTAAAAAGGGAGATCTCTCTGTCTGTGACAACTACAGAGGAATTAGCTTAATGTCGATCCCTGCAAAAGTTTTCGGAAGAGTCATAATTAATAGGTTAAAAAACGACATCGACAGTGTCCTGCGTGAGGAACAGGCAGGTTTTAGAAAAGGAGCAGGAACGACTCAACAAATATTTACTCTAAAAAATATAATTGAACAAAGCTATGAATTCAACACAGCTTTGTACATGAACTTCATCGATTTCCAAAAGGCATTCGACTCGGTAAATAGAGAGATGTTGTGGAAAATTTTAGAACTATACAGAATTCCTATGAAGTATATAAACATTATCAAAGAACTATACAGAGACTCAAATTGTTGCGTAGAAGTAAATGGAAACTTAACAGAACCGTTTAACATTGAAACTGGCGTAAAACAAGGATGCGTCATGTCAGGCTTACTGTTTATAATCATAATAGACTGGATTATGAGAAATACAATTAAAGATGCAAAGAGAGGAATAAGGTGGAACTTCACCACAGCTTTGGAGGACCTTGACTTTGCTGATGATATTGTGTTATTTGCTAGCAAATTTGATGATTTACAGTGCAAAACAAAAGTTTTTGAAAAATATGCAGAAATGGTCGGATTGAAAATAAACAAGGACAAAACGAAAACAATGAGAATAAATGCAAAATCAGAACGTTTGGTTGAAATAGAAAACGGTCAAATTGAAGATGTTGAAAGGTTCACCTACCTTGGGACTTTGGTTGATGGGAAAGGAGGAACTGACGCTGAAATAAATTTAAGAATCGTAAAAGCACAAAACTGTTTTAAAAATCTAAATAGAGTATGGCAGTCAAGCAGTTTACTGTTTAAAACGAAAATCAATATATTTAATGCTATGGTCAAAAGTGTACTTCTATACGGAACAGAAACGTGGAAATTAACTAAGCAACAAGAGAAAAGGGTAAATAGCTGGCAAAATAAATGCCTTAGAAAAATTTTAAAAATTTATTGGCCACAAACCATATCAAATGCAGAACTATTCAAAAAAACACAACTAGAACCAATAACTAACAACATCAAGAGAAGAAGATGGAGGTGGATCGGACATGTGCTGCGAATGCCGCAAACAAAGATCCCACCAGTGGCATTGCAATGGGCACCAGAGGGAAAAAGAAAAGAGGGAGACCTAAACTAACATGGAGAAGGATGGTGGAAGAAGAGAGGAATCAGGCGGGGTGGACGTCATGGTCAGAAGCAAGAGCTACCGCAGTCGATCGGCGGAGCTGGCAAACTAGGTGTCGGGCCTTATGTGCCACTTGGCACGAAGAGGATAAGTAAGTAAGTAAGTGAACCGCTTGAGAAAATTAAGAGTTTGGTTATCGTGAACCCAAATTTCCCTTTCTAAATATTTTTTTTGTTTATATCTCTATATTTTAAGTTTTATAAGTGTCAAGCAAGAAGACAATCTTTCACAACGGGTCAAATTTTATGCAAACTAGACTGGATTCATAGTAAACAAGAAACATGCTTATCTTCTATCCCTCTCAGGAACCAACCATTTCTTTTCAAACCATTCACCCCCCTCCCATCTCACACACATTTCCTGATTTCTAGAGGGCGTGTCTAGTCAAACTCCTTCTGTAACCTACCGTACCCCGTCCAGAATTTAATGAAGCCATTCATCTTAGCCCTAAATGTACTATTATTTTCAACTACCCCTTGAACCCTGGAATGTTCAAGTAATTTAACATGTACCCCTCTGTCACTCTCGTTTCCTTATGAAAGATTTTAGACACATTTAGAATTGGAGAAAATAGGGTTTTTTTAAATAATTGACTCATGTAAAGAGAAAAGCTTTCACCATTGAAGATAACCAGTCAAATAAAGGTATGTAAAGATTTGTCCTTAATCCAAGAACACAGTTTTTAAGGTATGAAAAAACCTCCTTTCAACTATTATTATTAGTTTTGGATAAATAATTTCAAAAATTAATTAATAATTAACTTTAAATATATAAATTTTTAGTTTTTCAACTCTAATGTTTCAATTAATTCAAGATATATGCAAAACCATTATCATATTTTTAAATCTTATTCGTATATAATTTTATTCCACAAAATTGGCTATGGTGAACCATGGGTTATAGTGAACCAAGTGTTGGTTCGGTAGAGGGTTCACTATAGCGGGGTTCTACTGTATTTTAAACAAAAAAAAAACTATACACTTGTTAAGAAATTTTTTTTAAACTAACACGTTAAAAACTAAACACATAAATAAATGTTAAGTCTTATTGTTTAAACTTAAACACAAAAAAAAATAAATCTATATAGTTTTAAAGTGCAATTCAAGCGTTAAAAAATTCAAAGACTATGACAAAATTTTTCAAAGCGAAACAAGTACTGTACTTATTTAACTGATTTCTTGGTTCAAATGTTTAATTATAGGAATTTAATTGCAGATACCATTTAAAGCACATTGCACCATGCGCAGAAAAGTTAAATATCGTCAAAATCATAGTTTTACAGAAATATAGTCTAACGTTTACTTTTTCCATTGCAGTTCAAAAAATTGCAGTTAGATCCATTGCAGTTTCTTCCATTGCAGTTAGATCCATTGCAGTTTCTTCCATTGCAGTTAGAAAAAATAAGGATTCGCTTACTACATTCTAACTATTCTACCAATTGATTTATTATTTGCTTTAATTGCTAGATATTTAAATTTTGAATAGTATAGCATTGATAAAAGTCGTATTTGCCCAATAGGTCACTTTTCTGTGCATGGTGTGATATAATTATGATAAATTTAACAAAAATTATAGATGGAAGGTTTTTTAAATTTTATAACTACTTAAAAAAATCTTAAAACTGAGCTGATATGAGTTACAAATTATATATACCAAAACCAAACACAATAGCTACTTACATGGCACAGTTAACGGATCCCACGCTAAAAAAGAACACTGATCTGGGAATTCCAAATCTTTATTCCCATCCGAACCACAAAAGCTCGTAGGGGTGGAATGCATTACATTTCTGACCCCAGGATTCAATTTCAAAGGTCGAATGTAGCTCTTTCGCGGAGAATATGACAAATAACGACTGCTTTGCCACAAGTCCTTTCCTTTCATACCATCGTCCATTGAACTGTTTTTTAGGTCCCACTCGCTACGAGATTTTAATCGCTGTTTTTGGGATCCTTCTTTTGATGCGGCTTCAGTGCCGTTGAAAGGTTCGACGTTTTCGCTTAGGCTTGAAAACCTGTTGGGAAAATTATCATATAAAAAATCAGTTTGTTTGGTTGTTACTATGAGATTACTGTTCTGCTAAACGGGAACTTTTCCCATAGCGAAATTTCTCAATGAAGTTATGGATGAGGGATACTTCTTGAATTTAGAAAACCTTATATATAATTAGAAATAAACAGTTTTTTAATACAATCTAATACATGACTATAACGGTTTTTAAATACATTTATAATGCAACGTTATATAGTAGAAGACCAAAAAAAGATAAATAAATTTAAAATAAACATGCTTAAGTTTGCAACAACAAAAACTCTATATACAATAGGACTAGTTATTTAACCTTCTGAAAGAAACCGATGTATAAACCCATCACATGACTCATGATATCCAGCAACACAAATGTTTTAAAAATTTATAGATTTTGTAAAACTTTAAAATTTAAAGTATGAAAGAGTTATTTATAAACATCTGATATGGAAATATACTTTTAAAGAATTTAAGAAATACAAGTTTCAAATAAAAAAATTCAAATTTTTCAAACCAAATTTTTAAACAAATGTACCAACAATGTATGTTCAGCCAATTTGCTTATCTCTCAGATGAAAACAATTACTAACCTATGACGTATCGCCATAGGTCTTGATCCTGAAATGGGTCTTCCACTCTTCACAGGCGTCATTTCCGTGGGCGAAGAATCAGAAGACGAATCTGTGGCAAGCTGTGAAGTTGCCACCATACTTTGGGGCCTTTGTGGCAACGATGGCAGGCTTGGGCGTCCACCTGGGGCTGGGGAGTTCCTCAAGAGGGACAGTTGGGGCCTAGCTGCGGAACGATAAGGGGATGTTCTGTCTAAGGAATACACAGAAGATGTCTTGTAGAGGTTGCCAGTGGAGGAATTTGAACCTATAAAATGTGAGAGATGGCAATAAGTACTAAAGCAATTCTTTATTTAGGACAGAATGAGATTTTACAGAACTTTTTAAGTCACACAACAGTTACAACAAAATAAAAGCTAAAAGAAAAATTTATATTTCATTATTTTTTAAAGAGTAAACAACATTAGTATTGTTTTTCCTCTTAAAATTTTGTTCTGCATTTCAGATTTTAGTATGGTATGTATTTGAGTATCTATTAAAGATACAAGTGGTATGATTTTATATTAAGTACTTAAGTAATAATAAAAAGGGTGTCTATTTATTACACCAAAAACCAAGAGTGTATCAATTACGACGAGGGGGTAGGGGAGGAAATTTCTTCCAAAGCTTGCGTTTCAGTCGTAAGGACTACAACAGGAACTTTCTTAACATGAAATTTCACTAGGAAACTTCACACTTTCACATGAAATAAAAATTTGGTCATACACATATTTTCATATTATTTTACAGGGATATAAAAAGTGGCACTATTATCATCGTTTTAATGAAAATTATCCTACAGATAAGGACTTATTTAACCAGTTTCGTTTGAAGTTAACCAGAAAAAAAAGAGATGTTGTTTGTGTTACGAACCGTTTTTGGCATAGAGTGAACTTGAGCTGTTGCTTCGGCACACAGGTTCCGGTTGAGAAGCTGCAGGAAAGGTTTGGTTGAGGAGATTTTGTTGAGAGTGAGTGGGTGTGTTGAGTTTGGGAGATTCTGGCGGGGAGTCGGTGTCGATCGGGTACATTTTGCTCTGGCTCCATAGAGGGGCTGAGGTTTTAGATTCTGAAAATGAAAGACATGGCGCAATTACTATAGGATTAATGCTTTATCTACTAACGGTATTTATAAGTATCACTTACATACACTTCAAAGGTAGCTGCTTTACTTTTCATTGTTCAATTAAAAAAAGGGGGATGACTTCATTGTTGGACAGTGTAATTTAGTTATTATAAATAGAAAGAAGAAAAAAATAATAAATTCAGCAGAAAGTGCATTTTATGCTCTAAATATTTTGTTAATGTAATATATTATTAATTGCACAGATATCTTTAGGCACCATACTAAAATTAGTTATATTTAAATTATTTTAGGCACCATACACAAATAACTAAAATTAAATCTTAATTTAGTGCATAAAGAGTTAAACCTAAAGATTCTATAAAAATATGATAGTTGCATTCTTTTTAATTTTAACATGGCCAAAATCTGCCTATAAACTTATATTTTCTTTTATCTCCCTTATAAGCAATTGGGAATCACGAATATTTAATTTGATGTTAAAGTCTAATAATTTTGTTCATGCGTCTCTTTTGAAAATAAAGTATATATTTCTACTATGATAAACATTGGTGCACTTTGTGGACCTAACAATTACCAAAAAAATAATGTTACATACAGCCTAGAGTAAACTATAGCCTGGTAGAAGATTGTTCAATTTCAAGAACTATGTTTTTTTTTATTATGGTTGTTTTAACACATGCTTCAACATTTTTAAAATAAGTAATTTACAGTTTGGGACTTAAACTATTAGTAACTTACCGTTATTGTTATTTACTGTTGGAGGTGGAGAAAATATACTTCTATTAGATAAGTTTATTGATAGATCAGTCATTGAAGCTGCTTTTCGAATATCACCTATTAGAAAAGTATTTGAATATAAGTAATTTATTATAGTTGAATGGTATAACTTATTATATACATATTATATTTGATATTACAGTCGAACCCCATTAATACAAACTTGAAGGGAGAACCGAAACATTTGGTGTAAACTGAATTTCATATTAACCGTCAGGAATTTGTTGACATTGAACAAGTGAATAGTTTTAAAAAACATAAATCTAAAAAATATTCTAATTTTATAAACTAATACACTAATAATACATGCAAACAATTAGTAATTCAATTAATAAAGTTCTTTTGGAGTAGTACATGATATGGGTTCCTTGCCGTTGTTTTTAAATGTTTTGTTTTATTTTTTCTTCGAAACTTTGAATTACTAAGGAAAAAAATTCAATTTCTGATTTTTTTTTGTTGGGGTTAAGCAGGATTACGCCTAAAGCGTTTTTGCATAAAGAGATTTTTTTTTAGTGTTAGCTTGAAACTTTATAGGCCAGGGAAATACTTTCAGTTCATTTTAAGCGAAATTTCGTGTTAAGAGAGTTTGCGTTAACGAGGTTCGGCTGTATTATATTTGCTAAAAAAACTCTAACTTACTGGGACTTCTGTATCTTGGCGATTTAAACATTTCGTGATCAGGTGTGCTGTGCAAATCTGCAATGCTTTTGCTGCTACTCAATCCACTTCTATGTCTCACCTAAAACAACAAAAATGACTATAATTATTGTGCAACATTTAAGAGGAAAGATCCCAGTTAACACTAAAAATCTGTTTTCTTAAGCTTAAAAATAATAATAGCATGAATAATACAATATTCTATGAGGAAATAGTAAAATAAACAAGAAATTTGAACAGAAGATGAAAGGGAAAAAGATTTTACTGATTTATTCATGACTTTTGAATAATTATTAAATAGAAAATGCTAATCAATTTGCATGGTGCAAAAAGACATACATAAGCAAATAATATATAAAACTTATGAATTAGATTTTTTAAAAATCCATGCTAAATTCCAAGAAATTAGTATTTTAAATTAAAACTTTAAGGTACATTGTCACCTGTTCCCTACACAATAAAAAAGCCACTTATGAACATAATAATAGTGCATAGGGCCATAAATATTCTGTTATTGTTTTACATGTCTATGAACATAGCAAGGGAAAATTACCGTTTCTAATGTCTTTTTGGCATCACTAAGAGCTTTTAAAAGCTCTTCCCTCTTTTTGGTAGGTGTGGTCATCTGCAATAAACAAAAAAACTATCAATACGAGCTTAAAAAAAGCAACAAACACAAGTAAAAAGATTTTTAAAATGCTGTTAGATACTTAAATAGGAGGGCTGTTTTTTTTCAACCTCTGATGGGCTGTAACAAAAAGACGGCTCAAAATACAAAAAAGATTTTTTTTTTTTAACCAAAAGTAATGTACAATACTGCTTATTTCTCCACATAATCATCTTGACGATTCAGGCATTTATTATACCTTTAATCAAGCTTTGAAATACTCTCTTCATAAAATGCAGCCGCCAATGATTGGGAGGGAGTTGTCATGGTTTCGTTTAAAAAAAAGTAAATTTTGAAGCTTTACGTCAATTTTTTTCTGTCCTCCAAGCCACTGTAAGTCCATAATTCACTTATGGTGAACCTTTAAGTTTCCCTAAACACTTGGTCAACTCGCTGAACAATACCGTCTGTAGCGACAGACTTGCTTCCCTGGTCCCCTTTTTCATGAACATCAGTATTGTTCAGCGAGTTGACCAAGTGTTCGAAGGTTTACCATAAGTGAATCTCGAACTCGAAGGTTTACCATAAGTGAATTATTGATAAGCATAGTGGCTTGGATTGTAGTTCTTCCAAGTTGACGTGGAGCTCAAAGAAACCGTCACAACTCCCTTCAAATCATTGGCGGCTTCATTTTATGAAGAGGGTATTTCAAAGCTTGTTTACAGATATGACAAATGCTTTAATCGTCAAGGTGATTATATGGAGAAATAAGCCGTATTGTACTTTACTTTTGGTAAAAAAATCTTTTTTGTATCTTGACCCATCTTTTTGTTACAGCCCATCAGAGGTTGAAAAAAAAACAGCCCTCTTATATAACTAATACCAAGAAAATTAAATTGTAGACCAGACACTAGAAAATAAGGAGTGCTAGTCATGTCATTTAATAAAGTATCTTTAATATTGAATATGTGGTATGCCTATCAGCGGATCCAGGCTTAATCCTGACAGCTAAAATACTGACAATACATAATCCTGGCAGGGATATAATGCTGACAAGGACAAATTTCCCATATGGTCAATATCCCAACAAATCAATAATTTGATGCTGTTTATGCTTATTTAAGGGCAATTTAATAATTAAATTTGCATTAATAGTTTAGCATTTTTTGCTGTCGATTTTATGGCCTGTCGGGATTTTGGCTGTCAGGATTGTGACCCAGACCCGCCTTCCAGAAATCTAGGTCTAATAGGGGAATGACATTTTTGTATTATTGTAGCAGATTTAAAATCGAAAAGATGGTTGTGTTTCTAACAATGTTGGACTATTCACGTTAGCTCACTCTTTTGACATAACAGTCAATAGTATTCTAGAAATATTCTAGTTTTTAAATGCATATAATTAAACTTTGTATAAGAAAAAAATAGAAACTTACCGGCCTCTCAGGCAACCCTGTGGATTTTACTGTACCATTTGTCAAATTTCTAAAATGAAATTATATATTACAGTATTAGAGATATATATATAAATTATTTTCATGTCTTAGAATATAAAAATAATAATTTCCATACAATCAATTAAAACTTTATGTTAGCTTAAAGTAAAAGGAATCTATAGCTATGGAAAGAATAAGTTTTAAGGAAATAATATTAGGAAATGCAATGCCTCAGGAATCAAAAGTGCTTTCAAGACAATGCTAAGATACCGAAATTATATTTTAGTTTTGTTCATGAATGAAAAATTCTTAAGAAATAGCCAGAACCATGAGAAATTGTTTAAAACAAAAACAATGTTTAGCATTTTAATATTGGTATATTTTTTAAGTCTTTAGCTAATATAACTTTATATTTTTTCAGAAAAAAAATGCCAGGCAAAAATATGTTTAAATTACAAATGCACGACCCAAGATTGAGCATTTTAATAAGTTAGGAAGTTTAGCATAGAATGTAGAGAGCATAAAAAATAGAGATACTTAAATAACAGAGAAAAATTGAAAAAAATATGATTTCTTTACAAAACATCTAACAATGTAAGTTATTACAACTTTTCATTCAAACACTCAAACCAAATACAAAACTTACCTTTTAAAAGGCAAAAGCGACCCAGCTAAAAACTTGGCAGATATACTTTGCCGGTAGAAATTCCTATCAACGATGTCATTATGACGGACTTCAATAGGGTCCGGTTTCTCCAAGCTCTCATAGTTGCTCTTCATAAACTTTTCTCTTTGGCCCAGCCTCTCTAGATTCTCAGTACTGATGCACAAAGAACTTAGAAAGGACCGGTCGCTATCTACCGGTGTACTGACGTCTTCATCGTCACTGTTCGTTTCGATTTGGTCTACAAAATATGGGTTTTGGGGTAACTATTTGGTGAGTTAAGACATTATTATTAGAATATATTGTTTCTTATTCATCGAAAAGTCAATGGTTGAATATAAGAGTCTGTTTATACATTGGTTACTAGTAAAGTGTTAATATGTTTGCCTTCTGAACTTACTGAAGAATGTGAACAAATTAAAGAGTGGAGAGAGTCAATTGAACTTAAACCATTAAATGCAATACAAATCAATCTTAACCCATGCTATTTTTTAAAAATCTTGTAATAAAAATAAAACATCAATTTTTTTCCCTTAAATGGGAAACAATCAAGTTTTGAGTAATAATTTTTTAATAATTTTTTTTGTAATAATTTTTTTTAATTATTGGTTAGGGCAGACCTTGTAACTTTGAGGTTGAAGTTATTGATGAGATTCTATTATTCCACCCTACCATGTATGATTTGATTAACAGATTTTGTAAACTGCTTGCTTTTTTTAAAAAATAGGTTTTATGCATTAATTTGTTTGATTCGTTACAGATTCTGTTTATTTGTTAATTTTTGGGTTACCCTGGTTTTTCTTAAAGGTATTTTTAACCTCAACTTTAAAGTTTATCCGGGATGTAACATACAAATAAAATTAACTAGCAAAAGAAATTACCAGGTGTGTTTATTGCAGGTGCATCACTCAACATTCTTTGTTTCTTCAAGTGCCCTGTGGATTCTTTATTATCTTCATTGTTGGCACATACATGGAAAGACCTGTAAAAAAAAATATATGTGTAATATATATCACAAATCTAGAATGTTATAAAATTAGGGTTTTTTAAAAAAAAATAATTGTCAGTTAATGTCTTGCCGACCCGGAGAACACTTCCCACAGTCTAAAGGCGAGTGATTGAATTCTTTTTCAGAGAAATTGCGAACACAGCAAAATACTTATAACTTCCTAGTCCACTCTACTCACAACCATTGAAAATAATGACATTTCTGAATAAGACCTCGACATGAGGTGTGCTTCTGGCACGGCCAGGGTCTCAGCCCCATTCTTTCAAATTCTTTAAGATCATTTGTTCATAAAATATCTTTGGATGATCAATCTCCCTCATTTTTAAAATAAAATTAAAGAATATAAGTATACTCTTCTGTGTAATGGAATTTTTTCCTTACATATATATGAGGTTCTTTTGAAATATATTGATATCCTAGCAAACTTATACCCGTTCTTCGCACAGATTTTAAAAAATATCAAATCAATCCAAGAATGTGTACCATATAACCTGTTAGAGGATCATAAGCTTATGTTATTGTTCCTGCTCGTTATAAAGTATAAAATCCCATTTCATTGCCTTAAAATTCCAAAATAAAAAATACGCTATAAAATGCACTCATAAATGTCATCACAATTCCCTCATAGAAACAAAATCTTTTAGGTCATTTGGCGCGTTTTGGGAAATAATTTGGCGAGAAAATAAATATAGCTACAAACACACCCATTATACAGCTCTAGCACAATGACCTTCGAACAACCAGCTTATAAATTGTTTATAAAAAAAACATTTTGCCCATTTGGCACATATTAGTAAATAATTTGGCGAGTTTGGCAATGTACTTGGCGAAAAAATAGACATAAATCCCTAATATACAGCTCTAGTGTGATGGCCTTTATCAACCATTATAGTTCAGTAATAGCTTAACTATACATTTATTGCTTAAATATGCATACACGCAGTCAACAAAAAAATCTATGAAAAAATCAAATAAACCCACAATAAAATCTGGGAATGGAGACTGGCGGAATTACATCGCTTGAAACATATCAATTATTTTTCAAATAATGAATTTAGTTACTGAAGGTAATGGCAACAGAATAAAATAAAGATTTTCAATTTTAGTTATTTACGTAAATGTTTAATTTAATTTTTTCAGTCAGACGATGGCAACTGAACAGGAAAGGAAAAAAATGATCGGATTTGAGCGAAAGTGGTGCAATTTTTTCAATTTTTTTTAATTTTCTCCAAAAATATAACATTTTAAAACCTGAAAGTTTAAAAATCATAATCTAAGTATGAACTACGCATTTGTGACAAGTTATAAGTCACACACAAACAGATGTCTAGTTTAAGAGTCTATACGGAATATACATACGCAACTTCATTTTTATTATTATAGATTTATGCCTATTTCATAAATGACTGCATCGGTACAGTACGACTGAAAAGTAAACACACGAAAATATAATAATGCAAGAATTCTCTCACTTTGAAATTAAGCTAAAACATACATATCTATTGTATCTGATCCATCTTCAGATGCTGGGTAATACACCATTTCACTTATTTCCGAATCAGACCTTTCGTCTTCTGCATCCACATCATCTAGTTTGATGGTTGTAGAACTGGACAAAGGTCTTATTTTGGCTTTTCTGTTATTGGAATTTCGCATGCTATTAGAATTCTGCCTCATTACAACCCCTCCATTCATTTCCTGCAATATTAAACAAAAAGTTATTGCCCAGGTGCAATGTACATTGAACTAACATTAAATGGAGTATTACTGATTTTTGGATATGAGTGTTAGATCATTACTGTGAGTAAAAAGCTTAACCATGAAGGTTTGGGAAATTGTTATCAGAACCTTTTTTAAAGTAGATCAAATATTCTATAAAATGAGACCCATTTAAATTTTCTAAGTAAAATATTTACATAGGTATAGGCTCTGAAAATAACAAAGTTTTCTTCAAGTACTGGCAAAATGACCCCTTGAATGAATGTCCAGTTCCTTTCATAAACTAAAAAAACTTTCATAGTAATGAAATATTCCAACCCAAGGTCAGCAAGGCTTCTACTTTAGAATTTCTTTGACTAAACATTCGGAATATTCGTGTCCTTGTATAATAATTGCCATTTCTAAAGTACATTTAAAATAAAAATATATATAGCTAGCGTACATGCATAGGAAAAATATATTGCGATCATAACATACCTCATTACATGTTCCATTTAAAATTTCTTGAAGACTATGTTGAGATACTTCAAATCCATCTTTCATTTCCTGTTAATAATTTATATTTCTGTTTAATAATGTAATTGAAGAAACTCCCCTTCCCCCAAAAAAACAATTTTAAATGAACAATCTTTTTGTTAAAATTAATAAATACTGCAGTACAAGAAAATATGGAATACGGTCAAAACCTAGAAAATTCATTAGTAATTAACTATAAAAAAATTAAGTAATAAACCGAATTTCATGGAAACTATAATGAATCACGTCTCTATTGTTTTATCAAGTTTTAGTTAAACATTAAGGAATATTCTAACTATTCAACTTACATTCATTGGTCTTTGGTTGAATTCATTTTGAACCGCATCTTCATCTATTTGCTTTAATTGGGAACCGTCAGTTTCATCTATAAAAATAAAATATGTTAACAAAAACCATACTTTAGAGAAAGAGAGAGATAGTTGAGTTTTTTTCTTACAATAAACTGTACTTAAAATAAATTAGTTATCATCCATCTTTACATAAGCAGTACATTGGATAGAATAGAGAAATAAAATAGGCACATTAAATCACATCAAGAATAACTTTTAACAAATGTAAGTAGAAGGTAATAATTTTGTACCAAAGTTGATGCTACATCCCCTATATGTACATGTGTTGTGAATACATTTTAAAATTTATTGTAGAAGAAAATAGAAAAAATACTTTTAGAAGGAGAAATGTAAACTTTTGCATTCTTATTTAACAGCAAATAGTGAATAAATTTGTAAACTTTAAGCTAAAGGCTAAGATACATTTAAAAGTACATATTTTAAGTTTAAATTTATTCCATGTCTCTACTAGTAAATAAATCCCAACAGTTAGTATAAATCATAATTAAATGAAAATATATAACTTAAAATATTATTAAGAAAGAGTATGATAGAATCCAAATTTCTAATCTTTGGCTCAGAGGTCTCAATATAGCTAGTTTAAATCCTAAATAAAATTGTTCAAAAAGAACTTTTTGAAAAGTTTGAAAAAAAAGTTTAAATTAATTTTTTTGATAATTAATATCGTATTGACTCGTATCGTATTTCAACTTCATTTTTTATAGAAATAAATGACTGACACCTGTAATCAAAGGCTGAAAACTGATATTTGGATCTTTTTCTATCGGACAAGGTCAATTTCGGAACTAATTAACACGTTAATTGTTGGTGAGGAGGTTTTAAAAATTTCCCCAAATGGGGACACTAGGTTGCAAGAGGATAATGCAATGCGACGTCATTGGGGGATTTCGTGAAAATTACTAGGCAGCAAAAAAAGTGAACCATGAAGCATGTTTGGACTGCATATCTTTGTCAGGTGAAGCTGATCATCTTTTAATTGGGGGATTACACTGACCAGCGGCCGATATTTGAAGACATATTAGTGCAATCCAATCATATTTTTCATCTTCAAATTTTAATTAATTTTTTTTATCTTTAGTATTAAAATATATTATTTAAACTTGTTTCTTATAAAAATGTAAGATTAGTTTTTATTAATATGGACCAAGAATGAAGGAAACAAGGGTTTGTAAATGTTGTGGAAAGATTGAGGCTTCGGTGTAAAATCCATCAAACACCTTTTTTGGGAGGGAAAAAAAATCACCTGGCGATTTTTTAAAAAAAAAAATTTGTAACCTTTGCTATAATTTCATGACTTTTTCAACCGGTAGGCACCCTGATAAAGTACAGAAGAAAATGGCAGAGAAAGGAGAAAAATGGTTCATGTCTTCAATTCTTTCAGGAGAGGAGGGGAAAATATCAGGAGATGAGACACAAATTTCAGGAGTTATAAGGGCCCTTAGAAAAAAATGAAATTCAGGAGTTTTTCAGGAGGCGTACGAACCCTGCACTTAGTTCAAAATCCAATCAAATAAAAATGTCTTACTTGAATTATTATTAGGAAAAGGTATGACAGAATCTGAATCCAAATAGGACCGCACGACCAATCCTTGTCCATCAATTCTTTGAGCCCATCTACCCCTTGGGGGTATAGGTGGAGGAAGTATTTGGTTATTGG
The DNA here is from genome assembly GCA_019343175.1 of Oedothorax gibbosus. Classification (NCBI taxonomy): domain Eukaryota; kingdom Metazoa; phylum Arthropoda; class Arachnida; order Araneae; family Linyphiidae; genus Oedothorax; species Oedothorax gibbosus. The sequence continues at coordinate 12,358,900 of CM033277.1, read as the reverse complement.
TGGAAGTTTCAGGAAGTTTATCCAGCATCTGAAATCAAAGAAATTATTCACAACAGATACTTTGAGTTTAGTCAATTACTATTAACAGTTGTTGTATTAAGATAATGCTTTTAGGGTTAAGCTATTATATATAGATAATTTATCGTATATGCGATTTTTCGATAACTATTTAATAGTACAACCTATTTTGTTTAACACCTATTACGAAACTAAGATGATTTAAATAAAAGATCTTTACATAATAGCAAAGAAGTGTTGAATTAGATCAATGCTCAAGCAATAATGCATTTATCAACTCCAAGCTAAATATCAGCTAGGAAATTATATTTTACAAAATGAACTATAGTTTAAAAATAGTTACAAGAATATCACCATATTTTTTGTCTTATAACAAGAAAAGCGTTGTATATTTACGCTTGAGAACGTCTAAAAGATGATTTTAAGAAATAAAGATTTAAAAAGTAACAGATCATTTTACAATTAAGTAGGCAAAGAAGTGTTTGAATTAGATGCAGATGCTGTCAAAGCAATAAATGGCCATTTATCAATACTGCCAATGCATAAAAATATCAAGCTATAGGAAATTATTTAATACAAAAATATTTATTTTTCTTATAAAACTTTACAGACTTTACAGAAACTTAAAGTTCAGTGCTGTCAAATATATAGTACTGCATCTTCCCATGCAAATAAATTATCTGGCTAATTGAATCATTTGTTAACATGGCAAGAAACAGCCACTCAAGACGTGTTAAATTATTATTAATTTCCTTGACTGATAAGAGTCTGAGGATTAGGGTTATATTGAATTACCATTGCACTAGAGCTACACGAGGGCTATTGGCGTCGTAATTTAGAACCACATTCAAGTGACAAATATAGCAGCAGCCTGAGCAACACAAGTTTTTCCATAAATAAAAGATTTAATACCAAAGTAAAACATCTAAGATATAAAAAAAAAAACTTTGCCTGTTTTTTGGCCCATTGAGGCAGCTGCCCTATGCTGAACCTGTACCCCACAGGTGTATGGTCGACGTCTCCATTGGTGTGATTGACTAGATTAAGCTCTTCGGAAGGTTTGTCTTCCTCATTTTCATCGACTTGCAAAGGTTTCGTAAGGGTGACTGCACTTTTTCTGGGGAAGAAATCAATGGTTAATGGGTGTTTTGGGGCTAAAGAGATAGTCGAGTTAAATCATTGTTGCACTAAAGCTACACAAGGGATATTGGTGAGTGGCGTCATAATTTAGAAACAGTCATTGATGATGTCATCCAACACAACTTCTCGGAGAGACATCGTGCATAGCGTTGAAACTTGAGCATATTTAAAGTGCACTCCCTCTACAAGGGGTAAAAATTTGTCATACTTTTTGGCTGCACAGACAGTTTATAGGTTAGCAGCTATTTAGGTAATGCCTGGGACCAAACCTGAGACCTCTTGCATGCAAGGCCTTACCGCCTGGGCTCCCCAAGCACATGGGTGTTGCGAAACCAAATTGATGGACAAATCTAAATGTAATTTATTTGAACTTCTAATATACAATGTGCTTTACAATAATCTACCTAAAAATAAATATTAAAATATTTTATAGACACCCAGAATGGAATACTTTTACACGTAGGCATAGTCTGGAGATTTTGAAATACTTTTCTAGTTTTAGTATTTTTATTTAAGACAATGTCAACTGGTTAAAAACCAAACAACTAATTCAAAATAAAAGTGGTGCAGTTTTTTTCAGCTGCCTAAGCATAACGTTAAAATTATCTGTGTAAATAGAGCGTCAAGTTCTCAAACTCGTGTGCAAAAGCAGGATTGTAATCGAAAGCCACCATTCAGCCAAATTTCAAAAGTAATTGGCCAGGGAGTTTCAGTAATTGTTCATGACTAACAAACAATTTCAAGTTTTTCGCATAACATATTAACATTAATTAAACAACTGTATTGAAATCTAGCATATGAAATATCAAGTCATTATGATTTTTCTGAACTCATAACATACCTGCCATCTTGCCACAAGCTTGGTAACCCATTGCCTTCAACCAATGTTTGCTTATTTAGCATGGTTTGAGTAACATCAGTTGGTAACTTCCACATGAATATACATCTAAAAACAATAATTACATCCAAATAAATATACAGTAACAAAATATGAATTGTTAAAAAAAAACTCAATTAAAGTTAAACTCAATCAGTTCAAAGGAATTCCATATACTACAATGTCAATTCTCTACACAGGGTCATTATTTATTGGACATTTTGGCTGAACAGATCGTTTAAAACTCAGCAATCATTTTGGCAATATTCTGGTCTGAACCTCGGTCCTTTTGGATGCAAGGCAAGCGAAGCTAAGTGAGTGAGTTTCCTTAGTTTTTCTTTCAATTTTATATGTTTTGTGCATTATAAAAAAAGATTTATTTATTAAATAAAATTACGTTAAGGAACTAATAAATTAGATGTCTGGTAGGCATTGCACCATGTCCCAATGTTGACTAAATATAAATATTTTGTAAGAATTCCAAGTCAAATATATTTATTTTCAACTAAGATTTTTAGTATCTTGGTACGCAGCTAACACCTACCCATCTCCAGAAACGGAAATTAAATGATGTCCGTCATTTGTGAACTTGAGACCAGTTACCAGCTCAGAATGACCAAACATGGTTGCCAGGCATTCACCAGTGATGTAATCGTACAAATATAGACTCTTATCTGTGCAGCTGGTTGCTAGGTAGGTCCCAGAGGAATCCAACACAACCTTTAAACAAAGATGCACTAATTTAGATCAAGTAGTTTTTAGAAATTCATGAATGAAAATTATCAGTAGAATGGTTGGTTTTATAAAGGCTAATTCTATGCAAAATTATTTCTTCTGTAGTGTACGTCACATGTGTCAATGAAATGAAATGAATGAAATCAATCAAATGAAAAAAAATTAGCAAAGTAGCTGATCTACTCTTACTGCAACACACTAATGTAACACGCTTTTTTTAGATTGATTTTTCAAATTTAAAAAGTTTTTTTAAATTGTGACTTATTCTACAGTTACATGGAATTATCCTAAAGTCCTATGTTCAATAGAAGTTATTAAATCAAAAAATTATTTCAATCAAGAAGTTGTTAGAAATTTTTTAATAATAGATTTAATAGACAATGGGGTTGTTTCACGGAGGATCTGGCAATAGCTCTTCGGTTTTGTTTTCATGTCTCTCGAATTACTGTTGTTTTGGTATTCGGGAATGAGTTTTCGAAGAGAATATTTTAGTTAATTTTTTTTTGATAATAATAATAATTTTATTGCACAAAAATAACAGATATTAATTTGAAGGGGAAAAAAATACAAAAGCAATTATACAGTAGATAGAACACCAAGGGTCACAAGGACCATATTGGCGAACGTAAAAAAGTACATGGATGTAAATTTACAAACACAAAAAAAACAAATATTAAATTACAAGTAAAAAATATTATGGCAACAGAAGTGTCGGGGGTATATTTAAGAGGGTTAGTCAATACAAAATGAATTACTGTACAGTTATTTTATTTCAATAATTGAAGTATGCATAATCAAAAATAGTTCTCTATATTGGGAATATCAAACAAAAGATTTTTCAATTGGTTTTTGAAGGAAGTAAGATTAACTAAAGATTGTATTTGAAGCGGAAGACTATTAAAAAACTTTGGTGTAAGATAAATAAAATTTTTACAGAAAATGTTCTTTTTAGGTTTAGGAATGATGTAAATACCATTAAGTCTTCTTGGGTTAATACATATCCGCTTATTGCACACATCAGGATTATTAAAAATATATAAACAAACTTTAAAGAAATAAATATAACGAATAGGTAGAATATTTAACAATTTATAATTTTCAATGTTTATGCTCATATTTGCCTTTAACAAAAATTTAACAAATTTATTTTGTATGTTTATAATTCTTTTGAGGTTTGTTACATAATCCCCTCCCCAGGCAAAGATTCCATAATTAAACAAAGGATGTACAAAAGCGTTGTAGAGTAATCGCATGAAATCATGGTTTATTTTATTTCTCAAAAAATAAAATTGTCTTAAAACGAATCTTAATTTGTTCGATATGTAATTGGCGTGTGATTTCCATTTCAGGTTATTGTCTATAAAAACACCGAGATACTTAATGGTATTTACTTGATCGAGGTTATTACAGTTACAGGAAAGCAAATCTGAACAAACTCTGTCATGATATTTTAAATTGAGAGGATGTTAGGGATATTTCAAAAGTTGAGCAGAGTGACGCATTTTAGTGGCGTAAATAATATTCAGAAGCCTTTGTAAAATTTAAAAGTTTATTTAAATATCACAAACAATCACCGGTTAACATGACTTTGCTTAAACAAAACAAACGATAGACAAAAACAGCGACTGCGTGGCAGTCAAGTAAAATCTGCTTACTGCATAGTCTAAAAAAAACTAACACCCAAAAGAGGGATACCGGCGGTTAACCTCACATAATTATAGTCACTAAGAAGTGATCAAAAGAAGAGAGCGGGTTTGAAAAACCGGCTGCTTATATACTGAAACAATTTGCATAAGTTAGACGATGTAGTTAAGCAGACACTAATTTACATAAAATTGAGAAAAAACACAAGTTGGAATTAATTCAAATATATTATTTAAAGTTACACAAGCTACTTATAAAACCCTTAGATTAATTTAACAATTCTAAAAAATAGAGAGAACAGCCAAAATGTTTGTGACTGAGGAAATTAACATAAAGCCAACCAAACACTCAAAGACTTGAACTGAAACGAGTGATTTGGTTCTTTGTAAACATTCCCGGAACTTTCCGTGGCAAGTTTAAGCAGCTTGTCTAAGTTTCGACTTGGCAAAACTAAAACGGGGAAAAGTAAGTCCATTTTTAACAAACTAGTTTTTCCTAACAGAGGAGTAGTATAGGTGCTATTTTGCAGGCTGAAAAGCATATATTTTTTTAATTCCAACTTCTTTCAATGCAAGTTTTCCTTGATAAATGATTAAAATAACCAACAGAACAGCAAGAAGTTGTAACTTTAAAAAAAACACAACTAAAATAACTTATTCTTAGAAAACTCAATTTCGAATATCAACAAAAGTAATTCGAGAGACATAAAAACAAAACCGCAGAGCTATTGCCAGATTCTCCGTGAAACAACCCCATTAATAGATTTTAATTATGATGGATAACAAATGGTTTTTCTTATTTATTTTAATGGATAATGAAAAGATTTAACGATAATGGGAAAACAAACATATTTTTATTAATTTTAATGCATAATTAATTCGCGCAATTAACTAAAAATTTTGAAAATAGGCCTTAGCACACTCTTTGAGCTCATTAGTGAACACTTTATTATACTGAGTGGCAAAATATTTTTTCAATTCTCAAACGACTGTCAATCATTTTAGAGAAGATAACATGAAATTCCCTACATTAATAGTTAAACTTAAAATGCCTGCTGCATTTAGGTGTCTATTAGTCAGTACAGGGTGTCCAGCAAAGTTGCTGGTAAAAATTCAAGCACATTTCAAGGATTTCAAGGCTCATTTCCAAATTTTTCAAGGATGCTCGCATATAACCAATTATATCCCTAAGTTTTTTTCAAATATGCTTAACTACTAGGCTAACAGAAATATTATGCAAAAAAAAGAAAATATTTGAGTTTTGAATTGTTTTTGTTTTAGGACTAACGATTATTTAGCCCAGTTATAGCCTCTATAATTTGCAGAGTACTATATGATTGTATGTATCTATAATAATAAAAGAAAGAGTCTGTCTGTCTGTGTGTGTGTCTGTTATCGGATCGTAAAAGACCTACTTATACTGCCCACAGGAATTCGAAATTTTAAAGATAGATTCCCTTTAATACTAACGTGTGCACCTGAGGCTTAGTTTTTTCATATTTGTTCCATTTTTAGAGAAAATTCGAATTTTCTGAAAAAAATACACCACTTTCGCTAAAATCCGATCATTTTTTCTCTTTCCTGATGCCATCGGCTGAAAAAATTAAATAAAACTTTTAACGAAAACATTTAAAATTCAAAATGTTTATTTTATTCATTTGCCATTACTTTCAGAAACTAAATTTATTATTTGAAAAATAATTGACACGTTTCAAGTGACGTAATTCCGCCAGTCTTCATTCCCGGATTTTATTGTGGGTTTATTTGATGATTTTTTCATTGGATTTTTCTGTTGACTGCATGTATGCATATTTAAGCAATAAATGTATAGTTAAGCTATTACTGAACTATGATGGTTAATAAAGGCCATCGCACTAGAGCTATTAGTGTGTTATGTCTTTATTTTTTTGCCAAATACGTTGCCAAACTCGCCAAATTATTAACTAAAATTCGCCAAATAGGCAATTTCTTTTATGAATAATTTATAAGCTGGTCGGTTGTTCGAAGGTCATTGTGTTTGAGCTGTATAATGGGTGTGGGTAGCTATATCTATTTTCTCGCCAAATTATTTCCCAAAACGCGCCAAATGAGCTAAAAGGTTTTATGTATTTATGAGGGAATTGTGATGACATTTATGAGTGCATTTTATAACGTATTTTTCATTTTGGAATTTTAAGGCAATGAAACGGGATTTTATAATTTATAACGAGCGGAAACAATAATAAGTTTATGATCCTATAACAGGTTATATGGTACACATATTTGGAATCTATTTGATATTTTTTTATTCCGTGCGAAGAACGGGTATAAATTTGCTAGTACATATATATTTTTATTAGTCAACAGTCATTTAATTTGCAATTTTCAGGCAAATTTGTACTTGAAAAATTTTGGCAAATTACCAAAACTTACTAAAATATAATTTAATTAAAACAACCTATATTCTACACTTAAAATAGGCTGACCATTAATGGCATTTTTTTTTTAAGTCAAAGCGGGGTGGCATATTCATAGGGTTAAGTTAGTTATTATTTAAAGTAACAATATTCAATTTTAGTGAAACAATACCACATTCTCCTTTATATGAGATACTTTTCAAAATGTTAAAAAATAAAGGTTATTTTAAAAATATTTCATTCATTACAATTTTTAATAATACTAACTTAAATATAATATTTTACATCTGCTAGCTAATGACTAATAAGTTATTTCCTTAAATCTTAACCTGAAGATAGAATTGAACATTCCGATTTAGGAAAAAATAAAGTATTTTAAGAAAATCGGTAAATCGAAATTTTTTGAAAATTAATTATTTATAAAATATCTCAAACATTGGTAAATCACGAATTTCAGGAAGTCTGGAAAATTCCAAATTCTCAGAAATCATTGAATTGTTATATTTCTGAAATCAATAAATTGCGAATACCGTAAAAGTCGTCAAATCATGAACTTCGAAAAACGGCGTTTCGCAAACCATTTAAACACAAAAAAAAAACCGAAAAGCTTTCATCAGAAATTGCAGTTAACGACCTTGAAAATCCATAAAATACGAAATTATAAAACTCAAAACTAAACATCAGTAAAGTAGCGAATTTTCGGAAATTGCTAATACGAACCGCTAATCCAGAAACCCATAATCTGGACACTATAATTTCGGCGATTTCCCGGTTTTTTTTAAAACTTAAACCTGCCTAAAAACAAAAAAAAACCAGTATAGGCCGAAGCAGAAAAAACAAACATAAACAAAAAATCAAGCTGTTCTTGTAATAACAAGGTCACAATATTCACGAATACAGGAAAATATTCTGGTTGGGCCGATTGGCCTGAACTGGAGCTACAAAAGTAACGAGGCGCTCTTCCGATCATGCAGAGGCAAAAAACCTATCAATCATTAATTAAGAGGCAATGCGACCTCGTAGGTGATTTTCGTGAAAATTACTAGGCAGCAAAATAAGTAAATCTGATTAGGTAGCATTATTGGATTGCACTGGTCGGTAACCGATATTCGTAGACATCTTAAAATCTAACGTTAATTCATCTTCAAATTTTTAATTAATTTTTTTATTTAGTATTAAAATTAGTTTATTATTCAAACAAAATCGAAGATCAGAACAAAAATCGACAAATTCCAACAAAATTCGAAGATCGATTAATCATGAAACCTTGAATATCGACGAATCAAAAAATTCTCGTATCAGTAAAAACGACGAAATCGCAAATACGAAATATTTGAATCGCGAAACTGAAAATGTGCAAATCGCGCATGCATCTTCAAAAATAGCAAAATTTAACTCTTGAAAAATAAACGATCCGCGGAAAATTAGCAAATCGTATAACCTTAAATTCCATCCAAATAATAAATCTAGTCTAACTGCAAAATCACGGAAAATCGAGAATCTTCGAAAATTAGCAAATGAATCGCGAACATTAAAACCATAATAAATAACTTTTAAATTCGGCAAAATTCTTAATCTTAAAAAAAAAAAGAGAAGACGAATATCGTAACTTTGAAGGAATTAGACATCCACGGAAAAATCGCGAATTTGAAAATTAGCAAATCTGAAAGTTACAAATGAGGGAATTTTTTTTTATAAATCGGCTAATTGCTAAACCTTGTAAAAAAAGGTACAAAAGGCTTATCTTCATAAATCTATAAAATTCGAAAATTGCAGAACGTTTCGAAATTTCCCGGTGCACACCGAAATTTTCAACAATTTCAAGCATAATTCCCGATTTTCCCGACGCTAAAAAATTCAAGTACAATTCCCGATTTTCCAGAATTTCCCGACGGCTGGACACTCTGTCAGTAGTATTAATTAACCCTTTGAAGGATACCAGGCGTATAATACCGTCACCCGACTCGGGTTTTCCAGCAACACATAATTTTTTTTAAAAACTTATACATTTTATAATTAATAATAATTCAATATTATAAATCTCATGCAGTGAAACCAAGTTTACTCTTTCGTCAATTTGCTTTTCCCTTAAAAGGGTTATAATAGTAAACACAGTAGTTCAAAAGTAAAGTACCTTTATCAGAGTTCCATCTTCTCCTTGGGAGCCTCGGAAACACCTCACATGTTTTCCATTGGCAACTGAATAAACCCTGATGTTTCTATCTTGGCAAGCAGTTAGAATATGCTTTTGCTGTGCGTCAACTTCCATGTCATAAAGAGTGGTTTTCCCCACAACATGATGCTCTCTTACCAAAGACAATTGTGGATTCTAAAATATAAATTTATTTTAATAAGCTCTTATACAAATATAAAAAGTGACAACCAACAACGGGCCAGATTCCCACAAAAGTTTGGTCCAAAAATTTTCATTGTGCTTGATATGGATTAAATAAAAGTACTATGAATATTCATTACCCACAGATTGGTAATGTATTTGTAGCAATCAATTATTATAAATCTAATTATTTAATTGTTTAAATGCTTAAAAGTTTTTAATGTAGCTGCACATCCAATAGCTTCAATCTTTGTCTGCTTGCATAGGTTGTTATGTATGTGCGTATTATGTTTTTTTAAAACTAATCTATTGTACTTTTAAATTTTATATAAAGATCAGTTTCATGGGTGTTATTATTATTTGCATTCTAATGAACTACTAAACTTAAACAAATCACTCGATCCTGGTTTCATTTTGGTTGAGCAAAAATCAATGAATGGTCTAATTTGTAGATTCCTCAAGTACTAAAAAATAAATATTTAAGATTTTAAGAAAATGTCTCTAAAGGTTTGTTCATGAGCTATTCGAAATAGTTCTTAAACGATAAATGACTTCAGTTTATATATAAGAGATACTGTAATCAAACAAAATGAGCTTTTATGAAGTGTGTTTATATCATAGATATCATAATTAAAGTATTAGATTGGCTGATCACGTGACCTCCAATGCTAATGACGGGACGCGCATGGAGGCTTTTTATGTGGGCATAATGGCCAGTGTTGCTGCCACTTTAAGGAGAAAAGTACTACGAAAAACATACCATTTAATTCTAAAATTACAAAAAAATATCGTAAAAATACGAGCTGCATTTTGGTATCTTTTTAGTGACTTTAAATCCTTTTCTAGTATTTTTTTTGTAATTTTAGAATTAAATGGTATGTTTTTCGTAGTACTTTTCTCCTTAAAGTGGCAGCAACACTGGCCATTATGCCCACATAAAAAGCCTCCATGCGCGTCCCGTCATTAGCATTGGAGGTCACGTGATCAGCCAATCTAATACTTTAATTATGATATCTATGGTTTATATACAGTAAATTTTGCATTTTTCAGTATGGGGACTATAAACATAATGTTTGCATTAATTGACTCGGTCATTTTTAAATTTTACAATGAAAAATGATAGATTACATTATTTTCTTTAATGGTTTTTTTGAATCAAAATTGTCAAATGTTATTTCATATTAAGTACAAAGTTATTAACTTTTCTAAACCAAACCCACTTGGCTATTAGCTCTCTTATCACATTCCATCATTAAAGAAATTTACAAATTAAGGCACAAAACAGCAATGTGTCATAATACAAAAAAACAAGTAGGTTTGTAACAGAATCTGTCACTTAACCCGCTTCCACACAACAGTTGTGTTTAACAGGTAAAAAGGCGACAAACAAGCATTGAATCTATTAAATTAATGCTAAATTTGGCTATTTATTCTATGTTAATTTCATATTATTATTCAATTCATATTATTCTTTGTTTGCAAAATTATTCAAAGAATATATATGCAATATTCCACGCTTTTAAATAAAATTAAAACATTTCATATCAACATACAAAGAATCTCGTAGTGAAATATATTTGACGTCATTTCAAACTGATCGATGTCACAAAAATAAATTTATTTTAATTTATAGTCTAAAAGAATTAAAGTTTCTCGAGCGATTGTTGCGAATGGCAATGGTGATTAAATTCTAATAAAAAGGGTTTCTTATGCTTTTTAAATGAGCATTAAATTTTGCAGTTTTTTAAATAATTGAAGTACTTCGAATTCGAATTTTTTTCTGAAATTTTCAATGTATTCTAATTTCGATGCGCTGAATTTTTTGACGTATCACACTTGTCCGTAGCATTTGTAGTTCGGGCTACGAAAGTTGGGTGACGGACAGAACGATTATAATACCTTCCACTTTTTACGTTATAAACGTAACGTGGAAGCTAAAAATATATAAACAATTAAAATGTCTTACAAAAGCAGCTTTCCTGAAAATGATTGACTTGTCAGCACCACAAGAGATCATTTGAAGGTTTCCGTCACTTTGCACAAATCGCACGGCTGTTATAGAGGATGAGTGATCGTCTAATGTTTGCTGGAAGGAGTGGTCCTGTTTCACATCAAAAACGTGGATTAGCCTGTCTCTGCTGGCTGAGGCAAGGTACCTTTTCTCTTGGCCTGACACAGACAATATAAGTATTAACATTTTACATTAGTTTTTATAATAGTGTAGCAGGTAACATTATAAAATAATAGATAGCCCCACCTCCTAGAGCTTTTCTTTTTCATTAAAATAAATCACCAAAAATGAAGCAACAGTAATAACAGTTTTAATCAGAAGCTCCTTCTCAAAAACAACATGTTCAGCAAGGTTATTAAATGCTAAATATAATTAATCATTTATTACATAAATGGTGTTATGCTGCTAGACTGGTTTAAATATGTTTTTGCAATTAAAGTTACAAGTAAACCTAAAAATTTTGTGTCACCGGCAAATAAAAAATTAAAATCAATATAGACAAACACAGCTATCAGTATAAATTTTTTTTACAAGTCATAACTCAAATATAATGTTAGTTATAAAAACAGAATGGTTACTATTGAAGAATATTTTTGAATTACATATATTTGATACAAATTCTAGACATTAAATTTTATAGTAAAACATTTACATTTTGTTGATAAAGATCAATAGAGTATTGATACATTTTATTTGCATCTTTTACACTTATTTGCAAGACAGGTATAGTAAATTCTCCCTAAAGGAAAAATACCCAAACTTACAATTGAAAGTTTGCAAGATTTTTTTTTCCACAAACAATTAATTGAAATGATACTTATGAAAAGGAAACGTAAAATTTTCAAAACTTAAAACACATCTTACCACTGACTGTCACTGGCTTTGAGTATTCAAGGCACAAAACTTCAGAATCGTGTGCTTCTATTTTACACAACTCTTCTACAAATTCTAAATCGTGAATTCTACAAAAAATTTAAAATACAAGTAAACTCACTGAGCTATGAAAATAAAACTACCTAATTATTTTAACTAAATCATAATTTGAAAACTTGAGAGATTAAAAGTTTCATACATGAAACTTAGACAAGTCTAAGCTTTTCTAAGAAGAGAACACTCTAAAGTAGCTTAATAACTTTAACAGATTAAAATACAGTAGAATATACAATAAAGGGGTGTTCAGAATTTCTGCTGAAGTAAGAACAAACTATCATAAAATCCTAGAACCATCAAGACATAAAAGACTTCAACACTATAGCCATTGGTACTTCTTGTTGCAGTGATTTTATATTAGTGCATTGAAGTAGAAGGGAATAGATGCAATTCAAATTCAATCGACACAAATAAGATATTCAGGGTCCAACTTCTTAACTAAAGCTACCCACAACTTTGGAGGGGGGCTCTGTGTGAGCCAAGCACTGTGACCAGGGGTCTATTGTACCATCCCCAAGAAATAAATCCCTCATTCTTATAAGAAGAGCCCCATTGCCGAAGCAAAATTCAAAATGGATCTGATAGGTATATCCTGGAGTTCCCAGGGCTCAAGTAAGTGATACCCTAGATGCTCAAATCTGTGAGCTGCAAAATTCTCGCATTCACAGAGAATGTGGGTGACCGATTCGTCCTTGTCCCTACAGCCCCTACAAGTGAGATCGTTGAGGACCCTCATAATGGTAAGGTGCCTTTTAAGGGTGCAGTGGCCAGTAAGTAGACCTATAGCCCTGCGTAAACCATTACGGCTAAGACCGAGAAGCTCTTTATTGCGAGAGCTGGGGCAACCCGAGTTAAGTTCCCTAGCTTGTCTTTGATTAGTCGATCTACGTCAATCAGTGTACTGTTGATCTCTGAAAATGGATAATACAGTGCCTCTGATAATGTAAAAAAAAAGCTAACCATACATGGAGGGGACAGGACAAGTGAATCTTCGCCAAACATTGTCACTCTTCCGCCAAGCTGTTACGGAAAGCATTTTCACTCGTTAATAATTGGTTTCGTGTGAAACGTCAAACCAATAAGTAGGAAATGGTCAAGTAAAAACATTAGAATTGAAACTTCTCCTAAGATTGATAGTTAAAAAAAATACTAACCTAATATTACCAGATCGATCACCAGAAGCTAAACTTCTACCATCTGTACTTATCCTTAAGCATCGTACACCATTTTTTCCATCATATGTAGTATCAACTTTATCATTACTACCACCTACAATAGAAAACAAGTTTTGTGTTAAACTAGAAACCATGTTTTCACAACTTTTTGATGGTGCTTTTGGTAAAATGTAGATTTTAATACAAACACATAGAAGTTTAAAACTTTTTGAAATGAAATATATATTTAGCAAATGGAATATCAGACCAATTATTTTTACTAATTATGCAAAAGTTTGTATCTAATAACTTACTTGAGTTTTGGTCGGTATCACATAAATATGAAAGCTCAGGGTCTACATATAAAATTTTAAGAAGTTCCTGTTAAGGAAATATAAAAATTAAAACAATATAAAGATAAAAAAAAAACTTTAAATGATTGAGGAAGATAACAATCAAACTTTTACTTTAAAAAGGTTATGAATACAAATAAGGGTGACCAACCATGATTCCTTAACAATTTTACATTATCTCACCATAATACATCAATACTTTTTATGGTCTTGTGCTGTTTATATTAATGATATTCAAAACTATAATAAGTTATCATTTTTCTATCTCAATAAATTTCTGCTTTTTGAGCAATAACTTTTGTATTTGTTTCAAGAAATTTTTGTATTTTGAGCACAGATAAAAATAATATTGACAAAAAATATATATTGGTGATAAACTGGGCATGTTTGACATCTTATCTTGAGTGGCAACAGTTCTACAGGAATTAAAATGAAGTCTTCATTGGTTAATCAATGAAGTGGGTGAAGCTTACCATATCATACCACCAATCACTGAAACCACCAATGAAATCCCCGGCAAACAGGATGATTCTACATCATGTGAAACAAGCAAAATTAAGAAGTACAAGCTCCTTGTTTTGCATTTACAATTAATAATAACAATGCTTTTGTGCATTAGCACAGGTACTACCAAAAGTATTCAATGCCTCTTGTCTTTCCATCACAATGCACAATTTTATACGGCTGATTGTCTTTTATTTGTCCTTTTACAAGTGTTACTATGTAATGCATTGACAAAAAAAGAACCCTGCTCACCTCATCTACATGTATTTGTCAAATCAAAGAAAAAGAACTTAATTTAACACATTTCATTAGATTACAAAAGAATATTTTTAGATAAGTAATTCACAATGCTAAGAAAAAAACTCACAGAACTATAAATATTTCTATGGTACACTGTGTCTTGTTCTAAAGATGATTCTAAATTCCAAAAACGAATAGTATCATCACTTGAGCAAGTGAGGAACGTCCCTTTAGGTAAAACATTTTTAGCATTTTCATGCACTTCTGGGTACACCTAGAAAAGTAAATTTAAATAAAACTATAAGTAAACTACTGTATGGTTGTGTCTTAATAATTAGAAACATTGGCAAAAAGCTTTTCTACAAAACTAAGTACATTTATTAATCATTTAAATTTTTAATCTATAATTTAATTTTGCTTTTATATCTGGACATTTGAATTTTTTTATTTAAATAGTTATTTTTATTAATATTGTTTTATAGTTATTTTATGTACTGCAATTTTTTTATGCATTCTTGAGCTCACTAATTAGATCAGGCAGCTATTATTTTATTAAAATAATACACATTATTAAAATGCAATACTTTGTATGATAAGATGAAAAATATGTTATTAATTTACATTAGAATTCCAACTTAACTTCTCAAAAAAGTAATTAAATTGTTAATTAACCCTTTATCACTCACACCAGGTAGGCTTAACCTTTAAATCTCTGATCTAAATAACTCAATAAGTGCTGACAATGATAGCTAAGATTTATCAGTAAAGGGTTTAAGCGTCTACACTACAATTACATAAAAAGTTTAAGCTTTTATAAAGCCTATGTCCGTCTGTCTGTCCATCACCCACTTCCACTGCTCAAAATTACTAAGTTTTAAATCTTGTAAGGAAGCCGTTCTAAGTGACAGTTTCTTTTGCAAACCTATTTGTTTAAATTATTAGTGTCTTTTTCTACGATTGAAAAATAAAAAAAATCTGTAAAATTTGACAAAATGACAACTGATGATGTAGAAAACATTCAACAAGGAGAGTAATATTTGCAATTACATTTAATAAACTGCAAAAATATACTTTAACTTTACTTACTTCAATACCCCAAATACAGGCACTATGATACATAAAAGAATGAGCCTTCCCAACTTTCTTCACTTCTTTGATATCCCAAACATACAAGCTATGGTCATTATATACACATGTAACCTGAAATATTAATAAAAATTAAGAAAATTAAAAATGAAAAATAAGAAGGTAAAAGGTTTTTAAGGAACTGAAAGATAAATTACCTTCCTATTAGTTTCATCTAATGCAATGGCAATTGTATCAGGATATTTGGCATTTGAAGGGTTAGATGAACCAGTTTTACTGAAACAAAATTAAAGATAAATTAACAATTTTAGTATTAAAATAGATGAAAAAATTCAGTTAAAGCATGTATATGTTACGCAATAAAAATAACATATTAGACAGTATAAAATATATGACATTTGTTTAACTAATATACTGCTTAGAAGTGCAGGAACAATATTAAAAAACACTATAGCTTCTCTAAGAAATTTCATTAATTGTCAACTGAAAATTCAAACACATTAAATTACTTTGGATTCGGTAAATGTTATTATTTTAAAAATCTGTATTGATGTTTTCATTTTAGAAAGTAACTTTACAAACTATTTAATCAATTATTATCATTGCATAGTAGGAAGCAAACATCCAAAATTAAGTTTATATACAAGTTGAAAATTACAATTTTTAAAGCAATTATATGGCAAGCCCTTCAGTTTTCTTTTATTTGTGAACACAATTTTTAAACTGAGTTCCTAAAGTACTTATTAACCCTCTGAAGGATACAGAGAGATAAACCCGTCATTTGACTATTTGCTATTCCAAGTAACACACATAATGTTTAAAAGTTTATAAATTTTATAATTTTACTAAATTTAAAAATTTAAAGTATAGAGCAGTCATTCATAATTTTCTGTTACAGGAATAAAATTTAAAACTAAATGTTCAGTTACAATTTTAAGTTTTAATCTGATGCAGTGAAAACAAGATTACACTTCAACCAAATTGCGCATCCCTAGACGGCTAGGTTAGTTTGAATTATCGTCACACTAGAGCTACACGAGGGCTATTGGCGACGGGCGTCGTATTTTAAACCACAATCAAGTGACGAGCCACACCTGAGTAGGCACCCAACGCAACCTTAAGGGCGACATCGTACGCAGCGTTGGACTTTGAAGGATATTTAACGTGCACTCCGCCCCAGGGGTTATATTTTGCTGCATCGATAGGCGGTTATAGGGGGTATTTTGGCGATGCCCGAACCTGGGACCTTCCACATGCTAGGCGAATGCCTAACCGACTGGGCTCCCCAGCCCCTGCATCCCTAGACGGTTAAACTATTTTTATAGATATATTTTTGACTCAATTACTTTCTTCTTAAACAAATTTACAACAAAACTTACCCTGAGTTCCACCCACTTGTCTAGCAATCGCCTACTATTAAACTCGCAAAGCAGGCCAGATTTTGTGATTGCATAAGTGCTCTCCACCATATCACCCTTCCCACAGGCAACATCACAAAAGTAGTTGTTACGCTGATCTCCTAATATGGCGGATCGACCCATCAATGGCACAGGCTCATGCTTGAACTGAGAAAAGGGAAATAAGTTTTTGTTGTTAAATATTAGGTATAATTTCAAGATTAAAAAGAATACAGTGTTTGAGCTGCCAAACCATATATAAGTAAGTAAAATACATTTCATCAAATACATCAAAAGCAATGAAACTTTAAGCTGGAATATTATAGAAAGTTAAGAATAGAATTCAATTTAGAATTAAATGCTGTGTTTTAAGGGAAGGGTAGGGTTAATTCGTGTGAAATAAGGCACATTTTCATGATTGATTTTTTTTTGACGAAACGGTTAAAATCTATTTAAACCAATGGTACATTAAAGTGTGACATTCGAAGAATATTGTGTCCAATTTTAACGAGAAATTTTAAAAAATATGGCGATGGCAGCAATTTTTTTCAAGCGTCTTGGAAAAAAATTTATTTGCGGTGCCTATCATAACTCTGTGCTGGATCTTCTGAAATCAAAATTATATTGTTAGGTAAGGACTTTTCCCAGGTAATGAGGGGGGGGGGGGTGAAATTTAAATTTTTCAATGTTTGGGAACACTTTAAAGGGGAAAATGCGATTTTGAGCACAAAAAAATCTGTTAATTTGCTGTTATAAAATGAAAAATAATATAAACACATTTGAAAAAAAACTCGCCAGCGTTACCTCGTAAATTATTTAATATTTCTTCATGAAAATTGGACACAATATTCTTCGAATGTCATACTTTAATGTCCCATTGGTTAATAAATAGATTTTAACCGTTTCATCAAAAAAAAATTATAAAAATGTGCCTTATTTCACACGAATTAACCTTACCCTGCCCTTAAAACATGGAATTTAACCTACAGTTCAATAATAATGTCATGCAATGGGTCCTCAATTCAGTTTTAGATATAGTTCTCACAAATATATGATTTATTTTTCAAATACGTTGACGTAAAATAATAGTCATTACAGTTAAAAGCATAAGATTTATCCTACTAAATTACTTTCTTCACAATAATAATAAGACACACATAATAGCAAGTTAGTGAAAGGTTACTTTATACAAATTGCAATTATACTATTCACCCCCATTGCTTAAATACATTTAATTCAATTTAAAATGTTTTCAATACAGCCAAGAAAAATGTTACCTTATTTGAGCGTGAACATTCCAAATACCAAAACTTAACATGTCTGTTTCCTACAGTCACAAAGTAATTCCCATTTGATGCAAATGAGAGAGCTTTTACCTAAAGAAAACAAATTAACAATTAATAAATCGCAAATCAATGATTAAACAAAAATTCTCAAGAAAAAGCACCTTGCCTAAGATATAATAATCTTAAAAGTAAACGTGTCAGTAGAAATTTTTAACTTTTTATTTGTTAACTCATATCAAAAAATAAAATCTTAATAATAAAAATAAGCAACTCACTTTGCAGGAAACTTTATTGGAAGCAACTTTGACATTATTTTTCCAGTCCCATACATTCACTATCATATCATGTTGGGAACCAACAGATACAACGTATTTGAGATTTGGAGAAAATGCCTGAAAGATTTTTAAAAAAATAACATTGATTAAACTAAGACCCTATGAATAATAACTACTTTTATGGTTTGTTAGAAGAAAAATTTCCCCAATTTTTAGAATTTAGGACTTTTGTTTTATAACCGGGAGTCAATGAAAAGTTCTATGATACAAAATGATACACCCACAGAAATGGTGTGGATAACTGAACTGTTAAAGATACAAAGGACAGTTAGCTTTCTTTATATGTTGTTGCAAATGCCTTACAAATTAGTTTTAATTATTATTGATTATTTTGATTATACAAATTAGTTTCAGGTGTAAATAAAAAACAAATTAAACATTTGATAATAAGTTATTATTTATGTCTCCTTCTAAAAAATAAATAGCTTATTCTAAAATGTTCTAACAAAAGTTCATTTATAGTTATTTAATATCAGTTTCAAAATTCAGACATGATATCTCCTGTGTCTTTGAAATTGTGAACTAATTTATTTTATCGGCTTTATTCTGCACATTTATAGGTTAATAAACTTCAGATCAGGTGTTTCTTTTTAGTTATGACTTAAGTGGGACAACAGAACTACTAAGACAAGCAACAACATTAGCCTCTATGGCACAAACAATCTATAAATAACTGTCTTAAAAGAAGCTAGAGGAGCACTGTTTAAATAAGACACATTAAATACTCTCACTGATATTCTGGCAAAAGAAGCAAGAAAACTCAACAATGATGTTCTTCCCCAAATCACTCTTAATGACATCAACTCAGTAGCCAAAGCAAAATTTAACAGCAGAAGTGTTAAAATTAAACACCAAATTGTGAATTAAACACCAATAGGGTAACTGCGACCACCCTAACTATATTAAGGACACTTCAAAATCATGGAAATCCAAAAAGATGGAACTAGGAAATACTCTAGCTGCAGAAACTGCCCCGACTCGGAACTGGATCCAAAACATCTTTTCTCTTGTCCAGCCATCCTGGCAAAATTGCAGCAAATCACCAACTCGCCATACGAAGACCTTTATGAGGACCACTGTCTGCAGATCGCTGAAGCAGTCTATAAGACCTTTGGACCCATATAATCTTTATCCATGGACACGACATCATCAAATACTCTCACTAAAAGGAACTATAAAAAAACATCACTTACTACACAATTTATTCCGTATTTATGACCTTGGAATTCCGCTATCTGGGTCTTTTCTTGAACGTCCCATACTCTAACATGAGGCTGATGGCCACACTAAAAGAAAAGAATTTTTTGTTAAACAATGAAGTAGACTAGTCACTTAACATCGACATGCATTAATATGTGCTTTTTGACTGCACCAGTCGTTTTACAGGTCAGCAGTTTTTTTGACATTGCTCCATAGCCAGTCAATGAAAAGTTCTACATTATAAAATGATACAACCACAGAAATGGTGTAGCAGAGTCACATCAATTATTAGTTTGGCGAGTTGGTTAAAAAAAAATTTCACTGCCCGAGGCAATTTAGTACCAATTTAATACCCTTAAGCCATAAGACGTACCACATGTTTATTTTGGTTTGACAAAGAAAAGTGAAAAACTGCCCACTATTAAAATTGCTTTAGATTCAGATGAATTGAATTACTACTATTTTAATTTTACAGCATATATTTTAAAGCTTTCTTGACTTTAGTTTAACATCTTCACACCAAAGGTCTATATACAGGGACCTCCGTAGAATAACTTCACAACTTCATTTTTAAAGTTTTTCTTAGTACTAACTTTCCTATTCTAAACTAGAACTTTCAAGCTTTTCAAAAATACTGATACTGAAGCAGCTGACAAGTATCAGTTGTTAATTTATATAAAACATAGAACTAGGTCTAGTCTGGCAAAAAACTATTAACGGAAAACTTAAAACTAAACTATAATTAAAAAATATATATACTGGCAGAGATTGTTTATTCTTTCATAGCACAAAAAAGTGTATTTTTATGGCTCAAAATCTCAAATTCCTCTAAACTGATTTGTCACTCAGCATTAAACATTAAGTTATTCAAAATTACTTGCAAAACACTTTAAACACATTAGAGTTCAAAACATGTTTGTATAAAGATTACATGTGTACAGGATTTTGTTTGGGAGTGAAAAGATTATTTTCAATTACTTATTGATGTAACAAATAAAATAGCTTAAAGAAAATATTAGAAACTTTACTTCTCCTGTTGCCAGATATTTTCCATCTGAAGAGAATGCAAGTGAGGTGATGGTCTTTTTTGAACTACTGAGTATATGGCCTTGTTTATTTTTTCGAACATTATATACAACGACAACACAACTAGAAAGAAAAGAAAAACAGTTCTTCATGAAAATTGTTCTCAATTTGATTAGTAAGGTATTTATAATTTATAAATAATTTTTAATGTAAAGTATGTACTTCTATAATTTATATTGATATATATTTTGATAAAAAGATTTGTAACCTTTAGAATTTTATAGAAAACAAGTTTAAATCAAGTAAAACATGAAATGTAAAAATTACTGATTGTTATTACATCTAAGTGCATGAAATAACTTTTAATACAATTAAGTAAAACTTGTACAAAAATTCCTTGTACAGTAATGATTTATCACATAATATACAGTTGCTACAAAAGTATTTTAGTAGCTAAGATCAATTTATGAATTTAGATTTATGAATTCCTTTATTGAATTTGACAATTTGGTAGTTACTAAAAATACATTTTTAATTTGTTTGACACCAAGAAAAATCACAATAACAGATAATTTTTTACTTTGTAGATGCAAGAACAATATAAAAAAAATTCTGAAAATCAGGAAGGATTTTTAACTTTTTTAATTAAAAAAAATAGTCCGAGACAATTGTGTACAAGTGTACCAATTATCAGAGAAGCAAACTAATAAATGAAAGGCATACTTACCCAGCAGGATATGCAACAATACTAGAATTAGGATCACAGTCAAAAGCAGCATTGTTTGATACGGTTAGACCAAGTACTTTTTCTAGTTTTACCTAGGACACAAATAATTACAATTAATTCAGAATTGTTAAAGAGTAGGATTAACATAATTTCACATAACATAGACACATACAATAAGGCCACTACAACCTTTTTTTCAAAAATAGAAACTGCAGTTTGTCATGGAATAGCAAAATACGCAGTTCAATTTATTTTGTTATTTTAAGGAAGCGCAAGACTCTAAAAAATGTCCATATGTCCTGTTTTTACGATATTTTAATATTCAATGTTTAACAAAATATAGTGTGCAATTAATATTCGATTTCCTAAATATAAAAATAATCACCGTTTCAATTCTGAAACATACTGATTAAAATTAAGGAACAATTTTCGTCAGTTATAATCTTTTGAGTCATCTCTTTGTAATTGGTAAGATGACGAAAAGACAAAAAACACCGACCCTGAAAAGCAGTTAATGGGAAAATGTTTTTTTAAAAAAAAACTAACTAAAATTCTAATTTTTTTTTTAAATATAATGTAGAGTCTGGATAGGATCTGGATAGTCTGAAGGATCTGATAAAAAATTCCAAATCACCAGTTATAAGCACACAAGATTTTCTTAAATCCTTTTTTTACTAAATTAAATAAAGTGCAATTGTGCAATCTACAAAAGCATATCTGCAAATTTCCTTAAAATGGTTTTCAGTAACCAAGTCCATTAACTAACCAGTAACTAAGTCCATTAGTAACCCCCAAAAAATCAAACAAATTTATAAGAACGTTAAATTTGTAACACCAACCACATCCCAAACCTTTTTTGCTACCACATATCAAGAACCTACAATCTTCAACGCTTTATCTAAAATTATTTTTCACTCTCATACGGCACAATAAATGTAATAAAATTAATCATCGACCCTTCGTTAATATCAAACAGAATTGGATTTTTTTTTACTAATTAAGATAGATTTGGTATGTGTTGAATTATACGAATCGTATATTTATAATGTTAGTAAAACGTATATCTATGTTAAAACAAAGTCTCATTAGATGTATAGTTACTTTGGACCTACTTTTCATTATCGTTGTGGTCACAATTTTATTTCATCAAACATGTCATTAAACCTGACGATCTAAATCGTTAATTATTATGTAATTATAAGTGTTTAAAGTGAAACATATATTTTTAAGTACGCAATATCATCAAATTTGGTACCAGCCAGACGTTGAATTAGCGTTACTTAACAAGTAAACCATTATAAGTAAATAGTAATTAAAAAGCTACATTGTATTCATTTAGTGAGTCATTAAGAAATAGATGCGATTTATAAATAGCTCAAACCGATTACAAATGTCAATTGTAGTATATAATAATAGTACACAGGGTGGCAATTTCAAAAGAGGCCTCAAAACTCAATCTGTTATTTGTTCTGAGGCCTCTTTTAAAAGTGCCACCCTGTACAATCTATTTTATAAGCTTCTTTCAGCTCATTAACAGTAGTTTCAAGGTCAAATGAGCAGTCATCACACGTGCCACTGAAAGAAACATTAAACGGAAGTTATATTCTGAAAGCTAATGCCTCTAAATATGTCTGAATGTCTTCATTGAGTAAATTTACGAACGACGAATCATACGAAACAGATTGAAGTGCCCGCAACATTCATTTAGGAAATAAAAAGTACTACTAATCATTCTACTAAAACACTACACTAAGAATCCGTCACAGTTTACAATTAAAAACTAATTAAATATCTGTGAACAAATAATCCACGAATTTCAAAAACCGATTTTAAAAAATATATTATTAAGTTACACATTTATAGCCATACCATGTTATTCGTAGCATTTATTCACGTTAAAAGAAGGTAGACATGGTCAAATTGTAAATAAAAATCAACACAGAATTAATCACAACATCGAACGATGTTTTAAGTAAAAAATAAAGTAAGGCTTTCAAATTCAATTAAAATAAAGTTAACATTCAAGGATAATGATCACTATACACAAAGCACTTCTTATTTTCACGGATTCAATAAATTCAAGGACTTCAACAAAAAACTGTTGCATCTTTATCCAGCAGGAAATTGACATTTCACGAGAGCATACAAATGCCAAGGACTTGAACAAGTCTTCCCCGCTGTCAATCGGATCGCTAAATGTAAAACAGAGGTCTTGTCTATTGGTAAATTTTCCCCTACCCTTCTTCATTTCAACATTTTAATGCAAGATGAAGCGTGTACGGATATCTTCCCACGGACTTGGACCGTTGTTTACATTTAACAATTCGATTTAACGCTTCGCTAATGAACGTTTTGTCAATATGCTGGCAAGCAATTTCAGGGTCTTTAGGTCAGGGTATAATCCCTACCACAAACAACTTTTAGGCTAATCCTTTTCAACGAAAAAATATGTCGATGTCTTTGAAGTTACAGATTAGGAAGGAGATGAAAAACCCATTAAGTTCATTCAACCAAATTGAAATGTTTTGATGACCATAAACTGTTAAATAATGGATAGAACAAGTTAACGAAATTTATTTAGATTTAATTCATTTTTTAATTATATTAGAGCATGGCGGCATGAACGAGTGTAATTCTATAGTATGACGTTTGTCAACAGCCAGGAATAACTCTTTAAGATTTGTATTATTCTAATTAATGCATTTCCTGTCTATAACTGTTATATTCCTGATTAAATACAGCGAAAAATGTAAACGCATTCTCACACAGGTTTTTCAGTATGGCTTCTATCTACTCAACCTAACGCCAGAAAAAGCTTTATGCCTTTATATCTGTGCTCTGAACAATGAGTACAGCATATTAGCATATGTAATTTTATCAATTTAAGTCCGCAAAAAATTAGTTCACGCTTTAAATCATAGCAAGGACAAGAAATAACATATTTGCAGGCAAAAAAAGAGAGAGAAATTTCTAATGAGTTTTTATAGTAAAAAAAAACATTGCATTAACTCATTAACGACGGTAGGCAAGAAAATTTTCCACGCGAAAATGAGATTTCTGCTTAAATTTATCTAGGCAAACAAAATACATAAAGGAAAAATGAAGATAATTGTTCTAAACAGTCCACGTAGAACAAAATTAAATTGCACGAAGAACGAATTTTAAAAACCTAAAATTAATATTTCAATTCGGAAATGAAGGTGTTAATGGTGTTCACTAAGTCGTCGTTGATGGGTTAAACGGCAAAAACTTAAACAACCGCGACGTACCACAAAATATCTTCCAATAAATAACACATCAACCCTCAATGAGTTTAAGTTCTTAATTCCACTTAACATTATCGTCATTGTGAAACAACAGGCCGAACTCTCCTACCCAACCACAAAAACAATCTCCAGAAAATTAATGAACTTATTTTTCTTCTTCTATAGAAAGAGATCAAGAGGTGGTAGAATGAGGTCAGAGGATTGTAATCTTTCATCTAACTTTCTTTCCTGAACTGACCACATGAGGTTGGGATTAAAGTTAAGTTCTGTTCTATGAAGGTTCGTCATTGTTCCGTTCGTCAGTAACGAGCGTAATCTCCGATTTATCATCAGAGAACGAACATTCGAGCATAACGAATGAGTACTCATTTATCCCATCGGTGAATGGAAAGTTAAAAAGTGTTCTAGAATTTGAACCATGGAATTTGGATTTGATGAAGTACGGTGGACCTTTGTAGAATTCACTTCGTAACTTCGTTTTATAATTTTTTTTATGGTAAACTCTTCAATTATAAACTAGAATGTTCAAGTCTTCTCAAAATATCGATACCGAAGCAAATGATTTATTATTTATATTAAAATAAATGGCATAGCAAGAACGTTAAGTAGTTTTCGAAGGTCTTGCAAAAAAAATTCAGCGATAAATTCATGAGACATTTCGCATTCAAATAAATGTTAGAATGGACTATTAATTACAAAAAAATGTGTTTACGTATAGCACACAAAGAAATGTGTATTGTCCCCCAAACATCAAATTTCACCTAATTGACGTGCCATCAGCAAATTCTAAATCTTGAGACTTTTCTAAATTAATCAGCACTTGTAAAACGTACTTTTAAACATATATAATTGAATGAAAAAATGTTTATATAAGTCAATGTTATATATTCGGAAGTGAAGAGGTTAATCATAAAGAGAAAATATTTACATTTTTTCCAATAATGAAAATATATTTCAATTACAGAAATTGTAAATAGAAATATCGAAACGTTCT
This sequence comes from Oedothorax gibbosus, assembly GCA_019343175.1. Lineage (NCBI taxonomy): Eukaryota > Metazoa > Arthropoda > Arachnida > Araneae > Linyphiidae > Oedothorax > Oedothorax gibbosus. The sequence continues at coordinate 12,333,247 of CM033277.1, read as the reverse complement.
TCAAATCTGGCCTAATTATAATATTAAAACTTGCCAGTCCATTAAATCCAAAATTGGCCCACAACGCCGTTGCAGTAAAAATGTCTTTATACTGGTTTAAGAAAACAAGTATATTCAAATAGCAGAGGAAATAATGTTATTGTGCCTTCACCTCTCGGGTTTAGCATTAAGCAGAAGCAATTGTAGAAATAGCGATGTCTACAAAAATAAACACGAGGGTTGAGAGTGTCCTGAAACCTGTTTTGCTGATATTAAGAAAAGGAAGAAAGTGCACCTTGAGTGTGGCGTCGAAACTGAGTTTGAGGCGTTCGCAACTTGATGTGAGCGGGTAAATTAGCCGCAGTTAGAAAAACAATTGGAAACTAGAAACAAATCAGGTCAGATTTACCACTAAATTCAAGTGCAAGGTTGATGATACTGATAGTTTTAATAAGCGGAATAGTTAGAAAACTTACTTAAAGTGTAAAAAACCGTTGACCATGTCTTTGCCGCTCGCGTACCGATTCTTATCAACTTTTATATCCCAATCGCTTGAGAGGGCTTTCAAATTAAAATGTTGCTGAGACTTATAAGGCAGAAAATGTTGTTGAATATTTTGGAGAGAAAGCTACTAATGATGGTTCAATGACTGGCAGATGATTTGTCAGATCATTCTAAGGTCAAGGAGGCGTTTAAAAAGAATTCCAAAAGTTCCACTCAGGACGTTTTAAATGATTTCGTAGAGCCCAAAAATTTCGTGATGAAAACTTACGTTCCAATTCGCTCACGTTGATTGTACTTGACATTATGTCAGTTTACGTGAAGTTAATGACTTTTAAGGTTTGTGCGACTTAGTAGTTCTAGATAAGGTGTTTAGTACTCTGGATAAGGACCTTCAATTCCACACTTGCGTTAAGCAGAGAGGACAATATGGTCAAGCCCACGACATGTCCAAGTACAATTGATATTTACGTGTCGTCGAGTTGGAAATGGATAAAACAGAGCCGGTTTCCACTCGCGTGGGGTCAGAAAATGAGACTAAGTAAGGGAAATAGATTAAATGGGCCAAAACTGCTTCGAAATCTTTTTTGGTCGGAGGTTAAAGGTCCAAAAGTGTGTACTGTGTAAAAGCAACTCATTCCTTAATTTGTGTCAGGGTTTAAAAAAATGTTAGGTCAAGGAGAGGGTAGAAGTGTAAGACTAATAAATTATGCTTGATTTTTTGGTAACCATAAGGTCACCACCCCCCTTGTTGGTCTAAGCTAATTTTCGGTGTTTGCCAAAAAGAAGGCATATCTTATTTGCATTTTGCCGAAGGCTCTGATGAAGTCGCCCTTCAGAAAGTGGGGGGAATAGAGTAACTCAGGTGGTGCTAGTTTTAACCCTAGGGCCACAGGTTTTATTCCAAAAGAAACAACTATCGATCAAACTGAGGTTAAGTTTTGTGCTGCTGCCAACACTAGTGTTGGGTATAAAATGGTCTTACTAAGCACGCTACTGTTCAAGTTGCGGATAAGGTGGGTAGATATCACTCTGAAGAGCACTATTAGATAATGGAAGCCAATCGTGCTTCAATCCCAGCCATATGCAAGAAAATAGCCTGAGGACGCAACAAAATAAGAGTCGTAGTTTCAGGACTAAATAACTCTACCTCGTAGTTGGACACGCAATTAAAAAAACCATGTAATCATGATGGTAGCTTCGCGAAAATTGTAGAATGCTAGTTGTTCAAATATCATTGATTTGCCCCACACTCAATATTTTGAAATCAGTTCCTGATTTAGGACATGTGAAATTAGTGATGATAATTCTTATAAACCAGGAGAAGTTGATTTAATTTTGTTGGGAGCTCAGTATTTTTTCGAGCTTTTGAAGCCTGGTAGGACTAGATAAACCTGAAACTGATCTTCATTTTCCAAAACTCTGTGTTGATTTTTGTGTGGGGAAGTGTGGTGGGTGGACAGTAACCAGATTGTTCATTGTGGGTTAATTGTAGAGGATTTGGATAAGGACCCTAAAAGTTTTGGAGTGAAGGTATGTGAGGTTGAGAGTGATCAGGGAGATGAAAACGTATTTCTGGAGGAAATTTTGCCAAAAACCCATTATAGGGATGGAAAAGGGGTAAATACGTTGTGAGCTACCTCTAATGAAAATGTGGAATTTGGGGAGGGTCCAAATTTCGTAGCAAACAAAAGATTAAATGCCTTTTCAGAGAGTAGGAAAAAAATGAGGAACTCTCGGCTTGTACCATGATTTATGAGCGAGTATGAAAATACTTGGTCATATGCAGGGGTACGTCAAAATATCCGAGTATATGTTTGCCTCATCATGGCCTTACTTAGCCAGAGAGTGCTTAAACCAAAACTTAGGGTTGTTTTTAATGTTCTGAGTACATCATCTGGTTATTCTTAATGATTTTCTTAAACTGGTAAACATTCATCAAGAGGATTTATTTCTATTTTATTGAGTTTAGGAAAGCACACCATTGCAAAACCGCAGATGTAGTAAAATGTAAGACAAATTTGGATAAATCCGTCACAAACGGATTTACAGTGCATTTCTCTGGAGGGATAGGCATAACGAGGTAAGGTTTAGCACACTGCTCACGGTCACTTACGGTACTAAGTCAGACCTACCTAGCGACTCGGCTCAAGCAGTTGTGCATTGATGAGGAAGAAGGTTTCCCTTAGGCAGTAGAGCGGCAAGAGGGACTTCTATGTCGATGACACCTCACTGGAGTAAGGATCTAGGAGGCTGAGGGCTTCAGACTGAGTTAATACAACATATTGAAAGCGGAGGAATGGAACTTCATAGTGGAGTTCTAAGGAGCCTTCACTCTCTCATGCAGTAAGACCATAAGTGGCAAGGTGTTCTTTTGACAAGTCTCGGGTGCACCATCAAAAATCCTGGGATTGGGGAATTGGCGACCCGGTCAAGAATCATTTGCCTTTTCCAATGATTCTTCACCATGTGCAATCACAAAGAGATCCATTCTCTCGTAATATTTCAAGACTGTTTGATCACTGGGGCTGCTGGGGCCAATACTTAAAAAAAGTTTAAAATCTTTATACAAAAGGCTGGTTGCTCAAGCTTTCCGGGGATGAAGAACTTCCAGAGAGTTTACAAAAAAATGGTGCAAATTTTCAGACCTTTGTCATTGTTGAAAGAGTGCATGTTCCTCGTCGAATCACAGTAAATTGTCAAAGAAACATCTAATCGGATTTTGGATGCCAGAAGGATGGGTTTGGAGCTGTGGTTTACATTCGACCCAAAGGATCAAAGTGGTCAGGTTCAAGTGTCTTGCTATGTGGTAAATCACGAGTGTCACCCATTTCTAAGCCCTTGAGCATTCCGGGGGGCTTGTGAATTTGTGGTGCGGAGCTTCTGACTAGTGGTCGTGAAGGTAACCCAAAGCTCCGGGAGCTAAGCTTTGATAAAGTTTTTGCATACTGCGACTCTACTATAGTTCTTGCATGGATTCGATCACCCCCGAGTTCCTACAAAGCGTGTGGCAAACAGGGGTCCAGAATTCAAGAGTTGTCAAATCTTTCATTGGAATCAGGGTAGTACTGGGAACACCTGCTGCCCTGGTATCTCGTGGTGTGGGGGCCGGTCAGATCCATAAACTTTCACTTTGTGGAAGGGGCCATTTTTCCTCTCCAGGACCGAACTAACGGGCCCACTTCTTCAGCACTTTGTAGAGCTCCAATGATGAAGAGGCATACACTAGGGTTGAAGAAGGATACCCCAAATAAAAGCGACAATTTAATTCTTCACTCTACAGAAAATTGTATTTTTGATGTTCCCAATTTTCTTATCTTAAATTAATAAAATATTTGCTTTTGTTTATGATTTATTCCAAATTTGTAGGACCAGGGTTTCACAGCGGTCCCCTTCAGGTGAGTGAATTGGACAAGGCTAAAGATTTATTTACAATGGTTAAAAACTCAACCCTTTCCCTTAAGGAGTTGAAGCTTTTAGAAAGGGGAAAAAACCCCTTCGAGAGTCAAGTCTTAGCAGTTTGGGCACGGTTTCTAGATGATAAGGTGTATTCGTGTTGGGGCCGATTTGGTGAACTTGGACTACCTTGATAAAAAGCCCCTGTCCCCCTTTCCCTAAGAGTCATAAGTTAATTTTAAGGATTTTTGAGTATTATCTCTAAGAAATTTACACTGGGGCCCCACAAGCATTTTTGAACACGGCAAAAAACAATACTGGGCCTTAATGGCCGGAATATAAGCTGGGACGAGTGGTACACAATTGTGTTATATGTTTTAAGGCAATCCCAGGAAGCTAATCAAATTATGGCATCTTTGCCGAGGATAGACTCCAGATTAGTCCCCTTCTTTAAAACAGGATGGACTTTGTGGGTCATTTTCTTTTAAGTATAAAAATCAGGGGAAAGGGTTTGGGTATACCAAAAAATCTATGTTTGTTGTATCGATGTTATTTAAAAAAGCTGTACATCTTGACATTTTAAGTGTTTAACATCTAATGCTTTAAATTGCCTGTCTAAAAGGTTTGAAGCCGAAGAGGGCTCCCACAGTTTCTTTCTGTTTAATGCGAAAAAATTTTTGTGGTGCTGCCTCGGAAATCAAAAGGTTTTTGCCTTGTGGCCCAGGAACCTGTGAGCAGCTATTTGACTTCGCAGGGGGTGTGTGGGGGTTTATCCCTCCCCGTTCTCCCAATTTTGGCGGGCTTTGGGGGCGGGAAATGAAGAGTTTCAAACATATTTTAAAGCGCTGTATTGGGAAAAATAAGCTTAATTGAAGAATTCCTTACAATCACTTATCAGATAGAGCAATGTTAAAAAAGTGGCCCTGACCCCAATGTCATCAGATCTAATGATTTTTCGGTTTAACTGCTGGTCATTTTTTGATTGGTCGCCCTTTAACCCTTGCCCGAATTGAATGTTCCCCCTGCCCAGCAAACGATTTAATCGATGGCAATGTGACCAAATTGACCCAACCATCTGGAAAAAATGGTCTCTGGATTATTTTAGTTAATTAAACAAAGGGCGAAATGGTTTTGAAACGGAACGCTGGTATGGATGGTTGTCTTGTTAAGAGAAGCCCGGGGTTTCCGCTCTGCTTGGGGGGGATAGGGCGAATTTCTGGGGAAACCCGGGCAAGGTGGAAGGTTCGCTGGTAGAGGTTAAAACCCAGAAAGGACTTACAAAACGTAGTGTTTCAAGATTTGTATTTGCCTATCCAGGACAATAAATTGTAATTGTATTGTGATATATTTTTAATGTTCTTATTAAAAATTGGGTTTTATTTTAAGGTTCTCTTCATGAAAACCTTTTGCAGTTTCAAGGCGGGGAGGTACCGCCCGGGCTAAGTAAAAAAGAAGCGAAGTGGAAAAAAAATGAGAGAGTTTGCGGTAAAAAAAATTGTGTTGTGTTGTGGGGTTCGCGCCCTTTTTTACTTCTGTTTAACTTGTGTGTTCGCCATGTGAAACTTTGTGATGAATCCTATTCTCTGTAGAAAAAAGTAATTTTGTGTGTCTGCAACTTAAATTAAAAAGAATTTCTGAAGAGCAATTCCTGAGTCTTGTTTTATTACCAAAATGTGAGAATTGGGGGTCAAAAACGCTACCTAAAATAAAAACTTAAATGAAAAACACCCAAATAAAAGGAAAAAAAAACAGTAATTTTGAAAAATGAGGCTAAACTCGAAAAAAGTCTTGATAATAGCACCTTAATGAATTAAAAAGGGTTCCCCGAATGAATTTTATAAAACATTGCCTTAAAAAGTATAAGTTAATAAATTTTTGCCAGCATTAAAACAACTCAAGCAAATAATTTCTTTACGTACAAAAATTTTTATAGTTTTTAAAAAATTTTCAATTACGCTTTTCCGTTTTAAAAATAAACAAAATGTCTTAGTTGTTAGTAATTTATATAAACACATGAAATTCAGATTTTTAAAGACTTTTATGATCTACTTAATTTATTTCAATTTCTTATAACTGTACGTAAGTTAGGCGTTGAAAGGAATTTATACCGGTCGAAAAAAAATGGAAAAACCAAAAAAAAGTGAAAGGCTAAAGTGAAATTAGCTACATTTAAATTGACCTATTAAAAAAATCACATGTTTAAAAAACGATTGTGGTTGTAAAAAAATGTTTTCATACCTTTTAATTGTTTTTTAATTAGTAAAAAGTAGTGATACTTATTGTAAAAATACATTGAAAAAAATTGGGAAAAAAAAACTTAGGTATACATTGAAAAAATTCGGGGAACGTGACTTCTTAAACACAGTGGGAGCACTTCTGCCCGCTTCCACCGTGGTTACGGATAACGGTCCTTTACAGTCAGAAAACAAAGCATATACCTAGTATATTCTAAAATTTCCGGAACAATAGTTGAATAAACTATAAAATATTGTTTTCTTTTTCCTTTGGTATTTATTTTAAGATTTGATTCAAAACTTGTTGATTGATATTTAAATGTAGCTTTTATGAAAATAACAAAGCAATAAAATTACCTTTACAGATTCATCGAATGGTCGAAAAACGTTGTCACTTGGTAAATTCATAGCATCACATGATGAAATATCCAAAATCATTGAAATTAAAGGCACAATTCACTGTAAGTTGATTGGCATTTGGTATTAAAGGTTCTAAGTTGGTTCACTTAAACTTTATCTTGTATATCTTGAAGCTTTATAATTGCAGTACTACGATTACAAATACTTCATAAACATCCTAAATTTTGGACTGAAAAATCAACAATAATTTGGCTTTCAAATCCAGGATGCTGCCATTAGTAATTGATAACCAGCCGAAAATGAGTTCAAAAGTCTTTTTAATTTAACTCCAAATTATTAAGCTACATTCTTTGTAAGTTTTTCTGGCTAATGAGCTCACAATTACGAGGCACATTGTCTTCCATTTGCAACTTCAAAACGAGCACAAATTCTTCACAAACAAGAAATATATACTTAAGATTTTCAAGAAGGTAAAGCATCACAAAATGAGTAGAAAAAAGTCATAGTGCTAAAGGCAGATCAAATGTCATATTAAAAAAAACCTCAAAAACAACGAATAAAACTAGATTTCTACCAGGTTTGTATCCGTATAGATCGTCGCAAAAAAAGGAAATATACACTCAATTGAAAGCATCACAAAATGAGCAGAAATTCAGTTATTTAGTCATAGTGCTAAGGCAGATCGAACATCTCATCAAAAAACACGAGAAGAACAATTATAACTAGATTTCTAGCATGTTAGTATCCATATGGAGTCACAAAACAAGAAATAGACATCCAAAAACTTAAAACATCACAAAATCGGCAAAAATTTACTCATAGTTCTAAAGGCAGATCGAATGACACATTAAAAACTCAAAAACGATTAAAACTAGATTCCTATCAGGTTAGTATCCATATAGATCCTTTTCATTCGAAGTTCCCAACCTAACGGTACCTTTCGAAAAGGCACACCTGCGCCGGCGAAGTTCTAAAACTTCCTTTTTTGTCCCCCGAACACTTCCGAAACGAGGGCAAGTTCCGCCGTCGATGAACAAAAGAAAAAAGAACACAAAATAGAATGGAATGGCTAATGTTGTCAGACCGAGGCTCACGCTCCAACCCAGACTGAAGAACCACATCAACATCCCGATGCGGGGTAGATGGATGGAGGTAGATCCTCAAGGGCGACTGGTTTCATCAGGTAATCAAATTGGGAAAGTAGATTCTAATGATAAAAGTCATCACTATCTGATCAAAGTTACATTGCTATGAAAATATTAGAGTGGGATTTTTTTTTACAAACTCAAGGAAGTACATACTATAACAAGGATACAGTCACTTTTTCGATTTGGTTAGGTTGAATTGTCGTTGCACTATAGCTACACGAGGGCTATTGGCGACGGGCGCCGTAATTTAAAACCACAGGCAAGTGACGAGTCGACACCTGAGTAGGCATGCAACGCAGCTTTGAAGGACGACATCGTACGCAGTAGTGTCGGAACTTTGGAGCATTTGACGTGCACTTTCTCTATACGAGGTTTTATTCGTCGGACACTTTTTGGCTGAACGGGCCGTTTATAGGTCGGAAGTTATTTTGGCGATGCCCGGACCCGAACCTGGGACCTTTCACTTACAAGGCAAACGCCTTAACCGACTAAGCTTCCTAGCCCCCAACTTTTTGATAAGAGTGGAGTTTAATTATCGTCGCACTAGAGCTACACAAGGGCATTGTAATTCTTGGCTTCTATTGGCGACGGGCATTATAATTAAAAAACTATAGTCAAGTGACGAGCCGATACCCGAGTAGGCACACTAAGCCACTTTTTTTTGGAGCGACATCGTACACAGCATCGGTACTTAGAAGCATAATTAACGTGCACTTCCTCTACTCTACACGAACAGGGTACTATTCGTCGACCTTTTTTTTCAGCACAGACCGTATGCAGTTATTTGGCAATGACCGGGCCCGAACCTGGAAACTTCCGTATGCAAGACAAGCGCCTTACCGACTGGGCTCCTCAGCCTTTTTCGATAAGAGTGTGTCCCATATAAATTAAATTTTGTCTCCTATGCCCCATACAAATTAATGTACGTTTGACGAAATCGAAAAATAGAATTAAATAAATTTCTTTTTCATGCTTAATGTTAAAATTTAACTAATAATACATCACCAACCACAATTTGTCGATCTCTTAACAGCAGGTTGCTGACATCTACAAAAGAATTATTTGTTATCACACGTCTTGATTTAAAAAGAAAATATTACTTTTAAAACCATGTGATGTTCAAACAACGGATATTGCGAAGGACAAAATTGTATTCGCCTTTTAAAAATTCCATTGAAATTTTGCCGCCAAAAAACTAAAAATATTTTCCATTTCGAATGAACAACCAACAAGTTACTTTATACAAACACTAAAAAGTAGAACAATGCGGATATAAGTTTCACGAAACAGCACTAAAAACGGGAAAACTACTTACAATTGGAATACTACTACGTATATTTACTACAGTGGAGACGTGTTTTCAAACAATAATTCTCGTTTTTGAAAGTATGGTGTCCTCTGTAAAATATTCGTGACTTTTAGATTTCTAGAACTAGTCCAAATACAAAAAAGGACGGTAAACAAAGAACGATTTATGTGAAAAAATGTGTGATATTTAGAGAAATTGGCGGCTTTTGTATTAAAATAAAACGGTTTATTTAAATTTTGTAAATTTATATTTAGACGGATGAATTATATGAAATTATAATAAGAAGCATATAATCCATTATTTTACCAGCATTGTATGTAAAATAAATTTATTGTTTCAAAACAAACAATCATTTCTCCAGCAGCAAACTGTATTTATATTTGAATTTAAGGTGTTTACAAGTTTGTAATGCAGCGACAAAAAAAAAACTGGTTTTAGAAAAGACTAATTTTTGTTAATACCATTTTGGATAGACAGTTTTTATACTGGAACATATTTCATGTTGAAACCAAGAAGTTCAGCTACTTGCCGCTTAATTTGACCAATTTTTTTTAATCAGCCTTATATTGACCGATAACGAAACAAGTGTTTTTTAGCTGCTTTTTACTATTTAAAGACAAAAAAAATCAACAGCGGAGATCGATAGAATGGAGTTCGGTTCAGAGGAGCCTACTGTTATTGCAATTAATGACCCAATCATCACATCACAAAATAAAATAAAAAAAAGCACGAAGTGTCACTGACGAAAGGAGCATAAATTCATCTTACACATGTAAAGTAATATTTAACGCACAACTGCACAACATAACCTTCCTCCGACAATTAATTATAACAATTCAAATGGTATACATTTAAAATACGTAACTCCTTATTATTTTCTATCAGCTGTATGCATGATCGGTTCGCAGGTGACCCAACAACATTCTAGACTACATACCTATCCATTTAATGTCAGTTTCGCCTGCTTATCTACCTTTCAAACAAAAGAAATTGCAAACAAAAGTAATTTTGTTTACTTGGAATAAATAAAGTAAAAATCGAGATGTAATGTAAATTGATATTTACAAAACACTGCACTGGGTGGGGTGAAACACTACACGACTTTCAATTACCACTCAATAAATCCACATATATTTTATCAAAAATCGTATTATATTATGATGTCTGATGCGTACCAAGAACTCGCTTTAAATGTTAAGTGCGTAGCTCTTTTAGTTCGAGCTGTAGAGTGGTTTCCGATAGACAGACGGACCAATGTTCAAAAACTACTTTTTAGAATCACCACCTTCCAAAACGTACAGAAAGCACAAAATATAAATTTCGGATTTTCGACCCTTTCGGACTTTCGCCTTATTTTCAATGCATACTGTCACGATATTCAGTATGTATATATTACTATTATTGCCTAGTATGAACCGCGGTTATACTTGTGTATGTTAATAAATGCTTAATTAGTTAACCAATTGTCTTCTTGGGATATATTGCGGTAGAATAATTGATATAGTTCTTAATAATTTATGATTTAGTTATTTATTTATGGAAGTAATTAATATTATAAGGTCTTCATTATTAAATGTAACGCAATGTGCTGTTAACCACTATACGACTTGGCCATATCAGGAACATATTAATTAGCATCATAACAATATCAGTTAATTATCATATATTAAACCCTAACTATAACATCTTTCTCCGGCCCAACAGTAATAACCTAGTAGTATGAAATATGTAAATTAATATTAATAATTTTTTAGCATTAATTTTGTATGAATTAATTAGAATTAAACTAGTTTTTTCCAATATTACAAAATCCGTTTAGAAAATTTAATTTGACATTTGAAGAGCTGAGTGGAAGAACGTGCTAAGTGACATTTTTGAAAAAATTGAGATTTTTGTGTCAATGATCATGTTATTACCTGCTTTAAACATAACAGCTTTCATTTTTTTAGAAAACATTCGATTTCGTATATTTTTCGCATCGAAGTTGGTAGGTGCACGCGTTTTCGTCACTTTTTCCATGGAAGAACGTGTTAAGGATCCTTGGCATTTTCTTCCACCGAAATCGCTCGATTCCGGAACGATCGTTTAGTGGAAGAACGTGCTAAGTGACACGTTTGCGGAAATTTTTCAGACTTTCGCTTGCATTAATAGCAAAACAAATGGTTCTTTTGTAGTTTTAATCAAAAAGAATTTAACAAAATGTAATTAATATTTACTAATTAATTTAATTATTAAATATAAATCAATGAAAAAAATTAATTGCGTAAACGGGGTTTTTTGAGTGCATTTAGAAAATAGGAAAAAAAATGCATTTTGATTTTAAATTTAAACGGAATTAAAGGTTTTAAACACTTTTAAAATATCGTTACTTTAAATGTCGTCCGTTTTTTTTATTGTAAAAACACACAGAAAAATTTAGCAGCGAACAAGATGGTATTAATTAAAACAAAGTTGCACCTGGTTATGGAGATCGCGTTTGCGTTAAAACAACTTGCACCGAACATTAAAAGCATCTGGTTTGTTTAAAAAAATAAATTAGGGGTACAAAAATCGTTTTAAAACCATTTACTTTTGATCTCTAAAGCTATCGAACGCATTTGTGCAATGTCCTAAACTACTAAAATTATTAAAATGGAATTTAGAAGAAAGCGGAAAGCTGAATTTTTGCTTGAAAAGTGTAAAAACGGTAAATACAAATTAATCAAAAATATTGTTTTTGTTATGTAAAACTAAAATTTTTTATAATAAATTGATGAAAAAATAAAGTGACAAATATAAAACGTTATAAGTTCTTAATATTTATTAAAATATCGATGACTTTAAAAAAGTACTATGCATCACGATTTAAAAAATAAATTTTTTTAAAACGATCATGTTCTACTGTTTTTAAAAATGCTGTAAGTTAAATTAGCTTTTTTTTTAAAAAAATTGATTAAACCCTTATTAAAAAGAGAAAGAAAAACGTAAAAAAAACCCTTAGGATCTATATATCTTTGCCAACAACCTTATTTTTACTTTTTTTAATATCAAAGTTTTTTTAAATTCGTTATTTATCAAAAAACTTTTAAAATTAATTTTGCAAAAACTTACTCTTGCATTATTTCTATTTTATAATCTTTTGAAATTAATTTTATTTTATTCACATGCATTTGTGTTTTTTTTTACTATCTTTTTTTTAAAACTTTTTATTAATTTTGATTTGTCTTATTATTCTTCAAAGTATTTAGTTTATAATTTCATGATAATGGTATTTTTAAAAAAATATTTTAAATTTAAAAAACTTACTTCTCTAACTTAAGCAAGAATTCAAAAATAATTATATAACCTACTTTCTTTTAACTTAAATACTCAAAAAAAATCCTTATAGTAGGACAGGCAGACGGAACAAAGAGTATAAAAATAGGCGATTGATATCCTTTAAAAAAACTAGGGATGTGTAACCTATATATCAATACCTCATTTAAAAGTTATTATATCTTATAAAGTATTTTCAATAACTTTCAAACCTAAAAGTTTCTATGGCAGCTACTCCTTGCACATGCACAATATTGTAGAAAACTTTTTTTTGACTTTCCGACTAGTACAGGGAACACGTGTATCAGATTTGAAGTCTTATCTATTTTTCTTTTGTTTAGGCAATACCTTTGAAACAAAATAATTTTATAGAAACCTTCTACTTGCGCATGCGCAATTTTCTCGAAAACCTTATTATGACTCCAACAGGAACTAAAAAACCCCGTATAATTTTAAAGTCTCCGACGTAGCTCTTTTATTTGGGAACTGTAAAGCATTTTCAGACAGACGGGACGGATCAATGAAAAAAAAAACTAATTTTTTAGAATGAGCACCCTCCAAAACGTGTAGAAAGCACAAAATATTCATTTTGGATTATTGACCCCCCATCGCAATAGTTTTATTTTATTACCTTATATTTTTTTATTAGGTAAATGAAAGCAATAACTTTAAAAAAATTTGGGCGGGTACCAAAGGAATTTGGGGGGGGGGGAGGGTATAGGACCCTACGGACAGAAACAAAATAACAGACGTACAGGCAGGTTGGCCAAAAACTCTATACATTGTAGTCATCTAATTTTTTACTTTCGAACCAAAAAAGGATTTTCAAAATCAGGCACTTTGGATTGGAAATTGAAAGGGATATGGGAGGACAACATGATGGCGGACAGAAAACGATTAAAAAGTATAAAAGAGATCTGTGAAGTCCTATCTTCCAAACAGAAAAAACAATTTTGAAAATCGGAAGGTTGTAACAGAAATTATGAAACGGGTTGGACCAAAATTCCAAAAATGGGCACTTACACGTTCTTTTTTCCACTAAAAAAGACAGCCAAAATCTGAAGCACTTCGGGGAAAAACGTGCCAAGTGCATGAGGTGTCAAGCGCGTTTTTGTAAATTTCGTGTTTTAAGAAAATTACGGTTAAGCCAAAAGCCACCAAGCTTTTGAAGAACCAAACTTAAAAATATGCAAAAAAAAAAAAAGTTTTGTGATGACAAAAAATTGAAAATAAAAAATTTTTTAACTCATTATCTCGTTTTTAAACCCCTTTTTCACTTTTCAAAGTTTTCCATAAACTCTTCTTTATAAAAACCCAGAAACTGTCTTTTAAATAAAAACTTGCGTCCCAATCTAGAAAGGGAATCTAATCGTTTCATTGAAATTTTCCTTTTTTCCATTAAAAAGATAAAGCAGGGGCCCGGTCCCAAGCAGTACTTTTCCCTAGATTTTTTTTTAAAAATTGAAATTCCGTAAAAAAAAAACCCCAACCCCAAAGCATTGCAACCCAAAAAAACCCAAATTCAGTTTTCATAAATAGTTTTTTTTCACTAAAACCTTTTTAAGATAAAACTTAAAAAAAAAAGATAACAAGCTAGAAAACCCCATTTGATAAGGAAAAATTTCAAAAATGTATTTAGTGCTTTTTCCCCCATAAGGTTCGAAATGATTTTTCCAAAAAAATGATCCATAATGAAAAAAAAGGGTAAAATTTAAAGTTTTACTGCACCTTTTTTTGAATTATATGTAAAATGTTAAAATTTTTTTTTGAAAAATAAAAAAATGTGGTAAATTAAAACTTATTAAGGGGTTCAAAATTTAAAAACTTTGTCCATATATTTTCAAAAGGTTTTAAACCGTAAACTTCAAATTTTAAGGGAAATATAACCTTTTGGGGAACGTGGTTAAAAAAAAAAATAATAATTAAAAAAAAAGTTTTTTAAAAAAGTTTCAAATTACCATTTTTACATTAATTTAAGTATTTTTCGTAAAAGGGGGAAAAGTTGTGGAAAAAAAAAGAATTAGAAATAGAATAACTCTATTCACGAAGCCCCTTTTTAGAGATTTATACAATAATACATATTATTTTAAAAAAAATTTTTTACATTGTAATTGTTGTTAAAAAATTTGGAACTTCCTGGCATTTTTTTCTGTCAAAACCAATTTAAAAAAGATTTTAAAAAATAAAAAAAGAAACAAACATACTTACTTAAAATTAAAAAAAATTTTTTTAATAA